>OX637393.1:23578743-24778743 GCA_951799425.1 Ilex aquifolium
TGACCCACCCCCCTCTTGAGTTGTTGCTCCACTTTGATGGCCATGTGCACTATATATTCCAACTCCACATAATGCTGCATCTCTACCTTATCTTGGATTTCTCGGTTTAATCCAAGTAAAAACCTAGCCATTGTAGCCTCTCGATCTTCCTCTACATTAGCTCGGATCATAGCAATCTCCATCTCCTTGTAATAATCCTCCACGCTCCGACCTCCCTGTCTAAGACCTTGTAACTTTTTGTACAACTCTCGGTAGTAATAGCTTGGAACGAACCGCTTTCTCATCTCCGTTTTCATCTCCTCCCATGTCTCTATTGGTCGTTCTCGATTCCGCCTCCTGTTTATAACAAGCTGATCCCACCAAGTAATAGCATAGTCAGAAAACTCAATCACCGCTAATTTTACCTTCTTTGCTTCAGAATAGTTGTGGCAATCAAATACGAACTCCATATTTTTCTCCCACTCAAGGTATGCTTCAGGATCGGATCTACCTTGAAACGATGGAATCTTCATCTTAATACCACCCAAGTTGTTATCTTCCCGATTCCTAGCTTCTCTAAACCGCTCTCTATGTCTCCAATTATTAACAACAAAATTTCGATCATCTTCTTCATCAAAACCAGCCCCATAAGGCTCCTCATCTTCAACCCTTACTTCCCTCGGTTGAACTCTTTCCCTTCTACGTACATTAGGGACGTTTTGTGGTTGCCTCTCACGTGTATTCTCCATCTAATCTAACCGTTCGTGAACTTGCTCCAGTTCCAACTTCATCACACGCCTCATCTCACTCATCATGGCCTCCATAAACAATTTCGGATTAGCCAATTCCGTAGCATCTTCGGTCATGTTCTTAGCACTGTTGTGAGACATGATTGCTGCAAAAGCAAGGTTAGAAAAACAAAATAACAAAAAGGAATAAAAGGACCTCACAATTCTCTCCTTTACGTGTTTACACTCAAGAATGTGAATCACTCTACACTCGTGTTTTCACTCAAAAAAATACGTGGCTTTTAACCCTCTAATGTTCTCACCACTCTTGCCCTTTTTTTTTCCACTCAATAATTCTCTTCTACTTCTTTTGAAACTAAACAAACAATTCTCAAAATTTCCAGCAACAATTCACCAAGAACTCATCAAGGAATTTCGGGTTTTAAGAGCAATAATTCAAGGAACAAGGCTGATTAGATTGTTTGGAAGCACAAAATACCAAGATTTCCACATAATAGATGAAAACAAACAATTTCGTAATAACTAGAACCAAACAATCTTGGGCTTCACTTTTTTTTTTTTTTTTGACTCCTTTATGTTTTTTTCTTTTTTTTTTTTTGAGTCCTTTCTGTTTTTTTTTTTTTTGATGATGTGCAACTATCTTTTGATAGTAACAAAATAAAATTTTGTAATAAACTAGAACAAAATACGAGCGGAATGGGGTATGAAGAAAATTCGGCTAAACTAGAATTTGTGAACCGAATTTGGGAGTAAAGAACACAGAAAAAAAAAGAGAAGAAAGGTTTTTTTTTTTTTTTTAAAGATAGGCAAACCTGAATTAGATCCTTTGCTCTGATACCAAATGATGTGAAACCCGCCAAAACAACGAGATCCAACAACGAAAAGGAACCCAAGATCGTTCTACGATCAGATTTGGATGATAGACCTCGACCCGTTGTTTACGACAAACAAGAATCTTTGTTTATATGACCTCAACTTGTTGTTTGATGCGAAACAAGAACCTTGGTATAAGGAAGACGCCACAAACGGTGGTGGAATTCCGTTTGATAAGTCGTTGGTGAACGCCACGGGAAATCCCGATAAGTTCGTTTAGTTCTTCAAAGAACCATAGAGAAAATACTCTCAAAATTTACTAAATAACCATCTACCTTTTCATTGATTTAGACGCCTATTTATAGGCTGGCCATTACAAAGAAAATTCCTAATCTGCTAAGGAAAACAAATCCTAATCTACTAAAGAAACAAATCCTAATCTAGTAAGGAAACAAATCCTAATCTAATAAAGAAACAAATCCTAATATACTAAGGAAATAAATCCTAATCTGAGTTTATATTTTGACAATCCAAACCCAAATAGGAATAACTAAATACTAAAACTCTTACTTGCCTAAAAGAAGAAAAGAAAGACAATCAGCCCTTTACTAGGCTGATCACACTCCTAAATAGACAAGGAAAGCCTTACTTCCCTAAAAGAAAATTAATTGGCATGCAAGCCTTACAATCAGACCCAAAAAAGAGTAATTTCAAACATGCCCATGTATGCTACGCCTTAGCTAGATTCTTCTAGAACTTGAATCATGTTGATGACTCTTTGTTGCCCAAGTGGATCATGCTCAATGGGCCTCCACGAATTTGCTTGAGTCCATGTCTCTTTAATCAGTCCGTTGAGTACATCTTTAAACTTCCTTGCTCATGCTCTTGTAACCTTCCCAATTGGAACTTGAACTAGATCCCTTGAAGTTGTGCTATGATTTGCATCAACTACCTGTCCTGATTGGGCCTCCTCTTGCATAAGATTTTCGTCTTTGGTTCTCCTCCATATCCTCTCCACAATTGTGGCTCTGTCCACTAAATCCCTGTAATCACAAATCTTGAGGGCGACCAGCTTCTCCCTGATAGCAGGCCTCAAACACCACTCAAACCTCTTGGCTCTCTTCGGTGTAGTAGACACAAACTCAGTGGCATATCGTGATAACTTATCGAACATGCCTTCATATTGAGCCATTGTCAAATTGTTCTGTCTCAGTGCCAAGAAATCAGCACGCATCTTTTCTTTCACTAACTTAGGGAAATACTTATCCTGGAATACCTGGTCAAACTCCACCCAGGTTATTATGTCAATATCCCTCAATCATTTTACCAAATCCCACCAGTGATCTCTGTCACCCTTTAGCAGATAAGTAGCTGCCCAACACGGAGATCTTCTGCAATTACCATGCTATAGAACATCTTTTCCACTCTACAGATCCACTTATCTATATCCATAAGATTAGAGCTCCCTGGGAATCTGGGTGGGCATTGTCATAGAAATTCCCTCAGCACCATCATCTTGTAGTTCTCAGTGACATCTCCTTATCCCATCGCCAAGGGTTGTTAAACCCCGTTCTGATTGTGGTTTCCATTCTGGTTTTGTACTAGCTTGGTTAAATCCTGAAGACATTGGTAGATGCCATTCATAGCATCTGAAGGTGGTAGCGGTGGGTTAGCTAAACCTCCACGTGCACGTCCTCATCTACCATCCATTATGCACATCAAGGTACAATTTAGTTTCTTATGAAAGTTATCAGTATCAATTCATACACCATTCATAAACAAATATTCCTAAAAGATCTACCTACCATTCGTCTCTCTTATACCTACAACCGTAGTGGTTAATCCAAACCTACAACTCCCATATAAGACCTAATTCCTAGGCTCTGATACCAAACTTGTAACATCCCAAAATCCATCCTATAAGGTATTAATATTCATACAACATCCAAACCATGAGAGCCACTAATAATACCCATAATAAAAAGAAATACATTTATCATTCATAATAGCTAAAGCATATTCCAAACCTCGTCAATTACATCCAAACACTGAATGAAACCTCTCCCAAAAAAAACTAAAAATGTTTCAATAACAAAATCATTCCCAACAATCTGTAATTAAAACCTTCAATTACATTCTCAAAGCCAAATAATATCTCGCAGCTGAGTAAACAAAATATTATCCTTGACATTATCTCATGATCAACGTGCAAAGTTAAACCATAAAAGAAATGTTCTAAGCATCCATTCTGAGATCCATGTCCCCATCAATTTGGGCTTCCCAACCCACCTGGTCATCTAATCCGAGCTCTTCCTCCAAGCTAAAATCTATAAAATGTTAATAGTAAGGGCTGAGCACTAAGCTCTGTAGGAACATCCTTCCCAAACCCAAACAAGGTTTGAAAACAATATAAAACAAGTTGGTCTCCATTTTTAACATATAAAGTATAACTTTTGAAGTAAAACAGTGCCATTTACATGATCTTAAGTTTACGCTGAACACAATAAATAAATAAATAGTAAAACCAACTTTCAATCATTTAAGCATTACCAACAACATATCCCATGTATGTAGGCTTGACTACAATTAATATACAAAATGAGAATATCCTGGCCCATATAACTCAAACTTCCCAATATTACACCCCGTAGGACAAGACACTTCAGGAAGGGTGAATACCAACTCATCGGTAGTAACGAATCCTTCCTGGAATTATCTTAGATATCTAGGTCATTACCTTTGTCCTAAGCTCAAAGGTGCAACTGGACTGTGAATGATGTAGCTTGGACGATTGATCTCCTCCTTTCAATGAAGCTTTCAGATTTCAATCTTTGTAGCATCATGACCATGAAATAGGTTAAGATTTACAATGGACTCCAAAAAAATAGCCAATTACAGACACATCTTTAACATTTTTTTTGACAAAAACCAAAAAAAAAAAAAAAATTAAAAATCCAAAAATATTTTTCATGTCTAATTAGAAATCTTGTTCGGCTTTAGGTAAATTCTTTAATTTTTCTTTGTTATTGCATAAGTATGCATATTTTTCTATTTTATGTTATTTCAGAAAAAAAATATTGGAAAACAAAAAAGAAAAAATATTTTCTTTTGTTTGTTTTACTTTGTTGATCATTGTAATCACATTTTGGTTTGATTTGTAGTATATCCATATTTATATCAAAGGTGAGAGCATTTCTATGAGGCATATTAGGGGATAAATAACTTAGTGGTTACAATTGATAGTGCATGATCTTGGAACCAATTCTTTTTTGCCTTAGCATGCTTGGACAATATGTTCTTTTGTGAAAATTCATAAAACTAAGTGCAAACCGACCATTCACCTTCATACTTAGAAGTCTAGCTAGCTTGAATGATTAATGATCTAACATGACTCTAAGTGTTGTTGATAGGTGAACACATAGCTGAAGGTTAGTAAATTTCCAAATTCCTTCAAAGATGTCAAAGACCCAATTGTGAGAAAAGAGCCCAATATGGCCAAATACAATGTGAGGCATAAAAAATGAAATGGCTAGTGTCAATTGGACTTGAAGTGTTGTGAGTACTATATGCTTATTGTAATTACTCATATGTGAAGATCAAAGAGCTAAATTACTAACTTTTAGAAGCATACATTATAAAGTACGGAATCCACAATCATGCTAGTTGAGGCCATTATGAGAAGAAGCCATGTAAAAAAGAGGGAGAGTGTCTAAAAAAATAAAAGAAAAATACATATAGGACACTTAGCAATCGATTATGTTTTCACTCAGACGATACATTAGGAATTCATGTAGAGCTTTATTAATCATTTAATTTACAAGGATTCCTGAGGTGCCAGAGTTCTGTTCCACACATGTTGCACTTGAATTGATCAGAGGTGAAAATTTAGAACATATGTGAGTGAAATTGAACTTAAGTGAGAGAGCATTGCTTTAGGATGATTGAAAATTGAGTTCTATATTTGTCACGCCCCAATTTACACAAATAGGCATGAACTAAACACCATGAAATTTAATAAAAAAATAGGCACCATTCATCATTGAACTAAAAGAAAATCCTAAAATAACATAATTCAACTATCCAAGCTTACATCTGAAACTTGAGCATTCAACAAAACCTTTATATAAAACTATTATCCCAAATAACTAGAATTCAAACATAAAAATTAAATTCCAATATCCACAACTTTAAAACTAAATCAAAAAACAACTATTCACGCCTCCAAAATTGGATCCACCTCCTAGTCTGCGTCACCTAAATTAGTATCCTCTTCGATACCAGAATCTAAAAAATATAGAGAAAGGGGTGAGCAAACGAGCCCAGTAGAGAAACTTTCTCAAACATAGACAGTGTTTATTAAATAACATATATAGCTTCAGAGTAAGACCAGTGAAATTTAACGATCTCAGGTGTACGATACATGAACAATAAATCCATAGCATATGGAATTATTTTAGAAAACATTTGCTCTTAGCAAGAATATCTCAAATAAATAAAAGATCATAACAAACTTATCTCATGTATGTAGGTTGATTAACAAAAATTCTAACGTTGACTATAGTTGGCTCACACTCAAATCATCAAATCAATTCCCTGCAGGGCCACAACATTTTAGCAAGTGTGGATACCAACGTATTGACATTGATGAAACCTTCACAAGAGTAGTATACTAATCCCCAGCCTCGGTTGTCGTGAACAAATAGTGTAAATTCTTGGAACCTCTCAAGGAACCAGGCAGCTGCACTACGAGTGATAGGCAACCTTAAAATTCCTCGAGATAAGAAACTCATCTAAACACTCTGCAATATGCATTCGAGTGCATCCCATGTTCATCACACCAACCCATACAAGTTAAAATACAAATTTTCAATAACATCCAAATATCGCACAATTCTCAAAAATAAAAGAGTAATCGAATTAGAACATGAAGAGATCATAAAAAGATATATTCAAGTTGATCATAATCAAGATCTAGGGTTTTTCATCAAGAAAATGTAATTTTTGATGTAAATCATGTAATTTTTCCAAAAAACAAATCATGTAATAAAAAATCATGTGAAATCATTATATATCTATCATATATATTGGAATGGAAATAAAATATATATATATATACACAACCCTAATCCTCAATGAATAGCTTTACGAAAGAATCCCTACCTTAATCCACAAATAATTGATCTTTGCACGTTTTGATTCGATTACCATGGGTTAATCCTCAAATATCTAGCCCATTTCTCCTCTTTTCCTTCTCTACAAACTCTGATAGGATTCTTAGGGTTGAAAAACCATGTACTCCCCAAAATGCAGCCCTAGGATATTTATTGTGTAAAAAACAGAGAAAAACTTATAAGTGGTCGGGGTTGTTTTCAGTGAGGCATCCAGATGGTTTTCGGGGATGGTTCCACTTACTACTTCTCTTTTATTCTAATCAACCACAAAATTTCATTTTTTGGATAGGCATCAATTATGTGGGCTTCCAAACTTTTTGTACCATACTTCTAGCTCAATTTTAACTTAGTTAGAGGCCGATTCATGAAACTTGCATGAAATACACTTTTGTAACTCTTCAAGTTTACTACCAAAATACTGGGGTAGTGTCAAATTTCTTCTTACCCGACTTCTCTTCAAAATGTTTTTTAACCCTAGAACACCTCCAAACTTCTACTACACCCCATATTAGCTATACCAAGGTTTATTATTTTCACCTTGAGACATCTAAAAACTTACCTAGCTACCCTTCTCAAGCTTAAATGCCTCCGAAACTATGTCTGACTTGAAAATCAATACACAAAAATGAAACGTCATGCCCATTGTTTCAATAATGATTCAAAATTCCTATCATCATTTTAATAATTTTAGATGTACTCTTAAATTACTATGATTCATATTTATTTTACGGGGTCTCACATTATTTGTTAATATGCCTTAGTACTGTGAGATGATGAAATAAGGATGGATATGCTTTGATGAAAATTTGTATGATTTTCATAATTGATAACATTTTGCATTTAATTGTTATATATGAAAATTGCATTCGATTTTTTGATATGTATTTCATCTATTTACGTGCATTTAGTTGCATTTATGTTGTACGTACACCATGCATGTGTTTTTAGGGCTCAAGTGAGGTGATTGGAGGAGGAGTAGTGATCTGGGAAGCTGAACACGAGGTTGTGTAGGGAAGCTTCAAGGATCGTTCTAGCAACCCATACACCGCTCGAGCAGCCAGCACATATTCTCACCCCAGACAACTTTAAAACTAGGATTTGCCTTATTCAAACACACTCCACCTCATTCTACTCACGAGCTACCTTTAAATCTCTCATACCCATGGCTAAGCCACTTCACTAAAATTAGTTTAGAGTGATTTTAGGTGTATCTTGACTTGAGATTTGTGATCTTCACTTGACAAAGCACCTTTCACTGATTGTTTTTGGAAAAATGTCTCCAAGTGTTGAGAAAAGAGCTTGGGTCAGAACTTTTTATGAAAGAAGTAGATTGCAAAATCCTCATTCTCGTGATGTATATAGACAAAAGTTTGCTTTGAGACACTTCTATCCCTTTGAATTTTGAGTCTAGAGAGTGGAGTCATCTATTCATGGCCTTGAGCTAGCGAATGAGACTATTTCTAGAGAAATTTATGCACACTTTAGGAATATTACTATTGATAGTGACCATTTTATCGCATATGTCGGAGGTGTGTTGTTTGAGTTCTTGATAAATATAGACATAGACCCGATGAGGAGGTACCTCGACTTAGAGTTGTTGCATCCAGGCCATATGGAGCTCTGTAACCCAATGTTGGAACCAAGAAAAATAGTTTCAAAAGGATTTGACTAGGGAGCACCGGATGATGAATTTGATAACATCAATCCAAAAACCCATGTCTCCATATTTCCTTCTCCTAGAGCTTATTTGTTGCATAGGGCACTGGTGTTGACATTGACTTAGTGACTTGGCCCAAAATTTGTACACCTAAGTGCAGGTGGTCAAGTTATAGTAATAATCTGGTTAAGTCCAAAGTCGAATCCATTGGGAACTAATGTTGGGTTTTGAAGTTAAGATCAATAGAGACAACAGTAATGTAAATCATGAAAGGATGGAGTGTGATGGTGTTAATATTTTCTAAACAAAATATAAGATTCTTAAATGGAAAAAGCTACTCCTTAGCAAAGGATCCGGGTATGCTTGTATGTATTATTGTAACCTTATACAACTGTATAACTCAGTTAACTTCCACATCAATGGCGAGTTAACTGGATTATATCTCTGTGAACAACAAGTATTGTTTCGGCGATTGAATGTAAAAACTATAAAGACCGAGCTTCAATACTTATAGGGAATCGTAAGTATTGTTTATACCAAGGTCTAGCTTGTTAATAAACAATCAAACAACTTATACAAAGTAGAGAGCTTTGTGATGAGAGTTTAATATTGCATGTTATAGGTTATCATCCATCTTAGTTGTGTTTGTTACTTAATTCCTTTGTTTTAGTTGAGTTTTGTATTTTATGGCGGAAATTGGTGTTTGTAGTTGAACACAGAAAAAAACAAGGTTTTGAATGCTATTTCATGAAATGGATGACTTTGGGGATGAGCTAGGAGGTTCAAAAGTCAAGCCAAGGGCACTGTGAGCATAATTGAAGAAAAGATCCTTTCTACCGATAGGTCTTCTACCAGTACAACTGGAGGCAGAAGTTGGTTCTACTAGTAGGAGTTCATTCCTACCGGTAGAACTAAAACAGAGAGTTGTTCTACTGGTAGGTTTGAAAGAAAGGTGTTCTACTAGGAGAAGAGAAGGCAAACGGTGAACAGCTCTGCCGGTAGGTCATTTTCTGCTTCCTACTGGTGAATCAGCTAAATTATTTGAAGGCCATGATTGGATGGAAAATAAGATTTTCAGTAGAAAATCTTCTATGAATACCAAGGGCTGGCTTCTTGAGAAAGGATCTCCAATTCATCGTCCAATTTCCCAATTTCTTCACCAAGCACTATTCGATTTCCTAGGTTTTAGACTTAGTCTTCTTCTTCTTTAAAGCTTTCTCCATTGTTTTACATTTGAAGTTTTGTTTAATTTCAAGTTTTTCATTCCTGCAATGCATTTACTTTTGATTCTTCTTGTGAACAATTTACATTACTGTTATTCAATTCAAGGTATGTACTTTTCTTGTAATTTCAATTCTTGCAATTTTCAATTCAAGTTTTATTTGCTGCCAATTATGATTATGTCTTCTTTAATTGTTTTCATTTTCAATGCTCTAATGAGTGAGTAGTCGTACTCCGGTTTGATTGGATGAGGGAGTCTCATCCGTGAATTGGGGATTTTGACTCAAACTAGGGTTTTTCAATGATTGAGTTATTTTGGTTAATTGAATGATTAAAGTTGAAAACATTCTCGATGTGTATATCATCTTGCTTACTTACTTATAGATAATTGAGTCTGGCATGGGTAATTCTTGGAATCACTACAATCGAGGTGATTGTACTTCTTTCAAATTTGAATACTCATTTGTTATTTACAATTGGGAATTTAATGAATATCTACCGTTTGAGTGCGTTTGAGTATAATCTTAAATGAGTTATAGAATTTGAGTCAAACCAGTTGTTTTTCTATCATTGTTAATTTGTAGTTGATACTTTCTCCAAACCAACTCTCAAAATTCAAGGTTTTTATTTTCCTTTTCTCTTTCACCCTTTGAGCCTTTGTTTTCCCTGAGGAGACAACCTCGGTAATCGACCGAGTTACAAACACAATACCCCTTCTTACTCTTGGGAATTCCTTGTTAATTTAATACCACTCTGTGGAGCAAGCATTTTGGCACCATTTTCGGGGAAGGCGAGGTGATTCAAAAGGTGATACAGATGAGCGTCAGGTAAGTGTTTTGATTTACATCACAAGCTCAAGAGCGTTCTCCCTGCATTTTGCTTTACTTTACTGTTCTTTTTATTTTTGTTGATAGTTAGTTTTTCTTTCGCATGTGGGCATGAGACACAGTTCATAATAGACTTATAAGACTCGACCCCACACACACTGTTGACATGGAAGGAGTGAACAATGAGAATCCACAAAACGTTGCAAACCAGGGGCATAACTTTCCCTTAGTTTCCCCTGGACCTAATAATGGGAATGTTGGAAATAATCTCCCACCCGTTCCTCCTATGAGGACGATGAGAGAGTATCTTCAACCCACTCATTATTCTGCACCCTCATGTATATTTTTACCAGTGCAAGCACAAAATTTAATTATAAAACCTGGAATACTCTAACTACTTCCCCAATTCAATGGTGTGGAGAAGGGAAACCCCTACCTCCATATCATGGAGTTTGAGGAGGTAGTTAGCAAATTTCTTGAGCAAAATGTGTGAGAAAAAGTAGCGAGAATGAAATTATTCCCATTCTTATTGAAAGATAAGGTAGAGCCTTGGCTCAACTCTCTTAAGTCTCGAACTATGGCTACATGGGCTGATTTGCAAAAAGTGTGACGCCCCTAAATCCGGGGGTCCGTTGATTACCCATCAACCCGCAGAATACCCGTAGATACCGAGTAATTCGATATCACACCGTTATGCCCCATTTTCCGGGGTCCTTAATTTTAACGAAATTCTGGCAGAGTCTCCTTTGTACGGGGAGCTCTACCCAAAACACAACCTGTGCAGTATACATTAACATGACCCATCCGAGACCCAATATGACACAATGACCACATAGGGTCCATTTATAAGTAAAACTTGACCGCACCGGGTCCATTTATCAATACTTATATCAAAACATGCAAGGTTAGTTTAACAATAGCCCATATAAGTTCTATTACATTTATTCATGAAAACTTTACAAGTCAAAACCATGTTAATCAAAAGGTTTACAAAATCATGCACTAAGACCACAGGTCGGCCTCCTTCACCCTTGATGCTCTACATGGGAGCCATCCGCCGGTGCAAACCCCACACCTGAAATTGTTTCCTGTATAGGGTGAGCCTCGCTCAGTAGAAAATTCCCTACAGAGGCTACTCCCCACCTAGATGCACATGGAATGCTCATATGCAATACTCAATTATCCACAACAATTCTAATCATGTTTATGAAACTCAGATATGGAATTTCTCATGACATGTCATGCAACGAGGTGAGACTCATTCATGCACTCAATCCGAGCCCTTCCCGGCTCCCCAACACACGCAAGTGCCAATGTGTGAATCCGTCATTTATGTTACACATCAATGACATTTTGCAAAGCTAGGGTCTTTCTTGGGGTGGGCATTCATGGACTTACACCAACAGTACCCAACCGACACGGAATTTCAGGACTTCAACCCACGGTTCCGCGTATACCGACACACTTTATGGCCTTTCACACCAACGGAGTGCGAATCCTATCAACGAGTCTTTCACCTGAGGGATATTCTAGCCCTTCTTGCTAACCCTGACCCATTTTATCTCTCATGCAATTATGCGACTCAACGAGATCTTCGATCCCTTCCTTCCGAGTCCCTTGTCAAATACCAAGATTGGCATTTGATTAACCATGCACACACCCACACCCATGACTTACACCCATGAATGTGATGTCATGACCATGCCCAATATGCAATTGATGCCATATGAGCAATACAAACCATATATCATCATATTCCATGAAACTTTATATCACATGCATATAAATTTCATAATTCATCATGCTCAACATATCAACAACATATTCAAACATGTTATTCCAATGGCATCAAACAACCATTTAAATCAAGCAAGACATTTTATCAAACACCTTCAAGGCACAACTTATAAATCACATAGCATGCCTCAAATTTCCCTAAGTTACAAGAACAATCACATGTAACTTCAATATATCGAAATCAAGCTAGAAGCTAGCCTAAGCCATTTCTATGCTCACTCTTCCACTTCCATAACCATAGACATATGTATAGATCATATATATATGCATACATAACCCAAGCATTTCCTAGAAGCATTCTAGACTAGGAATCAACCCAAGTAGGAAACCCCTACCTCAATAGGAGTGTAGAAAACTCCTATAACACCAAAACAACTCAAGAACTCTTGATTTCTCAAATCTTCACTTTCGAATCTTCGGTGAAATCTCTTGTTTTTTGGTACGTAAACGTTGTCCTCGTCGACGTGATCGATTCTCCCTCTTGGCTTGACGTAATCCGAGCGACGGAAGTCCGAGAATCGGCGGAAGAAAGGTTGAAGAAATCTCTTTTCTCTCTCTTTCTCTTCCTCTCTTTGGGCGGCTGAACAAGGCTGAAGTTCAGCTGATATTTTGTGTCAAAAAGCTTATTTAAGAGGGTATTTATAGGCAAAAATGTGCGGTCCACATCGCACCGCATATTTTCGACTTCCGGGTCCGTTTTTCGTCCCGAAACGATTCATTATACCTCGGATTAAGTTCAAATTAATTTTATTTGAAATTTAACTTAATTTTAAGGAAATTTTATAAAATCCATTATTGGGGACCCTTAAAATGTCATTCGCCACACAGTAGCCTCGAACGACGTGCAAAAATCTGACTATCTCGGAATTCGACGAAATTTGACAGGGTGACTAGATTCCGCGATACGAATCTAACGGCGAACTCCGTTTCCTCATCTGATGTCTAGAGTATGAGTATTTCAAATAAGCATTAGGACGGCAAATGACCATTTTGCCCTTATTCACAAAAATTCAAATTTACCCGGGTTTCACATTCTTCCCCCCTTAAAAGAATTTCGTCCCCGAAATTCACACACACACATACATGCAAGCCCATGCATATGCTACAGTCATGTAATAGTAAATGACTATAAAAATGTACCTTTATTCTCAAACAAGAAAGGATAATTTGCACGTACGGTGTCCTCGCGCTCCCATGTCGCCTCTTTCATTCCTCGGTGCTGCCACAACACCTTCACTAGCCGCACGGTCTTGCCTCGCAAAACCTGTTCCCGGCTATCCATGATGCGCACCGGTCCCTCCTCGAAGGTCCCATCCGCATCAATAGTCAACTCACCCCAATCCACCACATGTGTCGGATCTGGAGTATACTTCCGGAGCATAGAGACATGGAATACCGCATGAACACCTGATAGGTTTGGCGGTAACGCCAACCGATAAGCGACTGTACCAACCCTCTCAAGTATCTCAAAGGGCCCGATATACCTCGGTGACAGCTTTCCTCGCTTGCCGAATCTGACCACTCCTCTCGTAGGCATCACCTTCAAGAAGACATGATCTCCCACCTCAAACTCTAGAGGTCGCCGCCGTCTATCGGCGTAGCTCTTCTGCCGGCTCTGAGCCGTGAGAAGACGCTTCCGTATCAAGCTCACCTTCTCCGAGGTGTCTTTTACCAATTCCGGACCCGTAGAAGACCACTCTCCTACCTCCGTCCAATAGACCGGAGAACGACATGGCCTCCCGTACAATGCCTCATAGGGTGCCATCTGTATACTCGCCTGATAACTATTGTTATAGGCGAACTCCACCAAGGGCAAATGATCTTCCCAGCTACCCTTGAGATCTAGGACGCATTCCCGCATCATGTCCTCTAAGGTCTGGATAGTCCTCTTAGACTGACCGTCCGTCTGGGGATGAAAAGCAGTGCTCATCATCAGCTGTGTCCCTATGGCTCGTTGGAAACTCTCCCAAAAATGAGCCGTAAACCTGGGATCCCGATCCGATACTATAGATACGGGTACCCCATGCAACCGGACAATCTCCCGTATATATAACTTGCAGAATTCCTCCAGTGTGAAGGTCATCCGCACCGCCAAAAAGTGTGCTGACTTAGTAAGTCGGTCCACTACCACACATACCGCGTCATGTCCCCGCGATGTCCGTGGCAAGTGGGTCACAAAATCCATCATGACATGCTCCCACTTCCACTCAGCTACCTCCAAGGGCTGGAGCAAACCTGCTGGTCTCTGGTGTTCAGCCTTAACCTGCTGACACGTGAGACATCGACTGACAAAGTCGCCAACTTGCCTCTTAATCCCATTCCAATGATACTGGTGACGAAGTTCATGATACATCTTCGTGCCCTCTGGATGAATCGCAAAACGGGAGCAATGAAACTCCCTAAGGATCTCCTCTCTCATATCCACAAATTGGGGAACCACAATCCGTCCCCTGAACCGAAGACTACCATCTATATGAATGACCCAACCTTCATCACCCGTACCCAATCGTACTCGGTCCCTGATGGACACTAACTCAGTATCTTGTCCCTGAGACTCAATAACCCTGCTCAGTAGGGAAGGTGTAGCCACCAAACTCCCCAAAGTACCCTGAATATAATCAGCGTAATATAGCCCGAACTGTCCCACAGTCTCGAGCATCCGCTACTCTCGGGAAGCCACACTAGCCACAACTCCCCGTGACTTTCGGCTGAGTGCATCAGCCACCACATTTGCCTTACCGGGATGGTAATGCAATGTGAAATCGTAGTCCTCGAGGTACTCCATCCACCTGCGTTGCCTCATGTTAAGGTCCCGTTGTGTAAAAATGTACTTCAGACTCTTGTGGTCCGAAAACACTTCAAACTACTCGCCATACAGGTAGTGACGCCAAGCCTTCAAGGCAAAGACAATGGCCGCCAATTCCATATCACGTGTGGGGTAATTCTGCTCGTGGTTTTTTAACTGCCCAGAACCATAAGCCACCACCCTCCCGGACTGCGTCAAGACACATCCCAGTCCGTCCTTCGAGACATCACAATAAACTGTGTACCTCTGTCCCCTTTCCGGGACTATCAAGATAGGAGCTGAAGTAAGCCTTCTCTTTAACTCCTGGAATGCCTTCTCGCAAGAATCATTCCACTCGAACTTGACCTCTTTCTGAGTCAACCTAGTCATAGGTGCAGCCAGCTGAGAGAAATCCTCAATAAACCGCCGGTAATACCCTGCCAATCCCAAGAAACTGCGTATCTCGAAGACTGACTACGGTCTCTCCCAATTCATAACTGCCTCGACCTTCTCCGGGTCCACAGATACACCCGAAGCCGACACTACATGCCCCAAGAATTTCACCTCAGTCAGCCAAAATTCACACTTGCTGAACTTGGCTTACAACTGGTGGTCTCTCAAGACCTGGAGAACAATCCTTAAGTGACTTGGAGTAGATTAAGATGTCGTCAACAAAAACCACGACGAAGTGATCAAGGTAGGGTTGGAACACCCTATGCATGAGATCCATGAATGCCGCCGGGGCGTTTGTCAATCCGAATGGCATCACTGTGAACTCGAAATGCCCATACCGCGTTCTGAACGCCGTCTTAGGGATATCTACTTCCCTAACCCTCAACTGATGGTAACCGGTACGGAGATCTATCTTGGAGTAGACCCGCGCCCCTCTCAGCTGATTAAACAAGTCATCAATCCTCGACAAAGGGTACATATTCTTGATAGTAACCCTATTCAACTGCCGGTAATCTATGCATAGTCGAAGGGTTTTGTCCTTCTTCTTTGCAAATAACACCTAACACCGGAGCGCCCCAATGTGAGGTACTCGGTCTAATGAACCCCCTGTCCAACAATTCCTACAATTGGACCTTGAGTTTTTGCAACTCAGCAGGCGCCATCCTATGTGGAGTCATAGAAATGGGCGATGTACCGGATGCAACTCTATAGTGAAGTCCACATCCCTATGTGGAGGTAATCCCGGTAGTTCATCCGGAAAAATATCCTCATAATCACACACAACCTGAGGTAGATCAGACTCCTGTCTCGCCTCGTCCTCTAGGGTAAGGCTTGCTAGCCAACCCATCAACTGCCCGTGCCATCTAGAGTTGTACACGGCTTGGGGTAAAGTATCGTGCTTATACCCCTGAAACATGAAACAAACCCCATCCGGTGTGTAAGCAGTGACCCGCTTCCGATCACAATCAATGACGACTCGGTGTGCCGCCAACCAATCAATCCCAAGGATTACATCAAACTCTGACATGTCCATGACCCGAAGGTCCACGGTGAGTAGAATCCCTGAGATCTCTAACTCACACCCTCGACATATCTGATCAACCCTCACCCTAGCACCTAGGGGAGATCTCACGTGCAAAGGTTCTTCTAAGGTCTCAACCTCTAAACCCAAGTCTTTCACACAAGATGCAACAATAAATGAATGCGATGCACCAGAATCAAACAATACTCTAGCCCATAAGCGGGAAAGTAGAAATGTACCTTGTATCATCGACGGATCTGCCGGCTCAGTCTGTGGTATCATGGCGTAGACACGCCCTTGAGTCCCTGAAGTGCCGGCTTATAAGCCTTGGCCTCGTCCCCGACCCATGCCTTGGCCCATCTGGCCAGCTTGCGGTGTCCCCGCACGTGAAGTGGTAGGGCCTTGTGTAGCACCCTGGTACTGATACTGATTCCCCCGGCCCATGGTAGGGTAGTGAGGAGTATACTGGGTCTGTGGTTGCCCCACCGAAGTTTGGGACTGTGACGATCCGTAGCTTTGGGATCGTTACCGCTGAGGACAATCCCGCTTCATGTGACCCGGCTGGCGGCAATGGAAACATGTTTTCTGCCTCGCCTGATATGTAGTCCCCGGGTTTCCCCCGCCTTAGGAGGATCGACCGTGGCCTTGGCCTTGCTGGCTACGGCCTTGTCCTTGTTGCCCTTGCGGAGGAAAAGTCCTCTGCCTCTTTCCTGAACTAGAAGAAGAGGATTGGCCCTCATTCTTCTTGTCCATCACACCCGCCTCCCGGATGTTTCTTGCATCATCCACTTCTCTCTCAATGGCCATGGCTGTCTGGACCATCAAGTCGAAGTCTTGTAGGAGAAGACCCACAATCTTACCCCGGATGGATAACTTCAGCCCATCCTCAAACTTTCTGACTTTGGTCGTATCTGTGGCCATGTAGTCATCGGCGAAACGTGCTAATTCGGTGAATTTAGCAACGTACTCCATCACCGTCATGGTGCCTTGTCTCAAATCCAGGAATTCCCGGGCCTTTGCATGTTTTGCTGCGGCCGGGAAGTACTTTCCCATAAAGAGTTCCTTGAACTCAATCCAAGTCATAGTCTCCAAGTCCTTGGAGTCTTTCACCCAATCCCACCACACCAGGGATTCCCCCTCCAGCTGAAATGTAGCTAGAGTTATCTTGGTGGCGTCGGAGGTGATCTCCATAGCTCTCAAAACCCTATCCACTTGCCGGAACCAATGGTCAGCTACCATAGGGTCCGCTCCTCCCATGAAGATCGGAGGCTGATGTGCCTTGAACTTCTAGAGATGACTGGGGCCTCCTTGGCCCCCACCTGCACCCGTCTGTGTGAGTGTGGCAACCACTGTACCAAGAGCCTCTATGAAGGCTTGTTGATCAGTAGTAGGTGGTGGTGGGTCGTTTTGCCCACCGCCTCGGCCTCGACCGCGTCCTCTTCCTCTTGTTGCCATCTACACACATGTCAAATAGCAATAGAGTACTAACTTAGTATCCCAAAGTAGGGATCGAAATTGAAACGTTGAGAATTCTTCTCATTGTCTCCCTAGTAATGCGTATACCACTCACTACTAGACAATTACATCATGAACCTTCCCGTTCATTCATTTTACCACTCCCAAAGTTATGTTTTCTAACCCTAGTGTGTTCATTTCCATATACATCCTACCATGTATATTATCCACATAGCAAGTAGCACATAGCATGCAGCAACTTCAAAGCACATAACATGTAGTAAATATAGCACAATACATGAAATGCGTATGGAATGCAATGGTCTAGACCCATGGCCATCAAGCCCTAGGTTAATCGTATACCTAAGCTCTGATACCAAGCTGTGACGCCCCTAAATCCGAGGGTCCGTTGATTACCCATCAACCCGCAGAATACCCGTAGATACCGAGGAATTCGATATCACACCGTTATGCCCCATTTTCCGAGGTCCTTAATTTTAACGAAATTCGGGCAGAGTCTCCTTTGTACGGGGAGCTCTACCCAAAACACAACCTGTGCAGTATACATTAACATGACCCATCCGAGACCCAATATGACACAATGACCACACAGGGTCCATTTATAAGTAAAACTTGACCACACCGGGTCCATTTATCAATACTTATATCAAAACATGCAAAGTTAGTTTAACAATAGCCCATATAAGTTCTATTACATTTATTCATGAAAACTTTACAAGTCAAAACCATGTTAATCAAAAGGTTTACAAAATCATGCACTAAGACCACAGGTCGGCCTCCTTCACCCTTGATGCTCTACATTGGAGCCATCCGCCGGTGCAAACTCCACACCTGAAATTGTTTCCCGTATAGGGTGAGCCTCGCTCAGTAGAAAATTCCCTACAGAGGCTACTCCCCACCTAGATGCACATGGAATGCTCATATGCAATAGTCAATTATCCACAACAATTCTAATCATGTTTATGAAACTCAGATATGGAATTTCTCATGACATGTCATGCAACGAGGTGAGACTCATTCATGCACTCAATCCAAGCCCTTCCCGGCTCCCCAACACACGCAAGTGCCAATGTGTGAATCCGTCATTTATGTTACACATCAATGACATTTTGCAAAGCTAGGGTCTTTCTTGGGGTGGGCATTCATGGACTTACACCAACGGTACCCAACCGACACGGAATTTCAGGACTTCAACCCACGGTTCCGCGTATACCGACACACTTTATGGCCTTTCACACCAACGGAGTGCGAATCCTATCAACGAGTCTTTCACCCGAGGGATATTCTAGCCCTTCTTGCTAACCCTGACCCATTTTATCTCTCATGCAATTATGCGACTCAACGGGATCTTCGATCCCTTCCTTCTGAGTCCCTTGTCAAATACCAAGAGTGGCATTTGATTAACCATGCACACACACACACACCCACACCCATGACTTACACCCATGAATGTGATGTCATGATCATGCCCAATATGCAATTGATGCCATATGAGCAATACAAACCATATATCATCATATTCCATGAAACTTTATATCACATGCATATAAATTTCATAATTCATCATACTCAACATATCAACAACATATTCAAACATGTTATTCCAATGGCATCAAACAACCATTTAAATCAAGCAAGACATTTTATCAAACACGTTCAAGGCACAACTTATAAATCACATAGCATGCCTCAAATTTCCCTAAGTTACAAGAACAATCACATGTAACTTCAACATATCGAAATCAAGCTAGAAGCTAGCCTAAGCCATTTCTATGCTCACTCTTCCACTTCCATAACCATAGACATATGTATAGATCATATATATATGCATACATAACCCAAGTATTTCCTAGAAGCATTCTAGACTAGGAATCAACCCAAGTAGGAAACCCCTACCTCAATAGGAGTGTAGAAAACTCCTATAACACCAAAACAACGCAAGAACTCTTGATTTCCCAAATCTTCACTTTTGAATCTTTCGGTGAAATCTCTTGTTTTTTGGTACGTAGACGTTGCCCTCGTCGACGTGATCGATTCTCCCTCTTGGCTTGACGTAATCCGAGCGACGGAAGTCCGAGAATCGGCGGAAGAAAGGTTGAAGAAATCTCTTTTCTCTCTCTTTCTCTCTCTTTCTCTTCCTCTCTTTGGGCGGCTGAACAAGGCTGAAGTTCAGCAAATATTTTGTGTCAAAAAGCTGATTTAAGAGGGTATTTATAGGCAAAAATGTGCGGTCCACATCGCACCGCATAGTTTCGACTTCCGGGTCCGTTTTTCGACCCGAAACGATTCATTATACCTCGGATTAAGTTCAAATTAATTTTATTTGAAATTTAACTTAATTTTAAGGAAATTTTATAAAATCCATTATTGGGGACCCTTAAAATGTCATTCACCACGCAGTCGCCTCGAACGACGTGCAAAACTCCGACTATCTCAGAATTTAACGAAATTTGACAGGGTGACTAGATTCCGCGATACGAATCCAACGGCGAACTCCGTTTCCTCATCTGAGGTCTAGAGTATGAGTATTTCAAATAAGCATTAGGATGGCAAATGACCATTTTACCCTTATTCACAAAAATTCAAATTTACACGGGTTTCACAAAAAGAGTTTCTTAAGAAATTTTTCCCATGCACTTCAACCCGAGCCCCCTCTGACTCCCACAACACAATGCAATGTCATTGTGTATAAATCCGCCATTGATGATATACGCCCAATGATCTTTTTAAAATAAACCATTTGTCTTTGTTATAAAACAAAATCATGTGTCTTTGTTGGATGTTACACATCGAATGACTATTTTATAAAACGAAATCATGTGTCTTTGTTGGGCAGCGGAGTTTTGGTGTCGCACCGTCGGTTCCACACACTGGTACACTTTTCCGGAATTTCACCACAGGGGAGTGTATGAACCAAGTAATCGGGTCTTGCACCCGAGGGAGAATCTGGCCCTGCTTGCTACACCCGACACAAGTTTTTCATGCAAACTACGCGACTCAGTCAAATTTTCGATCCAACTTTCCCCGAGCCCAAGTATCATCCACCAAGAATGGTGTTTGATCAAACCATGCACACACACCCACTAAATGCGATGTCTCCGTGCATATGCAATGTAATAAACCATTGCAATATCAATATCATGTCCAATAAGTAATGAATGCCATATGAACTATTTCAACCACATTTCAACACATTTCATGGCAATTATATCCAAAGCATATAATTTTCATAAATCATCACAATGCCAATACATCATCAAGCATATATCAACATTTTTATCCAACAACAATTTTCAGGCATGTTTTCACATAATCTCATGCAATTAACACACTTTATTTCACATAGGCATTTAATCAAACACCTTCAAGGCACCAAATCATGTAATCACATAAAATGCCCAAATTCATCACATAACTCAAAAAAAATCAGATTAAGTGATTTCCGCATACCCAATTATCAAAACTTTCAAGAAATCACAAACTAGCAATTTCTAATTACCAATTCATACTAGAATTGATTTTACCCATTTCTATTAAACCAACTACAATAGACAAGTGTTAAAATACACATAACAGCCCACCCATTTCATAAATTCATCCTAGGTTGGAAATAAACCTAGTTAGGATGAAAACCCTACCTCTTGAAGCGTAAAAACAATGCAAGGAAGCTCTAAGAACCCAAATCTCGCCCAAAACCAAGCTTTCCCCAAAATCCCGTCATTTAATCATCGGTGAAACACGTCCTTTTTAGTGTGGTTGTGTAGCCCCCGTCGCGTAGATCGACTTTAATACTTGGCCCGAAGGATTCCGACCGGTGGAACTCCGTAGATCGTAGAGAGAAGTCTTGAATCTTTACTTTTTTCTTCATTTTCCTCTCTTCCTCTTCCAACGTTAGAACCCAGCAACCCAGCAGAGATTTTTGTAGAAAATCAGATTTTTTTACTCCTATTTATACCCTTTAATGCTTGGTCCACGTCGTGCGACGCGTTCCCTATTCCCTAGTCTGTTTTCGTCCCAAAACGATTAAATTTTGTCCCGATTTAAGTTCAAGATATTTTTATATGAACTTTCTTTAAATTATAATAAAATTTTATAAATTTATTGTTGTGGTCGTTTTTTAGGTCACCCGACACCTGGTCGCCTCGAAAAATGCAAAAAATCTGACTATCTCAGAATTCGACAAAAATTGTCTGGGTAACTAGATTTCGCTAGACGAATCCAACGGTGAGGTCTGTTTCGTCATTCGATCTCTAGAGAAATACGGGTTTTCAACCCGCACCGAAGTGATAAATTACCGTTTTGCCCTTTTTCATAAAAAGTTCAAATTTACCCGGGTTTTACATCCCAGTTCATAGGACAATTGCTTTTCAAAAACAAATACAAATTTTTTTCTAAAAAAATCTAATGAATAGTTATATGATTGCTGGTAGAGGTTTAAAGATATCTTGAATGTTGTGCCACATCATGGCTTTAAGCCATGACAATTGGTGAGTTTCTTCTGCGAAGGAATTACACCAACTCATTGTCAGTGATGTGAATCCCCAAAATAACGAGATCCAACAACGAAAAAGGAACCCAAGATCGTTCTATGATCAGATTTGAATGATAGACCTTGACCTGTTGTTTACGACAAACAAGAACCTTGGTATATATGACCTCAACCCGTTGTTTGATGCGAAACAAGAACCTTGGTATAAGGAAGACGCCACAAACGGTGGTGGAATTCCGTTTGATAAGTCGCTGGTGAACGCCACGGGAAATCCAGATAAGTTCGTATAGTTCTTCAAAGAACCGTAGAGAAAACATTCTCCAAATTTACTGAATACTAATCTCTACATTTTCATTGATTTAGACGCCTATTTATAGGCTGGCCATTACAAAGAAAATTTCTAATCTGCTGAGGAAAACAAATCCTAATCTACTAAAGAAACAAATCTTAATCTAGTAAGGAAACAAATCCTAATCTAATAAAGAAACAAATCCTAATCTACTAAGGAAACAAATCCTAATAGGAGTTTATATTTTGACAATCCAAAAATATGAACTGTTCCAGAAATTCTAGAAATTACAAAAATACCCCTAACTCTAAAAAATATTAAAAAGACATATAAAATACTAATACTAGCAAATTGACTTAAAATAAGAATCAAAATACAATAATGCAAGGCTCCATATGGATCTTTGTCTTGATGGAAAGTCAATTCCATTATCTTTCACATATTCAAATTTGTGTTTCCATGAGCATCTTATGGATTGCATCATTCTCCCATTGTTAGGGAAAACGCGTCCTCGAGTTTTAAAGTGTTGCAGTATGAAAGTCCAAAAACTTTGAACTTGTATATGTAGTTGTCTCTGAGAAGCTTTAAGATGATGTCTCATTTTCTTCTCTAATTGAGGGAAGAAAGAAAAAATTTGGAAATTGATCCCCTTGATTGTGTCGTTGAAATTTTCTGGAATGATAAAATCAATTGGTGGAGCAAAGTGGATAGAAAGAAGCATTGGTGACTCTTCATGTAGATCCTTGAAAGATGCAAACAAATCAAGCTTTTGGAACATCATTGTTGCTGGTTGAAAGTCATTAATGGGAACAATTTCACCGGGCAACACCTCTAGCACTATTTCAGAGCTCTTAGGTAGTAATGTACTCATCTCTAAAGACTCATTTGATTCAATACTAGTTGCTGGATTTTCCATCTTGTCAGGCTCCACAACAAAAAAATTGTTTGGATATTCGCTTTTTACCTTAGCCTCTGGACAAGTGAGTAGCGTAGTTACTTGGGATTGTGTTGATTCTTCTACTTCATCTTGAATTATTCGATCAGTTGTTGCTTTGGGCTGTTTTTGATGAATCTTCTCTAGTTGCACAGTAGAATCTAAATAACTTTGAGTTTTACCCGCTTGCGAAGAAGAAACCCTTCTACGCACATTAGGGACGTTTTGTGGCTGCCTCTCACGTGTATTCTCCATCTGATCTAACCGTTCGTGAACTTGCTCCAGTTCCAACTTCATCACACGCCTTATCTCACTCATCATGGCCTCTATAAAACAATTTCGGATCAGCCAATTCTGTAGTATCTTCGGTCATGTTCTTAGTACTGTTGTGAGACATGATTGCTGCAAAAACAAGGTTAGAAAAAAAAATAAAAAAAATAAAAGGAATAAAAGGACCTCACAATTCTCTCCCTTACGTGTTTGCACTCAAGAATGTGAGTCACTCTACCCTCGTGTTTCACACAAAAAAATATGTGGCTTTTAACCCTCTAATGTTCTCACCACTCTTGCCTTTTTTCCACTCGATAATTCTCTTCCAGTTCTTTTGAAACTAATCAAACAATTCTCAAAATTTCCAGCAACAATTCACTAAGAACTCATCAAGGAATTTCGGGTTTCAAGAGCAAGAATTCAAGGAACACGGCTGATTAGATTGTTTGGAAGCACAAAATAGCAAGATTTCCAGAAAATAGATGAAAACAAACAATTTCGTAAGAACTAGAACCAAACAATTTCGGGCTTCACTTTTTTTTTCTGTTTTTTTTTTTTTTTTGACTCCTTTCTATTTTTTTTTTTTTATGATTAGCAACTATCTTTTGATAGTAACAGAATAAAATTTTGTAATAAACTAGAACAAAATACGAGCGGAATGGGGGATAAAGGAAATTCGGCTAAACTAGAATTTGTGAACCGAATTTGGGAGTAAAGAACACAAAATAAGAAGAAGAAAGCCTTTTTTTTTTATTTAAAGATAGGCGAACCTGAACTAGAACCTTTGCTCTGATACCAAATGATGTGAATCCCTAAAATAACGAGATCCAACAACGAAAAAGGAACCCAAGATCTTTCTATGATCAGATTTGAATGATAGACCTTGACCCGTTGTTTACGACAAACAAGAACCTTGGTATATATGACCTCAACCCGTTGTTTGATGCGAAACAAGAACCTTGGTATAAGGAAGACGCCACAAACGGTGGTGGAATTCCGTTTGATAAGTCGCCGGTGAACGCCACGGGAAATCCCGATAAGTTCGTATAGTTCTTCAAAGAACCGTAGAGAAAATACTCTCCAAATTTACTGAATACTAATCTCTACATTTTCATTGATTTAGACGCCTATTTATAGGCTGGCCATTACAAAGAAAATTCCTAATCTGCTGAGGAAAACAAATCCTAATCTACTAAAGAAACAAATCCTAATCTAGTAAGGAAACAAATCCTAATCTAATAAAGAAACAAATCCTAATCTACTAAGGAAACAAATCCTAATAGGAGTTTATATTTTGACAATCCAAAAATATGAACTGTTCCAGAAATTCTGGAAATTACAAAAATACCCCTAACTCTAAAAAATATTAAAAAGACATAAAATACTAATACTAGCAAATTGACTTAAAATAAGAATCAAAATACAATAATGCAAGGCTCCATATGGATCTTTGTCTTGATGGAAAGTCAATTCCATTAACTTTCACATATTCGAATTTGTGTTTCCATGAGCATCTTATGGATTGCATCAGTCAGTTCATAAACATGATGTGTAACGGCAAATTTTTGAGTAAAGAGATCAATGAAGCATTAGATTACTTTGATAGTTTAGCGGAGAATGCCCAATCTAGGGTTATTTTTTATCTCGTTGAACGATCAAAACAATCTATTCCATCCCAGTCTGTTGGAGGTGGAAAATATGCGTTGAGAGAACAAGATGAGTTGCCAGCTAAGATTGCTCATCTGTCAAGAAAAGTAGAAAACCTAGAGGTGAGGAAGGTGAATGATGTGGCAAGTGTGCTTCAGGAGGAGCCTTGCTCTTTACGCGAGTTGATTGAGCATTCCGTAAAGGATTGCCCGACCTTACCAGTTTGTAAAGAGGTCCTCCACGAGCAAGTGAATGCATTTAACCAGCCAAGGCCACTAAACTCTCCCTACTCTAATAGTTATAATTCAGGATGGCCTAGCCACCCAAATTTCAGTTGGAGAAATGACACCTCTACTCAACCCTCCACCTCGATGTCTTATGTCCCTTAAAGTCAAACAGTGTTCAATCCAGTCCAGTCTATAGTTCCCTAGTTTGTGCACCCACCATAACAAGGGTTTGTTTAGAACCCGTCTACACAGGGCTTGCTCCTTAGGGACAAACTAGTGTACCACCATACCAGCCTCCCCACAAGAGAAATATTGAAGATGTCCTCTACTATTTTATTTAGAGCCAGACCACCATGAAAAACAAAATCAATCAAGCTCTGAATGGCAATAGGTCTCAAATGACCAAGTTGACCACACAATGGGAATGATGCAGCAGAAAAAGGAAAAATTTTCTGCACAACCCCAAGAGAATCCTAAAGGTCAACATGGGATTGAGATTTCTAATGTCACAAGTAATGAGGAGCAGCTCAAGTCCATCACCACTTTTCGAAGTGGTAAAGAGGTAGATAAAACCATCCTGCCTAGGGTCTCAGCCTGCAGAAAAAGAAACTTAGGGCACTCCTAAAGATGGTGAGTCACTTAAGCTACCTGAGGTTGTCGAGTCTGACAAGGTTGTATGCCCTATTCCTGCTCCCTACCCTCACCATTTGAAAATGCCTGCAAAGCAAGCTAATAATGCTAAGATACTTGATTTATTTAGGTAGGTAAAAATTAATATTTCTCTTCTTGATGTCATTCGACAGGTTCCATCTTATGCAAAGTTCTTAAAAAAAACTTCTGCACCATCAAGAGGAAGTTACATGTTCAAAAAAAAGGCATTCCTAATGGATCAGGTAAGTACAATCCTCCGAACCAACACTCCACCCAAGTATAAAGACCTCGATTGTCCCACCATTGCTATTACCATTAGGGATTACCGGGTTGAAAAAGAACTTTTGGACTTGGGTGCGAGTGTGAATCTCCTGCCCTTCTCAGTCTACCAGTAGTTAGGCTTGAGAGAATTGAAACCCATTTCAATTACTCTCTAGTTGGTAGATCAGAGTGTGAAAATATCAAGAGGGGTGGTGGAAGATGTCTTGGTTCAGGTAGATAGGTTTTACTTTGCTGCACCTGTTGCTAATCCCGCAACATAGATTCTCATAATATTAGGATGACCATTCCTTGCAAAATCAAATGCATTAATAAACTGTAGGAGTGGTGTGATGAAATGCTTTTTTGGGAAGTTGACTGCTAAATTTATTATTTTTCATGTAGCGAAGCAATCGGGGGTGAGGGAGATTTTAGTGAGGTAGACAAGGTGGATGAGTGTATGGAGGAGAAGTTTCAAACTTCTATGTGTTTTGACTCCTTACAAATTTTTTTTGCTTAATTCTGTATGTGAGGAAGAGAAAACCCAAACAAAAACTATTCTTTGGTGAAGTAAAATCCCGAGTGAAGTCGGGTGTTGGGTAATTAGAGCCTAGTTGATCCCTTTCAATTAATGAACAACCCTTGTATAGTAGAATAAATTAGTTAGATAACTGCTTTATTTTATTTTTAGATAGTTTTGTTCTTTTCTTTTATGTTAATTTGTTCTTTTGATTATTTTGCAGTTAGGAGTTGTGCTCAGGTGTTCTCTTTCCCTTAACATTTTCAATTTTTCATTGCATCATTATTGTTGCATTGAGGACAATGCAAATTTTAAGTTGGGGGATGAGGATTACACTATTGTTTTGTTCCTAATTTTGTTCTTTTTTAGATGTTTTAGTTGTTTTAGTAGTTTTTTGTAGTTTAGTGGAAAAATTGATTTTTTTTGAAAAAATATGTCTATTTGAATGAAATTTGTTGTTCTTTAGAGTTGTGGAATTGTTGATTTGCTATTTGACATTTAGATTAGATTCATATTGTTACTTGATGGACTTTTAATCTATACTTGAACATCGTGGTTTTGTGAGTATTTGGAACTCAAACTTTGTTCACAATGAGTATGCAAGTTCTGTTGAGGTTTATTGAATGACATTTATGTTTTGAAAAAGCAAGACATCCTTAGTAGAGATGCATGCATATACCTTGTGAGTTTCGTGCTTAGCAATCATGGAGGGTTATAATATATTTACTCAGATTATATTATTTCTAATGTAGTGTTTCTCAATAATCTCATTATTCTAGTTTTGGTCAAAAGCGTAGGAGTAATCGGTTAGTAATATGTCAATAAAGGGCAACACTTCTACATACTTTCCAAAATATGATCCTTTAAATTCCTTTAGCACAAGATCTATCCATGGTCAAAATAATACAAACTGTAAAATACTAGATCTAAGATCTATAGATGGGATTTAGTGTATTACCCTTGAAGCGTGCTTTAACGAACTTCAAGCCTTCATGAAATCAGATCTACAAATCTGAAGAAGATCTTTACCCCGAGCCGCACAAGTGTGTGGCCTCTACCGATATCCACACGAATTGACAAACTATGGATTTAGTCTTCAACTCTCAAAGAAAACGAGATTCAACTCTTGAATTTAGATCTAGTTTCAACACTATCAAACTAGAGAGAAATATAGAGAGGTATATATTGATAGAACTCTTGCGCTAGCAAGAGATAATATGATAAGTCACTTGAAATCGGCTCCCACCTCTCTTTATATAGAGAGGATGTAAGTGAATGAAGATTCACATTAGGGTCCTCTTTATTTATCATCAATAATGATAAATTCCCAATTAACTCTTAATTAGGTATTGACTCAAATTAACTCTTAATTGGTTTTCCTCTCCTATATCCATTAACTTCTAATCAGTTCATTTGTGTGATGAGGTTCAACCATACCCGGTTGTAGGAATTAGATACTATCTCCAAGTAGTATCTCAAATTAAAACTCCTTTTAATTTAATTTGAATTAAAATTCTTTTAATTCTCCCTTGTAAAAATAAATATAATTTTTTCTTTGGGCTTCTACTAATCATGAGTGACACCTAGCAGCATATCATGATCAACCCCTAGATAGCACGAAGTAGGTAAAGAACCCATTCAATATACAATTGTCATACAATTTGATCCTTCTATCATACAATGATGTGAACCCCAATCGACTTGCTTTGAGACCCAACAACAATATTGGAAAAACAACGCAAGAAAGCCAAACTCAAGTCTATGGATTGAGAATCTGAACCCGTTGAGAAGTCGTTTCAAGAACCTAGATTATATTAAAATCTAGACCAATTGAAGAACCCGTCTCAAGAACCCAAATTACAAGGAGGAACGCCACAAATGTTGTGATTTACCTTTGATAAGTTCAGAAGTTCAATCAAGAACAAGATGAGTAAACTTAACTCACAATTAAAATTCATTATTGTCTAACCTCTTGTAGTGGCTGGTTACATCCTTTAAATACCCTTCCCAAAACATGATAAAACCCTAGAATAAAATTTGTGACCTTTTCTCTCAAAATGCCCTTGAGTGAATAGTGTCCTGGTACTATAGCGTGAACAGTGCCATGCTACAGTAACTTCTAAAACCCTAGTTCAAATAAAATAATAAGACATATGTGGGCTAAGCATCCTCAAGCCCACTTATTCAAAACTAATAATAAAAATCCTTTAAATAAATTGAAGGCCTTAACAACAATAGGCCCTATCTCTAAGTCATGTCTTCCACAGCTTGGATCAAGCGGATCAAAACTAGTTCTCCTTCTTTCAAGCCCATATTGAGTGTTGGGCTCTTGCTAGCTTCATCCCAGGTGGATTGCACCAATCCTTGCATTGCTTCCTTGATCTTCTTGGCTCCTGATCTTGTAATTGGCCCATCTAGAACTTGCAAAGGATCTTTAAGAGTAGGCCCACCTTGGTTCCCATCATACAATGTCCAATTGAATTACTAAGGTATGGATTTATTGTCAAACCTATAGTTCAATATTATGTGTTCTGTCTTTGGAGTAACACTCTTAATGATCAATTCGAAACTCTTTCTAATTATCATTCTGCCTTGGCTAAGGACTACATGAATGATATCCTAGAAGATAATATTGGACATACTCTCTTCTTGTTAAGAGTGATAGATTCCACATTGTACACTCATAAGTCTCCATACATGTCTAACTATACCTAACAATATAAGTCCAAACACATGGTTAGTATATGGATGTGTTGTAGAGTTAAAGTATAGAAACACATACACATGACAACCATCGTGTCTTAGGTCTAAGGACCACAAGCATAATTGTAACTTAGGATTTACATTGACAAGTATGTAAATCTCCATATGCAATATCTCATATCAATGGTCACGTTTAGTGTACCTGTTCTCTAACAAGTACCCATACACTTTCTTTAGTGTCTCTATACTAGTGACTTGAGACGAGCCATTTCATATCATATATGACCGAGTATAATGTATGCTATTCTATCCGAATTCCTTAACATCCAAATAGTAATCCTATGAATAGGAACATTTAAGGGTCAAGTACGAAGATGTATAAGTCTCCTCTTCTCAACACTTAAGAAAATATCTTCTTTAACTTAAACTCTATGGACTATATCATGTTTGTAATATAAAAACAACATCATGATATGAATAAACTTGCCATGTATTAATAAAATAGATGATGAATGTTGTTAGTACAGTCCCAATTACATCAATCTGATTGATCTTAGGGCATACTACTAACAATCTTCCACTTGCACTAAGACCAATTGACCATGTATCTAACACCCATGCACTCAAGATGTCAATCTAGCTGCTGTTGTGTTAGTGCTTTTGTAAGTGGTAAGTGGGTCCGATAAATTATCCAATGGTGCAATTTTTTGGATACACATCAACTCTTCCAATGATTTCTCTAATCATGTGGAAACACCGCTCAATGTGCTTTGATTTTTGAATAGACATATGTTCCTTAGCTTGAGCTATTGCCCCATTGTTGTCAAAATGCATCAATATAGGTAACCCACTGGTAGGAACTACTCCAATATCAGTGATTAACTTTTTGATCCAAACAACTTCTTTGGTAGCTTTAGAAGTGGCAACATACTCAGCCTCAATAGTGGAATCTGTTGTTGTATCTTGTTTACAGCTCCTCCAACTAACTGCTCCACCATTTAAGGTGAATACAAATGTAGATGTGGATTTTCTATCATCCACATTCGATTGAAAATCTGAATCCGTTTAACGTTCTACTTGTAAGTCTCCTCCTCCATAGACAAGAAATATATCCTTAGTTCTTCTCAAGTACTTAAGAATGTTTTTGACTGCATTCTAGTGTTCCAAACTTGGATTAGACTGATACTGGCTCCTAACACTTACAACACAACTAATATCAGCTCTTATACATAGCATAGCATACATGAGGCTTCCTATTGCTGAAGCATAAGGAACTTGGCTCATGTTCTCTCTCTCTCTTCTTGTGTCTTAGGACTCATGTCCTTAGAGAGATGAATTTCATGCCTAAAAGGTAAGAACCCTTTCTAGGAATTCTGCATGTTAAATCTAGTTAACACTTTATCTATGTACAAGGATTGGGATAAGCCAAGCAACCTTCTAGATCTAGCTCTATAGATATAGGATGCTTCACCCAAATCCTTCATGGATATGTTTTGTGAGAGCCAGAGTTTGGCCGACAAGAGCATACCTATGTCATTCCCAATGAATAGTATGTCATCAACATAAAGTATCAAGAATGTAAGAGCATTCCCACTAACCTTTTCGTACAGACAGGGTTCATTCATGTTTTGGAGAAAACCAAACAATTTGATTGCCTCATCAAAACCAATATTCCAACTTCAGGACGCTTGCTTTAATTCATATATGGATCTTTGCAACTTGCACACTTTGTGACTTTCGCCACTTGATTCAAAATCTTCTGGTTATTCCCTATATATTTCTTCCTCAATGTTTCCATTAGGGAAGGCAGTTTTGACATCCATTTGCCATATCTCAAAGTCATAGTGTGTAGCTATGGCAAGCATAATCCTGATGGATTTGAGCATGGCTACTAGCAAAAAAGTTTCTTCATAGTCAACTCCTTGCCTTTGTTTGAAACCTTTTGCCACTAGTCGTGCTTTGTAGGTCTCTACCTTTCCATCCGAGCCTCTCTTCCTTTTGAAGATCCATTTACAACCTATAGGTAAAATACCTTGAGGTGGATCAACCAAAGTCCAAACTTGATTGGAGAGTACATTGAATCCATCCCCGATTTCATAGTTTCCTGCCATTTTCCTGAATCGATGTCTGACATCGCCTCTATGTAATTTCTAGGATCAGTATAATGATCATTATCATCAATTAAAAATTCCACATCACGTTGATGTAGATAACCATATCAAATAGGTGGTGCAGATACCTTAGAAGATTTACGTAGAGGTTGTCTACTATTAAGTTCAATATGAATAGGGGGTTCAAGATGATCAGTAATTGTTTATGGTTCAGAGAACAACTCCTCAAGATCTATCTTTTTTACCTTTGCCTTCTTCTTGAATAAACTCTTTTTCAAGAAAGACAGCAAACTTGCTAACCTACATCTTTCACTCCTACCTTCCAGCTTGTCCACTAAATATTTATTAACATGTGCTGGACAACCCCAAATGTTAACATGCTTAAGACTTGGCTTCTTCCAATACCATATCTCCTATGGTGTCTGAGGGACAGATTTGGAACGTACCCTATTAAGTAGGTATGATACGGTCTCTGGGGCATATCACCAAAAAGAGATAGTTAAGTCAGTGTAACTCATCATTGATCAAACCATATCTAATAGTGTTCCATTTCTTTTTTCAGACAAACCATAAGTTATGGTGTTCCAGGAGGAGTCCATTGTGATAAAATGCCATTTTCCTTAAGATGATCCAAACATTAAGTGCTTAAGTATTCACATCCTCGATCAGACTGAAGAGTTTTAATACTTTTGCCAGTTTGTTTTTCTACTTCATATCTAAATTCTTTGAACTTTCCAAAAGGTTTAGATTTACACTTCATTAAGTACACATACCCTAACCGTGAATGATCATCGGTAAAGGTTATGAAGTCAGAAAAACCTCCTTTGGCTACTGAATTAATTGGTCCACATACATCACTATGTATTAATCCTAGTATTTCTATAGTTCATTCACCATGTCCTAAAAATGGTGTTTTAGTCATCTTACCTATGAGACAAGATTCACAAGTTTGGTGAGCTTCATAAGCCCATGGACCTAATAGTCCATTATTAACAAACTCGTGAATCCTATCTTCATTAATATGACCCAATCTGAGATGCCACATATAGCTAGAATTGTTATCATATCTTGGTCTTTTATGAGTTATGGCATTCAAATCTATATGCTCAATATTATTAACATTGCCGTTTGTGGTTAAGAAATAAAGGCCATTCATAAATATACGAAATCCAATCAAATTGGAATTTATAGTAAAGGAACATATGCTTTTCTCAAAAATAAATAAATAGCCATCCTTACAAAGTGATGAAATAGAAATAATACTCCTTACAATACTAGACATAAATAAACAATCTTTTAATTCTAATATAACACCATATGGCAATGGTAAGTATCAAGTCCCAAAAGCTAATGCAACAACACTTGCTCCATTTCCTACCCGAACGGTCACTTGTCCTCTAATCAAACTTTTGCTTTCCTTAGTTCTTACAACAAATTGCATATGTGAGAACTAACACTGGTATCCAATACCCATGTTAAAGCAGAACTGATCGATAAATTAGTCTTAATAAAGAGAATATCTGACATCCCTTTTGAAGGCATTTCCTTAGAGGATGCCAGATACTTTCGACAATTTCTCTTCCAATCTAGGAAGTTAGGGTTGGGCAAACGGTTGGTGTTAAGGGTTTTGGATAAGACATTTTTTGCCATGGTGATCTAAAAATAAAGCATCTGTATTAACAGTTTCATTTTAAACCATTAGTTTTAGGTCTTTAAATGGTAATGTTACCTCCGACTATTCTTTAATAAATTTCATATAACCTCCTATGGAATTTAGGAAACTTGTTTTATTTTCTAGTGGGGATTGAAGTCCTATCTTGAATTAATACAACCTCACATAATAGAATCTTGGTTATATTAATCATCAATGAGTAGATAATTATTATATAATGCATCTTAGGCAAATACCAACCATCCTTGGTCACAAGGAGGTGTGGTTGATTTTAGGAGGTGCGGTTGAGTGTGTATGTTTTAATGCCTAAGAGATATACCAACTGCATTGCTAATATGTCTTTTAAAATTTATTTCATGTGATTATGCCAAGGTCATTCTATTTGATTTATGCTCTTCAATTTTGAGACATATGTCAGTAAAAATTGCTTTGATTACATAAATTCAACCCTCACTTATACTTATGACGGGAACAATCTGTATAGTCAAAGAATTCTTTTATGAGTGTGAAAACCTTGGTGAGTCTTGGAATTGAAAGTAGCTTTGGACAGCAAATAGGAATATGAATTTTGTTCGATGAATCTCTTCAGTTACATGATCATATCACACACACACGAGTTTTGGATGCTAACATGATGCTGAATATTCTTGCATAGCCTTTAAGTCTATAGAAGAGCCGTGTGTGATTCAATTTGAGTAGATATGGTATGCATTTGATTATATGTTGATTAGGAGACGACAATTTAAAGTGGGATAGAAAAATTGAAGTTTGTAGGTTTCTTCTTTGGAAACCTTCACCAGACAACACTCGTACACTAGGGGTAACCTAGGGGTTTAAAGGTTTAGTAAATAGGTTAAATGCATTCGTGTTCCCTATGAAAGTGGTTTTGTATTTCTAATTTTGCATTTAATTTTACATTCTATTGGAATTTTTGGCAATCTGGAATATGATCAAAGACTTTATTGGTTACATTATGAGTCTTAAAATCTAGGGTTTTAGTTGGTTTTCTAATTTTGCATTTAATTTTACATTCTATTAGAATTTTTGGCAATCTGGAATATGATCAAAGACTTTATTGGTTACATTATGAGTCTTAAAATCTAGGGTTTTAGTTGGTTTTGTTTTAATTAGTTTTGAAAAAGAAAAAGAAAAGAAAAAAATAAAAAAAAACCTTTGAAATTATGTCTTGAGCTACCGATAGGTCAAATATTGTTTCCTACCTGATGCAAATCATAGCACAACTTCAAGGGATCTAGTTCAAGTCCCAATTGGGCCGGTTATGAGAGCACGAGCAAGGAAGTTTAAATATGTACTCAACGGACTGATTCAAGAGGCATGGACTCAAGCAAATTCATGGAGGCCCATTGATCATGATCCACGTGAGCAACAAAGGCTCATAAACATGATTCAAGTTCTAGAAGAATCTAGTCAAGGCTAAGCTTAAATTGGCATGTTTAAGAATACTTCTTTTTTGGTCTGATTGTAAGGTTTGCATGGCTTGCATGCCATTTACTTTCCTTTAGATATTTTAGGTGTGTGATCAGCCAATTAAAGGGCTTGTTGTCTTTCTTTTTCTTCTTTTAGGCAAGTAAGAGTTTTAGTCTTTAGTTATTCCTATTTGGGTTTGGATTGTAAAAATATAAACTCCTGTTATGATTTGTCTCCTTAGCATATTAGGATTTGTCTCCTTAGCAGATTAGGATTTGTTTCCTTAGAAGATTAGGATTTTAGGAATTTTCCTTGTAATGGCCAGCCTTTTAAATAGGCGTCTAATCAATGAAAGGGGTAGATCATTATTCAGCAAATTGGAGATTATTTTCTCTGCGGTTCTTTGAAGAACTATTCGAACTTATCGGGATTTCCCGTGGCGTTCACCAGTGACTTATCAAATGGATTTTTCACCACCGTTTGTGGCATCTTCCTTATACCGAGGTTCTTGTTTCGCAATAAATAACGGGTTGAGGTCATATATACCAAGGTTCATGTTTGTCGTAAACAACGGTTCGAGGGCTAACATTCCAATCTGATCGTAGGACGATCTTGGGCTCCTTTTCGTTGTCGGATCTCGTTATTTTGGCAGTATTTCACATCACTACTAGTAGGTTATTGTACTGCCTGAAAAATTAAAAGGGTTTGGTATCAGTAGAAAACATCCATTACCTTAGACCTCTCTTATAGTTGCCGAAAAACCCTACGGAAACCTTATAATTCCTCAAACTTCTCCAATCTCTCATGGATTCTTGTCTTAATTCCTTCAACATCCTCTAAGGAAATCTCTGGGGCTGCACTACTTGCTTGGGTACTCTTTGTCTCCATGACCTCAATGATAGTGGCAGGCATGGCATAGACATTGGGTGGCCAACGGTCACCCTAGGCCAAAGCCATTGCATCGGCTAAGAGTAAGGGGTCATCAAGTAGGGCATTGGCAAGGGCTAAGGAAAAAAGGCCTAAGGTGGCTGATTCGGGGCGTGAGGAAGTGGATGATACACCTCCTTTGCCTAAGAAGGCAAATAAGTATGGGTTCAAAGAGATAATCGAGAAGAGGGGTGTGATGTGCGAGAGAATGGTAGATGCGGGGAGGCTAGGTAAGAATTCAGCAGTCTAGGCTATTATTGATGGTGGTTTATAGTTTTTCTTTAAGCGTATAGAGAGCTATATATTTTCTCTATGCCGTGAGTTTTATTTGAGTTTATCTGTGGTGGATATGGATTTGATGGTATTGAGGACTAAGGTGCGGGGGAAGGTTGTGATCTTGGCTTCAATAGCTAAATATCTTAATTATGGCAGGCCTGAGCCGTCTAAGATTGATTACACCCATGTAAACTTTGTTGCCAAAGACCCCTCAGAGTATGTGAAGGACATGTTTGATAGGGCTGAGGGTTTGAAGGGCACTTTCATCCACGACCATCTAGAGGCTGATTCCTGTTTACTCAACAAGATCGTCCATTACAATGTTTACCCCAAAGGCTCGGAGAAGAAGCTGGGATGCTGAAGATTGTGCTGCTTCATGAGTTCATGGCAGGGTCGAGGATTGACATTGCTCTTATGATCTAGGGCATGTTGAGAGATTACTGCATGACTAGCAGACCAAAGGGGAACATGCCCTTTCGTAATATGATCACCCAGCTTTGTTTGGGAGCTGGGGTGAAGAGGTTGGCATCAGACACCATGAGACCTCTGCTAGGCCCTACTAGCAATGTGGGGGAGAGGAAGAGCTCCACCATGTTGAAGGCGAGTAGGTGTAAGGGAAAGAGCAAGGCCACTCCTTCCATTGTTATTGAGACTATTGAGACTGCCCCTACCTCCTAAGACACTGTGAATCAGAGAGTAAGTAAGTTGAAGGGGAGGCTACGTGGCATTGAGGGTGAGGTGAGAGTGGCTAGGTGTGCTTAGGAAAGGGGTGGAGTCGAAGGTGAATTTTTGTACAGGGATTTTTAGGAGGTTGTTCGAAGGTGCTTTTCCTACAGAGGAATTTCTAGGAGGGACTGCTGCACCTACTTCTATTTCTACCCCTAATCCCGCGGCTACCCCAAGGATTGAATAAATTCTTGCAGCATGATGAGAGCATAATATTTCATATTTTAGGTCTCATATCATTCATCCTAGCTATGCCAGCTATCTATTTCATTTGTTTTAGTTTATTGTTGTCTTTTATGGAGAAAATTGGTGCTTGTAGGAAAATTGATTTAAAGACAAGGTTTTACATTCATTTTGATGCCTTGGAGAATTTTGGAAGTAAGCTATACGAGTCAGGGATGGAACCAGGAGCATTGCAGTACAAGTATAATTAAAGAAAAAGCCAGTTCTACCGGTTCAATAGTGAGCAGAATGAGGTTCTACCAGTAGCAGTTGATTTCTAATGGTAGAAGTAAAATAGAAACATATTCTACCAGTAGGTTGATACTGTTCTACCAGTAGGTTGGAAACAGAAAGGTGTTCTACTGGTAGGTTGGAAATAGAAAGGTGTTCTACCGGTAGAAGAGAAGAGCTATCAGTTTATGCAAAACAGTGAGCAGTTCTTCCGGTAGGTCGAATTGTGCTTTCTATCAGTAGGTCAAGGTTAAAATTCAGAAATGACTCTTTCTCCCAGGCATTGACTGACTAAATATTCAAAGATATCTTCCAAGACTTAATTTGGAGGAGAAAGAGACAAGATAGGAAGGGATTTTGACTGGCCATATTTTAGAGATATTTTTGGAGATTTTCTAGGAGAGATAGACGTAAAAGGAAATATGATCTCTAGAAAATCTATTGTATCTCTATCTCTCTCACTCTCTCCCTCCCTAGTTTTCCTATAAATACCAGCCCATAGGGGACTTTAGGGACACACCAGTTTTCCTCCTTGGACGTTCTCCTAGAGGGGCTGCCCCTCCTCTTCTTTCTTCTTTGCTCTTTACTTAGGTTAAGTTTCCAAGCACAAGTTTTCATTAGTTTTCAATTCCGTTGAATAATTACGGTATTTTATTTATTTTATTGTAATTGCTTTTCAATTTCTTACTTTAAATTCAAAGTTCTTAATTCAAGTTTATTTTCGGTCTTTCATTCATCTTTCAATTACCATGTCTTTCTTTATTATTTTTGCTTTAATTTACATTATGTTTGAGTAGTTTAATTCCGATATAATCAGTTGATGGATTTTCATCCGTGAATGGGTAGTTTGACCTAACTAGGGTATTTCAAAATATTAAGTCATTTTGTTGATAGAATAATTAAAGTTAAAAATACGGGTGATATATATATATATATATATATATATATATATATATATATATATATATATCTTCTTGCTTATCCATAGACAACTAAGACTTGGTACGAGTAATTCTTGGAATCACTACAATCAACGTGAATGTAATTATTTTAAAATTAATTCAATAAATTTGAATATACATTAATTGATTTCTTGATTCTAAATTGAATATTTTCCATTCAAGGGCGTTTGATTACAAACTTGAATGAGTTATATAAATTAGGTCAAAATTCCTATTCACGGTGAGATGAACTCTGATGATTATCTGGTACTTTTTAATTTTTACTAGTCATCACCACTACTTCTAAAAAAAACCAAAAAGATTTCTATTTTTATTTTTATTATATCACCATTCGAATTTGTCCTTTCTTTTCCCTGAGGAGACAACCTCGTTAATCGACCGAGTTACTAAACGATACATTCATGCGCTTGGGAACCACTTTATTATCTATCCACTTTTGAGGTCAAGCACTAAACCTCTCAGTGTGGCAATGAAGAGTAGTGAGGAGGATGATGCTCAGAGGAGGAAGATGTTGGGAGTGATTCTGAGGATTTGGGGGATACTTCTGCTTCTGATTCTGACTAACTAGTGGACCTACCCTTCTACCTTTCTTATATTTTATTTTTATTTTTCATGTATATAGTTAGTGTGTAGGTTTTAGAAGAATCTTAGATGTTTTCTTTTGGGTAGTAATAGCCTATTAGAAGAATCCTTAGGTAAAGGCTATTACATTTTTTCTTTTTGTACCCAAAAGCACAGCGTATATATACATGAAGTCTTTTTTATTCCATTGGTGTGTCATATATTCTTTAAGCATATGCATTTCAATTTGATGATATTTATTATGTGATGGAGTATGCTTTGTAATTTATAGCGTAATGTTAGGAAGTGTTTTGTTTGTTTATTTTTAGTTTGCTAAGGAACTAACAAAGTCTAAGTTAGGGGGTGTGATGAGAGCACAATATTGCATATTATAGGCCTCATATGATCCATCTTAGTTATATTAGTTACTTAATTCCTTTGATTTAGTATAGTTCTGTATTTTACAGAGGAATTTGGTGTTTGCAGGTGAATACATGTAAAACCAAGGTTTTCAACATTATTTCATGACATAGAGGACTTTGGAGATGAACTAGGAGTTACAGAAGTCAAGCTCAGGCCACAACAAGCATAATTGAAGAAAAGACCCTTTCTATCGGTAGGTCTTCTATTGGTTCAACTGAAGGCAGAAGAAATTGGTTCTACCAGTAGTAGCTCATTCCTACTGGTAAAAGTAAAACAGAGGGTTGTTCTATCGGTAGGTGACCACTGTTCTGCCAGTAAGTTTGAAACAGAAAGGTGTTCTAACAGTAGAAGAGAAGGCCTACCAGTTTGTGCAAAATAATGAACAGTTCTACTGGTAGGTCATTTCTGCTTCCTACCGATAGGTTCCTATAATTCTACCACGAGGAAAGATTTGGAAAAGAAATCTATTGGGTTATTTTATAGGCCGAGATTGGTGGATTAAAGACAGAAAAATCAAGACAAGACCTCCTATAAATACCCAAACCTGGCAAGAGAGAGGGATCATTTTTCAATCACAAAATTCATCGTAGAAGACTTTATTTCATCTATCTTCTCTCTCCCTGGTTTAGATTTAGAGTTCTTGCTTTGAAGAGTTCTCCATTGTTTCACAACAAGCTTTGTTTAATTTCAATCCTTTACTCTTGCGACGTAATTACATTCCATTCATTCTTGTGAACGATTTATATTATTGCTATTCAATTCAAGGTACTCATTTTTCTTGCATTTTCAATTACAATCATGCTTTCTGTAATTGCTTCTATTTCAATTCAATAATGAGTGAGCAGTTGTACTCCGGTTCGATCGGATGAGGGACTCTCATCCGTGAATTGGGGGTTTGGACTCAATTAGGGTCTTTTACAATGATTAAGTATTTTTGGGTTCTTTGATTGATTAAAGTCGAAAACATTCTCAATTAAATTAAGTACACATTTTTATTTACATTTTTGGGTGTTAAATGAATATTCTCCGTTTGAGTACAATCTCAAATGAGTTATAGAAATTGAGTCAAAAAACTTGTTCACGGTGAGATGCGCTCTACTGATTAGTCGGTCTTTCTTTTAATTGTTCGTTCTTTAGTCAATAATTTCTCAACAAATCTCCCACAGAGTTTTTATTTTGTTTCACCTTTCACCACTCATTTTCATTGAGGAGACGACCTCAGTAGAGTTACAAACACAAAAACCCTTTCTTAGTCTTGGAAATTCCTTGTTAATTTAACCCCACTTTCAAGAGCAAACAGCCACTTACAAAAGTTGACCCAGGCTATCACTACACCAGAGAAGGACAAGTCTTATGCCTAACCAAAATAGCCACAAGGTCAATTTCAAGTAGGAAACCTTCCAACCATGGACATCCAACAAGAACAAGTCCAAGATGTCACCACTCTTAGAGGAGGTAAAATAATTGAAAAAACTACATCACTATCACATACTAAGTCTACTTTTGCACCGATCGGTGAGCCTGCCCAAGTCTCCCTTGATGAGAGACTAAGTTTAGAGAGGTAGAAGGGCCTCCATGTCCTATCCTTGCTCTTTTGATGTGAATCCGCCAAAATAATGAGATCCGACAATGAAAAGGAAAACAAGATCGTTCTTCGATCAGAATTGAAGGACAGACCTCGACCGGTTGTTTACGACAAACAAGAACCTTGGTATTTATGACCTCAACCCGTTGTTTATTGCGAAACAAGAACCTAGGTATAAGGAAGATGCCACAAACGGTGGTGGAAATTCCGTTTGATAAGTTGCTGGTGAACACCACGAGAAATCCCAATAAGTTCGAATAGTTCTTCAAAGAACAACAGAGAAAAAACTCTTCAATTTGCTGAATAATGATCTGCTCTTTTCATTGATTAAACGCCTATTTGTAAGGCTGGCAATTACAAGGAAAATTCCTAAAATCCTAATCTGCTAAGGAGATAAATCCTAATCTGCTAAGGAAACAAATCCTAATCTGCCAAGGAAACAAATCCTAATAGGAGTTTATATTTTGACAATCCAAAACCCAAATAGGAATAACTAAAGACTAAAACTCTTACTTGCCTAAAAGAAGAAAAAGAAAGACAATCAGCCCTTTAATTGGCTGATCACACGCCTAAAATATTAAAAGGAAAGTAAATGGCATGCAAGCCTTACAATCAGACCCAAAAAAGGAGTATTCATAAACATGCCAATTTGAGCTTAGCCTTGACCATATTCTTTTAGAACTTGAATCATGTTGATGAGTCATTGTTGCTCACGTGGATCATGCTCAATGGGCCTCCATGAATTTGCTTGAGTCCATGCCTCTTGAATCAGTCCGTTGAGTACATCTTTAAACTTCCTTGCTCGTGCTCTCGTAACCGGCCCAATTGGGACTTGAACTAGATCCCTTGAAGTTGTGCTATGATTTGCATCATTCCCCTCCTCTTAAAAAGGATTTGCCCTCAAATCATCACCTACATAAAAAGGACTCAAATCAGTAACATTAAAAGTAGCACTTACATTGTACTTACCAGGTAATTCTAGCTTGTAAGCGTTGTCATTGATGCGCTCTAGGACTTGGAAAGGACCATCTCCCCTTGGAAGCAATTTGGAACGTCTTTGAGCCAGAAATCTCTCTTTTCTCATATGCAGCCAAACCCAATCTCCGGGTTCAAAAAGCAGCTTATGACGCCCCTTGTTGACTTGTTTTGCATACTACTCCGTTCTTCGCTCAATGTTGAGTCTTGCTTTCTCATGAATCTGCTTGACAAAGTCAGCTTTCTTTTTGCAATCTAAATTAATATGCTCAGTCAAAGGTAAAGGAGATAAATCCAATAGAGTTAAAGGATTAAATCCATACACAATTTCAAATGGTGAAAATTTAGTTGCAGAATGAACAAATCGGTTATAAGGAAAGTCAACATGTGGTAAACATTCTTCCCTTGTTTTGATGTTCTTTTTAATGATTGCCCTCAATAAAGTAGACAAAGTCCTATTTACTACTTCAGTCTGACCTTTAGTTTTGTGGATGAGAAGTAGTAGAAACCAATAACTTAGTACCTAGCTACCACAAAAAAATCTTCCAAAAATAGCTCAAGAACTTAGCATCTCTATTCGAAACAATTTTTCTAGGCATGCCATGTAATCTCACAATCTGTCTAAAGAACAATTCAGCAACATGCGAGGCATCATCCGTTTTGTGACATGGAATAAAGTGTGCCATCTTAGAAAATCTATCCACAACAACAAAAATTGAATCTTTCCCATGTTTATTCCTAGGCAATCCTAACACAAAGTCCATTGAAATGTCAATCCATGGCTCACTAGGAATTGGTAAAGGGGTATACAAACCATTGGACCGCACTCTGGATTTAGCTTGCCTACATGTGACACATCTACCACAAATTCTCTCAACATCTATTTTCATGTGAGGCCAATAGAAGTGTTCCTGCAAAACAGCTAAAGTCTTTGCAACTCCAAAATGTCCCATTAATCCCCCACCATGAGATTCCCACACTAACAACTCCCTCAAAGAACAATTAGGCACGCATAACTTTTTCTCTTGACATAGGAATCCATTAAGCCTAAAGAACTTACCACAACCGGTTTTCTCACAAGCCCGGTATGCCTCACAAAATTCGTGGTCATCAGCGTATAAATTTTTAATGTGCTCAAAACCAAGCAATTTTGCATCAAGTGTGGAGAGTAATGCATACCTGCGAGAAAGTGCATCGGCAACCACATTCTCCTTACCTTGCTTATACGGGATGACATATGGAAACGTCTCAATGAACTCTACCCAACGTGCATGCCTTTTGTAAAGCTTGTGCTGGCCCTTCAAGTGTTTCAAGGACTCATGATCGGTGTGAATCACGAATTCCTTAGGCCATAGGGAGTGTTGCCACGTCTCTAAAGCTCGAACCAATCCATACAACTCTTTATCATAAATTGGGTAGTTTAAGGCTGGCCGCTTAGTTTCTCGCAGAAGTAAGCAATTGGTCGTCCTTCTTGCATAAGCACTGCTCCTATGCCAATACCTGAAGCATCACATTCAATCTCAAACGTTTTCGAAAAGTTAGGTAAAGACAATAAGGGATGATTGGTCAGCTTCTCTTTGATTAATTGAAACACCTTTTCTTGTTCTTCTCCCCCATCAAAATCCAACATTCTTCTTGATCACTTCAGTAAGTGGTGCGGCTATGCTACCAAAGTTCTTCACGAACCGCCGGTAAAAACTAGCAAGTCCATGAAAACTACGAACATTACCTACACTTGTGGGACTCGGCCAATCTTGGATTGCACGTACCTTCTCTTCATCAACCTGTATACCTTGTGCACTGACGACAAATCCCAGAAATACAAGCTTATCGGTGTAAAAAGTACACTTCTTTAGATTAGCAAACAACTTTTCTTTCCTAAGCACATCTAAAACAGATTTCAAATGTACTACATGATCGTCCATGTTTTTGCTATAAATGTACTTATCATCAAAGTAGACAACAACAAATCTGCCTATTAATGCACACAAAACATGATTCATAAGTTTCATAAAGGTCCTCGGAGCGTTAGTCAATCCAAAAGGCATAACTAACCATTCATACAAATCATATTTTGTTTTAAAGGCAGTTTTTCACTCATCTCCTTCCTTTATTCTAATATGATGATAACCACTCTTTAAATCAATCATAGAAAAAAAATAAGAACCATGCAGCTCATCTAACATATCATCTAAGCGAGGAATAGGATGATGATACTTTACCTTTATGTTGTTGATGGCCCGGCAATCAACGCACATTCTCCACGTCCCATCCTTCTGAGGTACAAGTAAAATCGGAACTGAGCATGGGCTCATGCTCTCCCTCACGTGCCCTGTCTCCAACAACTCACTTACCTATCGTTGAAGCTCCGAAACAACAGAACTAGGCAAAGTAAGGTCAAGTTCGTTAGTGTTAAGAAAAGCCTATTTGTACAAAAGTACAATCATCGGCTGATTTGAAAACATTGCTCGCTTAATTTCACTCACTTTTGCATAGAAATTCTTTTGTTTTCTCTCTGATTTTCTCTTAATGGCCGAATTTTGATTTTCTTTTTCTCTCTCTTTTTTCTCGGCCTCTCTCTGATTTTCACTCTTTTTCTTTTGTTCACTCTCTTTCTTTTGATCACTCTCTTTTTGCAATATCACTTGATCCTCATATACTTGCTGCAGTGTCAATGGTACAAGAGTGATTGGTCGTTGATTAAGTCCGAAGAAGTATTTGTTTGTAAAGCCATCATGCTTCACATGCCTATCAAACTGCTTTGGACGCCCTAGCAATAAGTGTCCCGCTTACATCGGTACTACATCACACAACACTTCATCTTCGTCCTTACCGATTCGAAATGCAACTAACACCTGCTTGTTCACCCTTATCTCACCACTATCATTTAACCATTGTAACCAACTTGTACAGTTTAGGGTGCTTCAACACGGGTAGCCCCAATTTTCCCCCCATAATTGTGCTTGCAACATTAGTACAGCTACCACCATCAACAATCACACTTCACACCTTGTCTTTGAAGTAGCACCTAGTGTGAAAGATGTTCTCCCGCTGCACTTCATCAACCTCTTTTGCATGCATGCTCAATGCTTTTCTCGCCACCCATGTCAATGCATCAGGGGCTAAATATTCATCCTCGAAAACGTCCTCCAATGGGGGCATGACGTCGGTGTCGAAATCTTCATCTTAATACCACCCAAGTTGTTATCTTCCCAATTCCTAGCTTCTCTAAACTGCCATCAATGTCTCCAATTATTAACAACAAAATTTCGATCATCCTCTTCAACAAAACCAGCCCCATAAGGCTCTTCATCTTCAACGGTCACTTCGCTCGGTTGAACACTTTCCCTTCTACGCACATTTGGGACATTTTGTGGCTGCTTCTCACGTGTATTCTCTATCTCGTCTTTCCGTTCGTGAACCTGCTCCAGTTCCAACTTCATCACACGCTTCATCTCACTCATCATGGCCTCCACAAACAATTTCAGATCAACCAGTTCCGTAGCATCTTCGGCCATGTTCTTAGCACTGTTGTGAGACATGATTGCTGCAAAAACAACGTTAGATAAAAAAAAAAGAAAAAAAAAAGAAAAGGACCTCCCAATTCTCTCCCTTACGTGTTTACACTCAAGAATATGATTCACTCTACACTCGTGTTTCACTCAACAAATACGTGGCTCTTGACCCTCTAATGTTCTCACCACTCTTGCCTTTTTTTCCACTCGATAATTCTCTTTCAGTTCTTTTGAAACTAAACAAACAATTCTCAAAATTTCCAGCAATAATTCACCAAGAACGCATCAAGGAATTTTAGGTTTTAAGAGCAAGAATTCAAGGAACACGGCTGATTAGATTTTCGGAAGCACAAAATAGCAAGATTTTCACAAAAAAAATATCTGATTTTGGGGTGAGGTGATTTTCGGGTTTATTGGAACCAATGTGGATGAAAAACAAACAATTCTACTCTTTTCTTTCTTCTCTCTCTCTCTTTTTTTTTTTGGTTTGACTCCTTTCTGTCCTCTTTTTTTTTTATTTTTATTTTTTTATGATCAGCAACTATCTTTTGATAGTAACAAAATAAGATTTCATAATAACTAGAACCAACAAAATACGAGCGGAATGGGGTAAAGGAAATTCGACTAAACTAGGGTTTATGAACCGAATTTGGAACTAAAAGAACACAGAATAAAGAAAAGAAAGGTTTTTTTAAGAGATAGACAAACCTGAACTAGAACCTATGCTCTGATACCAAAATGATGTCCTTACAATCAGACCCAAAAAAGGAGTATTCTTAAACATGCCAATTTAAGCTTAGCCTTGACCTGATTCTTCTAGAACTTGAATCATGTTGATGAGTCTTTGTTGCTCACGTGGATCTCGCTCAATGGGCCTCCACGAATTTGCTTGACTCCATGCCTCTTGAATCAGTCCGTTGAGTACAACTTTAAACTTCCTTGCTCGTGCTCTCATAACCGGCCCAATTGGGACTTGAACTTGATCACTTGAAGTTGTGCTATGATTTGCATCACTCTTCCCTTAAAGGCTCAAGAAAACACAGAAGATGAGCAACTATGCTGATATTTACTAGTTTTTCAAGCAAGTAAATGATGCAAATCATAGCACAACTTCAAGGGACCTAGATCAAGTTCCAATTAGGCTGGTTACGAGAGCACGAGCAAGGAAGTATAAAGAGGTACTCAAATGCTGATTCAAGAGGCAAGGACTCAAGCAAGTGTGTGGAGGCCCATGGAGCATGATCCACTTGGGCAACAAAGATTCATCAACATGATTCAAGTTCTAGAAGAATCGGGCAAAGGCTAAGCTTAAAGTTGGCATGTTTAAGAATATTTTTTTGGTCTGATTGTAAGACTTTCCTTTTTCTATTTAGGCGTGTGATTTATTCTTTTTAGGAAAGTAAGACTTTCCTTGTCTATTTAGGCGTGTGATCAGCATATTAAAGGGCTGATTGTAATTTTCTCTTTTAGGAAAGTAAGAGTTTAGGAAAGTAAGAGCTATTTCTTTACTAGCAAGTAAGAGATATTTCTTTACCAACAAGTAAGAGATATTTCTTCACCAGCAAGTAAGAGATATTTCTTAATTGGGATAAGCTATTTTAGGAAGTTTTCTTTGTAATAACCAGCCTATACATAGGCGTTCAAATCAATGAAAGGGTAGATCATTATTCAGTAAATTTTGAGAGTACTTTCTCTATGGTTCTTTGAAGAACTAAACGAACTTATCGGGATTTTCCGTGGCGTTCACTAGCAACTTATCAAATGGGTTTCCACACCGTTTGTCGCGTCTTCCTTTATACCGAGATTCTTGTTTCACACAAATAGTAGGTTGAGGTCATATATACCAAGGTTCTTGTTTGTTGTAAACAACAGGTCGAGGTCTATCATTCAAATCTGATCGTAGAACGATCTTGGGTTCCTTTTCATTGTTGGTTCTCGTTATTTTGGCGGGTTTCACATCATTTAGTATCAGAGCAAAGGTTCTAGTTCAGGTTTGCCTATCTTTTTTTAAAAAAACCTTTCTTTCTTTATTCTGTGTTCTTTACTCCCAAATTCGGTTCACAAATTCTAGTTTAGCCGAATTTCCTCTACCCCCATTCTGCTCGTATTTTTTTCTAGTTTATTACGAAATCTTATTCTGTTACTATCAAAAGATAGTTGCTGATCATAAAAAAAAAAACTGAAAGGAGTCAAAAAAAAAAAAGAGAGAGAGAAGCCCGAAATTGTTTGGTTCTAGTTATTATGAAATTGGAAATTGTTTGGTTCTAGTTATTACAAAATTGTTTGTTTTCATCTATTTTGGGTCCAATAGCCCGAAAATCACCTCACCCCAAAATCAGATATTTTTGCTATTTTGTGCTTCCGAAAATTTAATTAGCCGTGTTCCTTGAATTCTTGCTCTTAAAACCCGAAATTCCTTGATGAGTTCTTGGTGAATTGTTGCTGGAAATTTTGAGAATTGTTTGTTTAGTTTCAAAAGAACTGAAAGAGAATTATCGAGTGGAAAAAGGCAAGAGTAGTGAGAACATTAGAGGGTTTAAAAAAGCCATGTATTTTGAGTGAAACACGGGTGTAGAGTGATTCACATTCTTGAGTGTAAACACGTAAGGGAGGGAATTGTGAGGTCCTTTTTTCTTTTTTTTATTACTTTGTTTTTTTTTCTAAATTTGTTTTGCAACAATCATGTCTCACAACAATGCTATGGATCTTGCTGACCCAAAATTGTTTATGGAGGCTATCATGAGTGAGATGAGGCGTGTGATGAAGTTGGAACTGGAGCAAGTTCACGAACAGATAGATCAGATGGAGAATACACGTGAGAGGCAGCCACAAAACGTCCCTAATGTGCGTAGGAGGGAAAGAGTTCAACCGAGGGAAGTAAGGGTTGAAGATCAAGAGCCTTATGGGGCTGGTTTTGATGAAGAAGATGATCATAATTCTGTTGTTAGTAATAGGAGACATGGAGGGCGGTTTATAGAAGCTAGAAACAGGGAAGATAACAACTTGGGTGGTATTAAGATGAAGATTCCATCGTTTCAAGGTAGATCCGATCCTGAAGCATACCTGGAGTGGGAGAAGAAGATGGAGTTCGTATTTGATTGCCACAACTATTCCAAAGCAAATAAGGTAAAATTACCGGTGATTGAGTTTTCTGACTATGCTATTACTTGGTGGGATCAACTTGTTATAAACAGGAGGTGGAATAGAGAACGACCAATAGAGACATGGGAGGAGATGAAAATGGTGATGAGAAAGCGGTTCGTTCCAAGCTACTACTACCGAGAGTTGTACAAAAAGCTACAAGTTCTTAGACAGGCAGGCCGGAGCGTGGAGGATTTTTACAAGGAGATGGAGATTGCTATGATCCGAGCTAATGTAGAGGAAGATCGAGAGGCTACAATGGCTTGGTTTTTACTTGGATTAAACAGGGAAATCCAAGATAAGGTAGAGATCCAACATTATGTGGAGTTGGAAGATATGGTGCACATGGCCATCAAAGTGGAGCAACAACTCAAAAGGGGGGTGGGTCACGTGCAGCCCATAACTCTAGTTCTACCTCTTGGAGACCGAGTTATGCCAAGCAACTGGACAAGTCACAAATTCCCAAATCCGAGCCCAAGTCCACGAATACCAGCCATGTTCCTCAAGGTAAAACCAACACTTCTACCTCTAGGAATCGTGACATTAAATGTTTTAAATGTCAAGGCAGGGGACACATAGCAAGTCAATGTCCAAACAAGCAAGTCATGGTGTTGCAAGACAATGGTGAATTTGTGACATTGGTGGCAAAGAAAGCATTGAGCGTGCATGCAAAAGAGGTTGATGAAGTGCAGCGGGAGAACATCTTTCACACTAGGTGCTACATCAAAGACAAAGTGTGTAGTGTGATTATTGATGGTGGTAGTTGTACTAATGTTGCAAGCACAATTATGGTAGAGAAATTGGCACTACATGTGTTGAAGCACCCTAAACCGTACAAGTTGCAATGGTTGAATGATAGTGGTGAGATAAGGGTGAACAAGCAGGTGTTAGTTGCATTTCGAATTGGTAAATACGAAGATGAAGTGTTGTGTGATGTAGTACCGAAGCAAGCGGGACGCTAGGCGTCCATGGCAGTTTGATAGGCATGTGAAGCATGATGGCTTTACGAACAAATACTCCTTTGGGCTGTATCAACGATGAATCACTCTTGTACCATTAACACGGCAGCAAGTGTATGAGGATCAAGTGAGATTGCAAAAAGAGAGTGAACAAAAGAAAAAGATTGAAAATCAGAGAGAGGCCGAGAAAAATGAGAAAGAAAAAGAAAATCAAAATGCAGCCATTGAGAGAAAATCAGAGAGAAAACAAAAGAATTTCTATGCAAAAGTGAGTGAAATTATGCGAGCCATGTTTTCAAATCAGCCGATGATTGTACTTTTGTACAAAGTGGCACTTTTAAACACTAACGAACTTGACCTTGCTTTGCCTAGTTCTGTTTTTTCTCTTTTGCTGAAGTATGAGGATGTCTTTCCCGAGGAAACACCACATGGGTTACCTCCAATCCGAGGGATTGAACATCAAATTGATTTTGTTTCCGGTGCGACAATTCCAAACCGACCAGCCTATAGGAGCAATCCCGAGGAGACAAAGGTTCTTCAACTGCAGGTAAGTGAGTTGTTGGAGAAAGGGCACGTGAGGGAGAGCATGAGCCCATGCACCGTTCTGGTTTTACTTGTACCTAAGAAGGATGGGACGTGGAGAATGTGCGCTGATTGTCGGGCCATCAACAACATAACAATAAAGTATCGTCATCCTATTCCTCACTAAGATGATATGTTAGATGAGTTGCTTGGATCTTGTGTATTTTCTAAGATTGATTTAAAGAGCAGTTATCATCAGATTAGAATAAAGGAAGGAGATGAATGGAAAACTGCCTTTAAAACAAAATATGGTTTGTATGAATGGTTAGTTATGCCTTTTGGATTGACTAATGCTCCGAGCACCTTTATGAGACTTATGAATCATGTTTTGCGTGCATTTATAGGCAGATTTGTTGTTGTCTACTTTGATGATATACTCATTTATAGAAAAACGTGGACGATCATGTAGTCCATTTGAAATTTGTTTTAGATGTGGTTAGGAAAGAAAATTTGTTTGCTAATCTAAAGAAGTGTACTTTTTATACCGATAAGCTTGTATTTTTGGGATTTGTTGTTAATGCACAAGGTATACAGGTTGACGAAGAGAAGGTACGTGCAATTCAAGAATGGCCGAGTCCCACAAGTGTAAGTAATGTTCATTGTTTTCATGGACTTGCTATTTTTTACCGGCTGTTTGTGAAGGACTTTAGTAGCATAGCCGCACCACTTACTAAAGTGATCAAGAAGAACGTTGGATTTAGATGGGGAAAAGAACAAGAAAAGGCGTTTCAATTAATCAAAGAGAGGCTGACCAACACCCCCTTATTGTCTTTATCTAACTTTTTGAAAACGTTTGAGATTGAATGTGATGCTTTAGTTATTGGCATAGGAGGAGTGCTTATGCAGGAAGGACGACCAATTGCTTACTTCAGCGAGAAACTAAGTGGGGCAGCATTAAACTACCCAACTTATGATAAGGAGTTGTATGCATTGGTTCGAGCTTTAGAGACGTGGCAACACTACCTATGGCCTAAGGAATTCGTGATTCACACCGATCATGAGTCCTTGAAACACTTGGAGGGCCAGCACAAGCTAAACAAAAGGCATGCGCGATGGGTGGAGTACATTGGGACGTTCCCATACGTCATCCGGTATAAGGAAGGTAAGGAGAATGTGGTCGCCCATGCACTTTCTCACAGGTATGCATTACTCTCCACACTTGATGCAAAATTGCTTGATTTTGAGCACATTAAAAATTTATACGCTGATGATCACGAATTTTGTGAGGAATACCGGGCTTGTGAGAAACCGGTTGTGGTAAGTTCTTTAGGCTTGATGGATTCCTGTTTCGAGAGAATAAGTTATGCGTGCCTAATTGTTCCTTGTGGGAGTTGTTAGTGCAGGAATCTTATGGTGGGGGATTAATGGGACATTTTGGAGTTGCAAAGACTTTAGCTGTTTTAAAGGAACACTTCTATTGGCCACACATGAATAGAGATGTTGAAAGAATTTGTGGTAATGTGTCACATGTAGGCAAGCTAAATCCAGAGTGCAGTCCAATGGTTTGTATACTCCTTTACCAATTCCTAGTGAGCCATGGATTGATATTTCAATGGACTTTGTGTTAGGATTGCCTAGGACTAAGCATGGGAGAGATTCAATTTTTGTGGTTGTGGATAGATTTTCTAAGATGGCACACTTTATTCCATGTCACAAAACGGATGATGCTTCGCATTTTGCTGACTTATTCTTTAGAGAGATTGTGAGATTACATGGCATGCCTAGAACAATTGTTTCGGATAGAGATGCTAAGATCGTGAGCTATTTTTGGAAGACTTTGTGGTGTAAGTTAGGTACTAAGCTATTTTTTTCTACTACTTGTTATCCACAAACTAATGGTCAAACTGAAGTAGTAAATAGGATTTTGTCTACTTTATTAAGGGCAATCATTAAAAAGAACATCAGGACATGTGAAGAATGTTTACCACATGTTGAGTTTGCTTATAATCGATCTGTTCATTCTGCTACTAAATTTTCACCATTTGAAATTGTGTATGGATTTAATCCTTTAACCTCATCGGATTTATCTCATTTACCTTTGTCTAAGCATGTTAATTTAGATGGCAAGAAGAAAGCTGACTTTGTCAAGCAGATTCATGAGAAAGCAAGACTCAACATTGAGCGACGAACGGAATAGTATGCAAAGCAAGCCAACAAGAGGCGTCACAAGCTGATTTTTTAACCTGGAGATTGGGTTCGGCTGCATATGAGAAAATAGAGATTTCCGGCACAAAGGCGTTCCAAATTGTTTCCAAGGGGATATGGTCCTTTCCAAGTCTAAGAGTGCATCAATGACAACGCCTAAAAGCTAGATTTACCTGGTGAGTACAATGTAAGTGCTACTTTTAATGTTACTGAGTTGAGTCTTTTTGATGTAGGTGATGATTTGACGGCAAATCCTTTTCAAGAGGAGGGGAATGATACAAATCATATCACAACTTCAAGGGATCTAGTTCAAGTTCCAGTTGGGCCGGTTACGAGAGCACGAGCAAGGAAGTTTAAAGAGGTACTCAACGGGCTGATTCAAGAGGCATGGACTCAAGCAAGTGTGTGGAGGCCCATAGAGCATGATCCACTTGGGCAACAAAGATTCATCAACATGATTCAAGTTCTAGAAGAATCCGGCATAGGCTAAGCTTAAAGTTGGCATGTTTAAGAATATTTTTTTGCTCTGATTGTAAGACTTTCCTTTTTCTATTTAGGCGTGTAATTTATTCTTTTTAGGAAAGTAAGACTTTCCTTGTCTATTTATGATGAGAACCAAGGTGGGTCTACTCTTAAAGATCCTTTGCATGTCCAGATGGGCCAATTACAAGATCAAGAGCCAAGAAGATGAAGGAAGCAATGCAAGGATTGGTGCAATCCACTAGGGATGAAGCTAGCAAGAGCCCAACACTCAAGATGGGATTGAAAGAAGGAGAACATGTTAGATAGGGCCTGTTGTTGTTAAGGCCTTCAATTTGTTTAAAAGATTTTTAATATTAGTTTTGAATAAGTGGGCTTGAAGATGCTTAGCCTACATATGTCTTATTAATTTATTTAAACTCTTATTAGTATTTGTTTCCTTAGTATATTAGGATTTGTTTCCTTAGCAGATTAGGATTTATTTTTTTAGTAGATTAGGATTTGTTTCCTTAGTAGATTAGGATTTGTTTCCTTAATAGATTAGGATTTTTAGGAATTTTTCTTGTAATGACCAGCCTATAAAATAGGCATTCAATCACGATGAGAACCAAGGTGGGTCTACTCTTAAAGATCCTTTGCATGTCCAGATGGGCCAATTACAAGATCAAGAGCCAAGAAGATGAAGGAAGCAATGCAAGGATTGGTGCAATCCACTTGGGATGAAGCTAGCAAGAGCCCAACACTCAAGATGGGATTGAAAGAAGGAGAACATGTTAGATAGGGCCTGTTGTTGTTAAGGCCTTCAATTTGTTTAAAAGATTTTTATTATTAGTTTTGAATAAGTGGGCTTGAGGATGCTTAGCCCACATATGTCTTATTAATTTATTTAAACTCTTATTAGGATTTGTTTCCTTAGTAGCTTATGATTTGTTTCTAGGGGTGGCTCAAGGTAAATTGAGGCCTAAAGCGGTAATACTAAATGAGGCCTTTTTATTTTTAGTATTATTTTTTAAAAAAAATATTTTTAATTTTTTTTAAGTGAGAGAGGAGGATGTGATACTATGTTTTTGTTTTTTAAGAGAGGGAGAGATTTTATTTATTTATTTTTTAAATTTTTGATTTTTGAGTTTCTAATATTATGGATTGAATTGTAAGACCAAATTATTGAAATTATAATTTTCTGATTGGCCTTAAATTTTTTGGGGCCTTTTTATAAGGCCTAAAATTTTCATGGATTTAAATTTTTTATGTGGACTACTTATGTATCTACAATTATGGGGCCTTCTAAAAATTAGGGGCCTAAAGCCCATGCTTTTTTTTTAATATTATAGGGCCGGCCCTGTTTGTTTCCTTAGTAGATTAGGATTTGTTTTTTTAGTAGATTAGGATTTGTTTCCTTAGTAGATTAGGATTTGTTTCCTTAATAGATTAGGATTTTTAGGAATATTTCTTGTAATGACCAACCTATAAATAGGCATTCAATCACGATGAGAAAAAAGATGGGTCTACTCTTAAAGATCCTTTGCATGTCCAGATGAGCCAATTACAAGATCAAGAGCCAAGAAGATGAAGGAAGCAATGCAAGGATTGGTGCAATCCACTTGGGATGAAGCTAGCAAGAGCCCAACACTCAAGATGGGATTGAAAGAAGGAGAACATGTTAGATAGGGCCTGTTGTTTTTAAGGCCTTCAATTTGTTTAAAAGATTTTTATTATTAGTTTTGAATAAGTAGGCTTGAAGTTTCTTAGCCCACATATGTCTTATTAATTTATTTAAACTCTTATTAGGATTTGTTTCCTTAGTAGATTAGGATTTGTTTCCTTAGCAGATTAGAATTTATTTTTTTAGTAGATTAGGTTTTGTTTTCTTAGTAGATTAGGATTTATTTCCTTAATAGATTAGGATTTTTAGGAATTTTTCTTGTAATGACTAGCCTATAAAATAGGCATTCAATCACGATGAAAACCAAGGTGGGACTACTCTTAAAGATCCTTTGCATGTCCAGATGGGCCAATTACAAGATCAAGAGCCAAGAAGATGAAGGAAGCAATGCAAGGATTGGTGCAATCCACTTGGGATGAAGCTAGCAAGAGCCCAACACTCAAGATGGGATTGAAAGAAGGAGAACCTGTTAGATAGGGCCTGTTGTTGTTAAGGCCTTCAATTTGTTTAAAAGATTTTTATTATTAGTTTTGAATAAGTGGGCTTGAGGATGCTTAGCCCACATATGTCTAATTAATTTATTTAAACTCTTATTAGGATTTGTTTCCTTAGTAGATTATGATTTGTTTGTTTCCTTAGCAGATTATGATTTGTTTTTTTAGTAGATTAGGATTTGTTTCCTTAGTAAATTATGATTTGTTTCCTTAATAGATTAAGATTTTTCTTGTAATGACCAACCTATAAATAGGCATTCAATCACGATGAGAACAAAGATGGGTCTACTCTTAAAGATCCTTTGCATGTCCAGATGGGCCAATTGCAAGATCAAGAGCCAAGAAGATGAAGGAAGCAATGCAAGGATTGGTGCAATCCACTTGGGATGAAGTTACCAAGAGCCCAACACTCAAGATGGGATTGAAAGAAGGAGAACATGTTAGATAGGGCATGTTGTTGTTAAGGCTTCAATTTGTTTAAAAGATTTTTATTATTAGTTTTGAATAAGTGGGCTTGAAGATGCTTAGCCCACATATGTCTTATTAATTTATTTAAACTCTTATTAGGATTTGTTTCCTTAGTAGATTAGGATTTGTTTCCTTAGCAGATTATGATTTATTTTTTTAGTAGATTAGGATTTGTTTCCTTAGTAGATTAGGATTTGTTTCTTTAATAGATTAGGATGTTTAGGAATTTTTCTTGTAATGACCAGCCTATAAAATAGGCATTCAATCACGATGAGAACCAAGGTGGGTATACTCTTAAAGATCCCTTGCATGTCCAGATGGGCTAATTACTAGATCAAGAGCAAAGAAGATGAAGGAAGCAATGCAAGGATTGGTGCAATCCACTTGGGATGAAGCTAGCAAGAGCCCAACACTCAAGATGGGATTGAAAGAAGGAGAACATGTTAGATAGGGCCAGTTGTTGTTAAGGCCTTCAATTTGTTTAAAAGATTTTTATTATTAGTTTTGAATAAGTGGGCTTGAGGATGCTTAGCCCACATATGTCTAATTAATTTATTTAAACTCTTATTAGGATTTGTTTCCTTAGTAGATTATGATTTGTTTGTTTCCTTAGCAGATTATGATTTGTTTTTTTAGTAGATTAGGATTTGTTTCCTTAGTAAATTATGATTTGTTTCCTTAATAGATTAGGATTTTTCTTGTAATGACCAACCTATAAATAGGCATTCAATCACGATGAGAACAAAGATGGGTCTACTCTTAAAGATCCTTTGCATGTCCAGATGGGCCAATTACAAGTTCAAGAGCCAAGAAGATGAAGGAAGCAATGCAAGGATTGGTGCAATGCACTTGGGATGAAGCTACCAAGAGCCCAACACTCAAGATGGGATTGAAAGAAGGAGAACATGTTAGATTGGGCCTGTTGTTGTTAAGGCCCTCAATTTGTTTAAAAGAATTTTATTATTAGTTTTGAATAAGTGGGCTTGAGGATGCTTAGCCCACATATGTCTTATTAATTTATTTAAACTCTTATTAGGATTTGTTTCCTCAGTATATTATGATTTGTTTCCAGGGCTGGCTCAAGGTAAATTGACGCCTAAAGCGGTAATACTAAATGAGGCCTTTTTATTTTTAGTATTATTTTCTTAAAAAAATATTTTTAATTTTTTTTAAGTGAGAGAGGAGGATGTGATACTATGTTTTTGTTTTTTAAGAGAGGGAGAGATTTTATTTATTTATTTTTTAAATTTTTGATTTTTGAGTTTCTAATATTATGGATTGAATTGTAAGCCCAAATTATTGAAATTATAATTTTCTGATTGGCCTTAAATTTTTTGGGGCCTTTTTATAAGGCCTAAAATTTTCATGGATTTAAATTTTTTATGTGGACTACTTATGTATCTACAATTATGGGGCCTTCTAAAAATTTGGGGCCTAAAGCCCATGCTTTTTTTTTTATACTATAGGGCCGGCCCTGTTTGTTTCCTTAGCAGATTAGGATTTATTTTTTTAGTAGATTATGATTTGTTTCCTTAGTAGATTAGGATTTGTTTCCTTAATAGATTAGGTTTTTTAGGAATTTTTCTTGTAATGACCAACCTATAAATAGGTATTCAATCACGATGAGAACAAAGATGGGTCTACTCTTAAAGATCCTTTGCATGTCCAGATGGGCCAATTACAAGATCAAGAGCCATGAAGATGAAGGAAGCAATGCAAGGATTGGTGCAATCCACTTGGGATGAAGCTAGCAAGAGCCCAACACTCAAGATGGGATTGAAAGAAGGAGAACATGTTAGATAGGGCCTGTTGTTGTTAAGGACTTCAATTTGTTTAAAAGATTTTTATTATTAGTTTTGAATAAGTAGGCTTGAAGATTCTTAGCCCACATATGTCTTATTAATTTATTTAAACTCTCATTAGGATTTGTTTCCTTAGTAGATTAGGATTTGTTTCCTTAGCAGATTAGGATTTGTTTCCTTAGTAGATTAGGATTTGTTTCCTTAATAGATTAGGATTTTTAGGAATTTTTCTTGTAATGACTAGCCTATAAAATAGGCATTCAATCACGATGAGAACCAAGGTGGGTCTACTCTTAAAGATCCTTTGCATGTCCAGATGGGCCAATTACAAGATCAAGAGCCAAGAAGATGAAGGAAGTAATGCAAGGATTTGTGCAATCCACTTGGGATGAAGCTAGCAAGAGCCCAACACTCAAAATGGGATTGAAAGAAGGAGAACATGTTAGATAGGGCCTGTTGTTGTTAAGGCCTTCAATTTGTTTAAAAGATTTTTATTATTAGTTTTGAATAAGTGGGCTTGAGGATGCTTAGCCCACATATGTCTTATTAATTTATTTAAACTCTTATTAGGATTTGTTTCCAGGGGTGGCTCAAGGTAAATTGAAGCCTAAAGCGGTAATACTAAATGTGGCCTTTTTATTTTTAGTATTATTTTTTTTTAAAAATACTTTTAATTTTTTTTAAGTGAGAGAGGAGGATGTGATACTTTGTTTTTGTTTTTTAAGAGAGTGAGAGATTTTATTTATTTATTTTTTAAATTTTTGATTTTAGAGTTTCTAATATTATGGATTGAATTGTAAGCCCAAATTATTGAAATTATAATTTTCTGATTGGCCTTAAATTTTTTGAGGCCTTCTTATAAGGCCAAAAATTTTCATGGATTTAAATCTTTTATGCGCACTACTTATGTATCTACAATTATGGGGCCTTCTAAAAATTTGGGCCCTAAAGCCCATGCTTTTTTTTTAATACTATAGGGGCGGCCCTGTTTATTTCCTTAGCAGATTAGGATTTGTTTTTTTAGTAGATTAGGATTCTTTTCCTTAATAGATTAGGATTTTTAGGAATTTATTTAAACTCTTATTAGGATTTGTTTCCTTAGTAGATTAGGATTTGTTTCCTTAGCATATTAGAATTTATTTTTTTAGTAGATTAGGTTTTGTTTCCTTAGTAGATTAGGATTTATTTCCTTAATAGATTAGGATTTTTAGGAATTTTTCTTGTAATGACTAGCCTATAAAATAGGCATTCAATCACGATGAGAACCAAGGTGGGACTACTCTTAAAGATCCTTTGCATGTCCAGATGGGCCAATTACAAGATCAAGAGCCAAGAAGATGAAGGAAGCAATGCATGGATTGGTGCAATCCACTTGGGATGAAGCTAGCAAGAGCCCAACACTCAAGATGGGATTGAAAGAAGGAGAACATGTTAGATAGGGCCTGTTGTTGTTAAGGCCTTCAATTTGTTTAAAAGATTTTTGTTATTAGTTTTGAATAAGTGGGCTTGAGGATGCTTAGCCCACATATGTCTTATTAATTTATTTAAACTCTTATTAGGATTTGTTTCCTTAGTTTATTATGATTTGTTTCCAGTGGTGGCTCAAGGTAAATTGAGGCCTAAAGCGGTAATACTAAATGAGGCCTTTTTATTTTTAGTATTATTTTTTTTTTAAAATATTTTTAATTTTTTTTAAGTGAGAGAGGAGGATGTGATACTATGTTTTTGTTTTTTAAGAGAGGGCGAGGTTTTATTTATTTATTTTTTAAATTTTTGATTTTTGAGTTTCTAATATTATGGATTGAATTGTAAGCCCAAATTATTGAAATTATAATTTTCTGATTAGCCTTAAATTTTTTGGGGCCTTTTTATAAGGCCTAAAATTTTCATGGATTTAAATTTTTTATGTGGACTACTTATGTATCTACAATTATGGGGCCTTCTAAAAATTTGGGGCCTAAAGCCCATGCTTTTTTTTTTTATACTATCGGGCCGGCCCTGTTTGTTTCCTTAGCAGATTAGGATTTGTTTTTTTAGTAGATTAGGATTTGTTTCCTTAGTAGATTAGGATTTGTTTCCTTAATAGATTAGGATTTTTAGGAATTTTTCTTGTAATGACCAACCTTTAAATAGGCATTCAATCACGATGAGAACAAAGATGGGTCTACTCTTAAAGATCCTTTGCATGTCCAGATGGGCCAATTACAAGATCAAGAGCCAAGAAGATGAAGGAAGCAATGCAAGGATTGGTGCAATCCACTTGGGATGAAGCTAGCAAGAGCCCAACACTCAAGATGGGATTGAAAGAAGGAGAACCTGTTAGATAGGGCCTGTTGTTGTTAAGGCCTTCAATTTGTTTAAAAGATTTTTATTATTAGTTTTGAATAAGTAGGCTTGAAGATGCTTAGCCCACATATGTCTTATTAATTTATTTAAACACTTATTAGGATTTGTTTCCTTAGTAGATTATGATTTGTTTCCTTAGCAGATTAGGATTTTTTTTTTTAGTAGATTAGGATTTGTTTCCTTAGTAGATTAGGATTTTTAAGAATTTTTCTTGTAATGACCAACTTATAATGTGACGCCCCAAAATCCGGGGGTCCTATGTGACCCGTTGACAACCCGTCAACCCGCGGAAATACCCGTGGATGTCGCTTAACCCGATACCGCGGCACCACATTCCCTTTACCGGGATAAAAAAAATACAAGTCAAATTTCTTTCGGTTGGTTGACCTATCCGAGATCCAATATACCACCATTGGTATCCCTTTATTATCCATTTGTAACTTTAGGAGGGAGGAAAACATAGCCCAAGAACTTGGCAAAAGAAAAATAAAAATAAAAAAAATTCTGAAGTTTGGTGAGCGTACCGGTACGCGTAACGGTACGCTACGACCTCTGGATCTGATCGTACCGGTACGTGTACCGGTACGCTACACCTTCTGGACCCTAGCGTACCGGTACGCCTGGCCCCAATTTCCTCTTTTTACCTGTTTTTCGTTTCCAAGCCATTCCAAACCTCCCAAAACTCATCCAACATATGTTTAATGAGATTTTCCATACAATACATAACTTATGCAAATTCCATTACAATTAATTCCATAATTTACACATCAAAATGGAATTTATACAAAAGTTTTTACAAAAACTCTAACTAAGGCCACAAGCCGGCCCCCTTCATGCTTGATGCTCTCCAAGTGAGCCATCCGCCGGTGCAAACCCCACACCTGAAATGTTTCCCGTATAGGGTGAGCCAACGCCCAATAGAGTAAATCCTACAAGGGCTACTCTCCCCCTAAATGCTCATGCTCATGCAACATTTATTTGCAAACAACCATTTCTCATAAGAACAAGCATTCTAAGTTGGAATGCAATACTACCATGCCATGAAATGAGATGACACCCACTCATAAAATTCAACCCGAGTCCTCTCCGACTCCTACTACACGATGCAATGTCAAAGTGTTTCATTCTGTCATTTATGTTTACATCAAATGACATTTTCAAAACTAGGGTCATTCTTGGGATCGAAAAACTTCATGGGCTCAATACCAATGGTCTTCCACACCCGTACACTTTATGGACTCTTATACCAACGGAGTGCACCCTCCAAATCACCGGGTCTTTCACCTGAGAGGTCGTCATGCCTCTTCTTGCTCATCCCGACCCAATTTATCATGCAATCAAGCGGCTTAGCTAGGTCTTCGACCCAACTTTTCCCAAGCCATACCGTCAATCACCAAGTGTGGTGTTGACATCAATCATGCACACACCCCAAAACACACCCTGGACGGCATTACATTCTAAAACATTCACATCATGAGAGCACTAAAATAATCCATCAATAAATAAGACTTCATAAAGTCATCCATAAAATTTACAGCATTAACCCAAAAGAATAGGCCCATTTTGGCCTTTACATTCCAAAATCAACTAATGTAGCACAGCGGAAATAACAAAAGAAAACTAGGCTTTACAAGGTTCAAAATGAATATCCTAGTCTAGAACAAAAGAAAGTGTCGCTCTAGGCGTCCACCTCGGGATCCACACTCCCGTCCAGTGGAGTCTCCCAAGTAGCGGGCTCCTCGACCCCTACGTCCTCCTCTTGTAGGAAATCTGAAAAATGTTAGCGGTAGGGGGTGAGCACAAAGCTCTGTAGAACAATTCTCTCAAACCCATACAAGGTTTAGAAAAGCATTCACAACGGTCGGTCTCATTTCACAAATATCATACATAACTTTTGAAGTAAAGCAGTGACATTTAATAGATCTCAAGTTTACGGAACAACAATAATTGAATGAGTAAATGAAACCACTATACATTTAGCAAAACATTTCCAAATATAATCCAGTCCTCCATTCACAATTTCCAACAATTCTTTCGGTAGGTGGCATACTTTAGGGTAACCTCCACCTCCCGTTTAGGTCATCTTTGATTCTCAAGCATCCTTACAAGGAACCTCTTGAGAATGAGTGAGCATCCTTACAAGGAACCTCTCACAATCATTACATGGCTTCCCAAGCATCCTTACAAGGAACCCCTTGGGAAGGGGGTGAGCATCCTTACAAGGAACCTCTCACAAATCACTTCATGGCTTCCCAAGCATCCTTACAAGGAACCTCTTGGGAAGGGGTGAGCATCCTTACAAGGAACCTCTCACAATTGTGTATCACAAGCAACCTAACCAAGAATACAATCCCAATATTTATCTCCATTTACAATCATTTATCCAAAATCCCCAAATTTATGCATGTGACATTTTCCATAAACAACCAAGAAAATACATGAGATCACAATAACATTATTTTGCTACTCAACTCAAAGCACTAAGGTTTTTGAAGTTCATAATAAAGAAAGCATTTAAGAAGAAATACATCACTCTCCCAAAAAAAAAACTAGGGTTTTAAAACTAGAAAAGAGATTTCATGGGTATTAAATCCTAACTTTGTTCAAAACATGCAATCTTTGCTAAAAAGCCTAAGAGAGGATGATTACATAGCATATACATACCATTGATAGCCAAAACATACATATATAAATACCCTAGTCTCAATGTAAGTGAGTGAGAGAAAACCCCTACCTTAATGCTCAAAAGTTTTATCCAAATACCCAAGCTTCAAGACCTTCTTGCTTTCCTTTCTTTTCCTCTTAATTTCCTCCTCCTAGGGTTTCAAGAGATTTGGGTGAGATTGGGTGAAGAAGGGAAGAAAAGGAAATGGGTATAGAAGTGGAAATCTTGAGAAATCTAGGGTTTTGATCTTCAAGAATGGTGTAAATCTCCCTCTATATTTGTGTTTTTCTCTCCCTTTCTCTCTTTCTAAGGCTACCTAGGGTTTGGAGTGGTGAAATGGGGCTTAGAAATGATGTGAACCCCAATAGACTTGCTTTGAGACCCAACAACAATATTGGAAAACCAACCCAAGAAAGCCAAACTCAGGTCTATGGATGGAAAACCTCGACCCGTTGTTTACGACAAACAAGAACCTTGGTATATATGACCTCAACCCGTTGTTTGATGCGAAACAAGAACCTTGGTATAAGGAAGACGCCACAAACAGTGGTGGAAAACCGTTTGATAAGTCGTTGGTGAACGCCACGGGAAATCCCGATAAGTTCGAAAAGTTCTTCAAAGAACCATAGAGACAATGCTCTCAAAGCATATTGAGATAATAATCTACCTTTTCATTGATTTAGACGCCTATTTATAGGCTAGCCATTATAAATAAAATTCCTAATCTGCTAAGGAAAACAAATCCTAATATACTAAAGAAACAAATCCTAATCTACTAATGAAATAAATCCTAATCAACTAATGAAACAAATCCTAATCTATTAAGATAACAAATCTCCTAATCTACTAAGGAAACAAATCCTAATCTAAATAGGAATAACTAAAAACTAAAATTTGTGAATAGTGTCACGGTACTGTAGCATGAATAGTACCGTGCTACAGTACTTATTCTAAACCCTAGTCCAAATAAAATAATAAGACATATGTGGGCTAAGCATCCTCAAACCCACTTATTCTAAACTAAAAAATAAAAATTCTTTAAACAAATTGAAAGTCTTAACAACAAAAGGCCCTATCTCTAAGTCATGTCTTCATGTCTTCCATAACTTGGATCAAGTGGATCAAAATTGATTCTCCTTCTTTCAAGCCCATATTGAGTGTTGGCCTCTTGCTAACTTCATCCCAAGGGGATTGCAACACTCCTTGCATTGCTTCCTTGATCATCTTGGCTGTTGATCTTGTAATTGGCCCATCTGGACTTGCAAAGGATCTTAAGAGTAGGCCCACCTTAGTTCTCATCATTAGGCCCACCAATAGACTTGCTTTGAGACCCAACAACAATATTGGAAAACCAACCCAAGAAAGCCAAACTCAGGTCTATGGATGGAAAACCTCGACCCGTTGTTTACGACAAACAAGAACCTTGGTATATATGACCTCAACCCGTTGTTTGATGCGAAACAAGAACCTTGGTATAAGGAAGACGCCACAAACAGTGGTGGAAAACCGTTTGATAAGTCGTTGGTGAACGCCACGGGAAATCCCGATAAGTTCGAAAAGTTCTTCAAAGAACCATAGAGACAATGCTCTCAAAGCATATTGAGATAATAATCTACCTTTTCATTGATTTAGACGCCTATTTATAGGCTAGCCATTATAAATAAAATTCCTAATCTGCTAAGGAAAACAAATCCTAATATACTAAAGAAACAAATCCTAATCTACTAATGAAATAAATCCTAATCAACTAATGAAACAAATCCTAATCTATTAAGATAACAAATCTCCTAATCTACTAAGGAAACAAATCCTAATCTAAATAGGAATAACTAAAAACTAAAATTTGTGAATAGTGTCACGGTACTGTAGCATGAATAGTACCGTGCTACAGTACTTATTCTAAACCCTAGTCCAAATAAAATAATAAGACATATGTGGGCTAAGCATCCTCAAACCCACTTATTCTAAACTAAAAAATAAAAATTCTTTAAACAAATTGAAAGTCTTAACAACAAAAGGCCCTATCTCTAAGTCATGTCTTCATGTCTTCCATAACTTGGATCAAGTGGATCAAAATTGATTCTCCTTCTTTCAAGCCCATATTGAGTGTTGGCCTCTTGCTAACTTCATCCCAAGGGGATTGCAACACTCCTTGCATTGCTTCCTTGATCATCTTGGCTGTTGATCTTGTAATTGGCCCATCTGGACTTGCAAAGGATCTTAAGAGTAGGCCCACCTTAGTTCTCATCAAGAGAGGTGTAGGGATGTATTTATAGTGGAAGAAATGGAGAAAGACCCGAAGTCGGATCGGGCTGGGATTTATCGGGCGTACCGGTACGATTGAGCTACTGGAGTCCTGCGTACCGGTACGGTCCAGCTTCTGGAGTTCTGCGTACCGGTACGATTTGACTTCCAGATTTTTGTTTCAACTTCCAATGCAGTTTTGACCCATTTAGAGGTCGAATTGGAAAATTTTCATGAGACATACTTTTGTAGCCCTAGATGTCTACTATCTACTGTAGAAATTTCGGATCAATTGGAGATCACAATAAAAAGTTATGACCTAAATACTATAAGGTGTCCCAACTCCTTTTTACCCAATTTCTCTCTCTAAAGTGTATTTTAACTCCGGGACACTTCTTAACTTCCAATACATCCATATTACCACTCCCAATGTTTTTCGACCTTCCGGATTCAATGAAATCATTATTTTGATCTACAAACTTTTAGAAACTTGTCTAGTCACTCTTTCCAAGTTTAAACATCTTCGACACGTAACTTCCCAATCAAATTGTCTCCATAGCATTTATTCCTACGGTTTCTTCTTATGTCACTACATATATCTACATCTTTACAAATATTATTTACTATATATATATATATATATCTCTATAAATATATAAAAGAAAATTTGGGGTGTTACAATCCACCCCCCTTAAAGAAAGTTTCGTCCTCGAAACTTACCTCAAGTAGCGAACAAATATGGATACTTCTCCCGCATCTCCCACTCCGGTTCCCAAGTTGCTTCTTCCACACCATGGTGTTGCCACAGGACTTTCACCAGCTGGATTACCTTGTTGCGAAGCACTTTCTCCTTGATATCAAGAATCTTCACTGGCTGCTCTTCATAGGTGACTCCATCTTGCACTTCAATATCCTTCAAATCCACGACATGTGACGTATCTGGTTGACACTTCCTCAACATCGAAACGTGGAACACGTCATGAACTTCTGACAACGGTGCTGGTAGTCGAAGTTGGTATGCTACTTTGCCCACTGTCTTGATCACTTCGAATGGACCGATATACCTTGGAGCGAGTTTTCCTTTCTTGCCGAATCTAAGTACGCCATTCTTGGGTGACACTTTGAGAAATACAAAGTCTCCCTCCTTGAATTCCAAAGGCCTTCTTCTCCTATCCGCATAGCTCTTTTGTCGACTCTGTGCTGTGCGTAATCTCTCCCGAATGAGCTGAATCTTCTCCGTTGTCTCCCGCACAATCTCGGGCCCAAACATACTACTCTCTCCGGCTTCCAACCAACACGTCGGGGATCTACATGGTCTTCCATACAAAACTTCATACGGTGCCATCCCGATACTCGCTTGGTAGCTGTTGTTGTACGCAAATTCCACCAACGGTAAGTGATCGCTCCAACTCCCCTTGAAGTCCAACGCGCAAGTGCGTAACATATCCTCCACAATCTGGATCACCCTCTCGGATTGGCCATCTGTTTGGGGATGAAAAGTCGTGCTGAAATGTAACTCCGTCCCCATCGCTTGTTGTAGACTCTGCCAGAATCTCGCCACAAACCTAGAGTCACGATCCGACACAATCGAGAGCGGAACGCCGTGTAATCTCACTATCTCACGGATATACAGCTGGCTCAAGGTCTCGAATGTATCTGTGGTCTTCATACCCAAAAAGTGAGCAGACTTGGTGAGTCTATCCACAATGACCCACACTGCATTATGCCCACGCAACGTTCGTGGTAAACCCGACACGAAGTCCATGGTGATGTGATCCCACTTCCACTCTGGAATAGGCAAAGACAGTAGGACTCCTCCTGGCCTTTGATGCTCAATCTTCACTTGCTGGCACACCGCACATTTTGCCACATACTTGGCCACATCTCGCTTCATTCCCCTCCACCAGTATTGACGCTTCATGTCCCTATACATCTTTGTGCTACCGGGGTGGATAGCAAACTTGGAGCGATGACACTCTCCAAGTATTTCCTCCCTTAGGGACGAATCATTGGGAACACATAGCTTCTCCCCATATCTCAACTCTCCATTCTTCCAAGACCATCCTTCCATCACTTCTCCATTCTCTAATCGGGCTCTAATCAAATCGAGTTTCGAATCCAGGCATTGCAACTCCACCACTCGTTGTAGAAGCGTCGGTTGAGCTATAAGGTTGAATATAGAGGGTTGATACTCCGGTCCATCCACCCATAGATCGTACTCCTCCAATGCATCAATCATTTTCCACCTATTTACCGCAAAAGAATTGATTTCACCCCGAGACTTCCTGCTAAGAGCGTCGGCAACTACATTGGCCTTCCCCGGATGGTAGTTGAGCGTGAACTCATAATCTTCCAAATACTCAACCCACCTCCTTTGCCGAAGGTTCAAGTCTCTCTGTGTGAATATGTACTTGAGGCTTTTATGATCCGAGAATACTTGGAATTTCTCTCCATACAAGTAACACCTCCACAACTTAAGAGCAAAAACCACAGCGGCGAGCTCTAAGTCATGGGTGGGATAATTCTGTTCATGAACCTTCAGTTGCCTCGAGCCATAAGCGACCACCTTCCCTCCTTGCATCAACACACATCCCAAGCCTCGTAGCGAAGCATCGGTGTACACATCGTATCCTTCCCCACTACTCGGAATAATGAGGACAGGAGCTGTCGTCAACTTCTCCTTCAAGGTGCGAAAGGCTAGCTCACACGCTTGAGTCCACATGAATTTTTCTCCCTTCTTTGTAAGGCGAGTCATCAGCATCGCAAGCTTGGAGAATCCTTCCACAAACCTACGATAATAGCCAGCTAACCCCAAAAAACTCCGTACTTCTGTCACATTCTTCGATGGTTCCCATTTCATCACAGCCTCAATCTTTGCGGGATCAACCGCTACTCCTTGCTCGGACACGACATGGCCAAGGAACTTCACTTCCTTCATCCAAAACTCACACTTGCTCATCTTCGCATATAACTTATGTTCTCTCAAGGTTTGTAGCACCTTAGAGAGATGACGAGCATGTTCCTCCTGAGTCTGGGAGTAAATCAATATGTCATCAATAAACACAATGACAAATTGATCGAGGTAAGGCCGGAAGACTCTGTGCATCAAATCCATGAAAGCTGCGGGGGCATTAGTCAATCCGAACGGCATCACCGTATACTCGAAGTGACCATACCGGGTACGGAAAGCAGTCTTAGGAATATCCTCCTCCTTAATCCGCAGCTGATGATACCCCGTGCGAAGATCAATCTTGGAGTAATACTTTGAACCCTTCAACTGATCAAATAAGTCATCAATTCTCGGCAACGGCTACTTATTCTTCACGGTAACCCGATTCAACCTCCGGTAATCCGTGCACAACCGTAGAGTCTCATCCGTTTTCTTCACAAAGAGGACCGGGGCTCCCCAGGGTGAAGTGCTTAGACGGATAAACCCAATTGCCAACAAATGATCCAACTGCTTCCTTAGCTCCTTCAACTCCAAAGGTGCCATCCGATAGGGAGCAATGGATATGGGTTCGGTTCCCGGATAGAGATCGATCTTGAATTCAATTTCCCTATGTGGCGGTAATTCGGGTAATTCCTCGGGAAAAACATCCGAAAACTCCGATACAATTAACACCACATCCGTGTGGAGTTTATCCCTGTCATCTCCCATCAAGCTAGCTAAGAAACTCAATTGACTTCCCGCTTTCGCTTTTAAGAATCTACTACCCGTAGTAGGAAATGGATGGAAAGAATCCCGGTTATTCACAAAATTAAAAACGACTCCTCCCGGTAACTGAAATGTAATCCGCTTGCGGAAACAATCCATTACCGCCCGGAAAGCGGACAACAAATTCATCTCGAAAATCACATCATACCCCTTTATCTCTAAAGCGATCAAATCCACAATCAATTCGTGCTCCCCAATGCGAAGCATGCAATCCTTGCAGACTCGGCTAGAATCTAACCGTTCTCCCGTGGGCAAGCTAATGTTCATAACATGCTCTAGCTTCGCGAAATTCAATCCCAAATCAAGTGCATATGTTTTGCGTACAAATGAGTGAGTTGCACCGGGGTCAAATAATATTCGGGCCCAAGAATTATAAATAAGGACGATACCTTCCACAACGGCATTGGCAATGTCCTCCTCCGGCTGTGTCAAAGCAAATACTCGCCCTTGGTTGGCGCCGCCGGGAGCTTGAGCTTGTATTGGTCGCTGCGGTGCAGGCCTCGGTGGTGGTGGGTGGGCTGCTGGTACCTGTCTGGCGGTCCGGATAGGCCCCTGAGGTGGAAAAACTGGGCAATGCATCCGAAGATGTCCCACACCTCCACATGCAAAGCAGGATCGTGGGGTAAAACCGGCTCTAGTCTGAGTGTCTCCCTCTCCTCGGGCTGTCAGAAGTCGCTGTCCCCCTGTTTGGTCTGGGCGACGGTATGGTGTCGGTCTTTGTGCCCCACTAGTGCTAGCACCCGTCCGGATCGGACCTCCCCTCGAGAATCCCTGTCGTCGCTGGCTATCCTCTATGTCTCTCTCTACCAGTGCAGCTCTGTCCACCAAGTCCCCAAAATCACGTATCCGGAGAGCCACCAACTTCTCCCTAATGACCGGCCTCAGACCCTGCTCAAAGCGCTTGGCCCTGTCGGCCTCAGTCGATATAAATCCCGTAGCATAACGGGAGAGCTCGTCGAACCGCCTCTCATACTCAGCCACGGTCATACTACCCTGTCGTAGTGCAAGGAAATCCGCCTTCATTCTGTCTCTGACCGATTCAGGGAAGTACTTATCTTGGAAAAGTTGATCGAACTCTTCCCAAGTGAGTGTGTCGATGTCCCTTCTCCTCTTTATGGCATCCCACCAATAGTCGGCCTCCCCCTCAAATAGGTAGGTCGCCAAACCAACTCTCAACTCCTCGGCAACTCCCATGCCGTCACAGATCTTCTTCACTCGGCGGATCCATCTATCCGCCTCCAAAGGGTTGGAGCTCCCTTGGAAGTTGGGTGGTCGCTGTCGTAAAAATTCCCGAAGAGCTATCATCCTTCGGTCTCCGTTCCCATTGCCCGGTACTTTAGCGAGAGGATGAGCTCCACCATTGTGGTTGTTGTTACCATTTTGGCTTTGTACCAAAGTGGTGAGCTCCCTCAAGCATTGGTAAATGCCTTGCATGGCATCCGGAGGTGGTGGTGGTGGTGGATTTGCTTGACCCCCACGGCCACGCCCACGTCCGCGTCCCCGTGTACCGTCCATCCTGCACATCAATCCACAATTTAGTTCCCTTGTTGTGCAAGATATAAACTAAAGTGATATGTAGGATGTCTGGATTTAAGCACAAGGCATATACAAAATTTAACTTAACAATTTCCTTCATCCTAAACCTACATCTCTAGTGGTAATCCATAACCTACAGCTCCCATGTAAGACCTAAAGCCTAGGCTCTGATACCAACTTTGTAACACCCCAAAACACACCCTGGACGGCATTACATTCTAAAACATTCACATCATGAGAGCACTAAAATAATCCATCAATAAATAAGACTTCATAAAGTCATCCATAAAATTTACAGCATTAACCCAAAAGAATAGGCCCATTTTGGCCTTTACATTCCAAAATCAACTAATGTAGCATAGCGGAAATAACAAAAGAAAACTAGGCTTTACAAGGTTCAAAATGAATATCCTAGTCGAGAACAAAAGAAAGTGTCGCTCTAGGCGTCCACCTCGGGATCCACACTCCCGTCCAGTGGAGTCTCCCAAGTAGCGGGCTCCTCGACCCCTACGTCCTCCTCTTGTAGGAAATCTGAAAAATGTTAGCGGTAGGGGGTGAGCACAAAGCTCTGTAGAACAATTCTCTCAAACCCATACAAGGTTTAGAAAAGCATTCAAAACGGTCGGTCTCATTTCACAAATATCATACATAACTTTTGAAGTAAAGCAGTGACATTTAATAGATCTCAAGTTTACGGAACAACAATAATTGAATGAGTAAATGAAACCACTATACATTTAGCAAAACATTTCCAAATATAATCCAGTCCTCCATTCACAATTTCCAACAATTCTTTCGGTAGGTGGCATACTTTAGGGTAACCTCCACCTCCCGTTTAGGTCATCTTTGATTCTCAAGCATCCTTACAAGGAACCTCTTGAGAATGAGTGAGCATCCTTGCAAGGAACCTCTCACAATCATTACATGGCTTCCCAAGCATCCTTACAAGGAACCCCTTGGGAAGGGGGTGAGCATCCTTACAAGGAACCTCTCACAAATCACTTCATGGCTTCCCAAGCATCCTTACAAGGAACCTCTTGGGAAGGGGTGAGCATCCTTACAAGGAACCTCTCACAATTGTGTATCACAAGCAACCCAACCAAGAATACAATCCCAATATTTATCTCCATTTACAATCATTTATCCAAAAGCCCCAAATTTATGCATGTGACATTTTCCATAAACAACCAAGAAAATACATGAGATCACAATAACATTATTTTGCTACTCAACTCAAAGCACTAAGGTTTTTGAAGTTCATAATAAAGAAAGCATTTAAGAAGAAATACATCACTCTCCCAAAAAAAAAACTAGGGTTTTAAAACTAGAAAAGAGATTTCATGGGTATTAAATCATAACTTTGTTCAAAACATGCAATCTTTGCTAAAAAGCCTAAGAGAGGATGATTACATAGCATATACATACCATTGATAGCCAAAACATACATATATAAATACCCTAGTCTCAATGTAAGTGAGTGAGAGAAAACCCCTACCTTAATGCTCAAAAGTTTTATCCAAATACCCAAGCTTCAAGACCTTCTTGCTTTCCTTTCTTTTCCTCTTAATTTCCTCCTCCTAGGGTTTCAAGAGATTTGGGTGAGATTGGGTGAAGAAGGGAAGAAAAGGAAATGGGTATAGAAGTGGAAATCTTGAGAAATCTAGGGTTTTGATCTTCAAGAATGGTGTAAATCTCCCTCTATATTTGTGTTTTTCTCTCCCTTTCTCTCTTTCTAAGGCTACCTAGGGTTTGGAGTGGTGAAATGGGGCTTAGAGAGGTGTAGGGATGTATTTATAGTGGAAGAAATGGAGAAAGACCCGAAGTCGGATCGGGCTGGGATTTATCGGGCGTACCGGTACGATTAAGCTACTGGAGTCCTGCGTACCGGTACGCGTACCGGTACGATTTGACTTTCAGATTTTTGTTTCAACTTCCAATGCAGTTTTGACCCATTTAGAGGTCGCATTGGAAAATTTTCATGAGACATACTTTTGTAGCCCTAGATGTCTACTATCTACTGTAGAAATTTCGGATCAATTGGAGATCACAATAAAAAGTTATGACCTAAATACTAGAAGGTGTCCCAACTCCTTTTTACCCAATTTCTCTCTCTAAAGTGTATTTTAACTCCAGGACACTTCTTAACTTCCAATACATCCATATTACCACTCCCAATGTTTTTCGACCTTCCGAATTCAATGGAATCATTATTCTGACCTACAAACTTTTAGAAACTTGTCTAATCACCCTTTCCAAGTTTAAACATCTTCGACACGTAACTTCCCAATCAAATTGTCTCCATAGCATTTATTCCTACGGTTTCTTCTTATGTCACTACATATATCTACATCTTTACAAATATTATTTATTATATATGTATATCTCTATAAATATATAAAAGAAAATTCGGTGTGTTACATTAAGCTAGTAAGAGCCCAACACTAAAGATGGGATTGAAAGAAGGAGAACATGTTAGATAGGGCCTGTTGTTCTTAAGGCCTTGAATTTGTTTAAAATATTTTTATTATTAGTTTTGAATAAGTAGGCCTGAAGATGCTTAACCCACATATGTCTTATTAATTTATTTAAACTCTTATTAGGATTTGTTTCCTTAGTAGATTAGGACTTGTTTCCTTAGCAGATTATGATTTATTTTTTTAGTAGATTAGGTTTTGTTTCCTTAGTAGATTAGGATTTGTTTCCTTAATAGATTACGATTTTTAGGAATTTTTCTTGTAATGACCAGCCTATAAAATAGGCATTGAATCACGATGAGAACCAAGGTGGGTCTACTCTTAAAGATCCTTTGCATGTCTAGATTGGCCAATTACAAGATCAAGAGCCAAGAAGATGAAGGAAGCAATGTAAGGATTGGTGCAATCCACTTGGGATGAAGCTAGCAAGAGCCCAACACTCAAGATGCGATTGAAAGAAGGAGAACATGTTAGGTATGGCCTGTTGTTGTTAAGGCCTTCAATTTGTTTAAAAGATTTTTATTATTAGTTTTGAATAAGTAGGCTTGAAGATGCTTAGCCCACATATGTCTTATTAATTTATTTAAACTCTCATTAGGATTTGTTTCCTTAGTAGATTAGGACTTGTTTCCTTAGCAGATTAGGATTTATTTTTTTAGTAGATTAGGATTTGTTTCCTTAGTACATTAGGATTTGTTTCCTTAATAGATTTGGATTTTTAGGAATTTTTCTTGTAATGACTAGCCTATAAAATAGGCATTCAATCATGATGAGAACAAAGATGGGTCTACTCTTAAAGATCATTTGCATGTCCAGATGGGCCAATTACAAGATCAAGAGCCAAGAAGATGAAGGAAGCAATGCAAGGATTGGTGCAATCCACTTGGGATGAAGCTAGCAAGAGCCCAATACTCAAGATGGGATTGAAAGAAGGAGAACGTGTTAGATAGGGCCTGTTGTTGTTAAGGCCTTCAATTTGTTTAAAAGATTTTTATTATTAGTTTTGAATAAGTGGGCTTGAGGATGCTTAGCCCACATATGTCTTATTAATTTATTTAAACTCTTATTAGGATTTGTTTCCTTAGTATATTCTGATTTGTTTCCAGGGGTGGCTCAAGGTAAATTGAAGCCTAAAGCGGTAATACTAAATGTGGCCTTTTTATTTTTAGTATTATTTTTTTAAACAAATATTTTTAATTTTTTTTAAGTGAGAGAGGAGGATGTGATACTTTGTTTTTGTTTTTTAAGAGAGGGAGAGATTTTATTTATTTATTTTTAAAATTTTTGATTTTAGAGTTTCTAATATTATGGATTGAATTGTAAGCCCAAATTATTGAAATTATAATTTTCTGATTGGCCTTAAATTTTTTGAGGCCTTCTTATAAGGCCAAAAATTTTCATGGATTTAAATCTTTTATGCGCACTACTTATGTATCTACAATTATGGGGCCTTCTAAAAATTTGGGGCCTAAAGCCCATGCTTTTTTTTTAATACTATAGGGCCGACCCTGTTTGTTTCCTTAGCAGATTAGGATTTGTTTTTTTAGTAGATTAGGATTTGTTTCCTTAGTAGATTATGATTTGTTTCCTTAATAGCTTAGGATTTTTAGGAATTTTTCTTGTAATGACCAGCCTATAAAATAGGCATTCAATCACGATGAGAACCAAGGTGGGTCTACTCTTAAAGATCCTTTGCATGTCCAGATGGGCCAATTACAAGATCAAGAGCCAAGAAGATGAAGGAAGCAATGCAACGATTGGTGCAATCCACTTGGGATGAAGCTAGCAAGAGCCCAACACTCAAGATGCGATTGAAAGAAGGAGAACATGTTAGATAGGGGATGTTGTAGTTAAGGCCTTCAATTTGTTTAAAAGATTTTTATTATTAGTTTTGAATAAGTGGGCTTGAGGATGCTTAGCCCACATATGTCTTACTAATGTATTTAAACTCTTATTAGGATTTGTTTCCTTAGTAGATTATGATTTGTTTCCTTAGCAGATTAGGATTTGTTTTTTTAGTAGATTAGGATTTGTTTCCTTAGTACATTAGGATTTGTTTCCTTAATAGATTAAGATTTTTAAGAATTTTCCTTGTAATGACCAACCTATAAATAGGCATTCAATCACGATGAGAACAAAGATGGGTCTACTCTTAAAGATCCTTTGCATGTCCAGATGGGCCAATTACAAGATCAAGAGCCAAGAAAATGAAGGAAGCAATGCAAGGATTGGTGCAATCCACTAGGGATGAAGCTAGCAAGAGCCAACACTCAAGATGGGATTGAAAGAAGGAGAACGTGTTAGATAGGGCCTGTTGTTGTTAAGGCCTTCAATTTTTTTAAATGATTTTTATTATTAGTTTTGAATAAGTGGGCTTGAGGATGCTTAGCCCACATATGTCTTATTAATTTATTTAAACTCTTATTAGGATTTGTTTCCTTAGCAGATTATTTAAACGCAATCAAGTCTGTTCGTAAAGGCACCACATATCCCGTGTACCTCTGTCCCATTCCGAAACTACTAGAGTAGGAGATAAATTAACCTCCTCTGTAATTTGACAATAGTACCGAAGCATCCCAAGGCGAAGCATTCGGTAGTGAAGTCCTTATTCAAACTAGAGTTCTCACAACTCTACCCGTGTCATTCTATGAGGAGCCATAGAGTAGACAACATACCGGGGTGTAACTTAACACTGAAGTCTACATCCCTACGTGGAGACAAACATTCGTAAGCTCCTAAACATCTGAGGTGGACTAAATTCCTGTCTCACCTCGTTCCCTAGGGTAAAGCTTGCTAGCTAACCCACCAACTGTCCGTACCAACTGAATCCATACTTTCTTTGGGGTAAACGTCATGCGTTTCCCCTAAAACTTAAAACATACACACTCTGAGGTGTAAACAGTGACTCGCTGATGATCACAATCACCGACGACTCAGTGTGCCGTCAATCCGTCCATCCCAAGGACGACATCAAATTCTAATATGTCCATGGAGTAGAATCCTCAAGAATCCTAACCCACATTCCCGACATACCCATTTAGTACTTCACCCTAGCTCCTAGGGGAGAACTCACACACAATGGCTTTTCCAAGGTTTTAAACTCTAAGCCCAATCCCTTATGCAATTTAAATTGTCATAAAACAATAACTTAGTATCCCAATGTAGGGACCAAGTTCAAAACAAGGAGAATTCCCTCACCGTCTCACTAGTAGACATTTAACCCATGAATTATCCCGTTCATCCTTTTTCGAACTCCCAAGGTTATGTTTTCTAACCCTAGTGTTCCTCTTTTCCATATACATTTTACCATGTATACAATTTACACATAACACATAATCATGTAGCACATAATCATGTAACAAATAAAACACATAACATGAATGCACATGGAATGCAATGGTGTAAACCCATTTCCCTCAAGCCCTAGGTAAATCGTATACCTATGCTCTGATACCAAGCTGTGACACCCCAAATCCGGGGGTCCTTTGTTAACCGTTGACAACCAGTCAACCCGCGGAAACATCCGTGGATATCGCTCAACCCGACACCACATCAAGAATATCTTTAAGCCGGGATTATAACCCATAAAGAAAATTCGGTTTAACATTCATTTGATTCAATTAAAGTCCCATACACCGTGGTTTGTACCCCATTAGGGTCCACTTTGATCATTTAAAAGAAGGAAATTCAAAGCCCAAAGATTTGGCAAAACATTTAAAAATTTCAAATTTTTGGAATGACTACCGGTAATTGTTTATCGACTACCGGTAGCCGAAACATTCTGGAAATCAACTACCTGTTGTCTACCGGTAGCCGAAACATTCTGGAGCTACGACTACCTGTTGGCTACCGGTAGCTGTTTCCTTCTGGAAAACAACTACCTGTCGGCTACCGGTAGCTGTTTCCTTCTGGAAAACAACTACCTGTTAGCTACCGGTAGCTAAAGGCAGATTTTGCCCATTTCATTAGTTTTTCATTTCCAACTCATTTCAAACTCTTCCAAACTCATACCAAACATATATAATGAGAATTCCCACATTATACATAGTCCATGGAAGTCCATTTCATACAATTCCAGATATGTACACATCCAAATGGAATTTATATAAAAGTTATACAATTTAACCATAAAAGCCACATTCTGGCTTCTTCAAATTTGAGGCCCCAAATGAGAACCTCCCTCCCGCGAATGATGCGCACCTGAAATGTTTCCCTTATAGGGTGAGCCAACGCCCAGTAGAGTGTTTCCTATGGAGGCTACTCCTCAACCTATATGCATATGAAATGTTCACATGCACAACTACAATTCCCATAACCATTCCAATCAAGAATGCAATTCAATGATGGAATGCCATTAAGCCATGCCGTGAATGAGATGAAATCCACTCATGTACATCCAACCCGAGTCCACCCCGACTCTCTTTACATGCCAATGCCATGTATGTTAAACCGAGCTACCTAAGCCCCATGAATGAGATGAGACTCATGTACTCGACCCGAGCCCTTCCCGGCTCCCACACACACAATGCGAATGCCAATGTGTACCACATGCTATGAGTGAGATGAGACTCAATCATGTAACACAACCCGAGTCCTTCCCGACTCCCACAACACAATGCAATGTGTAATGAACCCGTCTTCGACGGAAAATATGATACTCATTGGATGAGTATATTTTATAAATCAAAATCTTGTGTCTTCCTGGGCAACGGATTTTGGAATCGCACCGCCGGCTCCGTGGGCCTAACTACACTTTTCTGGAATTTCACCGCCGGAAAGTGTATAAACCAAGTGGCCGGGTTTTGCACCCGAGGGAGAGTCTAGCCCTACTTGCTATACCCGACACAAGTTTTTCCATGCATGTAATCGTGCGACTCAGTCGGATATTCAATCCAACTTTCCCGAGCCCACCCTTCAACCACCAAGAATGATGTTTGAATGAACCATGCACCCACACTCATGAATGACTCCCATGAATGTGACATAACCTTATGCCCAATATGCTATGACCGCCAATGAGCAACTCTTTTCATGTCCACATGCATTTAATACCACATAGATTGTGGTACCATACCCATGCACAAACACACCCACACCCATGCTAACATCCCATGAATGTGATGCCACACCATGTCCCATATGCAATGTATGCAACTTGGACTACTCCTTGCGTCAATTACCATGCCAGGTATCGACGTCAACCATGCACTCACCCATGAAATAAATGATTCCATGCCCATGCAATGTAATGCACCATTGCATATCCATGCCATGTGCCATATGATATGAATGCCATATGGACAATTAATTCATAATTTCACATGTTCACATTCATGGCAATTATATCAATAACATATAACTACCAAATTCCTTAACCATGTCAATACATCAATGAGCATATATTGGCATCTTAGTGCATAATTTCACATAGCTCTACTCATCTAAATATGTTATCACAATTTCGTTGGAATAACAACCAATTCCACAACCAAGGCATTTAAACAAACACCTTCAAGGCAAACAACATGTTATCACATAAGTTGTTCAATTTCCCTCAAGAAATTCCTATAGGCAATTTCTATTAAACAATTTAGGATAAAATTAGTTTACCCCAATTGCATCAATAGGTAAGTGTACTTTCTTAACAACCTATCCATTCTTTTACCAATTAAATCAAAATAGGCAAGGGTCATTGGCCTCTAACACCCTACCCATTTCCAATACACATTCTAGGTTCGGGATAAACCAAAGTAGGAAACCCCTACCTCTTGTAGCGTGAGGAACGACGTAGGAAGCTCCCAAGACCCGAAAACCAACTCGAAGCTTGATTTTCGTACACTTCCATCTTTTCACCTTCGGCGAAAACCATTGTTTTTGGTACCCACGCGTAGCCCTTGTCGCGTAGATCACTTCTCCCTTCTAGCTCGACGGAGGCCGGAGAAATCGCCGGAGAAAGGGTTAAGAAACCCTTTTCTCTCTCTTCTCCCTCTCTCTCTCTTTGAACGACTGAACCAAGGGAGCAAATGTGATATTTTCTTGCAAAATATCAAAAATAAACCCCTATTTATAGTCCCGAAATGTGCGGCCCTAATCGCGCCACACGTCTCCACTTATTCGGGTTCCGTTTAAATCCCGAAACGATTAAATTTCGCTCCGGTTTAAGTTCAAAATATTTTCTATGAACTTTAATTTTATTGTTTTCACATTTTTCACATTTTGCCCAAAATTTCGTTTTTGGGGTCACCCGAGACCCGACCGTCTCGTAAAACGCACAAAATCCGACTATCTCAGAATTCGACGAAATTTTACAAGTCCACGAGATTTCGCGAGACGAATCCAACGGTGAAGTCCGTTTCGTCATCCGAGTTCTAGAAAAATTCAGTTTTACAGCCGGAGTGGCAATTTACCATTTTGCCCTTGTTCATCAAAGTTTAAATTTTCCGGGGTTTCACAAGCTTAGCCCACATATGTCTTATTAATTTATTTAATCTTTTATTAGGATTTATTTCCTTAGTAGATTAGGATTTGTTTCCTTAGCAGATTAGGATTTATTTATTTAGTAGATTAAGATTTATTTCCTTAGTAGATTAGGATTTGTTTCCTTAATAGATTAGGATATTTAGGAATTTTTCTTGTAATGACCAGCCAATAAAATAGGCATTCAGTCACGATGAGAACCAAGGTGGGTCTACTCTTAAAGATCCTTTGCATGTCCAGATGGGCCTATTACAAGATCAAGAGCCAAGAAGATGAAGGAAGCAATGCAAGGATTTGTGCAATCCACTTGGGATGAAGCTAGCAAGAGCCCAACACTCAAGATGGGATTGAAAGAAGGAGAACATGTTAGATAGGGCCTGTTGTTGTTAAGACCTTCAATTTGTTTAAAAGATTTTTATTATTAGTTGTGAATAAGTGGGCTTGAGGATGCTTAGCCCACATATGTCTTATTAATTTATTTAAACTCTTATTAGGATTTGTTTCATTAGTAGATTATGATTTGTTTCGAGGGGTGGCTCAAGGTAAATTGTGGCCTAAAGCGGTAATACTAAATGTGGCCTTTTTATTTTTAGTATTATTTTTTTAAAAAAATATTTTTAATTTTTTTTAAGTGAGAGAGGAGGATGTGATACTTTGTTTTTGTTTTTTAAGAGAGGGAGAGATTTTATTTATTTATTTTTTAAATTTTGGATTTTTTAGTTTCTAATATTATGGATTGAATTGTAAGCCCAAATTATTGAAATTATAATTTTCTGATTGACCTTAAATTTTTTGGGGCCTTTTTATAAGGCCTAAAATTTTCATGGATTTAAATTTTTTATGTGGACTACTTATGTATCTACAATTATGGGGCCTTCTAAAAATTTGGGGCCTAAAGTCCATGCTTTTTTTTTATACTATAGGGCCGGCCCTGTTTGTTTCCTTAGCAGATTAGGATTTGTTTTTTTAGTAGATTAGGATTTGTTTCCTTACTAGATTAGGATTTGTTTCCTTAATAACTTAGGATTTTTAGGAATTTTTCTTGTAATGACCAGCCTATAAAATAGGCATTCAATCACGATGAGAACCAAGGTGGGTATACTCTTAAAGATCCTTTGCATGTCCAGATGGGCCAATTACAAGAACAAGAGCCAAGAAGATGAAGGAAGCAATGCAAGGATTGGTACAATCCACTTGGGATGAAGCTAGCAAGAGCCCAACACTCAAGATGGGATTGAAAGAAGGAGAACATGTTAGATAGGGCCTGTAGTTGTTAAGGCCTTCAATTTGTTTAAAAGATTTTTATTATTAGTTTTGAATAAGTAGGCTTGAAGATGCTTAGCCCACATATGTCTTATTAATTTATTTAAACTCTTATTAGGATTTTTGTTTGCTTAGTTGATTAGGATTTGTTTCCTTAGCAGATTAGGATTTATTTTTTTAGTAGATTAGGATTTGTTTGCTTAGTAGATTAGGATTTGTTTCCTTAATAGATTAGGATTTTTAGGAATTTTTCTTGTAATGACTAGCCTATAAAATAGGCATTCAATCACGATGAGAACCAAGGTGGGTCTACTCTTAAAGATCCTTTGCATGTCCAGATGGGCCAATTACAAGATCAAGAGCCAAGAAGATGAAGGAAGCAATGCAAGGATTGGTGCAATCCACTTGGGATGAAGCTAGCAAGAGCCCAACACTCAAGATGCGATTGAAAGAAGGAGAACATGTTAGATAGGGGCTGTTGTAGTTAAGGCCTTCAATTTGTTTAAAAGATTTTTATTATTAGTTTTGAATAAGTGGGCTTGAGGATTCTTAGCCCACATATGTCTTATTAATGTATTTAAACTCTTATTAGGATTTGTTTCCTTAGTAGATTATGATTTGTTTCCTTAGCAGATTAGGATTTGCTTTTTTAGTAGATTAGGATTTGTTTCCTTAGTAGATTAGGATTTGTTTCCTTAATTGATTAGGATTTTAAAGAATTTTTCTTGTAATGACCAACCTATAAAGAGGCATTCAATCACGATGAGAACAAAGATGGGTCTACTCTTAAAGATCCTTTGCATGTCTAGATGGGCCAATTACAAGATCAAGAGCCAAGAAAATGAAGGAAGGAATGCAAGGATTGGTGCAATCCACTAGGGATGAGGCTAGCAAGAGTCCAACACTCAAGATGGGATTGAAAGGAGAACGTGTTAGATAGGGCCTGTTGTTGTTAAGGCCTTCAATTTTTTTAAATGATTTTTATTATTAGTTTTGAATAAGTGGGCTTGGGGATGCTTAGCCCACATATGTCTTATTAATTTATTTAAACTCTTATTAGGATTTTTTTCCTTAGCAGATTAGGATTTGTATCCTTAGCAGATTATGATTTATTTATTTAGTAGATTAGGATTTGTTTCCTTAGTAGATTAGGATTTGTTTCCTTAATAGATTAGGATTTTTAAGAATTTTTCTTGTAATGACCAACCTATAAATAGGCATTCAATCACGATGAGAACAAAGATGAGTCTACTCTTTAAGATCCTTTGCATGTCCAGATGGGCCAATTACAAGATCAAGAGCCAAGAAGATGAAGGAAGCAATGCAAGGATTGGTGCAATCCACTTGGGATTAAGCTAGCAAGAGCCCAACACTAAAGATGGGATTGAAAGAAGGAGAACATGTTAGATAGGGCCGGTTGTTCTTAAGGCCTTGAATTTGTTTAAAATATTTTTATTATTAGTTTTGAATAAGTAGGCTTGAAGATGCTTAGCCCACATATGTCTTATTAATTTATTTAAACTCTTGTTAGGATTTGTTTCCTGAGTAGATTATGATTTGTTTCCTTAGCAGATTAGGATTTATTTTTTTAGTAGATTAGGTTTTGTTTCCTTAGTAGATTAGGATTTGTTTCCTTAATAGACTAGGCATTCAATCACGATGACAACAAAGATGGGTCTACTCTTAAAGATCCTTTGCATGTCCAGATGGGCCAATTACAAGATCAAGAGCCAAGAAGATGAAGGAAGCAATGTAAGGATTGGTGCAATCCACTTGGGATGAAGCTAGCAAGAGCCCAACACTCAAGATGCGATTGAAAGAAGGAGAACATGTTAGATAGGGCCTGTTGTTGTCAAGGCCTTCAATTTGTTTAAAAGATTTTTATTATTAGTTTTGAATAAGTGGGCTTGAGGATGCTTAGCCCACATATGTCTTATTAATTTATATAAACTCTTATTAGAATTTGTTTCCTTAGTAGATTATGATTTGTTTCCTTAGCAGATTTGGATTTGTTTTTTTAGTAGATTAGGATTTGTTTCCTTAGTAGATTAGGATTTGTTTCCTTAATAGATTAGGATTTTTAAGAATTTTTCTTGTAATGACCAACCTATAAATAGGCATTCAATCACGATGACAACAAAGATGGGTCTACTCTTAAAGATCCTTTGCATGTCCAGATGGGCCAATTACAAGATCAAGAGCCAAGAAGATGAAGGAAGCAATGCAAGGATTGGTGCAATCCACTTGGGATTAAGCTAGCAAGAGCCCAACACTAAAGATGGGATTGAAAGAAGGAGAACATGTTAGATAGGGCCGGTTGTTCTTAAGGCCTTGAATTTGTTTAAAATATTTTTATTATTAGTTTTGAATAAGTAGGCTTGAAGATGCTTAGCCCACATATGTCTTATTAATTTATTTAAACTCTTGTTAGGATTTGTTTCCTGAGTAGATTATGATTTGTTTCCTTAGTAGATTAGGATTTATTTTTTTAGTAGATTAGGTTTTGTTTCCTTAGTAGATTAGAATTTGTTTCCTTAATAGATTACGATTTTTAGGAATTTTTCTTGTAATGACCAGCCTATAAAATAGGCATTCAATCACGATGAGAACCAATGGACTTACACCAACGGCACCCAACCGACACGGAAGTTAGGGACTTCCACCAACGGTTCCGCGTACACCGACACACTTTATGGACTCTTATACCACTTGAGTGCGTATCCAAGTCACCGGGTCTCTCACCCGAGGGATTTTCTAGCCCTTCTTGCTAACCTCGACCCCATATTCATGCAACCATGCGACTCAATTTGATTTTCAACCCAACTTTCCCGAGCCCACCCATCAATCACCAAGTGTGGTGTTTGATCACACCATGCACACACACCCACGTAATGCGATGTCTCCGTGCAAATGCAATGTAATGAACCATTGCATGTCAATGTCAAGTCTCATATGTAATGAATGTCATATGGATCAATTTAACCACATACTTCAACATATGCCATGGTAATTTATATCTAATGCACATAATTACCACAATTTATCATGATGCTAATATATTAACAACATATATCCATTGCCTTTTTCTCAAGCATGTCATACATAAATTATGCCATAACAAGCTTAATTCTCACATAGGCATTTAGCATAATACCTTCAAGGCACCAATCATGTTATCACATAACCTATGTAAATAACTCATTTATTTCAAAAGGCACAATATAACACATAGTATGCTCACACAATACCAAGCTCCAAGAATTTTCACATGGAACTTCACATATCAATTTCTAGTTAGAAATTGATTAAATCATTTCTACACCTACATCATAACCATAGGCAAGGGAAATACATAGTTCCATATACCTATCCATTTCCATTTAAACCAACTATAATAGGAATGTTTTAAAATATACAAAACAGCCCACATAAACCCAATTTCCAAGAGTTTATACCAATAGCTTCCACATATCAAATTTAAGCTAAAAGTTGGTCTAAGCCACTTTTATACCCAATTTCTCACTTCCATAACAAGAGGCAAGTGATATGTATAGTTCCATATACCTACCCATTTCATATGGAACCATAGGTTAGAAGTAAACCAAAGTAGGAGGGAACGCTACCTCTTGGAGTGTAAAATGAAGTGTGGAGAACGTCAAGAACACCTCCCAAGCCCCAAAACTCTTGATTTCCCCAAAGTCTCCTCTTGGATCTTTGGTGAAACCTTCGTTCTTGATGTGGTTGCGTAGCCCTTGTCGAGGTGATCGACTTTAACTCTTGGTCTGAGTCTATTCGAGCGACGGAACTCCGTGAATCGAAGTGGGAAGCTTTGAAATTTATTTTTTTCTCCTTTCCCTTCACTCTCACGTTTGCACACCGGAATCAGCTGAATCTTCTCCCAAAAAATCAGATTTTTGTTGATATTTATAGTCTTTCATGCTTGGTGCACGTCGTGCCACACGCCCCCCTTATCCGGGTCCGTTTTCGCATCGAAACGATTAATTTCATCCCGGTTTAAGTTCAAATTAATTTTATTTGAACTTTAATTCAATTATAAAGAAATTTTATAATTTCCGTTTTTGGGGACCTTTGTGAGGTCATTCGACACATTCGTCTCGTAAAACGCGCAAAATTCGACTATCTCGGAATTCGACGAAAATTGTCTGGGTAACTCGGTTTCGCGATACGAATCTAACGGTGAGGTCCGTTTCATCATCCGAGCTCTAGAGAAATACGTATTTTAAATTCGCATTATAGTGGTAAAATTACCATTTTGCCATTTTTTCAGAAAAAGTTCAAATTTACCCGGGTTTTACAAGGTCATATTCTATCCTTTTATTTTTTGCATATTTGATTCTAGGGCTTCATTATTCTAGGCTTAAAAAAAAAAAAAAAAAGGGTTGCCGAAATTCTTAGGGTTTTATGGGGTTGCTGAAAATTTCATTGTTCTAGGGTTTGAGTTATTTTTGGGGTTTTGTCTATTGTTTATTATTTAGTTTGTGATCAAATCAGGTGGTAAAAAAAAAATTGTCCAATAAAAAAAAAAGAGAAAATCGAAAAAAAAAAAACATAGGAGAAATCCGAAAATAAATTATTTTTTTTTAGCCTTATCTTCAAAGGGGCCTGCATACATCATTATCGTTGGTATCTTATCTTATAATTACTCTTTCATTAATATAATTTTCTTGATTTTCGTGTCATTCTATTCCTTCTGCGTTTCTCTTGTTCTTGTTCTTTCTGTGTTTCTTGTTCTTGTTTTCTTGTTTCATGAGCCTAATTACTATGGGATTAAACAAGGTTGCATTGTCTTGACTGAGTTCAATTAGTTCTTAAAGAACTTGAGTGTGAAAACTCTTGAGGTAAAAGGCAAGAGAGTGTGAGACTATTATTGGGAAAAGCCAATTAAGAGTGAAACACGTAAGGGAGTGTGCGAGGTTTTTTTTTACCACTAACATTATTTTTGTGCAGCACATTACAATGTCTCACCGAAGTGGCTCATCACCAAGGGGGATGATCGATAACCCATTCTTTATGTTGTAGGGCATGCAACAAAAATTTGAGCGGTTGAACTTGGTGTTGGGGGAAGTGAGGGATAGGATTGATCAGCAAGAAGCAGCGATTAGAAATTTTCAAGGTGAAGATTCGAGGACGAATCTTTTTGAGGAAAGGGGGAATGATGAGAACCAAGGTGGGTCTACTCTTAAAGATCTTTTGCATGTCCAGATGGGCCAATTACAAGATCAAGAGCCAAGAAGATGAAGGAAGCAGTTCAAGGATTGGTGCAATCCACTTGGGATGAAGCTAGCAAGAGCCCAACACTCAAGATGTGATTGAAAGAAGGAGAACATGTTAGGTATGGCCTGTTGTTGTTAAGGCCTTCAATTTGTTTAAAAGATTTTTATTATTAGTTTTGAATAAGTGGGCTTGAAGATGCTCAGCCCACATATGTCTTATTAATTTATTTAAACTCTTATTAGGATTTGTTTCCTTAGTAGATTAGGATTTATTTCTTTAGTAGATTAGGATTTTTAGGAATTTTTCTTGTAATGACCAGCCTATAAATAGGCATTCAATCAATGAAAAAGGGAGACAATATATTGAATTTTAATTGTGAGTTTAGTTGAGTTGAGTTTACTCCTCTTGTTCTTGATTGAACTTCTGAACTTATCAAAGGTAAATCACAACCTTTGTGGTGTTCCTCCTTGTAATTTGGGTTCTTGAGACGGGTTCTTCAACGGGTCTAGATTTTATATAATCTAGGTTCTTGACACGAGTTCTCAACGGGTCTAGATTCTCCACCATAGACCTGAGTTTGGCTTTCTTGGGTTGTTTTTCCAATATTGTTGTTGGGTCTCAAAGCAAGTCGATTGGGGTTCACATCAATTTAGGCATGTGATCAGCATATTAAAGGGCTGATTATAATTTTCTCTTTTAGGAAAGTAAGAGTTTAGGAAAGTAAGAGCTATTTCTTTACCAGCAAGTAAGAGATATTTCCTTACCAACAAGTAAGAGATATTTCTTAATTAGGATAAGCTATTTTAGGAAGTTTTCTTCGTAATAACCAGCCTATACATAGGCGTTCAAATCAATGAAAGGGTATATCATTATTCAGTAAATTTTGAGAGTAGTTTCTCTACGATTCTTTGAAGAACTAAACGAACTTATCGGGATTTTCCGTGGCGTTCACCAGCGACTTATCAAACAGGTTTCCACACAGTTTGTGTAAAACCCGGGTAAATTTAAACTTTTTCTGAAAAAGGGCAAAATGGTAATTTGCCACTATAATGCGGATTTAAAATATGTATTTCTCTAGAGCTCGGATGACAAAACGGACCTCACCGTTGGATTCGTCTTGCGAAACCGAGTTACCCAGACAATTTCGCCGAATGACCTCACAAAGATCCCCAAAAACGGAAATTATAAAATTTCCTTATAATTGAATTAAAGTTCAAATAAAATTAATTTGAACTTAAATCGGGATGAAATTAATCGTTTTAGGGCGAAAATGGACCCGGATAAGGGGGGCGTGTGGCACGACGTGCACCAAGCATTAAAGGCTATAAATATCAACAAAAATCTGATTTTTTGGGAGAAGATTCAGCTGATTCCAGTGTGCAAACGTGAGAGTGAAGGGAGAGGAGAAAAAAAATAAATTTCAAAGCTTCCCGCTTCGATTCACGGAGTTCCATCACTTGAATCGACTCGGACCAAGAGTTAAAGTCGACCAGCTCGACAAGGGCTACACAACCACACCAAGAACGAAGGATTTCACTGAAGATCCAAGAGGAGACTTTGGGGAAATCAAGAGTTTTGGGGCTTGGGAGGTGTTCTTGAGGTTCTCCACAGTTCATTTTACGCTCCAAGAGGTAGGGTTCCCTCCTACTTTGGTTTACTTCTAACCTATGGTTCCATATGAAATGGGTAGGTATATGGAACTATACATGTCACTTGCCTCTTGTTATGGAAGTGAGGAATTGGGTATAAAAGTGGCTTAGACCAACTTCTAGCTTAAATTTGATATGTGGAAGCTATTGGTGTAAACTCTTGGAAATTGGGTTTATGTGGGCTGTTTTGTGTATTTTAAAACTTTCCTATTATAGTTGGTTTAAATGGAAATGGGTAGGTATATGGAACTATGTATTTCCCTTGCCTACGGTTATGAAGTAGGTGTAGAAATGATTTAATCAATTTCTAGTTTGAAATTGATATGTGAAGTTCCATGTGAAAATTCTTGGAGCTTGGTATTGTTTGGGCATGCTATGTGTTATATTGTGCCTTTTGAAAGAAATGAGTCATTTACATAGGTTATGTGATAACATGATTGGTGCCTTGAAGGTATTATGCTAAATGCCTATGTGATAATTAAGCTTGTTATGACATATTTTATGTATGACATGCTTGAGAAAAAGGCAATGGATATATGTTGTTAATATATTAGCATCTTGATAAATTGTGGTAATTATGTGCATTAGATATAAATTACCATGGCATATGTTGAAGTATGTGGTTAAATTGATCCATATGACATTCATTACATATGAGACTTGACATTAACATGCAATGGTTCATTAGATTGCATTTGCACGAAGACATCGCATTAGGTGGGTGTATGTGCATGGTGTGATCAAACACCACACTTGGTGATTGATGGGTGGGCTCGAGAAAGTTGGGTTGAAAATCCGACTGAGTCGCATGGTTGCATGAATATGGGGTCGGGGTTAGCAAGAAGGGCTAGAAAATCCCTCGGGTGAGAGACCCGGTGACTTGGATACGCACTCCAGTGGTATAAGAGTCCATAAAGTGTGTCGGTGTACGCGGAACCGTTGGTGGAAGTCCATGAATTCCGTGTCAGTTGGGTGCCGTTGGTGTAAGTCCATAAATTCTCACCCCACGAAAGACCCGGAGATTTTAAAAGGATCATTGGATGAAATTCATCAATGACAGATTTTCTACACATTGGCATTGCATTGTGTTGCGGGAGTTGGTGAGGGCTCGGGTTAAAGTGCGTGAGTGAGTTTCATCTCATTTCATGGCATGACGTGGTAAAAGAATTCCAATATTGAATTGCATGTTCTTGTTTAGAATGGTTGTTGATTGTTACATGTGCACATTCATATGCATCTAGGGTGGGGAGTAGCCTCTGTAGGAGATACTCTATTGAGCGTTGCTCACCCTATACGGGAAAACATTTCATGTGCGGGTTTTACGCCGACGGACGGCACTTACTCGGGCACTTGAGGAGGAAGAAAAGCCGACTTGTGGCTTTCAATCCATTTTTTTTGTAAAATTAGACTTGTAATTAAATTTTGGCATGTAATGTATGTAAAAGGATTGGAACTTGAAATTATATTAACTATGTTTGATGCATAGGTTTGATGTGTTTATAGGTCACAGTAGTACATGGCAATGTTACACTTTTATAATTCAATGTCACACTTCATACATCAACATAGGAACCCTAGTTTTAGGGGCGTCAAAAGTATGGATAAATGGATCCGGTCTGGTCATTATTTTATATTGGACCTCGGATGGGTCATGTGAATGTATATTGCACAGGTTGTGTTTTGGGTAGAGCTCCCCGTACAAAGGAGACTCTGCCCGAATTTTTTGTTAAATTAAGGACCCCGGTAAATGGGGCATAACGGCGTGATATCGATTTACATGATATCCACGGGTATTCCGCGGGTTGATGGGTGAGCAACAGACCCCCGGATTTTGGGGTGTCACAGTTTGTGGCGTCTTCCTTTATACCGAGGTTCTTGTTTCACACAAACAGCGGGTTGAGGTCATATATACCAAGGTTCTTGTTTGTCGTAAACAACGGGTCGAGGTCTATCATTCAAATCTGATCGTAAAACGATCTTCGGTTCCTTTTCGTTGTTGCCTCTCGTTATTTTGGCGGGTTTCACATCAGTAAAAATCAACATTCCACTTCTGGATCCCATCAAATAGGTACCTTCCTATGTCAAGTTCCTAAAGGACTTGTACACTTTTAAAAGAAATCAAAATGTTTAAAAAATGACCATTTTGACTGAACAGGTTAGTGTCATAATTCAACACAAGACTCCTAAATTCAAAGACCTAGGGTGTCCCACTATCTCTTGTGTCATCGAGAACTTCAAGATTAAGCAAGCTTTGCTTTATCTTGGAGCCAGTGTCAACTTAATTCCCTACTCTATCTACCAACAATTAAGATTAGATGAGCTCAAGCTTACATGCATCACACTTTAGTGGGCAGACCGTTCTGTAAAAATTCCTAGGAGAATAGTTGATGATGTACTTGTTCACGTGGACAAATATTATTTCCCTATTGACTTCAGTGTTTTTGACATTCAACCATTTGTGCTTTCAGGGAGTCAAATTCTCATCACTCTTGGTAGACCCTTTCTTGCAACTTCTAATGCTTTAATCAATTGTAGGAATGGAGTCATGGAGCTTTATTTTGGAAATATGATGATGAAATTAAATATTTTTAATGTCGATAAACAACTTAGGGAGGATTCTGATTTTCATGAAGTATATATGATTGATTCTGTTGTGGAAAACAAATTTACTTTATCTCATTGTCAAGATTCCCTTAAACTTTGTTTGACTAATTTGGTTTACGATGGAGGTACTGGTGGATGTTCTAAGTCCTCATACTTTAATAATTTCTCAAATCTTTCATAGGACTGGGGAGTGCAACAAGGGACAATGGCGGTTGAGAAAGTGTTACCACTCGATAAGGTAAAACGGGTATTAAAAGGTGGTAAGGTGAACGACTTGAATTTAAATCCGAATTGAATCAGATGATTGATACTTTTGTATTGTACAATTGGATTTTATTTAAGTTCTTTTATTTTGTAAAGTTTATGATTTATAGGATTTGAGAATGATGTTGTGGTTATAGGTATTTCTCATTCCTTACCTAGTATTTCTCTTCTTGTTTTTATTATACAGTAGGGACAATGCATAATTTAGGTTGAGGGTGGAATAGTCTATAATGCAAGATCTTTATCTTCACTATTTTTGCTTAAATTTTAAATTTTTGGAGTTTTTAAATGCATTAGTTTGCATTTTTTTTATGTCTTTTATGCATTTAGAGCAAAAACATTGACATTTATGGTTTGATTTTCTTTCTAGTTTTTAAGTTTAGGAACACGTAATAGTCAAAGCCCCAGTTTTAGTTAGTAGAGTCAGGGCTTGACTTAGTTTGCACATTTTCTTTTATTTAGAGTCTATAATGAAAACCTGTTTTGAATGATATATATTATGGTTTCATTGCATAAATTTTGAGTATTAATCTGGCGATTGTTTTAAGTTATGTACATATGATAATATCGATGGTTGGGTATATAGAATTAAATGAAAACCTGAACTTGTTTATACTTTAGTCTGTTTTAAAATTTTAGTCTACACTTCAGTATTACAGATTTTAACCTCCATTGAAATTTGAAAATATCAGTACACATGTGACCAAGCTTGCATTGGAGGTTGGAAAAAGATATTTTTACATTGAAACTTGATACCTATAGTGGAGAATAATAAGATGTCCTGTGTTAGTCTAGAGCTTTCTTGTAGTGACTTTTACATTTACTCAATAAGAACAATTTCATTCAGCTTTATTCCTTGAATAGTTTCATTATGCTTGATTAATACTGATTGTCTAAATGGCTATTTGATTCTTAATTGCTAACATAGGAAGTGTGTTCCCCAAAACTCTTGAGATATGATTTTAGGCCATGTTTACTATGATTTGAGCTTTAGCCTTATGTCTTGAAATTTTATTATCCTTAGCAGCCGTGATTAAGCCTTTTTCATTAAATATTTGTTTTTTAACACACATATAATAAATCAGAATAAGATATAGAATCCCTTACTGGATGCCGACTTTGCCAGGTGTAAAGTAGATAGAAAAAACGTAAGTGGAATTTGCCAATTCCTAGGACACTCACTTATTTCTTGATTTAGTAAGAAACAAAATTTGGTTTCTTTGTCAACAGTTGAGGCCAAATACATTGTCGTTGGATGTAGTTGTTCACTGGTTCTATGGATGAAACAAACATTGCAAGATTTTAATCTAAAATTTGAAAAAATTCCAATTAGGTGTGACAACACAAGTGCCATAAATCTTACTAAGAATCCAATCCAACACTCAAGGATAAAGCACATTGAAATTAAACATCATTTTATTAGAGATCATGTGCAAAATGGAGATCTCAAACTTGAATTTGTTAGAACCGAGGATCAATTAGTGGAAATATTCACAAAACCATTAAGTGAAGATCGATTTTGTGACATTAGAAGAGAGTTAGAGGTATTATATCCATGGTAGGAAAGATTTGGAGGAAATCAAAGAAGTGAGAATGGAGAAAGCAAGGAAAACAGGATTGGAGATATAGAAGTCTTAGGACTTCTGGATTCCACATCCGAAATTATGGATAGTCCATCCGGACTTCAGAATGCAATTTGACAGACAGAAAAAGACACGACTCTTCACTCTAATCTATCTCTTTATTCCTGAGCAATGCTGCATGGACTTAAAAAGTAGACTTAATAATTACAACCATTGATTTCACTGTGGGTCCCAACATTTATTGGGATCCACTGCCTATTCAAGGGTTGGGATTATCAAGTCTAGTTATTAAGTCCATCTAGCATTACTCTTTATTCCCCAGAACTTCTCCAAACCATTCCCTCTCCTCTTAAAACCCACATTTATCTTCTCGCTACTCCAAGGGACAGCATTACTTAAACCCTAGATCTCCAACCCAACATTCTCTATCAAACCCTAAGTCTTTGCTCCCTCTCTCATTCTCTGCAAGACTAAGTTAGTATGCCTCCAAAAATCAGAGTTGGTTCTACTTCATCTTCAATCAAAAAAGCAAGAAGGATGAAGCAAAACCTAGATCTCCAATTCCAAGAGGATGATTGTAGAAGACGTTGGAACTACTACAAATCAAGAAATCTTGTCAAAGGTTAGCCCATTGATCCTCTCAAACTCTCTCATTTGGGTGTAAATGTCCTCTTTAAGATTATGAATTGGAGTGAAGCTATGCAATTGGATGAGCCCTACTATCCCATTTTAGTTCGCCTATTTTATGCAAACCTAACGGAGACAGAATCCATGGTGAAGTGAGTAAAAATTTCTCTTACTCAAAAGAGAATTGAAAAAATTATTAAGTCACCGAATGAGGGTGATGAGATATTCTTTTGGGAAAGAGGAAGCTTGAAATAGCATATTGAAGATGCAAATTTAGCCATGCAAATGATATGTGGAAATAATTATACCAAGAGAATGAAGATCGAAGCCAAACATATGCAAGATGTGCCAAAGATTATAAACAAGATACTTATCAAGAATGTCGTTCCCAAGGGAGGCCATGTTAATGAGGTAACCTCATTCCAGCTCCTTTTGATCCATTCCATACTCATTGCTCGTAGGCTTAATCTCCCATATATAATGATGCAATTCATGAAACAAGTTTATAAGAGAGATAGCAACTTCCCTATGGAATGTTCCTTACTAAAACATTTGAGGAATTTTGATGCAATGCAATTTGATCTGTTGAGCATAAATGGAGGTCCTATGACTCGGGCAAGAGTAAAAAGGATGAAGGAAGCATTGAACGGGCTGATTCAAGACATATGGGCTGATTGTGCAAGTTCAAGCATGGAGCATGATCCACTTGGGAAAAGATCCATCAACATGATTCAAGTTCTAGAAGATTCCGGCAAAGGCTAAGCTTTAAATTGGCATGTTTAAAATTGGTCTGATTGTAAGACTTTCCTTAACTATTTAGGCATGTGAGTTATTCTTTTTAGGAAAGAAAGACTTTCCTAGTTTAATTAGGCATGTGATCAGCATATTAAAGGGCTGATTGTGTTTTTCTCTTTTAGGAAAGTAAGAGTTTAGGAAAGTAAGAGCTATTTCTTTACCAGAAAGTAAGAGCTATTTCTTTACCAGCAAGTAAGAGATATTTCTTTACCAACAAGTAAGAGATATTTCTTCACCAGCAAGTAAGAGATATTTCTTAATTAGGATAAGCTATTTTAGGAAGTTTTCTTTGTAACAACCAGCCTATAAATAGGTGTTCAAAGCATTGTAAAAGACAGAATATTTTTTTGTGAGTATTGGGAGGTTTCTACCTTATTGTTCTTCCAAGAACTATTTCAAGAACTTATTAAGAATTAATCTTTCTTGTGGCGTTCATCGACTTATCGCTCAATCTTGAGTGTGGCGTCTTTCTCTTGAACTTTTAACCTTGGGTTCTTGTTTCTTGCAAACATTGGGTCAAGGGTTCTTGGTTCTTATAATCTGATTTGTGATCTTTCTTGGGGAGTCTTCAATCAATTTGCCCGTGGGTTCTTGAATTCGTTTAAAGGTTCGCATCAGTTGGTATCAGAGCACTCGGGTTTGTTTTCTCAAATCAGGTTGGTTATCTTTGTTTATGCGCATCTATTTAAAAAAAAAAAATTCTTCGTGCACTGTTCATCATTACTGTTCATTGCGATTTTTTTTTGTTCTGTTTGATTTGGGGCGTGACTTGCAGCTAGAGTTTCAGTTGTTCTTTTCTATAATTTTAATATCAATTAGGGTTGCATAATATGGGCAGAATTGAATACATAATTTGCTAGTGAATCGATTGTGAAGTCTGCTGCCCAATTACGCGTAGTTTACCTCTTTTGTGATTTGATATCAAGGGAAAAAAAAAAAAGAGAAGAAGGAATAAAAAAAAAAGAAAAAAAGAAAGAAAGAATCGAATTGAGGCTAATCAGTTTGCTTTAGGGCTGATATGTGTTGAGATTTGAACAAAAAATAATCAAAAGTTACTTATTATGATCATTCACGCATTGTTATCCCAAAATAGGTCATCCTATTTGATTTAACCCCTTTCTTGATCCATTTGTTGCTTTCGAATCATTGTTTCTCTTAGTTTTCGCCGAATTCATTTTCTTTGCTTTGTTGTGTTTCTTTGTTTCATTTTCGTGTTGTCGTTTTTATTCTCTATTTTCATTGTTAATTCTGGTCCTTCCTTCGATATTTTTGTCTTATTTTGTTAAGTTGTTGTCCGTTGTGAGAACGGTTGGTTTTTGGTTGAGTTTTGAGTAGTTTGCGAAAGAACGAAAAAGGTGAAACATTTGAGTGGTAAAAGGCTGAGTGTGTGAGCTTATCTTAAGAAAAAGCCAATAAGAGTGTAAACACGAGGGTTGAGTGACATTGAAACGAGTGAAACACGTGAGGGAGTGTTTGTGAGGCTATTTCTAACATTGTTTTGTAGGTTATAAAACATGACTTCCAAGGATAAAGGAGTAGCTGAGGAGGGTGGTACTGATGTGCTATTCATACTTCGGGCTATGCAACAACAGTTCGAACGTATGAATACGAGATTTGATGACATGGGAAATCAATTGGAGGAGCAGGTGAATGCGATTAATGAGTTGAGAACGAATGAGGGAAGAAGAGATGATGGACATGATAGGCGTGAGGCACTGGTGGAGAGGAGGCAGAATAGGCGTCATCAAAACATTTTCGATGATGACGAGTGGGATCTTGGTGAGTACTTCGATGACTAGGCCACGTTGATTGGGTTTGACCATGGTAGAGGTGGCCGAGGTGGTAGAGATGGTCGTGGAGGTGTTAGAGATGTTTATCGAAGAGATGGGAAATTGGGTAGCATTAAGATGAAAATCCCAGCCTTTCAAGGCAAGAATGACTCGAAGGTTTATTTAGAGTGGGAAAAGAAAGTGGAGTTAGTGTTTGATTGCCATGACTATTCAGAGGAGAAGAAGGTGAAACTAGTTGCAGTGGAGTTTACTGATTATGCGGTAGTATGGTGGGATCAGTTAGTGATGAATAGGAGAAGGAATAGAGAGCATCCGGTTGATACTTGGGATGAGATGAAGAGTATCATGAGGAAGAGGTTTGTCCCTTCTCATTATTATAGGGACTTGTTTCAGAGGTTGCAGGGGTTGACTCAGGGGTCCAGGAGTGTTGAGGAGTATTATAAGGAGATGGAGATAGCCATGATTCGGGTTAATGTAGAGGAGGACCGAGAGGCGACCATGGCACAATTTTTGCACGGTTTGAACCGAGATATTCAAAATGTAGTTGAGTTACAGCATTATGTGGAGATGGAGGATATGCTACACATGGCTGAGAGGCAACTCAAATGGAAGGGTTCTACTCGATTTGGGCAGAATTCGGGTTCTTCATCTTCTTGGAAACCGAATTCTAGTTGGAGCAAGAAGGAAGATAAATCAGATTCTAAGGGTAAAGTTGAAGCTTCCAACAAAGGCAAAGACATAGAGGCTAGCAAGGAGCGAGGTAAATCTGATTCTCAAGCTTCTAGAAATAGAGATATAAAGTGCTTTAAGTGTTTGGGCAGGGGGCACATTGCATCTCAATGTCCAAATAAACGTGCTATGTTTTTTAGGGATAATGGTGATTTTGAAACTGAAAGTGAATCTGATGACGATGTGGAGAGTAAGGAGAGTGAAGGAGAGGAATATCCAGTTGAGGGTGAAATTTTGGTCACGAGGCGTGCCTTGCATGCACAAGTGAAGGAGGAGGACAACGAGGCACAACGTGACAACATCTTTCATACTCGCTGCCTTATTAACAATAAGGAGTTCGGTGATGTTTTTCACGAGGAAATCCCAAATGGCTTGCCACCAGTTAGAGGGATTGAACATCAGATTGATTTCATTTCTTGTGCAATGATTCCCAATCGTCCAGCTTATAGGAGTAATCCCGAGGAGACGAAGGAACTTCAAAGGCAAGTTGAGGAGCTGATGTCGAAGGGTCATGTAAGGGAGAGCTTGAGTCCTTGTGCAGTTCCAGTGTTACTTGTGCCCAAAAAGGATGGGACTTGGAGGATGTGCACCGATTGCCGCACCATGAACAAAATAACGGTAAAGTATCGTCATCCCATTCCTAGACTTGATGACATGTTAGATGAATTGCATGGCACTTGTTTGATTAGTAAGATTGATCTAAAATCTGGTTATCATCAAATTAGGATGAGAGAAGGTGATGAATGGAAAACGGAATTTAAGACTAAATATGGTTTATATGAATGGCTGGTAATGCCTTTTGGCTTAACCAATGCACCTAGTACGTTTATGCGTTTAATGAACAATGTTTTGCGTGCTTTTATTGGTAAATTCGTTGTCGTTTATTTTGATGATATCTTGATTTACAGTAAGAGCTTAGATGAGCATGTTGAACATTTGAGGCTTGTGTTATGTTCTTTGCGTGATGCTCAGTTATTTGCTAACCTCAAGAAATGTTCGTTTTGCACTAGTCAGATTGTTTTCTTAGGATATGTTGTTAGTGCTAAGGGCATTGCGGTTGATGAGGAGAAGGTTAAGGCTATTCGAGAATGGCCTACACCTAAAACCATTATTGAGGTACGTAGCTTTCATGGGCTTGCTAGTTTTTATAGAAGGTTTGTAAAGGACTTTAGCACCATGGCTGCACCATTGACTGAAATCGTTAAGAAAAGCATAGGTTTTAAATGGGGAAGGGACCAAGAAGTTGCTTTTAATTTGATTAAAGAAAAACTTAGTTCTGCACCTTTACTTGCTTTGCCTAACTTTTCTCAAACTTTTGAAGTTGAGTGTGATGCCTCAGGTATTGGAATTGGAGCTGTTTTAATGCAGGGAGGTCGTCCTTTAGCTTATTTCAGTGAGAAGCTAAATGGGGCAGCCTTGAATTACCCAACATATGATAAGGAGCTTTATGCATTGGTGAGGGCGTTAGAGACTTGGCAACATTATCTTTGGGCCAAGGAGTTTGTCATCCACACTGATCATGAGTCTTTGAAACATTTGAAAGGTCAAGGTAAGCTGAATAGGCGCCATGCTAAATGGGTTGAATTCATTGAGATCTTTCCTTACGTTATCAAATACAAGATGGGGAAAGAGAATGTGGTTGCTGATGCTTTATCTCGTAGGTATGCCTTAGTTTCCACTTTAAATGCAAATTTGCTTGGTTTTGAGTACATTAAGGATTTATATGCTATTGATTCTGACTTTGCTAATGTGTTTGATGCTTGTGAGAGTTCGGGTTTTGGTAAGTTATGTAGGCATGATGGGTTCTTGTTTCGAGAAGATCGATTGTGTGTGCCTAATTGTTCGATGCGTGAGTTATTAGTTAGAGAAGCACATGGGGGTGGTTTAATGGGACACTTTGGTTTTAGGAAAACCTTAGATGTGTTAGTTGAACATTTTTTCTGGCCACATATGAAACGGGATGTTGAGCGAATTTGTGAGAAATGTGTTGCTTGTAAAAAGGCTATGTCTAAGGTTCAGCCCTATGGTTTGTATAATACCTTACCTATACCTAGTTCACCTTGGGTAGATATTTCCATGGATTTTGTGTTAGGTTTACCTAGGACAAAACAGGGACGGGATTCTGTGTTTGTTGTTGTTGACAGGTTTACAAAGATGGCGCATTTCATTGCATGTCATAAGACCGATGATGCTAGCAATGTAGGTGATTTGTTCTTTAAAGAGGTGGTGCATTTACATGGAGTGCCTCGGAGCATTGTGTCTGATCGTGATACTAAATTTTTGAGCTATTTTCTGGAAGACATTGTGGGGTAAGCTTGGTACTAAATTACTCTTTTCTACGACTTGCCATCCACAAACAGATGGGCAAACCGAGGTAACTAATCGTACTCTTTCTACTTTATTGCGTGCTGTCATTGGTAAGAATTTGAAAACTTGGGAGGATTGTTTGCCTCATGTCGAATTTGAAAACTAATTATTCACCTTTTGAAATTGTCTATGGTTTTAATCCCCTAACTCCATTAGATTTGTTGCCTTTGCCTGTTGATGAGTGTGCTAATTTAGATGGAGAACGAAAGGCTGAATTGATGAAACAATTGCATGAGAAAGTTCGATTGCACATTAAGAGGCGAACGAAGCAATATGCTACTTAAGCTAATAAGGGACGTAAGAAGGTGGTTTTTGAGCCTGGAGATTGGGTTTGGGTACATATGCGAAAGGAGCGTTTTCCCGCACAAAGGCGTTCTAAGTTACAGCCTAGAGGAGATGGGCCTTTTCAAGTGGTGGCACGAATAAATGATAACGCTTACAAACTAGATCTTCCTGGTGAGTATAGTGTTAGTGCTACTTTTAATGTTACTGGTCTTTCTCCTTTTATTGCAGATGACGAAGATTCGAGGACGAATCCTTTTAAAGAGAGGGGGAATGATGCAATGCAATTTGATCCGTTGATCATAAATGGAGGTCCTATGACTCGGGCAAGAGTAAAAAGGATGAAGGAAGCATTGAACGGGCTGATTCAAGACATATGGGCTGATTGTGCAAGTTCAAGCATGGAGCATGATCCACTTGGGCAAAGATCCATCAACATGATTCATGTTCTAGAAGATTCCGGCAAAGGCTAAGCTTTAAATTGGCATGTTTAAAATTGGTCTGATTGTAAGACTTTCTTAAATAGGATAAACTATTTTAGGAAGCTTTCTTTGTAATAACCAGCCTATAAATAGGCGTTCAAATCAGTATAAAAGACAGAATATTTTTGTGAGTATTGTGAGGTTTCTACCTTATTGTTCTTCCAAGAACTTATCAAGAATTAATCTTTCTTGTGGCGTTCATCGACTTATCGCTCAATCTTGAGTGTGGCGTCTTTCTCTTGAACTTTTAACCTTGGGTTCTTGTTTCTTGCAAACATTGGGTCTAGGGTTCTTGGTTCTTATAATCTGATTTGTGATCTTTCTTGGGGAGTCTTCAATCAATTTGCCCGTGGGTTCTTGAATTCGTTTAAAGGTTCGCATCAAATTTGATGTGGATCTCAATCATAAGGAAGTAATGATGGGAAAACTTTATTCGATAGTACTACTATAAAACTAAGGGGGATTGAGACTAGCAAAGAAGTGATTTCTAAGGAAAAGAGAGCCAATGGCGCCCGATGAAGGAGGTGTACTAGCATGGATAATCTTCACACTAAAGTGGATGGGATAATGAATTATATTTAAACCCAATTTGGACCAACTCCTCCTCCTTACATAGGATGATATTTGGATGTTTCACTTCGTTTGTTATGTTTTTAAGACTCTTAAGTTGTTTCTCTCTTAGGATGTTGGATGTTTTTAATTTGTATTGGATATATTTTACTTTATGTTGGATGGTTTTAAGGTTGTATGGATGTTTTAAGTTTAACATATGTGATGGATATATTGTCAACTTTTATGGATATGGTAGTATGATTAACTGTTGGATATTTGATGAGAACCAAGATGGGCCTACTCTTAAAGATCATTTGCATGTCCAGATGGGCCAATTACAAGATCAAGAGCCAAGAAAATCAAGGAAGCAATGCAAGGATTGGTGCAATCCACATGGGATGAAGCTATCAAGAGCCCAACACTCAAGATGGGCTTGAAAGAAGTAGAACATGTTAGATGGAGCCTGTTGTTGTTAAGGCCTTCAATGTGTTTAAAAGATTTTTATTATTAGTTTAGAATAAGTGGGCTTGAGGATGCTTAGCCCACATATGTCTTATTAATTTATTTAAACTCTTATTAGGATTTGTTTCCTTAGTATATTAGGAGATTTGTTTCCTTAATAGATTAGGATTTGTTTCATTAGTAGATTAAGATTTATTTCATTAGTAGATTAGGATTTGTTTCTTTAGTATATTAGGATTTGTTTTCCTTAGCAGATTATGAATTTTATTTGTAATGGCCAGCCTATAAATAGGCGTTCTATCAATGTAAATTGGGAGACAATTTATAATGAATTTTGATTGTGAGTTGAGTTGAGTTTACTCCTCTTGTTCTTGATTGAACTTATCAAAGGTAAATCACAACCTTTGTGGTGTTCCTCCTTGTAATTTGGGTTCTTGAGACGAGTTCTTCGATGAGTCTAGATTTTAATATAATCTAGGTTCTTGAAACGAGTTCTCAACGGGTTCAGATTCTCCATCCATATACCTGAGTTTGGCTTTCTTGGGTTGTTTTTCCAATATTGTTGTTGGGTCTCAAAGCAAGTCTATTAGGGTTCACATCATTTGGTATCAGAGCAAGGTTTCCAATCAGGTCTTATCCTATCCTTTTATTTCTTGCATAATTGATTCTAGGGCTTCATTGTTCTAGGGTTTCAAAAAAAAAAAAAAAAGGGCTGTCGAAATTCTTCTTAGGGTTTTGTGTGGCTGCCAAAATTTTTTTTTTTCATTGTTCTAGGGTTCCAAAATAAAAAAAAAAAAATTTTTTTTTTTTCATTGTTCTAGGGTTTGAGTTATTGTTAGGGTTTTGTCAATTGTTTACTATCTAGTTTGTGATCAAATTAGTTGGTGAAAAAAAAAAATTCGTCCAAAAAAAAAAAAACAGAAGGAAAAAAAAAAAAAAAAGAGTGCAGAAAAAAAAAGGAGGAGAAAATTCAATTTTTTTTTTTTGGTAAACCTTCAATGTTTCTGATCTTTCTCCTTAAGATGTCGGTGAAGATTCGAGGACGAATCTTTTTGAGGAAAGGGGGAATGATGAGAACCAAGATGGGCCTACTCTTAAAGATCATTTGAATGTCCAGATGGGCCAATTACAAGATCAAGAGCCAAGAAGATCAAGGAAGCAATGCAAGGATTGGTGCAATCCACATGGGATGAAGCTATCAAGAGCCCAACACTCAAGATGGGCTTGAAAGAAGTAGAACATGTTAGATAAGGCCTGTTGTTGTTAAGGCCTTCAATGTGTTTAAAAGATTTTTATTATTAGTTTAGAATAAGTGGGCTTGAGGATGCTTAGCCCACATATGTCTTATTAATTTATTTAAACTCTTATTAGGATTTGTTTCCTTAGTATATTAGGAGATTTGTTTCCTTAATAGATTAGGGTTTGTTTCATTAGTAGATTAAGATTTATTTCATTAGTAGATTAGGATTTGTTTCTTTAGTATATTAGGATTTGTTTTCCTTAGCATATTAGGAATTTTATTTGTAATGGCCAGCCTATAAATAGGCGTTCTATCAATGTAAATTGGGAGACAATTTATAATGAATTTTGATTGTGAGTTGAGTTGAGTTTACTCCTCTTGTTCTTGATTGAACTTATGAACTTATCAAAGGTAAATCACAACCTTTGTGGCGTTCCTCCTTGTAATTTGGGTTCTTGAGACGAGTTCTTCCATGGGTCTAGATTTTAATATAATCTAGGTTCTTGAAACGAGTTCTCAACGGGTTCAGATTCTCCATCCATATACCTGAGTTTGGCTTTCTTGGGTTGTTTTTCCAATATTGTTGTTGGGTCTCAAAGCCAGTCTATTGGGGTTCACATCAATATTTTTTTATGATTGAAGAATTTTTTTTGGGTTGACACCCTCTTATTATAAAGGTTAGTGTGATTTCATGTGACATGGTTGACCTAAAAATACAACATGTAATATGCTACTTGGTTGGGTGTGAAAATCCATGTTATATGTTGCATGTGCTCATCCCTTGAGCTTAATTGAAATCATGACAAACACCTTTATTACGAGTTGCTATACACGTGTATGTAATACAACATATATCTTTGTGCTTAAAGAATTATACTATTATATGTTACATATAATTGATCTCTACCATTGGTAAGTGATTTGAAACAGTTTGGCTCACTTTTGATGATGCCAAAGGGAAGAATTATATGTGTGTGCTATAAAAAAGTGCTTTTTAAGACACATGCATATGCATGGTATCCAAGTATCAACTATTCTCAAACATTGGTGAGCAATGTTAGCTTTTTTAAAGATGATATGTGTTAGATCACATTTTGTAATTGGCTAATTTTATGGAGTCCATTGTAAATCTCAATCTTTTCCATGGTCATGATGCTATCAAATTGAAGATCCGAAAGCGTCATTGAAGGGAGGAGATCAAGAGTTAAAGCAACATAATTCAAACTCCGTATGAACCTTCATGCTTAGGACAAAGGTAATGACATAGATACCTAAGATGAACCCTTAGTTAGTTTTAACTAAGGGTGATTAGGATTAAAATGGAGTTGGAAGTGATCCGAGTATGGGTCCTGGGTGTTTTGAAAAGAAAGGTTTTTCTAAATCATTTTGTGTTTTGAAACATAGATTGAGCCATTTATCGGACCCCACTTGTTCAACACCATTTAGTGTTCAAGAGGTCAAGTTTTTTCCTTGGTTTTATGCTTTAAAAACTGGTAGGGATCGATCTATGCTCGCTAGCCTTCTGTAGAGCGATCTCTCTATGACTTAGGGAATAAGATGGGAATAGGCCATAGAGGAGTGCACAGAACTTGCTCAAGCAGTCCTTCATGGTGGCTCGAGTAGTGCTAATGATATCTCAAGTTGTGTATGTTATAGGTTTGAGATGTGGTTTTCATTCCAATGCCAACTGTCCTATTTCCGTCCTCACAGCGATCGGGTGGTCGTTCGCAAATATGAGTTTCTTATTTACAACAACTACCCTGATTTTGGACCTAAAAATAGGGAGAGCCTTTCCCATAGCTAGGTTAAGCATCTTGTTAGATTTCTAAGAGGGAAAACACATCTTCTACTGATAGCTTCCACCACTAACCTACCAAACCCATTGGTGTATGCATACCATGAATCATTGGCGTGCCCATGATTGCTTGATTCCTAGACGAACCGTGTCGGGGAAGTCAAAGTGAAACTACGCTAGATGTCAAAGGAGGGCCTTTGGCGGAGAGACATCAACGAAAAGAGCATGTAGCTATGATATTGATTGTGGTATAAAACTCGAATACTTGTTTGTTGACTTAGTGAGTAGTGGATTAGGTTTTAGTGAACCCCAAGTGGTTCCCCACGGTTTTTCTCGAGTAGGGTATTTCGCATTGACAAATCATTTATGTTATTATTGTTTATCGTATACACTTGTGATTGTTAGCACACATGCACATTATGTGTTTGTTGGAATGATTGTTTGACTATCTATCCATACATAGTTGTGCAATTTGGGTTTGGGAATTGGGATTGACGTGAGATTGATTGTGAGTTAAATAATTGAAGATTAATTAAAATCAGTCGTCATATGTGAAATGGGTTAAGGTGACTAAAGGAGTTCTCACATTAATTGCTATATCTTTGTGGGAAGAGGTAATTGTGGTGCACATCAGGTTCCCCCTCACTGAACAACAATGTGAAATATTAGGTGGTGCATTGGCAAAAGGGGAGCTTTCAATGCATATTTTCTTAATATCTTGTTGCTAAAAAAATGCTATTTAAAAGGATATATGTGCTAAGGGGGAGCATTATTGAATTAAATATCCAATACTTGTTTTGATTATTTGAGGATGTTTGTCATCATCAAAAAAGGGGAGAATGTTGACTCGATGCTTTGATAAACATGATTTTGATGATCACAAACATCCTAATGCAGACTAACACTAGCAATTAGTGAATGGATGAGTGTAGGATCAAGTTAAACATATGCACATTTCAAACAGAAAGGAAAGGAAAGGAAAGAAAGCCGAAGTAGAATCATATTCTGAAAGGGGCATGTAGAATTACAGATGTGCTATCTGGAAGGGCACTCCAGAAGTCTAGATGGCCTATTCGAAATTCCAGTTGAAAAGGAAGACTAAAAGAAAGCAAGTGCATAAAAAGCATATCTGAAAAGGCTACTCCAGAAGTCTGGAGTCGTTATCCAGAATTCTGGCACTAAAGAAATCAAAAAGGGATAAAGTAAAAGTGGAAGGGGTATCTAGATGTCCAACTTCACTTCATCCGGAAGTCCAGACACTATTCATCCAGAATTTTGGATGAACACCCGAATGCTCTCAAAAACTGTCTTGAATTCAATGATATAAAGGACACCAAGTCAAGGCCAAAACAATAGGTTTGTCCAGAAGTCCAGCTGGCTTTTCGGAATTCTAGATATAGCAATTAAGCTTGAAACAAATACATCCATAATACTATTTAGAAGTTTTAAAAGGATTTCAGATATGAAGTTTTTGAACCTATTGACTGCCATTCTTTCATTAAATACACCCAAACTATAAATAGGGTCTTGAGAATTTTGAAAAACAACATTTTGAGTTACTTTGAGCAAAAATAAAAAGAGGGATTGATTGTGCTTTTGTCTAGATCTTGAAAAGAATATTCTTGTGAACATCCTATTCTATAGTTCTTTTTGAGATTATTGTATTAAGAGAATACGCTTGAGAAAGAGAGCTCATTGTATATTGCTTGCCCTCCAAAAGGGTCGTATTTTCACGAGTCCTCCAAAGCGTAAGAGAATAATATAGTGTAGTAACTCGAACTGAAGTCCTAGGTCGTCTCCTCAAGGAAAGATTTGGAATCAAAGGTGATGGAAAATAAAAGGAAAAGTAGTTTAAAGTTCTTTAAAGTTATAATGAAAGAATCAGTACCCTACAGGTTGAAGAAAACCCCACTAATTACCTATACCAAAACTAATTGTATACGGGCAATCAGGAAGTATGAAAACCAAATAGGTTTTCGAAAACACAACTTTAATCAAACAATCACGTAGACATTAAAACCCTAGTTTAGAGTATAACCCTAATTCAAAGGTTGGGAATCCTTCTTCAAATTATCTAGAGAAAGACTACTAATTCATGAAAGTAAAGCTTGACTTGAAAGTAATTGTTTGTATTGAAAAACTGAATTTAAGTAACAAACTCTGAAATTGAAGACAACTGAATGTAGGATTGTTGAACAATTGAAAGAACAAACTGAAAAGAAAGAACAGTAGCAAGAACTCCCAAAAAAACCCTACCACTCTCTAAATGTAAAAACAAAGAAAAACTAAAGAAGACTACCCAAAAAACGTCATCTATATTCCCCAAAGGGTCTTCTATTTATTCTGGTTGGAAAGAGAGTCTTCAGATCTTTGACATATATCCATCCCAAAATTATCTCCTCCTTTGATTGGTTGAGAATCCCTAAAAGATATAGTGAGATTTGATCTTTAATTGAGTTTCCCGTGCAAGTCTGCCTTCACCTGCCAGTAGCAACTCCTTCTGTAGCACGACTTATCGGTAGAACAGTGAAACCTACTAGTAGTACTCTGTTCAGATGAAATCTTTGAAACTTCTGTAGTTTTTCCTACCGATAGAACATCCTTTACCTTCCTGTAGGACTTCCTCTGATAAAAGTACTGTAAGTTTTTCTACTTGTAGAACATGTACTAACTATCGGTAGAACTTGTCTAATGAAAAAGGTGTAAACTTATGTGAGTTCTTCTACCAGTAGAACTTCTGCAATTTTTTTCTGTAGCTCAAGCTGCCGGTCGAAATGACTTACTACCGCTAGAACCTTTTTCTTTCTGCCTTCCTACCTGTATAACACCTACGGGTAGAATTTCTCTTTTTTTCCGAAATGACTTCCAAGGCTTCCAGCTTCATCTTCTCCCGAGCAAACTCAATCCCAATTTGTCCCTTGCCATCCTATTAATGCTTAATCTCAACCTTTACACTCAAATTACCTGCAATCACAGAAGTCAAAGTAGAAGATGCAATATGCACTAAGTGAAACAATTTAGTTTGTTAGCAAGCCTAAAGCTAATGTGTTAAGCTATGAAATAATGCAATATTGAGCACTTAACACACCCCCAACTTAGGCTTTGCTAGTCCCTAGCAAACATCAAAACTAAGAAACACATAAAACAAACTTACAAACATCCAAAGCAATAATCACAAACATAATTAAACAATTGTAATACAAAACATAAATTAAAATGAACTCAAGGAACTTAGTAGTTCAAAAGATGTATTCATTCATATTAATCTTCATCTGTTAAGTACATACTGACTCAAAATAAACCCCAAACTCTTGCAGGTTCTTTTACTAAGATTCTAACTTAAGCTACCAACCCCATACTAAAACTCCTAAAACTAAACAGACTCTCTCAACTCATAGCATCATCCTCTCACCCTCAACTGCATCCTCATCAACTCCACCTTGGACTTGGCAGTTTCCTAAGTGCTCCCAGTAGTCCTCCATCATTATCTGAATCAAAGATAACTACTGGTGTTGCAAAACTCTTTCCCTCATCCAAATCCTCCCCTCCAGAAGTAGTCGCCTTAACCCTATTGCCCATTGTTTCTTTCACTCTTTCCATAACCTTTGAATGTACGAAAGCAAGGAGTAGCCAAACTAGAAGACTTGTGGCCCAAGGATTCTAAGACGAATCCTGAGTACAATAGGTATGCCCTTTTTCTCTTCATTATTTGACTCTGTCCTCTTCCTCTTGCTCTTCTCTTTCGCAGACACACGCCTCGATGAGGTAGCTCCAGGAGTGTTGATTGAGGTTACTAAACCTGACCTTGTTCTCGCCATCTTCACCACGACCACAGAAGCTATGAAAATCACAAAAACCCAAGCCAACAAAATAGACCCATAAAATTCAAAAGAAGAACTAGGTTGGAACATAATTTTCCTTGACGCTATTAATCCAAAATTTCCATGACGAGTCTATGTAATAGCAAGGATTACTTGGAGCCCAAGCCTTATGAGAAGGTCTCTAAGATTTCTAAAGAGGAATGCAGGCTTTTATAGTGAAAAGGGAAAAGTTAGAAATAGGAAAACCCTTAAAATTCCCGAAAAACCCTTATTTGAGTGCCTCAGATTCAAAACCTACTGGTAGAACATACACGACATACTGGTAGAATGACGCTCTGTTCAGAACCTACCAGTAGTAAATACACATTCTAGCGATAAACCTACAAAATTCCTGAAAAATTCCTATTTTCTAACTCTTTTAAATTATTTTCTTTTTCTTTTAACAAAACAAACAAGGCTTACCCTAGACTCAACTAATACCTAAAACATAAAAACTAATGATCTAATTTCATGCCCAATTCCTAAAAATTATGCAATAAAAGTTGATCCAATTAAAGCCCAAAATTTAATGCCTTGGAATTTAAAAGCACAATCTAAAAACTACCTAATTAAAAACCATTTTCGAAGGCAATCACAATTGCATTTAGCCTATGCAATAAGCCTTTACACGCCTAGTGATCCCTAGTGGACGAGTTTTGTCTCGTGAAGATTTCTAAAAAAGATACCTAAAAACTTCTCTATTTTAGCTATTTTGATTGCATCACTTTCATTAAATTCAACAAAAACCACAATATGTCAATAGAATTTAAGCTCATTCACACATACCTATTTTTATGTCTAAACGTTATGTAAAAGTGTTCACACATATTATCATCAGAAACTCGTGTGTGTGTGTGTCAAATCAATTAATTCAAGAAATTTGTCTAACATAATTCTCATCTCTTTTTAGCTATCCAAAACTAGCTTTGACACCAATTCTCCCCAATTTCACTCAGAATATATCTCTCTAACTATCATGACTGTTTCACTCGAAGTATATGTGAGCAAAATATATGTTAACAAAACAAGTATATCACACATATATCTAACAATGAAAAGCATTAAGAACGAATCAATTTTGACATAATCTCATGAAAGAATATTAAAGTAATAAGAATAACGCCATTGATTTATCTCTCTATCCAATTTGGTAGTTTAATTCACCATTGTTCTCAGAATCAATTAGGTTATAATGGGGCTAAGGGTAGTGTTAAAAGTAATGAAGGATTAGGGAATTTCAAAAAGATCTATCCCAATATACTTTTGCACAATTGACTCCTCCTTTTAAACAATTTTTTCTCTTTACTTTTGCTTTATTCTTTTTCTGTTTATTTTTTTTAAGTTTTACACCCCTTTTTCTTTCCCAAGCCTTTGGCTTTTCTTCTTTTCAATTCATTTTGCTGATTCTTACATTTTCTTTTCAGCTTCATTCCCTTTTCCCTCATGTTTCCCATGTTTGAGCTTTTGCCATAAATTTCCCAGCTTCCTTGATAACTTAGCAATTCAAGGGATAACCAAGGTAAGGTATTTATCTATTTTCACCCGGCTTGGTTAAACTTTACGGCTAAGAGTTGAACATTGAATTAGGCTCAATCACGACTTAGAGGGATAAATTTTAAGAAAGAACAGATTAAGGCTTTAAATTATCCAAAAGATGTCCTAAAATCTTTTTTCAAGAACAATGGCAAATTTTTAATTGTTAGAGATACAATCAACTAATCATTTCTCATACTCTAACAAAAAAAAATAATGAGACTATTAAAATGAGTGATGAAAGAACTATTTCTTGAGTAATTGTCATATAGCCCTCCAAAATGATAGGGTCTCAAGGTCATATATTTATCTCGACTATACATGCAAGCTTTGAAAGACAACAATCCATTTCGAAAAATCACAAGAACTGGACGATCATGGTGCATAAAATTTAATTTTTTAATGACAATATAAGCATACTACTCAAACTTATAATAAATTCAATCCAATAGTCCATATGCAATCAACTCAAATTACTATCGACATATCAAAGTTCTCAAAGAATTCAACCCATGCATCATACTTTCAAAATAGCTAAAGCAGATTTTTTTTTCATTTTTCTGTTTTTAAGGAGCAAACGAACAATCAAAACAACACAAACAAAAAGAAGCACAAAAAGAAAACAAACAAAAAACAGAGGTGTAAACCCTCACCCCCCCCCCCCCCCCAAACTAGAATGATGCATTGTCCTCAATGCAACATAAATAACTGTATGCAATAGTCTAATGAAAAAGATAAGGGAGCGAGATCACCTTAAAATAATTGCTCCAAAGGGAAATTAAACTGCAAAACTACAAGAAAAATAAAGAAAGATAACAACTACTAATATACAACAATTTTTGTAGGAAAAAGATCACTTAGCCTGAGGATCCTGATAAACAGGATCAACAAGCTCTTCTAATGGAAAACGCTCCAAGAATGGCTTCACACGCTAACCATTAACCTCAAATGTCTGCCTATTCTTTGGGTTCTCAAGCTCTACCGCTCCATGAGGGAAAACGGTAAGCACCATGAAAGGACCTGTCCATCTCGAGCATAGCTTACTGATGTCTTTGTGGATGAGAAGTGGCCTCCACAAGCTTCTAAATGACAAAAAACAATCACATCCTTTTGCTCCTCATCGGGCATACATCTCTTCATCACTTGGTCAGGGCAGTATTTGAACAGATAAGGATTGTCAAAGTAGAACTGCTTCACCTCAATCACAAATATATTCTTGCCTTTTGGACTCCAATGATTCGGTAGTTTCCTTGTAACAAGATAATTCACAATGTCAGCATATCGTGACACATTTATATTTAAAACAAATAAATTCTCATCAAGAAAAAAGTCAGGGATAGGTTCAATTATAAGCCTCGATAAATGATCGGCCACCATGTTCTTCACTCCTTTCTTGGCTTTGATAATGATGTGAAACTCTTGAAGGAGAAGTATCCACCTAATCAACCTTGGCTTTGCATCCTGCTTAGTCATCAAATACTTCAAAGCAGAATGGTTAGTATAAACAACAATATGTGATCCTATAATGTATGACCTAAATTTATCAAGTGCAAAAACTATTGCTAGCAATTCCTTTTCAATAGTAATATAGTTCATGTGAACTTCATTCAAGGTCTTGCTAGTGTAGTAGATGAGATGTGGATAATTGTCCTGCCGTTGGCCTAGCACTGCGCCGACTGCGTAATCACTCGTGTCGCACATGAGCTTAAAAGGAAGGTTTCAATTGGGTAGTTGTATGTCAGATGGCGAAATAAGCATATTCTTAAGGTTTTTGAAAGATGCCCCACAATCAGTTGACCACTCAAAAAGACATCCTTGGTCAATAGATGCCAAGGCACCAAAACCCTTTATGAATCCCCTATAAAAACCCGACATAATCAAGAAATGACTGGACATCTTTCACAATCTTGGGAGTAGGGAGGTTAGAAATTAACTCAACCTTAGCTTTATCCACCTCCATCCCCTTCTTTGACACAATGTGACCAAGGACTATCCCCTGGGTCACCATAAAATGACACCTTTCCAAGTTAAGCACCAAGCCTTTATCTTCACACCTTTGAAGCATTAACTCTAAATTTTCTAAACTACCCTCAAACGAATCACCAAAAATAGAAAAAATTTCCATAATAAACTCGACGATTTTCTCTACCATGTTGCTGAAATCCCCATCATGCACCTCTGGAATATGTCTAGGGCATTGCAAAGCCCAAATTGCATCTTTCTGTGGGAAAACTTTCCAAAGGGATACATGAAGTTTGTGTTATCTTGATCTTCAAGAGCTATCTTGATCTAATTGTAGCCCGCATACCCATATAAAAAGTAGTAGAACGCATGGCCCACAACCCCTTCCAGGGCTTGGTCAAGGAATGGCAATGGAAATGGTCATTTCTGATACATGAATTCAACTTTCTATAATCGATGAAATGATGAGAACCAAGATGGGCCTACTCTTAAAGATCCTTTGCAAGTCCATATGGGCCAATTACAAGATCAAGAGCCAAGAAGATCAAGGAAGCAATGCAAGGATTGTTGCAATCCACTTGGGATGAAGTTAGCAAGAGGCCAACACTCCAGATGGGCTTGAAAGAAGGAGAACCAATTTTGATCCACTTGATCCAAGCTGTGGAAGACATGAAGACATGACTTAGAGATAGGGCCTTTTGTTGTTAAGGCTTTCAATTTGTTTAAAGAATTTTTATTATTAGTTTAGAACAAGTGGGTTTGAGGATGCTTAGCCCACATATGTCTTATTATTTTATTTGGACTAGGATTTAGAATAAGTTACTGTAGCATGGTACTGTTCATGCTACAGTACCATGGCATTATTCACTCAAGGGCATTTTTGAGAGAAAGGGTCACAAATTTTAGTCTTTAGTTATTCCTATTTAGATTAGGATTTGTTTTCTTTGTAGATTAGAATTTGTTTCCTTAGTAAATTAGGATTTTAGGAATTTTTCTTGGAATGGTCAGCCTATAAATAGGAGTTCTATTAATGAAAATGGGGAGACAATATGGGAGAGAATATATAATGAATTTTGATTGTGAGTTGAGTTGACTTTACTCCTCTTGTTCTTGATTGAACTTCTGAACTTATCAAAGGTAGATCACAACCTTTGTGGCGTTCCTCCTTGTAATTTGGGTTCTTGAGACGGGTTCTTCAACGGGTCTAGATTTTAATATAATCTAGGTTCTTGACACGAGTTCTCAACGGGTCTAGATTCTCCATCCATAGACCTGAGTTTGGCTTTCTTGGGTTGTATTCCAATATTGTTGTTGGGTCTCAAAGCAAGTCGATTGGGGTTCACATCATTTGGTATTAGAGCAAGATTTCCAATCAGGTCTTATCCTATCCTTTTATTTCTTGCGTAATTGATTCAAGGGCTTCATTGTTCTAGGGTTTCAAAAAAAAAAGTGCTGCTGAAATTCTTCTTTGGGTTTTGTGTGGCTGCCAAAAAAAATTTTCATTGTTCTAGGGTTTGAGTTATTGTTAGGGTTTTTTTCAATTGTTTACTATCTAGTTTGTGATCAAATCAGTTGGTGAAAAAAAAATCGTCCAAAAAAACAAAAAAATAGAGGAAAAAAAAATAGCAGAAAAAAAAAAGAAAAAAGAAGAGGAGAAAATTCGAATTTTTTTTTCTCTGCTACCTTCAATGTTTCTGATCTTTCTCCTTAAGATGTCGGTGAAGATTCGAGGACGAATCTTTTTGAGGAAAGGGGGAATGATGAGAACCAAGATGGGCCTACTGTTAAAGATCCTTTGAGAGTCCATATGGGCCAATTACAAGATCAAGAGCCAAGAAGATCAAGGAAGCAATGCAAGGATTGTTGCAATCCACCTGGGATGAAGTTAGCAAGAGGCCAACACTCCAGATGGGCTTGAAAGAAGGAGAACCAATTTTGATCCACTTGATCCAAGCTGTGGAAGACATGAAGACATGACTTAGAGATAGGGCCTTTTGTTGTTAAGGCTTTCAATTTGTTTAAAGAATTTTTATTATTAGTTTAGAACAAGTGGGTTTGAGGATGCTTAGCCCACATATGTCTTATTATTTTATTTGGACTAGGATTTAGAATAAGTTACTGTAGCATGGTACTGTTCATGCTACAGTACCATGGCATTATTCACTCAAGGGCATTTTTGAGAGAAAGGGTCACAAATTTTAGTCTTTAGTTATTCCTATTTAGATTAGGATTTGTTTTCTTTGTAGATTAGAATTTGTTTCCTTAGTAAATTAGGATTTTAGGAATTTTTCTTGGAATGGTCAGCCTATAAATAGGAGTTCTATGAATGAAAATGGGGAGACAATATGGGAGAGAATATATAATGAATTTTGATTGTGAGTTGAGTTGACTTTACTCCTCTTGTTCTTGATTGAACTTCTGAACTTATCAAAGGTAGATCACAACCTTTGTGGCGTTCCTCCTTGTAATTTGGGTTCTTGAGACGGGTTCTTCAACGGGTCTAGATTTTAATATAATCTAGGTTCTTGACACGAGTTCTCAACGGGTCTAGATTCTCCATCCATAGACCTGAGTTTGGCTTTCTTGGGTTGTATTCCAATATTGTTGTTGGGTCTCAAAGCAAGTCGATTGGGGTTCACATCATTTGGTATTAGAGCAAGATTTCCAATCAGGTCTTATCCTATCCTTTTATTTCTTGCGTAATTGATTCAAGGGCTTCATTGTTCTAGGGTTTCAAAAAAAAAAAAAAAAAAGTGCTGCTGAAATTCTTCTTTGGGTTTTGTGTGGCTGCCAAAAAAAATTTTCATTGTTCTAGGGTTTGAGTTATTGTTAGGGTTTTTTTCAATTGTTTACTATCTAGTTTGTGATCAAATCAGTTGGTGAAAAAAAAATCGTCCAAAAAAACAAAAAAATAGAGGAAAAAAAAATAGCAGAAAAAAAAAAGAAAAAAGAAGAGGAGAAAATTCGAATTTTTTTTTCTCTGCTACCTTCAATGTTTCTGATCTTTCTCCTTAAGATGTCGGTGAAGATTCGAGGACGAATCTTTTTGAGGAAAGGGGGAATGATGAGAACCAAGATGGGCCTACTGTTAAAGATCCTTTGAGAGTCCATATGGGCCAATTACAAGATCAAGAGCCAAGAAGATCAAGGAAGCAATGCAAGGATTGTTGCAATCCACCTGGGATGAAGTTAGCAAGAGGCCAACACTCCAGATGGGCTTGAAAGAAGGAGAACCAATTTTGATCCACTTGATCCAAGCTGTGGAAGACATGAAGACATGACTTAGAGATAGGGCCTTTTGTTGTTAAGGCTTTCAATTTGTTTAAAGAATTTTTATTATTAGTTTAGAACAAGTGGGTTTGAGGATGCTTAGCCCACATATGTCTTATTATTTTATTTGGACTAGGATTTAGAATAAGTTACTGTAGCATGGTACTGTTCATGCTACAGTACCATGGCATTATTCACTCAAGGGCATTTTTGAGAGAAAGGGTCACAAATTTTAGTCTTTAGTTATTCCTATTTAGATTAGGATTTGTTTTCTTTGTAGATTAGAATTTGTTTCCTTAGTAAATTAGGATTTTAGGAATTTTTCTTGGAATGGTCAGCCTATAAATAGGAGTTCTATTAATGAAAATGGGGAGACAATATGGGAGAGAATATATAATGAATTTTGATTGTGAGTTGAGTTGACTTTACTCCTCTTGTTCTTGATTGAACTTCTGAACTTATCAAAGGTAGATCACAACCTTTGTGGCGTTCCTCCTTGTAATTTGGGTTCTTGAGACGGGTTCTTCAACGGGTCTAGATTTTAATATAATCTAGGTTCTTGACACGAGTTCTCAACGGGTCTAGATTCTCCATCCATAGACCTGAGTTTGGCTTTCTTGGGTTGTATTCCAATATTGTTGTTGGGTCTCAAAGCAAGTCGATTGGGGTTCACATCATTTGGTATTAGAGCAAGATTTCCAATCAGGTCTTATCCTATCCTTTTATTTCTTGCGTAATTGATTCAAGGGCTTCATTGTTCTAGGGTTTCAAAAAAAAAAAAAAAAAAGTGCTGCTGAAATTCTTCTTTGGGTTTTGTGTGGCTGCCAAAAAAAATTTTCATTGTTCTAGGGTTTGAGTTATTGTTAGGGTTTTTTTCAATTGTTTACTATCTAGTTTGTGATCAAATCAGTTGGTGAAAAAAAAATCGTCCAAAAAAACAAAAAAATAGAGGAAAAAAAAATAGCAGAAAAAAAAAAGAAAAAAGAAGAGGAGAAAATTCGAATTTTTTTTTCTCTGCTACCTTCAATGTTTCTGATCTTTCTCCTTAAGATGTCGGTGAAGATTCGAGGACGAATCTTTTTGAGGAAAGGGGGAATGATGAGAACCAAGATGGGCCTACTGTTAAAGATCCTTTGAGAGTCCATATGGGCCAATTACAAGATCAAGAGCCAAGAAGATCAAGGAAGCAATGCAAGGATTGTTGCAATCCACCTGGGATGAAGTTAGCAAGAGGCCAACACTCCAGATGGGCTTGAAAGAAGGAGAACCAATTTTGATCCACTTGATCCAAGCTGTGGAAGACATGAAGACATGACTTAGAGATAGGGCCTTTTGTTGTTAAGGCTTTCAATTTGTTTAAAGAATTTTTATTATTAGTTTAGAACAAGTGGGTTTGAGGATGCTTAGCCCACATATGTCTTATTATTTTATTTGGACTAGGATTTAGAATAAGTTACTGTAGCATGGTACTGTTCATGCTACAGTACCATGGCATTATTCACTCAAGGGCATTTTTGAGAGAAAGGGTCACAAATTTTAGTCTTTAGTTATTCCTATTTAGATTAGGATTTGTTTTCTTTGTAGATTAGAATTTGTTTCCTTAGTAAATTAGGATTTTAGGAATTTTTCTTGGAATGGTCAGCCTATAAATAGGAGTTCTATTAATGAAAATGGGGAGACAATATGGGAGAGAATATATAATGAATTTTGATTGTGAGTTGAGTTGACTTTACTCCTCTTGTTCTTGATTGAACTTCTGAACTTATCAAAGGTAGATCACAACCTTTGTGGCGTTCCTCCTTGTAATTTGGGTTCTTGAGACGGGCTCTTCAACGGGTCTAGATTTTAATATATTCTAGGTTCTTGACACGAGTTCTCAACGGGTCTAGATTCTCCATCCATAGACCTGAGTTTGGCTTTCTTGGGTTGTATTCCAATATTGTTGTTGGGTCTCAAAGCAAGTCGATTGGGGTTCACATCATTTGGTATTAGAGCAAGATTTCCAATCAGGTCTTATCCTATCCTTTTATTTCTTGCGTAATTGATTCAAGGGCTTCATTGTTCTAGGGTTTCAAAAAAAAAAAAAAAAAAGTGCTGCTGAAATTCTTCTTTGGGTTTTGTGTGGCTGCCAAAAAAAATTTTCATTGTTCTAGGGTTTGAGTTATTGTTAGGGTTTTTTTCAATTGTTTACTATCTAGTTTGTGATCAAATCAGTTGGTGAAAAAAAAATCGTCCAAAAAAACAAAAAAATAGAGGAAAAAAAAATAGCAGAAAAAAAAAAAGAAAAAAGAAGAGGAGAAAATTCGAATTTTTTTTTCTCTGCTACCTTCAATGTTTCTGATCTTTCTCCTTAAGATGTCGGTGAAGATTCGAGGACGAATCTTTTTGAGGAAAGGGGGAATGATGAGAACCAAGATGGGCCTACTGTTAAAGATCCTTTGAGAGTCCATATGGGCCAATTACAAGATCAAGAGCCAAGAAGATCAAGGAAGCAATGCAAGGATTGTTGCAATCCACCTGGGATGAAGTTAGCAAGAGGCCAACACTCCAGATGGGCTTGAAAGAAGGAGAACCAATTTTGATCCACTTGATCCAAGCTGTGGAAGACATGAAGACATGACTTAGAGATAGGGCCTTTTGTTGTTAAGGCTTTCAATTTGTTTAAAGAATTTTTATTATTAGTTTAGAACAAGTGGGTTTGAGGATGCTTAGCCCACATATGTCTTATTATTTTATTTGGACTAGGATTTAGAATAAGTTACTGTAGCATGGTACTGTTCATGCTACAGTACCATGGCATTATTCACTCAAGGGCATTTTTGAGAGAAAGGGTCACAAATTTTAGTCTTTAGTTATTCCTATTTAGATTAGGATTTGTTTTCTTTGTAGATTAGAATTTGTTTCCTTAGTAAATTAGGATTTTAGGAATTTTTCTTGGAATGGTCAGCCTATAAATAGGAGTTCTATTAATGAAAATGGGGAGACAATATGGGAGAGAATATATAATGAATTTTGATTGTGAGTTGAGTTGACTTTACTCCTCTTGTTCTTGATTGAACTTCTGAACTTATCAAAGGTAGATCACAACCTTTGTGGCGTTCCTCCTTGTAATTTGGGTTCTTGAGACGGGTTCTTCAACGGGTCTAGATTTTAATATAATCTAGGTTCTTGACACGAGTTCTCAACGGGTCTAGATTCTCCATCCATAGACCTGAGTTTGGCTTTCTTGGGTTGTATTCCAATATTGTTGTTGGGTCTCAAAGCAAGTCGATTGGGGTTCACATCATTTGGTATTAGAGCAAGATTTCCAATCAGGTCTTATCCTATCCTTTTATTTCTTGCGTAATTGATTCAAGGGCTTCATTGTTCTAGGGTTTCAAAAAAAAAAAAAAAAAAGTGCTGCTGAAATTCTTCTTTGGGTTTTGTGTGGCTGCCAAAAAAAATTTTCATTGTTCTAGGGTTTGAGTTATTGTTAGGGTTTTTTTCAATTGTTTACTATCTAGTTTGTGATCAAATCAGTTGGTGAAAAAAAAATCGTCCAAAAAAACAAAAAAATAGAGGAAAAAAAAATAGCAGAAAAAAAAAAGAAAAAAGAAGAGGAGAAAATTCGAATTTTTTTTTCTCTGCTACCTTCAATGTTTCTGATCTTTCTCCTTAAGATGTCGGTGAAGATTCGAGGACGAATCTTTTTGAGGAAAGGGGGAATGATGAGAACCAAGATGGGCCTACTGTTAAAGATCCTTTGAGAGTCCATATGGGCCAATTACAAGATCAAGAGCCAAGAAGATCAAGGAAGCAATGCAAGGATTGTTGCAATCCACCTGGGATGAAGTTAGCAAGAGGCCAACACTCCAGATGGGCTTGAAAGAAGGAGAACCAATTTTGATCCACTTGATCCAAGCTGTGGAAGACATGAAGACATGACTTAGAGATAGGGCCTTTTGTTGTTAAGGCTTTCAATTTGTTTAAAGAATTTTTATTATTAGTTTAGAACAAGTGGGTTTGAGGATGCTTAGCCCACATATGTCTTATTATTTTATTTGGACTAGGATTTAGAATAAGTTACTGTAGCATGGTACTGTTCATGCTACAGTACCATGGCATTATTCACTCAAGGGCATTTTTGAGAGAAAGGGTCACAAATTTTAGTCTTTAGTTATTCCTATTTAGATTAGGATTTGTTTTCTTTGTAGATTAGAATTTGTTTCCTTAGTAAATTAGGATTTTAGGAATTTTTCTTGGAATGGTCAGCCTATAAATAGGAGTTCTATTAATGAAAATGGGGAGACAATATGGGAGAGAATATATAATGAATTTTGATTGTGAGTTGAGTTGACTTTACTCCTCTTGTTCTTGATTGAACTTCTGAACTTATCAAAGGTAGATCACAACCTTTGTGGCGTTCCTCCTTGTAATTTGGGTTCTTGAGACGGGTTCTTCAACGGGTCTAGATTTTAATATAATCTAGGTTCTTGACACGAGTTCTCAACGGGTCTAGATTCTCCATCCATAGACCTGAGTTTGGCTTTCTTGGGTTGTATTCCAATATTGTTGTTGGGTCTCAAAGCAAGTCGATTGGGGTTCACATCATTTGGTATTAGAGCAAGATTTCCAATCAGGTCTTATCCTATCCTTTTATTTCTTGCGTAATTGATTCAAGGGCTTCATTGTTCTAGGGTTTCAAAAAAAAAAGTGCTGCTGAAATTCTTCTTTGGGTTTTGTGTGGCTGCCAAAAAAAATTTTCATTGTTCTAGGGTTTGAGTTATTGTTAGGGTTTTTTTCAATTGTTTACTATCTAGTTTGTGATCAAATCAGTTGGTGAAAAAAAAATCGTCCAAAAAAACAAAAAAATAGAGGAAAAAAAAATAGCAGAAAAAAAAAAGAAAAAAGAAGAGGAGAAAATTCGAATTTTTTTTTCTCTGCTACCTTCAATGTTTCTGATCTTTCTCCTTAAGATGTCGGTGAAGATTCGAGGACGAATCTTTTTGAGGAAAGGGGGAATGATGAGAACCAAGATGGGCCTACTGTTAAAGATCCTTTGAGAGTCCATATGGGCCAATTACAAGATCAAGAGCCAAGAAGATCAAGGAAGCAATGCAAGGATTGTTGCAATCCACCTGGGATGAAGTTAGCAAGAGGCCAACACTCCAGATGGGCTTGAAAGAAGGAGAACCAATTTTGATCCACTTGATCCAAGCTGTGGAAGACATGAAGACATGACTTAGAGATAGGGCCTTTTGTTGTTAAGGCTTTCAATTTGTTTAAAGAATTTTTATTATTAGTTTAGAACAAGTGGGTTTGAGGATGCTTAGCCCACATATGTCTTATTATTTTATTTGGACTAGGATTTAGAATAAGTTACTGTAGCATGGTACTGTTCATGCTACAGTACCATGGCATTATTCACTCAAGGGCATTTTTGAGAGAAAGGGTCACAAATTTTAGTCTTTAGTTATTCCTATTTAGATTAGGATTTGTTTTCTTTGTAGATTAGAATTTGTTTCCTTAGTAAATTAGGATTTTAGGAATTTTTCTTGGAATGGTCAGCCTATAAATAGGAGTTCTATTAATGAAAATGGGGAGACAATATGGGAGAGAATATATAATGAATTTTGATTGTGAGTTGAGTTGACTTTACTCCTCTTGTTCTTGATTGAACTTCTGAACTTATCAAAGGTAGATCACAACCTTTGTGGCGTTCCTCCTTGTAATTTGGGTTCTTGAGACGGGCTCTTCAACGGGTCTAGATTTTAATATATTCTAGGTTCTTGACACGAGTTCTCAACGGGTCTAGATTCTCCATCCATAGACCTGAGTTTGGCTTTCTTGGGTTGTATTCCAATATTGTTGTTGGGTCTCAAAGCAAGTCGATTGGGGTTCACATCATTTGGTATTAGAGCAAGATTTCCAATCAGGTCTTATCCTATCCTTTTATTTCTTGCGTAATTGATTCAAGGGCTTCATTGTTCTAGGGTTTCAAAAAAAAAAAAAAAAAAGTGCTGCTGAAATTCTTCTTTGGGTTTTGTGTGGCTGCCAAAAAAAATTTTCATTGTTCTAGGGTTTGAGTTATTGTTAGGGTTTTTTTCAATTGTTTACTATCTAGTTTGTGATCAAATCAGTTGGTGAAAAAAAAATCGTCCAAAAAAACAAAAAAATAGAGGAAAAAAAAATAGCAGAAAAAAAAAAAGAAAAAAGAAGAGGAGAAAATTCGAATTTTTTTTTCTCTGCTACCTTCAATGTTTCTGATCTTTCTCCTTAAGATGTCGGTGAAGATTCGAGGACGAATCTTTTTGAGGAAAGGGGGAATGATGAGAACCAAGATGGGCCTACTGTTAAAGATCCTTTGAGAGTCCATATGGGCCAATTACAAGATCAAGAGCCAAGAAGATCAAGGAAGCAATGCAAGGATTGTTGCAATCCACCTGGGATGAAGTTAGCAAGAGGCCAACACTCCAGATGGGCTTGAAAGAAGGAGAACCAATTTTGATCCACTTGATCCAAGCTGTGGAAGACATGAAGACATGACTTAGAGATAGGGCCTTTTGTTGTTAAGGCTTTCAATTTGTTTAAAGAATTTTTATTATTAGTTTAGAACAAGTGGGTTTGAGGATGCTTAGCCCACATATGTCTTATTATTTTATTTGGACTAGGATTTAGAATAAGTTACTGTAGCATGGTACTGTTCATGCTACAGTACCATGGCATTATTCACTCAAGGGCATTTTTGAGAGAAAGGGTCACAAATTTTAGTCTTTAGTTATTCCTATTTAGATTAGGATTTGTTTTCTTTGTAGATTAGAATTTGTTTCCTTAGTAAATTAGGATTTTAGGAATTTTTCTTGGAATGGTCAGCCTATAAATAGGAGTTCTATTAATGAAAATGGGGAGACAATATGGGAGAGAATATATAATGAATTTTGATTGTGAGTTGAGTTGACTTTACTCCTCTTGTTCTTGATTGAACTTCTGAACTTATCAAAGGTAGATCACAACCTTTGTGGCGTTCCTCCTTGTAATTTGGGTTCTTGAGACGGGTCTTCAACGGGTCTAGATTTTAATATAATCTAGGTTCTTGACACGAGTTCTCAACGGGTCTAGATTCTCCATCCATAGACCTGAGTTTGGCTTTCTTGGGTTGTATTCCAATATTGTTGTTGGGTCTCAAAGCAAGTCGATTGGGGTTCACATCATTTGGTATTAGAGCAAGATTTCCAATCAGGTCTTATCCTATCCTTTTATTTCTTGCGTAATTGATTCAAGGGCTTCATTGTTCTAGGGTTTCAAAAAAAAAAGTGCTGCTGAAATTCTTCTTTGGGTTTTGTGTGGCTGCCAAAAAAAATTTTCATTGTTCTAGGGTTTGAGTTATTGTTAGGGTTTTTTTCAATTGTTTACTATCTAGTTTGTGATCAAATCAGTTGGTGAAAAAAAAATCGTCCAAAAAAACAAAAAAATAGAGGAAAAAAAAATAGCAGAAAAAAAAAAAGAAAAAAGAAGAGGAGAAAATTCGAATTTTTTTTTCTCTGCTACCTTCAATGTTTCTGATCTTTCTCCTTAAGATGTCGGTGAAGATTCGAGGACGAATCTTTTTGAGGAAAGGGGGAATGATGAGAACCAAGATGGGCCTACTGTTAAAGATCCTTTGAGAGTCCATATGGGCCAATTACAAGATCAAGAGCCAAGAAGATCAAGGAAGCAATGCAAGGATTGTTGCAATCCACCTGGGATGAAGTTAGCAAGAGGCCAACACTCCAGATGGGCTTGAAAGAAGGAGAACCAATTTTGATCCACTTGATCCAAGCTGTGGAAGACATGAAGACATGACTTAGAGATAGGGCCTTTTGTTGTTAAGGCTTTCAATTTGTTTAAAGAATTTTTATTATTAGTTTAGAACAAGTGGGTTTGAGGATGCTTAGCCCACATATGTCTTATTATTTTATTTGGACTAGGATTTAGAATAAGTTACTGTAGCATGGTACTGTTCATGCTACAGTACCATGGCATTATTCACTCAAGGGCATTTTTGAGAGAAAGGGTCACAAATTTTAGTCTTTAGTTATTCCTATTTAGATTAGGATTTGTTTTCTTTGTAGATTAGAATTTGTTTCCTTAGTAAATTAGGATTTTAGGAATTTTTCTTGGAATGGTCAGCCTATAAATAGGAGTTCTATTAATGAAAATGGGGAGACAATATGGGAGAGAATATATAATGAATTTTGATTGTGAGTTGAGTTGACTTTACTCCTCTTGTTCTTGATTGAACTTCTGAACTTATCAAAGGTAGATCACAACCTTTGTGGCGTTCCTCCTTGTAATTTGGGTTCTTGAGACGGGTTCTTCAACGGGTCTAGATTTTAATATAATCTAGGTTCTTGACACGAGTTCTCAACGGGTCTAGATTCTCCATCCATAGACCTGAGTTTGGCTTTCTTGGGTTGTATTCCAATATTGTTGTTGGGTCTCAAAGCAAGTCGATTGGGGTTCACATCATTTGGTATTAGAGCAAGATTTCCAATCAGGTCTTATCCTATCCTTTTATTTCTTGCGTAATTGATTCAAGGGCTTCATTGTTCTAGGGTTTCAAAAAAAAAAGTGCTGCTGAAATTCTTCTTTGGGTTTTGTGTGGCTGCCAAAAAAAATTTTCATTGTTCTAGGGTTTGAGTTATTGTTAGGGTTTTTTTCAATTGTTTACTATCTAGTTTGTGATCAAATCAGTTGGTGAAAAAAAAATCGTCCAAAAAAACAAAAAAATAGAGGAAAAAAAAATAGCAGAAAAAAAAAAAGAAAAAAGAAGAGGAGAAAATTCGAATTTTTTTTTCTCTGCTACCTTCAATGTTTCTGATCTTTCTCCTTAAGATGTCGGTGAAGATTCGAGGACGAATCTTTTTGAGGAAAGGGGGAATGATGAGAACCAAGATGGGCCTACTGTTAAAGATCCTTTGAGAGTCCATATGGGCCAATTACAAGATCAAGAGCCAAGAAGATCAAGGAAGCAATGCAAGGATTGTTGCAATCCACCTGGGATGAAGTTAGCAAGAGGCCAACACTCCAGATGGGCTTGAAAGAAGGAGAACCAATTTTGATCCACTTGATCCAAGCTGTGGAAGACATGAAGACATGACTTAGAGATAGGGCCTTTTGTTGTTAAGGCTTTCAATTTGTTTAAAGAATTTTTATTATTAGTTTAGAACAAGTGGGTTTGAGGATGCTTAGCCCACATATGTCTTATTATTTTATTTGGACTAGGATTTAGAATAAGTTACTGTAGCATGGTACTGTTCATGCTACAGTACCATGGCATTATTCACTCAAGGGCATTTTTGAGAGAAAGGGTCACAAATTTTAGTCTTTAGTTATTCCTATTTAGATTAGGATTTGTTTTCTTTGTAGATTAGAATTTGTTTCCTTAGTAAATTAGGATTTTAGGAATTTTTCTTGGAATGGTCAGCCTATAAATAGGAGTTCTATTAATGAAAATGGGGAGACAATATGGGAGAGAATATATAATGAATTTTGATTGTGAGTTGAGTTGACTTTACTCCTCTTGTTCTTGATTGAACTTCTGAACTTATCAAAGGTAGATCACAACCTTTGTGGCGTTCCTCCTTGTAATTTGGGTTCTTGAGACGGGTTCTTCAACGGGTCTAGATTTTAATATAATCTAGGTTCTTGACACGAGTTCTCAACGGGTCTAGATTCTCCATCCATAGACCTGAGTTTGGCTTTCTTGGGTTGTATTCCAATATTGTTGTTGGGTCTCAAAGCAAGTCGATTGGGGTTCACATCATTTGGTATTAGAGCAAGATTTCCAATCAGGTCTTATCCTATCCTTTTATTTCTTGCGTAATTGATTCAAGGGCTTCATTGTTCTAGGGTTTCAAAAAAAAAAGTGCTGCTGAAATTCTTCTTTGGGTTTTGTGTGGCTGCCAAAAAAAATTTTCATTGTTCTAGGGTTTGAGTTATTGTTAGGGTTTTTTTCAATTGTTTACTATCTAGTTTGTGATCAAATCAGTTGGTGAAAAAAAAATCGTCCAAAAAAACAAAAAAATAGAGGAAAAAAAAATAGCAGAAAAAAAAAAAGAAAAAAGAAGAGGAGAAAATTCGAATTTTTTTTTCTCTGCTACCTTCAATGTTTCTGATCTTTCTCCTTAAGATGTCGGTGAAGATTCGAGGACGAATCTTTTTGAGGAAAGGGGGAATGATGAGAACCAAGATGGGCCTACTGTTAAAGATCCTTTGAGAGTCCATATGGGCCAATTACAAGATCAAGAGCCAAGAAGATCAAGGAAGCAATGCAAGGATTGTTGCAATCCACCTGGGATGAAGTTAGCAAGAGGCCAACACTCCAGATGGGCTTGAAAGAAGGAGAACCAATTTTGATCCACTTGATCCAAGCTGTGGAAGACATGAAGACATGACTTAGAGATAGGGCCTTTTGTTGTTAAGGCTTTCAATTTGTTTAAAGAATTTTTATTATTAGTTTAGAACAAGTGGGTTTGAGGATGCTTAGCCCACATATGTCTTATTATTTTATTTGGACTAGGATTTAGAATAAGTTACTGTAGCATGGTACTGTTCATGCTACAGTACCATGGCATTATTCACTCAAGGGCATTTTTGAGAGAAAGGGTCACAAATTTTAGTCTTTAGTTATTCCTATTTAGATTAGGATTTGTTTTCTTTGTAGATTAGAATTTGTTTCCTTAGTAAATTAGGATTTTAGGAATTTTTCTTGGAATGGTCAGCCTATAAATAGGAGTTCTATTAATGAAAATGGGGAGACAATATGGGAGAGAATATATAATGAATTTTGATTGTGAGTTGAGTTGACTTTACTCCTCTTGTTCTTGATTGAACTTCTGAACTTATCAAAGGTAGATCACAACCTTTGTGGCGTTCCTCCTTGTAATTTGGGTTCTTGAGACGGGTTCTTCAACGGGTCTAGATTTTAATATAATCTAGGTTCTTGACACGAGTTCTCAACGGGTCTAGATTCTCCATCCATAGACCTGAGTTTGGCTTTCTTGGGTTGTATTCCAATATTGTTGTTGGGTCTCAAAGCAAGTCGATTGGGGTTCACATCATTTGGTATTAGAGCAAGATTTCCAATCAGGTCTTATCCTATCCTTTTATTTCTTGCGTAATTGATTCAAGGGCTTCATTGTTCTAGGGTTTCAAAAAAAAAAGTGCTGCTGAAATTCTTCTTTGGGTTTTGTGTGGCTGCCAAAAAAAATTTTCATTGTTCTAGGGTTTGAGTTATTGTTAGGGTTTTTTTCAATTGTTTACTATCTAGTTTGTGATCAAATCAGTTGGTGAAAAAAAAATCGTCCAAAAAAACAAAAAAATAGAGGAAAAAAAAATAGCAGAAAAAAAAAAAGAAAAAAGAAGAGGAGAAAATTCGAATTTTTTTTTCTCTGCTACCTTCAATGTTTCTGATCTTTCTCCTTAAGATGTCGGTGAAGATTCGAGGACGAATCTTTTTGAGGAAAGGGGGAATGATGAGAACCAAGATGGGCCTACTGTTAAAGATCCTTTGAGAGTCCATATGGGCCAATTACAAGATCAAGAGCCAAGAAGATCAAGGAAGCAATGCAAGGATTGTTGCAATCCACCTGGGATGAAGTTAGCAAGAGGCCAACACTCCAGATGGGCTTGAAAGAAGGAGAACCAATTTTGATCCACTTGATCCAAGCTGTGGAAGACATGAAGACATGACTTAGAGATAGGGCCTTTTGTTGTTAAGGCTTTCAATTTGTTTAAAGAATTTTTATTATTAGTTTAGAACAAGTGGGTTTGAGGATGCTTAGCCCACATATGTCTTATTATTTTATTTGGACTAGGATTTAGAATAAGTTACTGTAGCATGGTACTGTTCATGCTACAGTACCATGGCATTATTCACTCAAGGGCATTTTTGAGAGAAAGGGTCACAAATTTTAGTCTTTAGTTATTCCTATTTAGATTAGGATTTGTTTTCTTTGTAGATTAGAATTTGTTTCCTTAGTAAATTAGGATTTTAGGAATTTTTCTTGGAATGGTCAGCCTATAAATAGGAGTTCTATTAATGAAAATGGGGAGACAATATGGGAGAGAATATATAATGAATTTTGATTGTGAGTTGAGTTGACTTTACTCCTCTTGTTCTTGATTGAACTTCTGAACTTATCAAAGGTAGATCACAACCTTTGTGGCGTTCCTCCTTGTAATTTGGGTTCTTGAGACGGGTTCTTCAACGGGTCTAGATTTTAATATAATCTAGGTTCTTGACACGAGTTCTCAACGGGTCTAGATTCTCCATCCATAGACCTGAGTTTGGCTTTCTTGGGTTGTATTCCAATATTGTTGTTGGGTCTCAAAGCAAGTCGATTGGGGTTCACATCATTTGGTATTAGAGCAAGATTTCCAATCAGGTCTTATCCTATCCTTTTATTTCTTGCGTAATTGATTCAAGGGCTTCATTGTTCTAGGGTTTCAAAAAAAAAAGTGCTGCTGAAATTCTTCTTTGGGTTTTGTGTGGCTGCCAAAAAAAATTTTCATTGTTCTAGGGTTTGAGTTATTGTTAGGGTTTTTTTCAATTGTTTACTATCTAGTTTGTGATCAAATCAGTTGGTGAAAAAAAAATCGTCCAAAAAAACAAAAAAATAGAGGAAAAAAAAATAGCAGAAAAAAAAAAAGAAAAAAGAAGAGGAGAAAATTCGAATTTTTTTTTCTCTGCTACCTTCAATGTTTCTGATCTTTCTCCTTAAGATGTCGGTGAAGATTCGAGGACGAATCTTTTTGAGGAAAGGGGGAATGATGAGAACCAAGATGGGCCTACTGTTAAAGATCCTTTGAGAGTCCATATGGGCCAATTACAAGATCAAGAGCCAAGAAGATCAAGGAAGCAATGCAAGGATTGTTGCAATCCACCTGGGATGAAGTTAGCAAGAGGCCAACACTCCAGATGGGCTTGAAAGAAGGAGAACCAATTTTGATCCACTTGATCCAAGCTGTGGAAGACATGAAGACATGACTTAGAGATAGGGCCTTTTGTTGTTAAGGCTTTCAATTTGTTTAAAGAATTTTTATTATTAGTTTAGAACAAGTGGGTTTGAGGATGCTTAGCCCACATATGTCTTATTATTTTATTTGGACTAGGATTTAGAATAAGTTACTGTAGCATGGTACTGTTCATGCTACAGTACCATGGCATTATTCACTCAAGGGCATTTTTGAGAGAAAGGGTCACAAATTTTAGTCTTTAGTTATTCCTATTTAGATTAGGATTTGTTTTCTTTGTAGATTAGAATTTGTTTCCTTAGTAAATTAGGATTTTAGGAATTTTTCTTGGAATGGTCAGCCTATAAATAGGAGTTCTATTAATGAAAATGGGGAGACAATATGGGAGAGAATATATAATGAATTTTGATTGTGAGTTGAGTTGACTTTACTCCTCTTGTTCTTGATTGAACTTCTGAACTTATCAAAGGTAGATCACAACCTTTGTGGCGTTCCTCCTTGTAATTTGGGTTCTTGAGACGGGTTCTTCAACGGGTCTAGATTTTAATATAATCTAGGTTCTTGACACGAGTTCTCAACGGGTCTAGATTCTCCATCCATAGACCTGAGTTTGGCTTTCTTGGGTTGTATTCCAATATTGTTGTTGGGTCTCAAAGCAAGTCGATTGGGGTTCACATCATTTGGTATTAGAGCAAGATTTCCAATCAGGTCTTATCCTATCCTTTTATTTCTTGCGTAATTGATTCAAGGGCTTCATTGTTCTAGGGTTTCAAAAAAAAAAGTGCTGCTGAAATTCTTCTTTGGGTTTTGTGTGGCTGCCAAAAAAAATTTTCATTGTTCTAGGGTTTGAGTTATTGTTAGGGTTTTTTTCAATTGTTTACTATCTAGTTTGTGATCAAATCAGTTGGTGAAAAAAAAATCGTCCAAAAAAACAAAAAAATAGAGGAAAAAAAAATAGCAGAAAAAAAAAAAGAAAAAAGAAGAGGAGAAAATTCGAATTTTTTTTTCTCTGCTACCTTCAATGTTTCTGATCTTTCTCCTTAAGATGTCGGTGAAGATTCGAGGACGAATCTTTTTGAGGAAAGGGGGAATGATGAGAACCAAGATGGGCCTACTGTTAAAGATCCTTTGAGAGTCCATATGGGCCAATTACAAGATCAAGAGCCAAGAAGATCAAGGAAGCAATGCAAGGATTGTTGCAATCCACCTGGGATGAAGTTAGCAAGAGGCCAACACTCCAGATGGGCTTGAAAGAAGGAGAACCAATTTTGATCCACTTGATCCAAGCTGTGGAAGACATGAAGACATGACTTAGAGATAGGGCCTTTTGTTGTTAAGGCTTTCAATTTGTTTAAAGAATTTTTATTATTAGTTTAGAACAAGTGGGTTTGAGGATGCTTAGCCCACATATGTCTTATTATTTTATTTGGACTAGGATTTAGAATAAGTTACTGTAGCATGGTACTGTTCATGCTACAGTACCATGGCATTATTCACTCAAGGGCATTTTTGAGAGAAAGGGTCACAAATTTTAGTCTTTAGTTATTCCTATTTAGATTAGGATTTGTTTTCTTTGTAGATTAGAATTTGTTTCCTTAGTAAATTAGGATTTTAGGAATTTTTCTTGGAATGGTCAGCCTATAAATAGGAGTTCTATTAATGAAAATGGGGAGACAATATGGGAGAGAATATATAATGAATTTTGATTGTGAGTTGAGTTGACTTTACTCCTCTTGTTCTTGATTGAACTTCTGAACTTATCAAAGGTAGATCACAACCTTTGTGGCGTTCCTCCTTGTAATTTGGGTTCTTGAGACGGGTTCTTCAACGGGTCTAGATTTTAATATAATCTAGGTTCTTGACACGAGTTCTCAACGGGTCTAGATTCTCCATCCATAGACCTGAGTTTGGCTTTCTTGGGTTGTATTCCAATATTGTTGTTGGGTCTCAAAGCAAGTCGATTGGGGTTCACATCATTTGGTATTAGAGCAAGATTTCCAATCAGGTCTTATCCTATCCTTTTATTTCTTGCGTAATTGATTCAAGGGCTTCATTGTTCTAGGGTTTCAAAAAAAAAAGTGCTGCTGAAATTCTTCTTTGGGTTTTGTGTGGCTGCCAAAAAAAATTTTCATTGTTCTAGGGTTTGAGTTATTGTTAGGGTTTTTTTCAATTGTTTACTATCTAGTTTGTGATCAAATCAGTTGGTGAAAAAAAAATCGTCCAAAAAAACAAAAAAATAGAGGAAAAAAAAATAGCAGAAAAAAAAAAAGAAAAAAGAAGAGGAGAAAATTCGAATTTTTTTTTCTCTGCTACCTTCAATGTTTCTGATCTTTCTCCTTAAGATGTCGGTGAAGATTCGAGGACGAATCTTTTTGAGGAAAGGGGGAATGATGAGAACCAAGATGGGCCTACTGTTAAAGATCCTTTGAGAGTCCATATGGGCCAATTACAAGATCAAGAGCCAAGAAGATCAAGGAAGCAATGCAAGGATTGTTGCAATCCACCTGGGATGAAGTTAGCAAGAGGCCAACACTCCAGATGGGCTTGAAAGAAGGAGAACCAATTTTGATCCACTTGATCCAAGCTGTGGAAGACATGAAGACATGACTTAGAGATAGGGCCTTTTGTTGTTAAGGCTTTCAATTTGTTTAAAGAATTTTTATTATTAGTTTAGAACAAGTGGGTTTGAGGATGCTTAGCCCACATATGTCTTATTATTTTATTTGGACTAGGATTTAGAATAAGTTACTGTAGCATGGTACTGTTCATGCTACAGTACCATGGCATTATTCACTCAAGGGCATTTTTGAGAGAAAGGGTCACAAATTTTAGTCTTTAGTTATTCCTATTTAGATTAGGATTTGTTTTCTTTGTAGATTAGAATTTGTTTCCTTAGTAAATTAGGATTTTAGGAATTTTTCTTGGAATGGTCAGCCTATAAATAGGAGTTCTATGAATGAAAATGGGGAGACAATATGGGAGAGAATATATAATGAATTTTGATTGTGAGTTGAGTTGACTTTACTCCTCTTGTTCTTGATTGAACTTCTGAACTTATCAAAGGTAGATCACAACCTTTGTGGCGTTCCTCCTTGTAATTTGGGTTCTTGAGACGGGTTCTTCAACGGGTCTAGATTTTAATATAATCTAGGTTCTTGACACGAGTTCTCAACGGGTCTAGATTCTCCATCCATAGACCTGAGTTTGGCTTTCTTGGGTTGTATTCCAATATTGTTGTTGGGTCTCAAAGCAAGTCGATTGGGGTTCACATCATTTGGTATTAGAGCAAGATTTCCAATCAGGTCTTATCCTATCCTTTTATTTCTTGCGTAATTGAATCAAGGGCTTCATTGTTCTAGGGTTTCAAAAAAAAAAGTGCTGCTGAAATTCTTCTTTGGGTTTTGTGTGGCTGCCAAAAAAAATTTTCATTGTTCTAGGGTTTGAGTTATTGTTAGGGTTTTTTTCAATTGTTTACTATCTAGTTTGTGATCAAATCAGTTGGTGAAAAAAAAATCGTCCAAAAAAACAAAAAAATAGAGGAAAAAAAAATAGCAGAAAAAAAAAAAGAAAAAAGAAGAGGAGAAAATTCGAATTTTTTTTTCTCTGCTACCTTCAATGTTTCTGATCTTTCTCCTTAAGATGTCGGTGAAGATTCGAGGACGAATCTTTTTGAGGAAAGGGGGAATGATGAGAACCAAGATGGGCCTACTGTTAAAGATCCTTTGAGAGTCCATATGGGCCAATTACAAGATCAAGAGCCAAGAAGATCAAGGAAGCAATGCAAGGATTGTTGCAATCCACCTGGGATGAAGTTAGCAAGAGGCCAACACTACAGATGGGCTTGAAAGAAGGAGAACCAATTTTGATCCACTTGATCCAAGCTGTGGAAGACATGAAGACATGACTTAGAGATAGGGCCTTTTGTTGTTAAGGCTTTCAATTTGTTTAAAGAATTTTTATTATTAGTTTAGAACAAGTGGGTTTGAGGATGCTTAGCCCACATATGTCTTATTATTTTATTTGGACTAGGATTTAGAATAAGTTACTGTAGCATGGTACTATTCATGCTACAGTACCATGGCATTATTCACTCAAGGGCATTTTTGAGAGAAAGGGTCACAAATTTTAGTCTTTAGTTATTCCTATTTAGATTAGGATTTGTTTTCTTTGTAGATTAGAATTTGTTTCCTTAGTAAATTAGGATTTTAGGAATTTTTCTTGGAATGGTCAGCCTATAAATAGGAGTTCTATTAATGAAAATGGGGAGACAATATGGGAGAGAATATATAATGAATTTTGATTGTGAGTTGAGTTGACTTTACTCCTCTTGTTCTTGATTGAACTTCTGAACTTATCAAAGGTAGATCACAACCTTTGTGGCGTTCCTCCTTGTAATTTGGGTTCTTGAGACGGGTTCTTCAACGGGTCTAGATTTTAATATAATCTAGGTTCTTGACACGAGTTCTCAACGGGTCTAGATTCTCCATCCATAGACCTGAGTTTGGCTTTCTTGGGTTGTATTCCAATATTGTTGTTGGGTCTCAAAGCAAGTCGATTGGGGTTCACATCATTTGGTATTAGAGCAAGATTTCCAATCAGGTCTTATCCTATCCTTTTATTTCTTGCGTAATTGATTCAAGGGCTTCATTGTTCTAGGGTTTCAAAAAAAAAAGTGCTGCTGAAATTCTTCTTTGGGTTTTGTGTGGCTGCCAAAAAAAATTTTCATTGTTCTAGGGTTTGAGTTATTGTTAGGGTTTTTTTCAATTGTTTACTATCTAGTTTGTGATCAAATCAGTTGGTGAAAAAAAAATCGTCCAAAAAAACAAAAAAATAGAGGAAAAAAAAATAGCAGAAAAAAAAAAAGAAAAAAGAAGAGGAGAAAATTCGAATTTTTTTTTCTCTGCTACCTTCAATGTTTCTGATCTTTCTCCTTAAGATGTCGGTGAAGATTCGAGGACGAATCTTTTTGAGGAAAGGGGGAATGATGAGAACCAAGATGGGCCTACTGTTAAAGATCCTTTGAGAGTCCATATGGGCCAATTACAAGATCAAGAGCCAAGAAGATCAAGGAAGCAATGCAAGGATTGTTGCAATCCACCTGGGATGAAGTTAGCAAGAGGCCAACACTCCAGATGGGCTTGAAAGAAGGAGAACCAATTTTGATCCACTTGATCCAAGCTGTGGAAGACATGAAGACATGACTTAGAGATAGGGCCTTTTGTTGTTAAGGCTTTCAATTTGTTTAAAGAATTTTTATTATTAGTTTAGAACAAGTGGGTTTGAGGATGCTTAGCCCACATATGTCTTATTATTTTATTTGGACTAGGATTTAGAATAAGTTACTGTAGCATGGTACTGTTCATGCTACAGTACCATGGCATTATTCACTCAAGGGCATTTTTGAGAGAAAGGGTCACAAATTTTAGTCTTTAGTTATTCCTATTTAGATTAGGATTTGTTTTCTTTGTAGATTAGAATTTGTTTCCTTAGTAAATTAGGATTTTAGGAATTTTTCTTGGAATGGTCAGCCTATAAATAGGAGTTCTATGAATGAAAATGGGGAGACAATATGGGAGAGAATATATAATGAATTTTGATTGTGAGTTGAGTTGACTTTACTCCTCTTGTTCTTGATTGAACTTCTGAACTTATCAAAGGTAGATCACAACCTTTGTGGCGTTCCTCCTTGTAATTTGGGTTCTTGAGACGGGTTCTTCAACGGGTCTAGATTTTAATATAATCTAGGTTCTTGACACGAGTTCTCAACGGGTCTAGATTCTCCATCCATAGACCTGAGTTTGGTTTTCTTGGGTTGTATTCCAATATTGTTGTTGGGTCTCAAAGCAAGTCGATTGGGGTTCACATCATTTGGTATTAGAGCAAGATTTCCAATCAGGTCTTATCCTATCCTTTTATTTCTTGCGTAATTGATTCAAGGGCTTCATTGTTCTAGGGTTTCAAAAAAAAAAGTGCTGCTGAAATTCTTCTTTGGGTTTTGTGTGGCTGCCAAAAAAAAATTTCATTGTTCTAGGGTTTGAGTTATTGTTAGGGTTTTTTTCAATTGTTTACTATCTAGTTTGTGATCAAATCAGTTGGTGAAAAAAAAATCGTCCAAAAAAACAAAAAAATAGAGGAAAAAAAAATAGCAGAAAAAAAAAAAGAAAAAAGAAGAGGAGAAAATTCGAATTTTTTTTTCTCTGCTACCTTCAATGTTTCTGATCTTTCTCCTTAAGATGTCGGTGAAGATTCGAGGACGAATCTTTTTGAGGAAAGGGGGAATGATGAGAACCAAGATGGGCCTACTGTTAAAGATCCTTTGAGAGTCCATATGGGCCAATTACAAGATCAAGAGCCAAGAAGATCAAGGAAGCAATGCAAGGATTGTTGCAATCCACCTGGGATGAAGTTAGCAAGAGGCCAACACTCCAGATGGGCTTGAAAGAAGGAGAACCAATTTTGATCCACTTGATCCAAGCTGTGGAAGACATGAAGACATGACTTAGAGATAGGGCCTTTTGTTGTTAAGGCTTTCAATTTGTTTAAAGAATTTTTATTATTAGTTTAGAACAAGTGGGTTTGAGGATGCTTAGCCCACATATGTCTTATTATTTTATTTGGACTAGGATTTAGAATAAGTTACTGTAGCATGGTACTGTTCATGCTACAGTACCATGGCATTATTCACTCAAGGGCATTTTTGAGAGAAAGGGTCACAAATTTTAGTCTTTAGTTATTCCTATTTAGATTAGGATTTGTTTTCTTTGTAGATTAGAATTTGTTTCCTTAGTAAATTAGGATTTTAGGAATTTTTCTTGGAATGGTCAGCCTATAAATAGGAGTTCTATGAATGAAAATGGGGAGACAATATGGGAGAGAATATATAATGAATTTTGATTGTGAGTTGAGTTGACTTTACTCCTCTTGTTCTTGATTGAACTTCTGAACTTATCAAAGGTAGATCACAACCTTTGTGGCGTTCCTCCTTGTAATTTGGGTTCTTGAGACGGGTTCTTCAACGGGTCTAGATTTTAATATAATCTAGGTTCTTGACACGAGTTCTCAACGGGTCTAGATTCTCCATCCATAGACCTGAGTTTGGCTTTCTTGGGTTGTATTCCAATATTGTTGTTGGGTCTCAAAGCAAGTCGATTGGGGTTCACATCATTTGGTATTAGAGCAAGATTTCCAATCAGGTCTTATCCTATCCTTTTATTTCTTGCGTAATTGATTCAAGGGCTTCATTGTTCTAGGGTTTCAAAAAAAAAAGTGCTGCTGAAATTCTTCTTTGGGTTTTGTGTGGCTGCCAAAAAAAAATTTCATTGTTCTAGGGTTTGAGTTATTGTTAGGGTTTTTTTCAATTGTTTACTATCTAGTTTGTGATCAAATCAGTTGGTGAAAAAAAAATCGTCCAAAAAAACAAAAAAATAGAGGAAAAAAAAATAGCAGAAAAAAAAAAAGAAAAAAGAAGAGGAGAAAATTCGAATTTTTTTTTCTCTGCTACCTTCAATGTTTCTGATCTTTCTCCTTAAGATGTCGGTGAAGATTCGAGGACGAATCTTTTTGAGGAAAGGGGGAATGATGAGAACCAAGATGGGCCTACTGTTAAAGATCCTTTGAGAGTCCATATGGGCCAATTACAAGATCAAGAGCCAAGAAGATCAAGGAAGCAATGCAAGGATTGTTGCAATCCACCTGGGATGAAGTTAGCAAGAGGCCAACACTCCAGATGGGCTTGAAAGAAGGAGAACCAATTTTGATCCACTTGATCCAAGCTGTGGAAGACATGAAGACATGACTTAGAGATAGGGCCTTTTGTTGTTAAGGCTTTCAATTTGTTTAAAGAATTTTTATTATTAGTTTAGAACAAGTGGGTTTGAGGATGCTTAGCCCACATATGTCTTATTATTTTATTTGGACTAGGATTTAGAATAAGTTACTGTAGCATGGTACTGTTCATGCTACAGTACCATGGCATTATTCACTCAAGGGCATTTTTGAGAGAAAGGGTCACAAATTTTAGTCTTTAGTTATTCCTATTTAGATTAGGATTTGTTTTCTTTGTAGATTAGAATTTGTTTCCTTAGTAAATTAGGATTTTAGGAATTTTTCTTGGAATGGTCAGCCTATAAATAGGAGTTCTATGAATGAAAATGGGGAGACAATATGGGAGAGAATATATAATGAATTTTGATTGTGAGTTGAGTTGACTTTACTCCTCTTGTTCTTGATTGAACTTCTGAACTTATCAAAGGTAGATCACAACCTTTGTGGCGTTCCTCCTTGTAATTTGGGTTCTTGAGACGGGTTCTTCAACGGGTCTAGATTTTAATATAATCTAGGTTCTTGACACGAGTTCTCAACGGGTCTAGATTCTCCATCCATAGACCTGAGTTTGGCTTTCTTGGGTTGTATTCCAATATTGTTGTTGGGTCTCAAAGCAAGTCGATTGGGGTTCACATCATTTGGTATTAGAGCAAGATTTCCAATCAGGTCTTATCCTATCCTTTTATTTCTTGCGTAATTGATTCAAGGGCTTCATTGTTCTAGGGTTTCAAAAAAAAAAGTGCTGCTGAAATTCTTCTTTGGGTTTTGTGTGGCTGCCAAAAAAAATTTTCATTGTTCTAGGGTTTGAGTTATTGTTAGGGTTTTTTTCAATTGTTTACTATCTAGTTTGTGATCAAATCAGTTGGTGAAAAAAAAATCGTCCAAAAAAACAAAAAAATAGAGGAAAAAAAAATAGCAGAAAAAAAAAAAGAAAAAAGAAGAGGAGAAAATTCGAATTTTTTTTTCTCTGCTACCTTCAATGTTTCTGATCTTTCTCCTTAAGATGTCGGTGAAGATTCGAGGACGAATCTTTTTGAGGAAAGGGGGAATGATGAGAACCAAGATGGGCCTACTGTTAAAGATCCTTTGAGAGTCCATATGGGCCAATTACAAGATCAAGAGCCAAGAAGATCAAGGAAGCAATGCAAGGATTGTTGCAATCCACCTGGGATGAAGTTAGCAAGAGGCCAACACTCCAGATGGGCTTGAAAGAAGGAGAACCAATTTTGATCCACTTGATCCAAGCTGTGGAAGACATGAAGACATGACTTAGAGATAGGGCCTTTTGTTGTTAAGGCTTTCAATTTGTTTAAAGAATTTTTATTATTAGTTTAGAACAAGTGGGTTTGAGGATGCTTAGCCCACATATGTCTTATTATTTTATTTGGACTAGGATTTAGAATAAGTTACTGTAGCATGGTACTGTTCATGCTACAGTACCATGGCATTATTCACTCAAGGGCATTTTTGAGAGAAAGGGTCACAAATTTTAGTCTTTAGTTATTCCTATTTAGATTAGGATTTGTTTTCTTTGTAGATTAGAATTTGTTTCCTTAGTAAATTAGGATTTTAGGAATTTTTCTTGGAATGGTCAGCCTATAAATAGGAGTTCTATGAATGAAAATGGGGAGACAATATGGGAGAGAATATATAATGAATTTTGATTGTGAGTTGAGTTGACTTTACTCCTCTTGTTCTTGATTGAACTTCTGAACTTATCAAAGGTAGATCACAACCTTTGTGGCGTTCCTCCTTGTAATTTGGGTTCTTGAGACGGGTTCTTCAACGGGTCTAGATTTTAATATAATCTAGGTTCTTGACACGAGTTCTCAACGGGTCTAGATTCTCCATCCATAGACCTGAGTTTGGCTTTCTTGGGTTGTATTCCAATATTGTTGTTGGGTCTCAAAGCAAGTCGATTGGGGTTCACATCATTTGGTATTAGAGCAAGATTTCCAATCAGGTCTTATCCTATCCTTTTATTTCTTGCGTAATTGATTCAAGGGCTTCATTGTTCTAGGGTTTCAAAAAAAAAAAAAAAAAAAGTGCTGCTGAAATTCTTCTTTGGGTTTTGTGTGGCTGCCAAAAAAAAATTTCATTGTTCTAGGGTTTGAGTTATTGTTAGGGTTTTTTTCAATTGTTTACTATCTAGTTTGTGATCAAATCAGTTGGTGAAAAAAAAATCGTCCAAAAAAACAAAAAAATAGAGGAAAAAAAAATAGCAGAAAAAAAAAAAGAAAAAAGAAGAGGAGAAAATTCGAATTTTTTTTTCTCTGCTACGTTCAATGTTTCTGATCTTTCTCCTTAAGATGTCGGTGAAGATTCGAGGACGAATCTTTTTGAGGAAAGGGGGAATGATGAGAACCAAGATGGGCCTACTGTTAAAGATCCTTTGAGAGTCCATATGGGCCAATTACAAGATCAAGAGCCAAGAAGATCAAGGAAGCAATGCAAGGATTGTTGCAATCCACCTGGGATGAAGTTAGCAAGAGGCCAACACTCCAGATGGGCTTGAAAGAAGGAGAACCAATTTTGATCCACTTGATCCAAGCTGTGGAAGACATGAAGACATGACTTAGAGATAGGGCCTTTTGTTGTTAAGGCTTTCAATTTGTTTAAAGAATTTTTATTATTAGTTTAGAACAAGTGGGTTTGAGGATGCTTAGCCCACATATGTCTTATTATTTTATTTGGACTAGGATTTAGAATAAGTTACTGTAGCATGGTACTGTTCATGCTACAGTACCATGGCATTATTCACTCAAGGGCATTTTTGAGAGAAAGGGTCACAAATTTTAGTCTTTAGTTATTCCTATTTAGATTAGGATTTGTTTTCTTTGTAGATTAGAATTTGTTTCCTTAGTAAATTAGGATTTTAGGAATTTTTCTTGGAATGGTCAGCCTATAAATAGGAGTTCTATGAATGAAAATGGGGAGACAATATGGGAGAGAATATATAATGAATTTTGATTGTGAGTTGAGTTGACTTTACTCCTCTTGTTCTTGATTGAACTTCTGAACTTATCAAAGGTAGATCACAACCTTTGTGGCGTTCCTCCTTGTAATTTGGGTTCTTGAGACGGGTTCTTCAACGGGTCTAGATTTTAATATAATCTAGGTTCTTGACACGAGTTCTCAACGGGTCTAGATTCTCCATCCATAGACCTGAGTTTGGCTTTCTTGGGTTGTATTCCAATATTGTTGTTGGGTCTCAAAGCAAGTCGATTGGGGTTCACATCATTTGGTATTAGAGCAAGATTTCCAATCAGGTCTTATCCTATCCTTTTATTTCTTGCGTAATTGATTCAAGGGCTTCATTGTTCTAGGGTTTCAAAAAAAAAAGTGCTGCTGAAATTCTTCTTTGGGTTTTGTGTGGCTGCCAAAAAAAATTTTCATTGTTCTAGGGTTTGAGTTATTGTTAGGGTTTTTTTCAATTGTTTACTATCTAGTTTGTGATCAAATCAGTTGGTGAAAAAAAAATCGTCCAAAAAAACAAAAAAATAGAGGAAAAAAAAATAGCAGAAAAAAAAAAAGAAAAAAGAAGAGGAGAAAATTCGAATTTTTTTTTCTCTGCTACCTTCAATGTTTCTGATCTTTCTCCTTAAGATGTCGGTGAAGATTCGAGGACGAATCTTTTTGAGGAAAGGGGGAATGATGAGAACCAAGATGGGCCTACTGTTAAAGATCCTTTGAGAGTCCATATGGGCCAATTACAAGATCAAGAGCCAAGAAGATCAAGGAAGCAATGCAAGGATTGTTGCAATCCACCTGGGATGAAGTTAGCAAGAGGCCAACACTCCAGATGGGCTTGAAAGAAGGAGAACCAATTTTGATCCACTTGATCCAAGCTGTGGAAGACATGAAGACATGACTTAGAGATAGGGCCTTTTGTTGTTAAGGCTTTCAATTTGTTTAAAGAATTTTTATTATTAGTTTAGAACAAGTGGGTTTGAGGATGCTTAGCCCACATATGTCTTATTATTTTATTTGGACTAGGATTTAGAATAAGTTACTGTAGCATGGTACTGTTCATGCTACAGTACCATGGCATTATTCACTCAAGGGCATTTTTGAGAGAAAGGGTCACAAATTTTAGTCTTTAGTTATTCCTATTTAGATTAGGATTTGTTTTCTTTGTAGATTAGAATTTGTTTCCTTAGTAAATTAGGATTTTAGGAATTTTTCTTGGAATGGTCAGCCTATAAATAGGAGTTCTATGAATGAAAATGGGGAGACAATATGGGAGAGAATATATAATGAATTTTGATTGTGAGTTGAGTTGACTTTACTCCTCTTGTTCTTGATTGAACTTCTGAACTTATCAAAGGTAGATCACAACCTTTGTGGCGTTCCTCCTTGTAATTTGGGTTCTTGAGACGGGTTCTTCAACGGGTCTAGATTTTAATATAATCTAGGTTCTTGACACGAGTTCTCAACGGGTCTAGATTCTCCATCCATAGACCTGAGTTTGGCTTTCTTGGGTTGTATTCCAATATTGTTGTTGGGTCTCAAAGCAAGTCGATTGGGGTTCACATCATTTGGTATTAGAGCAAGATTTCCAATCAGGTCTTATCCTATCCTTTTATTTCTTGCGTAATTGATTCAAGGGCTTCATTGTTCTAGGGTTTCAAAAAAAAAAAAAAAAAAGTGCTGCTGAAATTCTTCTTTGGGTTTTGTGTGGCTGCCAAAAAAAATTTTCATTGTTCTAGGGTTTGAGTTATTGTTAGGGTTTTTTTCAATTGTTTACTATCTAGTTTGTGATCAAATCAGTTGGTGAAAAAAAAATCGTCCAAAAAAACAAAAAAATAGAGGAAAAAAAAATAGCAGAAAAAAAAAAAAGAAAAAAGAAGAGGAGAAAATTCGAATTTTTTTTTCTCTGCTACCTTCAATGTTTCTGATCTTTCTCCTTAAGATGTCGGTGAAGATTCGAGGACGAATCTTTTTGAGGAAAGGGGGAATGATGAGAACCAAGATGGGCCTACTGTTAAAGATCCTTTGAGAGTCCATATGGGCCAATTACAAGATCAAGAGCCAAGAAGATCAAGGAAGCAATGCAAGGATTGTTGCAATCCACCTGGGATGAAGTTAGCAAGAGGCCAACACTCCAGATGGGCTTGAAAGAAGGAGAACCAATTTTGATCCACTTGATCCAAGCTGTGGAAGACATGAAGACATGACTTAGAGATAGGGCCTTTTGTTGTTAAGGCTTTCAATTTGTTTAAAGAATTTTTATTATTAGTTTAGAACAAGTGGGTTTGAGGATGCTTAGCCCACATATGTCTTATTATTTTATTTGGACTAGGATTTAGAATAAGTTACTGTAGCATGGTACTGTTCATGCTACAGTACCATGGCATTATTCACTCAAGGGCATTTTTGAGAGAAAGGGTCACAAATTTTAGTCTTTAGTTATTCCTATTTAGATTAGGATTTGTTTTCTTTGTAGATTAGAATTTGTTTCCTTAGTAAATTAGGATTTTAGGAATTTTTCTTGGAATGGTCAGCCTATAAATAGGAGTTCTATGAATGAAAATGGGGAGACAATATGGGAGAGAATATATAATGAATTTTGATTGTGAGTTGAGTTGACTTTACTCCTCTTGTTCTTGATTGAACTTCTGAACTTATCAAAGGTAGATCACAACCTTTGTGGCGTTCCTCCTTGTAATTTGGGTTCTTGAGACGGGTTCTTCAACGGGTCTAGATTTTAATATAATCTAGGTTCTTGACACGAGTTCTCAACGGGTCTAGATTCTCCATCCATAGACCTGAGTTTGGCTTTCTTGGGTTGTATTCCAATATTGTTGTTGGGTCTCAAAGCAAGTCGATTGGGGTTCACATCATTTGGTATTAGAGCAAGATTTCCAATCAGGTCTTATCCTATCCTTTTATTTCTTGCGTAATTGATTCAAGGGCTTCATTGTTCTAGGGTTTCAAAAAAAAAAAAAAAAAAGTGCTGCTGAAATTCTTCTTTGGGTTTTGTGTGGCTGCCAAAAAAAATTTTCATTGTTCTAGGGTTTGAGTTATTGTTAGGGTTTTTTTCAATTGTTTACTATCTAGTTTGTGATCAAATCAGTTGGTGAAAAAAAAATCGTCCAAAAAAACAAAAAAATAGAGGAAAAAAAAATAGCAGAAAAAAAAAAAAGAAAAAAGAAGAGGAGAAAATTCGAATTTTTTTTTCTCTGCTACCTTCAATGTTTCTGATCTTTCTCCTTAAGATGTCGGTGAAGATTCGAGGACGAATCTTTTTGAGGAAAGGGGGAATGATGAGAACCAAGATGGGCCTACTGTTAAAGATCCTTTGAGAGTCCATATGGGCCAATTACAAGATCAAGAGCCAAGAAGATCAAGGAAGCAATGCAAGGATTGTTGCAATCCACCTGGGATGAAGTTAGCAAGAGGCCAACACTCCAGATGGGCTTGAAAGAAGGAGAACCAATTTTGATCCACTTGATCCAAGCTGTGGAAGACATGAAGACATGACTTAGAGATAGGGCCTTTTGTTGTTAAGGCTTTCAATTTGTTTAAAGAATTTTTATTATTAGTTTAGAACAAGTGGGTTTGAGGATGCTTAGCCCACATATGTCTTATTATTTTATTTGGACTAGGATTTAGAATAAGTTACTGTAGCATGGTACTGTTCATGCTACAGTACCATGGCATTATTCACTCAAGGGCATTTTTGAGAGAAAGGGTCACAAATTTTAGTCTTTAGTTATTCCTATTTAGATTAGGATTTGTTTTCTTTGTAGATTAGAATTTGTTTCCTTAGTAAATTAGGATTTTAGGAATTTTTCTTGGAATGGTCAGCCTATAAATAGGAGTTCTATGAATGAAAATGGGGAGACAATATGGGAGAGAATATATAATGAATTTTGATTGTGAGTTGAGTTGACTTTACTCCTCTTGTTCTTGATTGAACTTCTGAACTTATCAAAGGTAGATCACAACCTTTGTGGCGTTCCTCCTTGTAATTTGGGTTCTTGAGACGGGTTCTTCAACGGGTCTAGATTTTAATATAATCTAGGTTCTTGACACGAGTTCTCAACGGGTCTAGATTCTCCATCCATAGACCTGAGTTTGGCTTTCTTGGGTTGTATTCCAATATTGTTGTTGGGTCTCAAAGCAAGTCGATTGGGGTTCACATCATTTGGTATTAGAGCAAGATTTCCAATCAGGTCTTATCCTATCCTTTTATTTCTTGCGTAATTGATTCAAGGGCTTCATTGTTCTAGGGTTTCAAAAAAAAAAAAAAAAAAGTGCTGCTGAAATTCTTCTTTGGGTTTTGTGTGGCTGCCAAAAAAAATTTTCATTGTTCTAGGGTTTGAGTTATTGTTAGGGTTTTTTTCAATTGTTTACTATCTAGTTTGTGATCAAATCAGTTGGTGAAAAAAAAATCGTCCAAAAAAACAAAAAAATAGAGGAAAAAAAAATAGCAGAAAAAAAAAAAAGAAAAAAGAAGAGGAGAAAATTCGAATTTTTTTTTCTCTGCTACCTTCAATGTTTCTGATCTTTCTCCTTAAGATGTCGGTGAAGATTCGAGGACGAATCTTTTTGAGGAAAGGGGGAATGATGAGAACCAAGATGGGCCTACTGTTAAAGATCCTTTGAGAGTCCATATGGGCCAATTACAAGATCAAGAGCCAAGAAGATCAAGGAAGCAATGCAAGGATTGTTGCAATCCACCTGGGATGAAGTTAGCAAGAGGCCAACACTCCAGATGGGCTTGAAAGAAGGAGAACCAATTTTGATCCACTTGATCCAAGCTGTGGAAGACATGAAGACATGACTTAGAGATAGGGCCTTTTGTTGTTAAGGCTTTCAATTTGTTTAAAGAATTTTTATTATTAGTTTAGAACAAGTGGGTTTGAGGATGCTTAGCCCACATATGTCTTATTATTTTATTTGGACTAGGATTTAGAATAAGTTACTGTAGCATGGTACTGTTCATGCTACAGTACCATGGCATTATTCACTCAAGGGCATTTTTGAGAGAAAGGGTCACAAATTTTAGTCTTTAGTTATTCCTATTTAGATTAGGATTTGTTTTCTTTGTAGATTAGAATTTGTTTCCTTAGTAAATTAGGATTTTAGGAATTTTTCTTGGAATGGTCAGCCTATAAATAGGAGTTCTATGAATGAAAATGGGGAGACAATATGGGAGAGAATATATAATGAATTTTGATTGTGAGTTGAGTTGACTTTACTCCTCTTGTTCTTGATTGAACTTCTGAACTTATCAAAGGTAGATCACAACCTTTGTGGCGTTCCTCCTTGTAATTTGGGTTCTTGAGACGGGTTCTTCAACGGGTCTAGATTTTAATATAATCTAGGTTCTTGACACGAGTTCTCAACGGGTCTAGATTCTCCATCCATAGACCTGAGTTTGGCTTTCTTGGGTTGTATTCCAATATTGTTGTTGGGTCTCAAAGCAAGTCGATTGGGGTTCACATCATTTGGTATTAGAGCAAGATTTCCAATCAGGTCTTATCCTATCCTTTTATTTCTTGCGTAATTGATTCAAGGGCTTCATTGTTCTAGGGTTTCAAAAAAAAAAAAAAAAAAGTGCTGCTGAAATTCTTCTTTGGGTTTTGTGTGGCTGCCAAAAAAAATTTTCATTGTTCTAGGGTTTGAGTTATTGTTAGGGTTTTTTTCAATTGTTTACTATCTAGTTTGTGATCAAATCAGTTGGTGAAAAAAAAATCGTCCAAAAAAACAAAAAAATAGAGGAAAAAAAAATAGCAGAAAAAAAAAAAAGAAAAAAGAAGAGGAGAAAATTCGAATTTTTTTTTCTCTGCTACCTTCAATGTTTCTGATCTTTCTCCTTAAGATGTCGGTGAAGATTCGAGGACGAATCTTTTTGAGGAAAGGGGGAATGATGAGAACCAAGATGGGCCTACTGTTAAAGATCCTTTGAGAGTCCATATGGGCCAATTACAAGATCAAGAGCCAAGAAGATCAAGGAAGCAATGCAAGGATTGTTGCAATCCACCTGGGATGAAGTTAGCAAGAGGCCAACACTCCAGATGGGCTTGAAAGAAGGAGAACCAATTTTGATCCACTTGATCCAAGCTGTGGAAGACATGAAGACATGACTTAGAGATAGGGCCTTTTGTTGTTAAGGCTTTCAATTTGTTTAAAGAATTTTTATTATTAGTTTAGAACAAGTGGGTTTGAGGATGCTTAGCCCACATATGTCTTATTATTTTATTTGGACTAGGATTTAGAATAAGTTACTGTAGCATGGTACTGTTCATGCTACAGTACCATGGCATTATTCACTCAAGGGCATTTTTGAGAGAAAGGGTCACAAATTTTAGTCTTTAGTTATTCCTATTTAGATTAGGATTTGTTTTCTTTGTAGATTAGAATTTGTTTCCTTAGTAAATTAGGATTTTAGGAATTTTTCTTGGAATGGTCAGCCTATAAATAGGAGTTCTATGAATGAAAATGGGGAGACAATATGGGAGAGAATATATAATGAATTTTGATTGTGAGTTGAGTTGACTTTACTCCTCTTGTTCTTGATTGAACTTCTGAACTTATCAAAGGTAGATCACAACCTTTGTGGCGTTCCTCCTTGTAATTTGGGTTCTTGAGACGGGTTCTTCAACGGGTCTAGATTTTAATATAATCTAGGTTCTTGACACGAGTTCTCAACGGGTCTAGATTCTCCATCCATAGACCTGAGTTTGGCTTTCTTGGGTTGTATTCCAATATTGTTGTTGGGTCTCAAAGCAAGTCGATTGGGGTTCACATCATTTGGTATTAGAGCAAGATTTCCAATCAGGTCTTATCCTATCCTTTTATTTCTTGCGTAATTGATTCAAGGGCTTCATTGTTCTAGGGTTTCAAAAAAAAAAAAAAAAAAGTGCTGCTGAAATTCTTCTTTGGGTTTTGTGTGGCTGCCAAAAAAAATTTTCATTGTTCTAGGGTTTGAGTTATTGTTAGGGTTTTTTTCAATTGTTTACTATCTAGTTTGTGATCAAATCAGTTGGTGAAAAAAAAATCGTCCAAAAAAACAAAAAAATAGAGGAAAAAAAAATAGCAGAAAAAAAAAAAAGAAAAAAGAAGAGGAGAAAATTCGAATTTTTTTTTCTCTGCTACCTTCAATGTTTCTGATCTTTCTCCTTAAGATGTCGGTGAAGATTCGAGGACGAATCTTTTTGAGGAAAGGGGGAATGATGAGAACCAAGATGGGCCTACTGTTAAAGATCCTTTGAGAGTCCATATGGGCCAATTACAAGATCAAGAGCCAAGAAGATCAAGGAAGCAATGCAAGGATTGTTGCAATCCACCTGGGATGAAGTTAGCAAGAGGCCAACACTCCAGATGGGCTTGAAAGAAGGAGAACCAATTTTGATCCACTTGATCCAAGCTGTGGAAGACATGAAGACATGACTTAGAGATAGGGCCTTTTGTTGTTAAGGCTTTCAATTTGTTTAAAGAATTTTTATTATTAGTTTAGAACAAGTGGGTTTGAGGATGCTTAGCCCACATATGTCTTATTATTTTATTTGGACTAGGATTTAGAATAAGTTACTGTAGCATGGTACTGTTCATGCTACAGTACCATGGCATTATTCACTCAAGGGCATTTTTGAGAGAAAGGGTCACAAATTTTAGTCTTTAGTTATTCCTATTTAGATTAGGATTTGTTTTCTTTGTAGATTAGAATTTGTTTCCTTAGTAAATTAGGATTTTAGGAATTTTTCTTGGAATGGTCAGCCTATAAATAGGAGTTCTATGAATGAAAATGGGGAGACAATATGGGAGAGAATATATAATGAATTTTGATTGTGAGTTGAGTTGACTTTACTCCTCTTGTTCTTGATTGAACTTCTGAACTTATCAAAGGTAGATCATAACCTTTGTGGCGTTCCTCCTTGTAATTTGGGTTCTTGAGACGGGTTCTTCAACGGGTCTAGATTTTAATATAATCTAGGTTCTTGACACGAGTTCTCAACGGGTCTAGATTCTCCATCCATAGACCTGAGTTTGGCTTTCTTGGGTTGTATTCCAATATTGTTGTTGGGTCTCAAAGCAAGTCGATTGGGGTTCACATCATTTGGTATTAGAGCAAGATTTCCAATCAGGTCTTATCCTATCCTTTTATTTCTTGCGTAATTGATTCAAGGGCTTCATTGTTCTAGGGTTTCAAAAAAAAAAAAAAAAAAGTGCTGCTGAAATTCTTCTTTGGGTTTTGTGTGGCTGCCAAAAAAAATTTTCATTGTTCTAGGGTTTGAGTTATTGTTAGGGTTTTTTTCAATTGTTTACTATCTAGTTTGTGATCAAATCAGTTGGTGAAAAAAAAATCGTCCAAAAAAACAAAAAAATAGAGGAAAAAAAAATAGCAGAAAAAAAAAAAAGAAAAAAGAAGAGGAGAAAATTCGAATTTTTTTTTCTCTGCTACCTTCAATGTTTCTGATCTTTCTCCTTAAGATGTCGGTGAAGATTCGAGGACGAATCTTTTTGAGGAAAGGGGGAATGATGAGAACCAAGATGGGCCTACTGTTAAAGATCCTTTGAGAGTCCATATGGGCCAATTACAAGATCAAGAGCCAAGAAGATCAAGGAAGCAATGCAAGGATTGTTGCAATCCACCTGGGATGAAGTTAGCAAGAGGCCAACACTCCAGATGGGCTTGAAAGAAGGAGAACCAATTTTGATCCACTTGATCCAAGCTGTGGAAGACATGAAGACATGACTTAGAGATAGGGCCTTTTGTTGTTAAGGCTTTCAATTTGTTTAAAGAATTTTTATTATTAGTTTAGAACAAGTGGGTTTGAGGATGCTTAGCCCACATATGTCTTATTATTTTATTTGGACTAGGATTTAGAATAAGTTACTGTAGCATGGTACTGTTCATGCTACAGTACCATGGCATTATTCACTCAAGGGCATTTTTGAGAGAAAGGGTCACAAATTTTAGTCTTTAGTTATTCCTATTTAGATTAGGATTTGTTTTCTTTGTAGATTAGAATTTGTTTCCTTAGTAAATTAGGATTTTAGGAATTTTTCTTGGAATGGTCAGCCTATAAATAGGAGTTCTATTAATGAAAATGGGGAGACAATATGGGAGAGAATATATAATGAATTTTGATTGTGAGTTGAGTTGACTTTACTCCTCTTGTTCTTGATTGAACTTCTGAACTTATCAAAGGTAGATCACAACCTTTGTGGCGTTCCTCCTTGTAATTTGGGTTCTTGAGACGGGTTCTTCAACGGGTCTAGATTTTAACATAATCTAGGTTCTTGACACGAGTTCTCAACGGGTCTAGATTCTCCATCCATAGACCTGAGTTTGGCTTTCTTGGGTTGTATTCCAATATTGTTGTTGGGTCTCAAAGCAAGTCGATTGGGGTTCACATCATTTGGTATTAGAGCAAGATTTCCAATCAGGTCTTATCCTATCCTTTTATTTCTTGCGTAATTGATTCAAGGGCTTCATTGTTCTAGGGTTTCAAAAAAAAAAAAAAAAAAGTGCTGCTGAAATTCTTCTTTGGGTTTTGTGTGGCTGCCAAAAAAAATTTTCATTGTTCTAGGGTTTGAGTTATTGTTAGGGTTTTTTTCAATTGTTTACTATCTAGTTTGTGATCAAATCAGTTGGTGAAAAAAAAATCGTCCAAAAAAACAAAAAAATAGAGGAAAAAAAAATAGCAGAAAAAAAAAAAAGAAAAAAGAAGAGGAGAAAATTCGAATTTTTTTTTCTCTGCTACCTTCAATGTTTCTGATCTTTCTCCTTAAGATGTCGGTGAAGATTCGAGGACGAATCTTTTTGAGGAAAGGGGGAATGATGAGAACCAAGATGGGCCTACTGTTAAAGATCCTTTGAGAGTCCATATGGGCCAATTACAAGATCAAGAGCCAAGAAGATCAAGGAAGCAATGCAAGGATTGTTGCAATCCACCTGGGATGAAGTTAGCAAGAGGCCAACACTCCAGATGGGCTTGAAAGAAGGAGAACCAATTTTGATCCACTTGATCCAAGCTGTGGAAGACATGAAGACATGACTTAGAGATAGGGCCTTTTGTTGTTAAGGCTTTCAATTTGTTTAAAGAATTTTTATTATTAGTTTAGAACAAGTGGGTTTGAGGATGCTTAGCCCACATATGTCTTATTATTTTATTTGGACTAGGATTTAGAATAAGTTACTGTAGCATGGTACTGTTCATGCTACAGTACCATGGCATTATTCACTCAAGGGCATTTTTGAGAGAAAGGGTCACAAATTTTAGTCTTTAGTTATTCCTATTTAGATTAGGATTTGTTTTCTTTGTAGATTAGAATTTGTTTCCTTAGTAAATTAGGATTTTAGGAATTTTTCTTGGAATGGTCAGCCTATAAATAGGAGTTCTATTAATGAAAATGGGGAGACAATATGGGAGAGAATATATAATGAATTTTGATTGTGAGTTGAGTTGACTTTACTCCTCTTGTTCTTGATTGAACTTCTGAACTTATCAAAGGTAGATCACAACCTTTGTGGCGTTCCTCCTTGTAATTTGGGTTCTTGAGACGGGTTCTTCAACGGGTCTAGATTTTAACATAATCTAGGTTCTTGACACGAGTTCTCAACGGGTCTAGATTCTCCATCCATAGACCTGAGTTTGGCTTTCTTGGGTTGTATTCCAATATTGTTGTTGGGTCTCAAAGCAAGTCGATTGGGGTTCACATCATTTGGTATTAGAGCAAGATTTCCAATCAGGTCTTATCCTATCCTTTTATTTCTTGCGTAATTGATTCAAGGGCTTCATTGTTCTAGGGTTTCAAAAAAAAAAAAAAAAAAGTGCTGCTGAAATTCTTCTTTGGGTTTTGTGTGGCTGCCAAAAAAAATTTTCATTGTTCTAGGGTTTGAGTTATTGTTAGGGTTTTTTTCAATTGTTTACTATCTAGTTTGTGATCAAATCAGTTGGTGAAAAAAAAATCGTCCAAAAAAACAAAAAAATAGAGGAAAAAAAAATAGCAGAAAAAAAAAAAAGAAAAAAGAAGAGGAGAAAATTCGAATTTTTTTTTCTCTGCTACCTTCAATGTTTCTGATCTTTCTCCTTAAGATGTCGGTGAAGATTCGAGGACGAATCTTTTTGAGGAAAGGGGGAATGATGAGAACCAAGATGGGCCTACTGTTAAAGATCCTTTGAGAGTCCATATGGGCCAATTACAAGATCAAGAGCCAAGAAGATCAAGGAAGCAATGCAAGGATTGTTGCAATCCACCTGGGATGAAGTTAGCAAGAGGCCAACACTCCAGATGGGCTTGAAAGAAGGAGAACCAATTTTGATCCACTTGATCCAAGCTGTGGAAGACATGAAGACATGACTTAGAGATAGGGCCTTTTGTTGTTAAGGCTTTCAATTTGTTTAAAGAATTTTTATTATTAGTTTAGAACAAGTGGGTTTGAGGATGCTTAGCCCACATATGTCTTATTATTTTATTTGGACTAGGATTTAGAATAAGTTACTGTAGCATGGTACTGTTCATGCTACAGTACCATGGCATTATTCACTCAAGGGCATTTTTGAGAGAAAGGGTCACAAATTTTAGTCTTTAGTTATTCCTATTTAGATTAGGATTTGTTTTCTTTGTAGATTAGAATTTGTTTCCTTAGTAAATTAGGATTTTAGGAATTTTTCTTGGAATGGTCAGCCTATAAATAGGAGTTCTATTAATGAAAATGGGGAGACAATATGGGAGAGAATATATAATGAATTTTGATTGTGAGTTGAGTTGACTTTACTCCTCTTGTTCTTGATTGAACTTCTGAACTTATCAAAGGTAGATCACAACCTTTGTGGCGTTCCTCCTTGTAATTTGGGTTCTTGAGACGGGTTCTTCAACGGGTCTAGATTTTAACATAATCTAGGTTCTTGACACGAGTTCTCAACGGGTCTAGATTCTCCATCCATAGACCTGAGTTTGGCTTTCTTGGGTTGTATTCCAATATTGTTGTTGGGTCTCAAAGCAAGTCGATTGGGGTTCACATCATTTGGTATTAGAGCAAGATTTCCAATCAGGTCTTATCCTATCCTTTTATTTCTTGCGTAATTGATTCAAGGGCTTCATTGTTCTAGGGTTTCAAAAAAAAAAAAAAAAAAGTGCTGCTGAAATTCTTCTTTGGGTTTTGTGTGGCTGCCAAAAAAAATTTTCATTGTTCTAGGGTTTGAGTTATTGTTAGGGTTTTTTTCAATTGTTTACTATCTAGTTTGTGATCAAATCAGTTGGTGAAAAAAAAATCGTCCAAAAAAACAAAAAAATAGAGGAAAAAAAAATAGCAGAAAAAAAAAAAAGAAAAAAGAAGAGGAGAAAATTCGAATTTTTTTTTCTCTGCTACCTTCAATGTTTCTGATCTTTCTCCTTAAGATGTCGGTGAAGATTCGAGGACGAATCTTTTTGAGGAAAGGGGGAATGATGAGAACCAAGATGGGCCTACTGTTAAAGATCCTTTGAGAGTCCATATGGGCCAATTACAAGATCAAGAGCCAAGAAGATCAAGGAAGCAATGCAAGGATTGTTGCAATCCACCTGGGATGAAGTTAGCAAGAGGCCAACACTCCAGATGGGCTTGAAAGAAGGAGAACCAATTTTGATCCACTTGATCCAAGCTGTGGAAGACATGAAGACATGACTTAGAGATAGGGCCTTTTGTTGTTAAGGCTTTCAATTTGTTTAAAGAATTTTTATTATTAGTTTAGAACAAGTGGGTTTGAGGATGCTTAGCCCACATATGTCTTATTATTTTATTTGGACTAGGATTTAGAATAAGTTACTGTAGCATGGTACTGTTCATGCTACAGTACCATGGCATTATTCACTCAAGGGCATTTTTGAGAGAAAGGGTCACAAATTTTAGTCTTTAGTTATTCCTATTTAGATTAGGATTTGTTTTCTTTGTAGATTAGAATTTGTTTCCTTAGTAAATTAGGATTTTAGGAATTTTTCTTGGAATGGTCAGCCTATAAATAGGAGTTCTATTAATGAAAATGGGGAGACAATATGGGAGAGAATATATAATGAATTTTGATTGTGAGTTGAGTTGACTTTACTCCTCTTGTTCTTGATTGAACTTCTGAACTTATCAAAGGTAGATCACAACCTTTGTGGCGTTCCTCCTTGTAATTTGGGTTCTTGAGACGGGTTCTTCAACGGGTCTAGATTTTAATATAATCTAGGTTCTTGACACGAGTTCTCAACGGGTCTAGATTCTCCATCCATAGACCTGAGTTTGGCTTTCTTGGGTTGTATTCCAATATTGTTGTTGGGTCTCAAAGCAAGTCGATTGGGGTTCACATCATTTGGTATTAGAGCAAGATTTCCAATCAGGTCTTATCCTATCCTTTTATTTCTTGCGTAATTGATTCAAGGGCTTCATTGTTCTAGGGTTTCAAAAAAAAAAAAAAAAAAGTGCTGCTGAAATTCTTCTTTGGGTTTTGTGTGGCTGCCAAAAAAAATTTTCATTGTTCTAGGGTTTGAGTTATTGTTAGGGTTTTTTTCAATTGTTTACTATCTAGTTTGTGATCAAATCAGTTGGTGAAAAAAAAATCGTCCAAAAAAACAAAAAAATAGAGGAAAAAAAAATAGCAGAAAAAAAAAAAAGAAAAAAGAAGAGGAGAAAATTCGAATTTTTTTTTCTCTGCTACCTTCAATGTTTCTGATCTTTCTCCTTAAGATGTCGGTGAAGATTCGAGGACGAATCTTTTTGAGGAAAGGGGGAATGATGAGAACCAAGATGGGCCTACTGTTAAAGATCCTTTGAGAGTCCATATGGGCCAATTACAAGATCAAGAGCCAAGAAGATCAAGGAAGCAATGCAAGGATTGTTGCAATCCACCTGGGATGAAGTTAGCAAGAGGCCAACACTCCAGATGGGCTTGAAAGAAGGAGAACCAATTTTGATCCACTTGATCCAAGCTGTGGAAGACATGAAGACATGACTTAGAGATAGGGCCTTTTGTTGTTAAGGCTTTCAATTTGTTTAAAGAATTTTTATTATTAGTTTAGAACAAGTGGGTTTGAGGATGCTTAGCCCACATATGTCTTATTATTTTATTTGGACTAGGATTTAGAATAAGTTACTGTAGCATGGTACTGTTCATGCTACAGTACCATGGCATTATTCACTCAAGGGCATTTTTGAGAGAAAGGGTCACAAATTTTAGTCTTTAGTTATTCCTATTTAGATTAGGATTTGTTTTCTTTGTAGATTAGAATTTGTTTCCTTAGTAAATTAGGATTTTAGGAATTTTTCTTGGAATGGTCAGCCTATAAATAGGAGTTCTATTAATGAAAATGGGGAGACAATATGGGAGAGAATATATAATGAATTTTGATTGTGAGTTGAGTTGACTTTACTCCCTTGTTCTTGATTGAACTTCTGAACTTATCAAAGGTAGATCACAACCTTTGTGGCGTTCCTCCTTGTAATTTGGGTTCTTGAGACGGGTTCTTCAACGGGTCTAGATTTTAATATAATCTAGGTTCTTGACACGAGTTCTCAACGGGTCTAGATTCTCCATCCATAGACCTGAGTTTGGCTTTCTTGGGTTGTATTCCAATATTGTTGTTGGGTCTCAAAGCAAGTCGATTGGGGTTCACATCATTTGGTATTAGAGCAAGATTTCCAATCAGGTCTTATCCTATCCTTTTATTTCTTGCGTAATTGATTCAAGGGCTTCATTGTTCTAGGGTTTCAAAAAAAAAAAAAAAAAAGTGCTGCTGAAATTCTTCTTTGGGTTTTGTGTGGCTGCCAAAAAAAATTTTCATTGTTCTAGGGTTTGAGTTATTGTTAGGGTTTTTTTCAATTGTTTACTATCTAGTTTGTGATCAAATCAGTTGGTGAAAAAAAAATCGTCCAAAAAAACAAAAAAATAGAGGAAAAAAAAATAGCAGAAAAAAAAAAAAGAAAAAAGAAGAGGAGAAAATTCGAATTTTTTTTTCTCTGCTACCTTCAATGTTTCTGATCTTTCTCCTTAAGATGTCGGTGAAGATTCGAGGACGAATCTTTTTGAGGAAAGGGGGAATGATGAGAACCAAGATGGGCCTACTGTTAAAGATCCTTTGAGAGTCCATATGGGCCAATTACAAGATCAAGAGCCAAGAAGATCAAGGAAGCAATGCAAGGATTGTTGCAATCCACCTGGGATGAAGTTAGCAAGAGGCCAACACTCCAGATGGGCTTGAAAGAAGGAGAACCAATTTTGATCCACTTGATCCAAGCTGTGGAAGACATGAAGACATGACTTAGAGATAGGGCCTTTTGTTGTTAAGGCTTTCAATTTGTTTAAAGAATTTTTATTATTAGTTTAGAACAAGTGGGTTTGAGGATGCTTAGCCCACATATGTCTTATTATTTTATTTGGACTAGGATTTAGAATAAGTTACTGTAGCATGGTACTGTTCATGCTACAGTACCATGACACTATTCACTCAAGGGCATTTTTGAGAGAAAGGGTCACAAATTTTAGTCTTTAGTTATTCCTATTTAGATTAGGATTTGTTTTCTTTGTAGATTAGAATTTGTTTCCTTAGTAAATTAGAATTTTAGGAATTTTTCTTGGAATGGTCAGCCTATAAATAGGAGTTCTATTAATGAAAATGGGGAGACAATATGGGAGAGAATATATAATGAATTTTGATTGTGAGTTGAGTTGACTTTACTCCTCTTGTTCTTGATTGAACTTCTGAACTTATCAAAGGTAGATCACAACCTTTGTGGCGTTCCTCCTTGTAATTTGGGTTCTTGAGACGGGTTCTTCAACGGGTCTAGATTTTAATATAATCTAGGTTCTTGACACGAGTTCTCAACGGGTCTAGATTCTCCATCCATAGACCTGAGTTTGGCTTTCTTTGGTTGTATTCCAATATTGTTGTTGGGTCTCAAAGCAAGTCGATTGGGGTTCACATCATTTGGTATTAGAGCAAGATTTCCAATCAGGTCTTATCCTATCCTTTTATTTCTTGCGTAATTGATTCAAGGGCTTCATTGTTCTAGGGTTTCAAAAAAAAAAAAAAAAAAGTGCTGCTGAAATTCTTCTTTGGGTTTTGTGTGGCTGCCAAAAAAAATTTTCATTGTTCTAGGGTTTGAGTTATTGTTAGGGTTTTTTTCAATTGTTTACTATCTAGTTTGTGATCAAATCAGTTGGTGAAAAAAAAATCGTCCAAAAAAACAAAAAAATAGAGGAAAAAAAAATAGCAGAAAAAAAAAAGAAAAAAGAAGAGGAGAAAATTCGAATTTTTTTTTCTCTGCTACCTTCAATGTTTCTGATCTTTCTCCTTAAGATGTCGATGAAGATTCGAGGACGAATCTTTTTGAGGAAAGGGGGAATGATGAGAACCAAGATGGGCCTACTGTTAAAGATCCTTTGAGAGTCCATATGGGCCAATTACAAGATCAAGAGCCAAGAAGATCAAGGAAGCAATGCAAGGATTGTTGCAATCCACCTGGGATGAAGTTAGCAAGAGGCCAACACTCCAGATGGGCTTGAAAGAAGGAGAACCAATTTTGATCCACTTGATCCAAGCTGTGGAAGACATGAAGACATGACTTAGAGATAGGGCCTTTTGTTGTTAAGGCTTTCAATTTGTTTAAAGAATTTTTATTATTAGTTTAGAACAAGTGGGTTTGAGGATGCTTAGCCCACATATGTCTTATTATTTTATTTGGACTAGGATTTAGAATAAGTTACTGTAGCATGGTACTATTCTTGCTACAGTACCATGGCATTATTCACTCAAGGGCATTTTTGAGAGAAAGGGTCACAAATTTTAGTCTTTAGTTATTCCTATTTAGATTAGGATTTGTTTTCTTTGTAGATTAGAATTTGTTTCCTTAGTAAATTAGGATTTTAGGAATTTTTCTTGGAATGGTCAGCCTATAAATAGGAGTTCTATGAATGAAAATGGGGAGACAATATGGGAGAGAATATATAATGAATTTTGATTGTGAGTTGAGTTGACTTTACTCCTCTTGTTCTTGATTGAACTTCTGAACTTATCAAAGGTAGATCACAACCTTTGTGGCGTTCCTCCTTGTAATTTGGGTTCTTGAGACGGGTTCTTCAACGGGTCTAGATTTTAATATAATCTAGGTTCTTGACACGAGTTCTCAACGGGTCTAGATTCTCCATCCATAGACCCGAGTTTGGTTTTCTTGGGTTGTATTCCAATATTGTTGTTGGGTCTCAAAGCAAGTCGATTGGGGTTCACATCATGAAAACCCTCCACCCGATCAATATCTTTGTTGGAATCAACTCATTCTTCTCATTGGCAACCACGCTGACTCCTGACTTCTTACAGACTACCTATGTAGGACTCACCCACTTGCTATCAACAATGGAGAAGATAATTCCTACATCGAACGACTTCAAAACTTCAGCACTAACTACAACTTTCATTATAGGATTCAATCGCCGTTGGGGTTGGTAGGAAGGCTTTGCATCTTCTTCAAGGTATATCCTATGTGTGCATATTAGAGGGCTAATCCCCTTTAAATCTGTTATGGTCCACCTAATGGCTTCCTTGTGGGCCTTCAACAATTATTGTAGTCTTGATTCTTGCTCTGGTAGTAAGGACGAACTAATCATCACAAGAAAAGTACCATTACTCCACAGATAAGCATATTTCAAAATAGATGGGAGTGGCTTCAAATTAGGTTTGGGTGGTTGAACGGTCAATGGTAGAGCATGCTTCTCCATGGGTGGTAATTCTTCAAACTTAGGCACCCACAAGCCTAGAACAAAAGCTTCTTCTTCTTCTTGAACAGTTTTTTTCTCAAACAGGATCTCCAAGTATCTTCCAGTTGAATCCTCTTCCTCTAGCTCCATGATTGTGTTAATGAGATGCATCCGATGTATCTCTCTAGGCTGCTTTCCAATGTTAAACACGTTCAACTCCAAGGTCATATTACTGAAGTTCAGCTTCATGAACCCATTCCTACAAAAATTAATTGAGGCATTAGAAGTTGCAAGGAATGGTCTTCCCAAAAATAACAGGGTTTGAACAGACGGGTTAGCAACATGACAAGTATCAAGAACAATAAAATCAACTAGGAAGTAAAATCTCTCCACTTGGACTAAAACATCCTCTCCACTATTCCTTGTGGCGTCTTTACAGTTCTATTTGCAAGCTGAAGTGTGATGGATGTCGGCTTTAATTCTCTTAATGCACATATACGAAATAGGGAAGGAGGTTCATACTTGAACCCAAATCTTGTAGTGCTTGATCTACCCGGGAGTCCCCAATGGTGATTGAGATGGTGGGACAGTCAGGGTCTTTGTATTAATCAATGCTATGTTGACCAAATTGTTGGCCAAATTTTGTATCCCAAATCAATGCAGGTTGTTGGATTAGTGGAGTCCACTAACTCCACTAAATATTCAATGCATGGGATTTTGACACATTATTTGGGATACAAGATTTGGTAAATAAATTTGTGCAGCACACCTTTCTCTCTTTGTATTTGGGCGGAGTGTTTGTCCTCAAGATGGAGCTTACCTGCTCTGTGAGGAAAGCTTTCATTCGCACATTAATCTTCCTCTTCACTGTGCATAATTCCTTCAAGAACTTGACATAAGATAGTATCTATTTAAGTGCATCCAAAAGAGGAATATTAATTTTCGCCTGCTTAAAAATCTCAAGAATTTTAGATGTATCAGATTACTTAGCAAGCATATGTTGTCTATGAGGGTAAGGAGCAAGGATAGGACAACTATTATCAGTAGTATCAGGCAACTTAGTCTCCTCTAGATCACCTGAGGTCTCTTTTTTGGTTGGTTTAGAGACCTTGAGTGAGATAGTCCTATCTACTTCTTTACCACTCCTAAAAGTCGTAATGGACTTAGCTGTTCCACATTCTCAAAGGTCTCAATCATGTGTTGACCCTTGGGGTTTAGCAGGGAATTCCACATTCTCTTGTTCCATTGTCCCTAAGGTCGTGTTAATCTTTGTGATTTGTGACCTAATTTCATTTAGAACTTGAGAATTTTGATTGTTGATGTTATTCTGGTTCTGAATTTATTGCTCTAACAATTCGTCTATGCTGCTTTTTGATGTGGAATACGCCAAAATAACGAGACTCAACAATGAAAAGGAACCCAAGATCGTTCTACGATCAGAATTGAATGATAGACCTCGACTCGTTGTTTAGGACAAACAAGAACCTTGGTATATATGACCTCAACTCGTTGTTTATTGCGAAACAAGAACCTCGGTATAAGGGAGACGCCACAAACGGAGGTGGAAATTCCGTTTGATAAGTCGATGGTGAATGCCACAGGAAATTCTGATAAGTTCAAATAGTTCTTAAAAAATACTCTCCAAATTTGCTGAATAATGATCTGCTCTTTTCATTGATTAAATGTCTATTTATAAGGCTAGCCATTACAAGGAAAATTCCTAAAATCCTAATCTGCTAAGGAAACAAATTCTAATAGGAGTTTATATTTTGACAATCCAAATCCAAATAGGAATAACTAAAGACTAAAACTCTTACTTGCCTAAAAGAAGAAAAAGAAAGACAATCAACCCTTTAATTGGCTGATCACACGCCTAAAATAGAAAAAGGAAAGTAAATGGCATGCAAGCCTTACAATCAGACCCAAAAAAGGAGTATTCTTAAACATGCCAATTTAAGCTTAGCCTTGACCAGATTGTTCTAGGACTTGAATCATGTTGACGAGTGTCTTTGTTGCTCACATGGATCATGCTCAATGGGCCTCCACGAATTTGCTTGAGTCCATGCCTCTTGAATCAGTCCGTTGAGTACATCTTTAAACTTCCTTGCTCGTGCTCTCGTAGCCGACCCAATTGGGACTTGAACTAGATCCCTTGAAGTTGTGCTATGATTTGCATCATTCCCCTCCTCTTGAAAATGATTTTCCCTTAAATCATCACCTACATCAAAAGGACTCAAATCAGTAACATTAAAAGTAGCACTTACATTGTACTCACCAGGTAAATCTAGCTTGTAAGCGTTGTCATTGATACGCTGTAGGACTTGGAAAGGACCATCTCCCCTTGGAAGCAATTTGGAACGTCTTTGCGCCAGAAATCTCTCTTTTCTCATATGCAGCCAAACCCAATCTCCGGGTTCAAAAATCAGCATGTGACGCCCCTTGTTGGCTTGTTTTGCATACAGCTCCGTTCTTCGCTCAATGTTGAGTCTTGCTTTCTCATGAATTTGCTTGACAAACTCAGCTTTCTTTTTGCCATCTAAATTAACATGCTCAGTCAAGGGTAAATGAGATAAATCCAATGGAGTTAAAGGATTAAATCCATACACAATTTCAAATGGTGAAAATTTAGTCGCAGAATGAATATTTTTGATGTGGTAAACATTCTTCCCATGTTTTGAAGTTCTTTTTAATGATTGCCCTCAATAAAGTAGACAAAGCCCTATTTACTACTTCAATTTGACCATCAGTTTGTGTATGACAAGTAGTAGAAAACAATAGCTTAGTACCTAGCTTACACCACAAAGTCTTCCAAAAATAGCTCAAGAACTTAGCATCTCTATCCGAAGCAATTGTTCTAGGCATGCCATGCATGTAATCTCACAATCTCTCTAAAGAACAATTCAGCAACATGCGAGGCATCATCCGTTTTGTGACATGGAATAAAGTGTGCCATCTTAGAAAATCTATCCACAACCACAAAAATTGAATCTTTCCCACGTTTAGTCCTAGGCAATCCAAACACAAAGTCCATTGAAATATCAATCCATTGCTCACAAGGAATTGGTAAAGGGGTATACAAACCATTGGACCGCACTTTGGATTTAGATTGCCTACATGTGACACATCTACCACAAATTCTCTCAACATCTCTTTTCATGTGAGGCCAATAGAAGTGTTCCTACAAAATAGCTAAAGTCTTTGCAACTCCAAAATGTCCCATTAATCCCCCACCATGAGATTCCTGCACTAACAACACCCTCAAGCAACAATTAGGCATCTATAACTTATTCTCTTGAAACAGGAATCCATCAAGCCTAAAGAACTTACCACAACCGGTTTTCTCACAAGCCCGGTATTCCTCACAAAATTCGTGGTCATCAGCGTATAAATTTTTAATGTGCTCAAAACCAAGCAATTTTGCATCAAGTGTGGAGAGTAATGCATACCTGCGAGAAAGTGCATCGGCGATCACATTCTCCTTACCTTGCTTATGCCGGATGACATATGGAAATGTCTCAATGAACTCTACCCAACGCTCATGTCTTTTGTTTAGCTTTTGCTGGCCCTTCAAGTGTTTCAAGGACTCATGATCGGTGTGAATCACAAATTCCTTAGGCCATAGGTAGTGTTGCCACGTCTCTAAAGCTCGAACCAATGCATACAACACCTTATCATAAGTTGGGTAGTTTAAGGCTGCCCCGCTTAGTTTCTCGCTGAAGTAAGCAATTGGTCGTCCTTCTTACTTAAGAACTGCGCCTATACCAATACCTAAAACAACACATTCAATCTCAAACGTTTTCGAAAAGTTAGGTAAAGACAATAAGGGGGTGTTGGTCAGCTTCTCTTTGATTAATTGAAACGCCTTTTCTTGTTCTTCTCCCCCTCTAAATCCAACGTTCTTCTTGATCACTTCGGTAAGTGGTGCGGCTATGCTACTAAAGTCCTTCACAAACCGCCGGTAAAAACTAGCAAGTCCATGAAAACTACAAACATTACCTACACTTGTGGGACTCGGCCAATCTTGGATTGCACATACCTTCTCTTCATCAACCTATATACCTTGTGCACTAACAACAAATCCCAGAAATACAAGCTTATCGTTGTAAAAAGTACACTTCTTTGGATTAGCAAACAACTTTTCTTTCCTAAGCACATCTAAAACAGATTTCAAATGTACTACATGATCGTCCACATTTTTGCTATAAATGAGTATATCATTAAAGTAGACAACAACAAATCTGCCTATAAATGCATGCAAAACATGATTCATAAGTCTCATAAAGGTGCTCGGAGCGTTAGTCAATCCAAAAGGCATAACTAACCATTCATACAAACCATATTTTGTTTTACAGGCAGTTTTCCATTCATCTCCTTCCTTTATTATAATCTGATGATAACCACTCTTTAAATCAATCTTAGAACATACACAACAACCATGCAGCTCATCTAACATATCATCTAAGCGAGGAATAGGATGACGATACTTTACCGTTATGTTGTTGATGGCTCGACAATCAACGCACATTCTCCACGTCCCATCCTTCTTAGGTACAAGCAAAACCGAAACTGCGCATGGGCTCATGGTCTTCCTCACGTGCCCTTTCTCCAACAACTCACTTACCTGCCATTGAAGCTCCTTTGTCTCCTCGGGATTGCTCCTATAGGCTGGTCGGTTTGGAATTGTCGCACCGAGAACAAAATCAATTTGATGTTCAATCCCTCGGATTGGAGGTAACCCATGTGGTGTTTCCTCGGGAAATACATCCTCATATTCCTGCAAAAGAGAAACAACAAAACTAGGCAAAGCAAGGTCAAGTTCGTTAGTGTTAAGAAATGCCTCTTTGTAGAAAAGTACAATCTTCGGCTGATTTGAAAGCATTGCTCGCTTAATTTCACTCACTTTTGGATAGAAATTCTTTTGTTTTTTCTCTAATTTTCTCTCAATGGCCGAATTTTGATTTTCTTTTTCTCTCTCTTTTTTCTCGGCCTCTCTCAAATTTTCACTCCTTTTCTTTTGTTCACTCTCTTTCTTTTGATTACTCTTTTTTTGCAATCTCACTTGATCCTCATATACTTGCTGCGGTGTCAATGGTACAAGAGTGATTGGTCATTGATTAAGCACAAAGGAATATTTGTTCGTAAAGCCATCATGCTTCACATGCCTATAGAACTGCCATGGACGCCCTAGCAATAAGTGTCCCGCTTGCATCGGTACTACATCACACAACACTTCATCATTGTACTTACCGATTCGAAATCCAAGGAACACCTGCTTGTTCACCCTTATCTCACCACTATCATTTAACCATTGCAACTTGTACGATTTAGGGTGCTTCAACACGGGTAGTCCCAATTTTTCCACCATAAATGTGCTTCCAACATTAGTACAACTACCACCATCAATAATCACACTACACACCTTGTCTTTTATGTAGCACCTAGTGTGAAAGATGTTCTCCCGCTGCACTTCATCAACCTCTTTTGCATGCATGCTCAATGCTCTCCTCGCCACCAATGTCAATGCATCAGGGGCTAAATATTCCTCCTCGAAAACGTCCTCCAATGGGGGCATGTCCTCGGTGTCAGAATCTTTATTGTCGGTCACAATTTCACCACTGTCTTGCAACACCATAACCTGCTCCAATTCCAACTTCATCACACGCCTCATCTCACTCATCATTGCCTCCGTAAACAATTTCGGGTCAGCCAGTTCCGTAGCAATTCGGCCATGTTCTTAGCACTGTTGTGAGACATGATTGCTGCAAAACAAAGTTGGAAAGGAAAAAAAAAAAAAAAAAGGACCTCACAATTCTCTCCCTTACGTGTTTACACTCAAGAATGTGAATCACTCTACACTCGTGTTTCACTCAAAAATACGTGGCTTTTAACCCTCTAATGTTCTCACCACTCTTGCCTTTTTCCACTCGATAATTCTCTTTCAGTTCTTTTGAAACTAAACATACAATACTCAAAATTTTCAGCAACAATTCACCATGAACTCATCAAGGAATTTTAGGTTTTAAAGAGCAAGAATACAAGGAGTGTAAAACCCGGGAAAATTTGAACTTTTTATGAAAAAGGGCAAAACGGTAATTTGCCATAATAGTGCGAGTTGAAAACTCATATTTCTCTAGAACTCGGATGATGAAATGAACCTCACCGTTGGATTCATCTCACAAAATCTAGTTACCCAGACAAATTTTGTCGAATTCCGAGATAGTCGGATTTTTCGCATTTTACGAAGTGGTCGGGTCTCGGGTGACCCAAAAACGAATTTTTTTAATAAAATTTTAAATGTTGGAAAATAATTTAAAGCAAGTTGAAATAAAAATATTTGAACTAGAACCGAGCAGAATTTAATCGTTTCGGGGCGAAAACTGTCCCGGGAAAGGGGGGCGTGTGGCGCGACGTGGACCAAGCGTTAAAGTGTATAAATAGGAACAAAAATATGATTTTTTTTGGAGAACTCTCTGCTGAAATTCCAGTGGGTTTGCTGGGTTTAACGTTGGAGAGAGGAGGAGAGGAAAAAGTGATATTTCAAGGCTTCTCGCTACGATCTACGGAGTTCCGTCGGTCGCAATTCTTCGAGCCAAGAATTAAAATCGATCTCCTCGACGTGGGCTACGCTTATGTACCAAAAAGAGCGAATTTCACCGAAGTTTCCAAGACGGAATTTTGAAGAAATCAAGGTTTGAGCTTGGGGGTGTATTCTTGGAGTTTTCCAACGTTCTTTTACGCTTCAAGAGGTAGGGTTTTCATCCTACTTAGGTTTATTTCCAACCTGTGATTTTTTTGATTTATGTGATGATTATGGGCATTTTATGTGATTACATGATTTGGTGCCTTGAAGGTATTTGATAAAATGCCTATATGAAATAAAGTGGGTTAATTGCATGAGATTATTTGATAACATGTTTGGGCATTATTGTTGATATGTTGATATATGTTTGTTGATATATTGACATTGTGATGAATTATGGTAATTATATGCTTTTGATATAAATTGCCATGGAATATGTAGATATGTGGTTAAATGGTTTGTATGACACTCGTACATATTGGACATAACATTGGTGTTACAATTACACATTACATTGCATTTGCACAGAGGCACACACATTCATGGGCATAAGGCATGATTGGTGAATGATTCATGGGCTTGGGATAGTTTGGCCGAGGTTCGACTGAGTCACATGGTTTGCATTGAAAATAGGGTCGGGGTTAGCAAGACGGGCTAGAAAATTTCCTCGGGTGCAAGACCCGGTGATTGGGATACGCACTCCCTTGGTTCAGCCCATAAAGTGTGTGGGTGTACGCGGAACCCTTGGTGGAAGCCCATGAATTCAATGTGGGTTAGGTGACCCTTGGTGTAAGTCCATAAATACCCACCCCAAGAAAGACCCGAGATTTATAATGGTCATTTGATGTGCAACATAAATGGCGGATTTATACACATTGGCATTGCATTGTGTTGTGGGAGCCGGGGAGGGCTCGGGTTGAAGTGCATGAGTGAGTCGCACCTCATTTCATGCATGGCATGGTGTTTTCCAACATTAAATTGTATATTCTTGATTGGAATGTTTTGTGGCTTGTTGAATGTTGCATATATGAACATTTCATATGCACTTAGGTTAGGGAGTGGCCTCTTTAGGAGACACCCTATTGAGCGTGGCTCACCTTTTATGGGAAAATATTTCAGGTACGGGTTATACACTGATGGACGGCTCGTATTTTGGGCTCCAAGGATGAAGAAAAGTCAACTTGTGGCTTTTAATTCACGTTTTGTAAAACTATTGCGAAAAACTATGCTTTTGTAAAACATTCGCTAAGTTAGTTTTTGGCATGTAATGTATGTAAAAGAATTGTAATTGAATTCATATAGACTATTTTTAATGTAACATTGCATGTTGTTATATGAGTATGGATAAATGGATCCAGTGTGGTCAATATCTATTCATAAATGGACCCGGTGTGGTCAATGTTTACTCATAAATAGACCTGGTGTGGTTAATGTTTTATAATTGCACAAGTTGTGTTTTGGGTAGAGCTCCTTGTACAAAGGAGACTCTGCCCGAATTTTGTTAAATTATGGATCCCGGTAAATGGGGCATAATGGTGTGATATCGAGTTACAAGGTATCCACGGGTATTCCGCGGGTTGATGGGTGATCAACAGGTTAACAAAGGACCCCCGGTTTTTGGGGCGTCACAAGGAACACGGCTGATTCGATTTTTTGGAAGCACAAAATAGCACGAGTTCCACAAAAAAATATATCTAATTTTGGGCTGAGGTGATTTTCGGGCTTATTGGAACCAAAGTGGATGAAAAACAAACAATTCTTCTCTTTTCTTTCTTCTCTCTTTTTTTTTTTTTGACTCCTTTATGTTTTCTTTTTTCTTTTTTGATGATCAACAACTATCTTTTGACAGTAACAAAATAAGAATTCGTAATATATGGGGTAAAAGGAATTCGGCTAGACTAGGGTCTATGATCAGAATTGAATGATACACCTCAACCCATTGTTTACGACAAACAAGAACCTTGGTATATATGACCTCAACCCGTTGTTTATTGCGAAACAAGAACCTCGGTATAAGGGAGACGCCACAAACGGTGGTAGAAATTATGTTTGATAAGTCGCTGATGAACGCCACGGGAAATCTCGATAACTTCGAATAGTTCTTCAAAGAACCACAGAGAAAATACTCTCCAATTTACAGAATAATGATCTGCCCTTTTCATTGATTAAACGCCTATTTATAAGGCTGGCCATTATAAGGAAAATTTCTAAAATCCTAATCTGCTAAGGAAACAAATCCTAATAGGAGTTTATATTTTGACAATCCAAACCCAAATAGGAATAACTAAAGACTAAAACTCTTACTTGCCTAAAAGAAGAAAAAGAAAGACAACCAGCCCTTTAATTGGCTGATCACACACCTAAAATAGAAAAAGGAAAGTAAATGGCATGCAAGCCTTACAATCAGGCCCAAAAAAAGAGTATTCTTAAACATGCCAATTTAAGCTTAGCCTTGACCAGATTCTTCTAGAACTTGAATCATGTTGATAAGTCTTTGTTGCTCACGTGGATCATACTCAATGGGCCTCCACGAATTTGCTTGAGTCCATGCCTCTTGAATCAGTCCATTGAGTACATCTTTAAACGTCCTTGCTCGTGCTCTTGTAATCGGCCCAATTGGGACTTGAACTAGATCCCTTGAAGTTGTGCTATGATTTGCATCACTTTTGTGGAGAAGGTACTATGGGTTAACCTTGATGGCGAAACCCTTTGATCTTGTGGGTGTGGTGGTGGTGTTCAGTTCTAAAGAGACCCATGTTGTGGAGGTCCTTGCGGAGGGAGCTATTAAGCATTAGAAGGACCAACATTATTTGGTGATGGCTGATGTGTTGCAGGAGGGTATTGTTGAGGATGGGTAGTGTTATTGGATCTCCAACTAAAGTTGGGATGGTATCACCATCTTGGATTTTAGGTACTGGAGTATGGAGAAAATGACTGCTTGGTAGTTGGGTACTCATTTGTAGGGTGCTCAATAGACTCACAAATCGAACAATGCCCGTCAGCCTTAGGCACACTGGTCACCTCGTTGACCTTTTGAAACTCTAAACTCTCCACTTTTCTTGAAAATTTAGCAATCCTAGCTAGCAACTCATCTTGATCTCTCAACAAATATTTTATTCCACTGGATGATTGAGAGGCTACGGATGATGTTGATCGTTTAGCAAAGTCCGAGATATCCTAAGATTGGGCACTCTCTGCTAAACAATCAAAATAGTCAAGAGCCTCATCAAGATCTTTATGTAGAAATTCTACATTGCACATTATGTCGATGAACTAATAATGTGCAAGGGTAATTCCCTTATAGAAGAAAGTTACCAGCTGCCATGGTTCAAAGCCATGATGTGGAACAGAGTTTAAGAGCTCTTTAAATTTTGCCCAACATTCATAAAACTGCTCATTTGGTTTCTCAGCATAATTTTGAATTTGTTTTTTCAAAGTAGTCATTTTATGAACGGGGAAAATTTTAGTCAAATTTTTTTTTTCATTTGATCCCAAGTAGAGATCGTCTGTGGCTTTAAGGAGTTTAGCCAAGTGTTTGCTTTATCTTTGAGTGAGAAATGGAAGAGTTTCATTCTAGCCATTACTTCTCATACATTATGTTCCAAGAATGTACTAACTACTTTCTCAAATTCCTTGAGATGGAGATAACAGTTTTCATTTGCCATTCCATGCAATTGAGGGAACATTTGGAGCATCCCTGGTTGTACAATAAAATGGTGTGCTTGCTCCGAAAGTACAATGCACAACGGTGAGGAAGAGTGGGTAGGTTGAAGATAATCCTTCATAGTCCAAGTAGGCGGAACTATAACTAGATTATTCCTACCACTACCCCTTGCTGGCAAAATAATGGGTGGATCAATATCATTGTTGTTATCTAGGCAGTTATACCTAAAACTGGTGGTAAATCCTATTTAAGTCTAAGAAGTCAGTCTGCTTAGTCTCTACCCCACATGCAAATTTATGAAAACTAAGAATTAAAATTGCAAGAAAGCAAGAAATAAATTATAACAAAGATACGCATTTGGGCTCAATCAAAAAGACCTACCTGAATACCTTTGTATCGCCTTAGATTAGTATTAACTTCCACGACAACGGTGCCAAAAATGCTTGCCCTCCAAAGGGGTTGTATTTTCATGAGTGCTCCCAAGCGTAATAGAATAGTATCATGTAATAACTTGAACCGAAGTCCAAGGTCATCTCCTCAGGAAAAGATTTGGAATCCAAGGTGATGGAAAAAAAAGGTTCTTTGAATTTTGAGAGTTTGGAGATTAACTACTAATGAAAATAAAATTCAATAATTGGAAAACTTGATAATCTTTAGAATTCATGCCTCCTACGATCAAGAATTTCTACTCTAAATCTATAACTCATCTGTATTTGGATTCAAACTAGTACAAACAGATGATTTTCAACTAAACACTAGGAAAAGAATCAAAAGTAGTAGTTGAGAGATAGTTTATGATGACAGAATTAGTACCATTAAGGTTGTAGAAAACACCACTAATTACCTATACCCAAACCAATTGTATACGAGTAATCGAGAAGTATGCAAACCAAATGATGCAATCCATAAGATGCTCAAGGAAACACAAATTCGAAGATGTGAAAGATAATGGAATTGGCTTTCCATCAAGACAAAGATTCATATGGAACCTTGCATTATTGTATTTTGATTCTTATTTTAAGTCAATTTGCTAGTGTTAGTATTTTATATGTCCTTTTAATATTTTTAGAGTTAGGGGTATTTTTGTAATTTCAAGAATTTCTGGAAATAGGTCATATTTTTGGATTGTCAAAATAAAACTCCTACTAGGATTTGTTTCCTTAGTAGATTAGGATTTGTTACCTTAGTAAATTAGGATTTGTTTCTTTAGTAGATTAGGATTTGTTTCCTTAGTAGATTATGATTTGTTTCTTTAGTAGATTAGGATTTGTTTCTTTAGTAGATTAGGATTTGTTTCCTTATTAGCTTAGGATTTTAGGAATTTTTTCTTGTAATGGCCAGCCTATAAATAGGCGTTCAATCAATGAAAAAAAATTGGTGCAATCCACCTGGGATGAAGCTAGCAAGAACCCAACACTCAAGATGGCTTGAAAGAATGAGAACATGTTAGATAGGGCCTGTTGTTGTTAAGGCCTTCAATTTGTTTAAATGATTTTTATTATTAGTATAGAATAAGTGGGCTTGAGGATGCTTAGCCCACATGTCTTATTATTTTATTTGAACTAGGGTTTTAGAATAAGTACTGTAGCATGGCACTATTCACGCTACAGTACCCCCGACACTATTCATTCAAGGGCATTTTTGAGAGAAAGGGTCACAAATTTTAGTCTAGGGTTTTATCATGTTTTGGGAAGGGTATTTAAAGGATGTAACCAGCCACTTCAAGAGATTAGAGAATATTGAATTTTAATTGTGAGTTGAGTTTACTTCTCTTGTTCTTGATTGAACTTCTGAACTTATCAAAGGTAAATCACAACCTTTGTGGCGTTCCTCCTTGTAATTTGGGTTCTTGAGATGGGTTCTTCAACGGGTCTAGATTTTAATATAATCGGACATATAAAATACTAACACTAGCAAATTGACTTAAAATAAGAATCAAAATACAATAATGCAAGATTCCATATGGATCTTTGTCTTGATGGAAAGCCAAGTCCATTATCTTTCACATATTCGAATTTGTGTTTCCTTGAGCATCTTATGGATTGCATCATTAAATAGTTTTTCAAAAACACAACTTTAATCAAACAATCATGTAGACATTAAAACCCTATTTTAGAGTATATTAAATAACCCAAGTAATTAAAGAGAACATAATTAAATTCATGAAAGTAAAGATTGACTTGAAAGTAATTGTCTGTATTGAAAAACTAAATTTAAATAACAAACTCTGAAATTAGAGACTATTGAATGTAATATTGAAGAACATTTGAAATAACAAACTTAAAAGAAAGAACAATAGCAAGAACTCTCAAGAAAACCCTAACACTCTCTAAACGTAAAAACAAAGAAAAACTAAAGAAGACTCCCCAAAAATTGTCCTCTGTATTCCCTAAAGGGTCTTCTATTTATTCTGGTTGGAAGGAGAATCTTCACATCTTTGAAACATGTTCTTCCCAAAATTATCTCCTCCTCTAATTGATTGAGAATCCCCAAAAGATATGTCGAGTTCTGGTCTTTAATTGAGCTTCTCGTGAAAGTCTGCCTTCACCTACCAGTAGCAACTCTTTCTATAGCACGACCTACCGGTAAAACAGTGAAACCTACTGGTAGTCCTCTTTTCTAATGAAATCTCTGCAAGGTAGGACTTCCTCTGAAAAAGTACTATCAGTTTTTTTATTGGTAGAACATGTATTAACTACCGGTAGAACTTCTCTGATGAAAAAGGTGTAAACTTCTGTGAGTTCTTCTACCGGTAGAACCTATACCAACTACCGATAGAACTTTTGCATTATTCTTCTATAGCTCAAGCTACCAGTAGAAATGACTTATTAGCAGTAGAACCTTCATCTTTTTGTCTTCCTACCATTATAACAACTACCAGTAGAACTTCTATTTTCTTCCAAAATAACTTCCAAGGCTCCCGGCTTCATCTTATCCCGAACAAACTCAATCTCAACTTGTCCCTTGCCATCCTATTAATGCTTAATCTTAACCTTTACACTCAAATTACCTACAATCACATAAATCAAAGCATAAGACACAATATGCAAAAAGTGAAGCAAGTTAGTTTGTTAGCAAGCCTAAAACTAATGTGTTAAGCTATGAAATAATGCAATATTTAGCTCTCAACATATATATTTTCTTGAAGTGTGCTAAAGAGGAGTTTAATGTTTGTATCAAGGAGAAGTTTGTAAGAATTTCATTCTCACCCATTTGAAGGGGATAAAGTTAGTGAAAGGAAAACTCCAAGGGGAGGAAGAAGAGAGGACGTAGGCTAAGTGGTTTGGGGCCAAACATCTATAAATAGTCTTTATGTCTCTTTCTCTCTCTCTTTACTCTCTTACTTATTATATGCATACATTTCTATTCACTACACATTTATTTCATGCTGATATACCAGCAAACAAAATAATTTTACAAATAGTAATGTTGTTTTGTAAAGAGTTTTTGAAAAGTAAAAACCTAATTCACCCCCTTTTTAGATTACATTTGGGCCAACATCCAATTCTACGAGCATCAAGGTTTTGGACACGTAGATTTGGAATGTCCTAGTGCGAAGAAGAACGACATGTCCAAAGAAAAGAGGAGATCCATGAAGGCCAAATGGAGTGATAGTGAAACTAAATCCACATCGAGTGAGGACTCCTATTCTTAAGAAAATGAAGAGAATTTCATGGCCTTCATTGGTTCACATTCCTCTCCTCTTAGAGAAACTTTAAGAAGTGAAGTTGAGGAAGTTGGACCAAGTCCTATCACAGTGGTAGAAGACTTGAAAGTCGAGGTCTCTACTATTGAGGATTAGACCAAGAGCATTAAGGACCTTTAAGATGTATATATATGAAAAGTGCCTCAAACAAAAGAAGAGGATACTTTCATTGAGCACAAGGCTCAAAATGAGTGAATATGATAAGAAAGCACTTCACGTGGACTTGGTGAAGTCCAAAACTCGTGTTTGTGGGCTTGAGAAAGAGAACAAGTCCTTGAAGGACAAGTTGAGCTTCCTTGAGAGAGAGTGTCATGGGCTACTTGGGGTCTAAGAAGTGTCTTGCGTCAAAATTGATTAAACTTGATAAAGCACTTCATGAATCGAATGAATCCTCTAAGAGACTTTCCCTTGTCTATGGGGAAGAGTGTAGGTGACAAAAGGGGTCTAGGCTACACCAATGAATACACCACCACCACTTTTTCCAAGACCGTGTTTTTGAAGGGTAATCCCAACCCATCACTCCTGTAAGTGAACACAAGTCCACCAAAGACCAAAAATGGTAAGGGTAAGAACTTAAAGAAGAAAGTTAATAAAGAAACCCAAGCCAAACTATTTGGGTGTTTCACATGTGGGGAACATGGTCACTATAGTGCACATTACAAGCATAATAGGGATGTCTTGAATAAGAAATATATGCATCTATCCAACCAATACAAAGCTTTGAACAAACAAGTCATGCATCTTTCTAAGCTAATGGATAGGTCAAGTGAGTCTAAGAATACACATCCATCATATACTAAGGGCTCACAAGCTAGAGTGCACAAAGCTCCTTCTACTCCTAAGGTCAAGGTTGGCTTATCTACATCTGGAGAGAAGAGAGTAAGTCTTCCACCCATTTCTCAACCAAACCTGAGAAGTTGGAAGTGAAAGTATGTTTGGGTGAGTCTAGAAGACTTGGAGAGGCTCACCGCCTCAGCCAAGTTGGATGCCCTGAGTAACTCCAACAAGGTTGAGTCACCTAAGGATTAGGTAATGTAAAACCTGGGAAAAATTTGAATGTTTATGAAAAAAAGTCAAAACGGTAATTAGCCGATACTGTACGGGTTGAAAACCTGAATTTTTCTAGAGGATGACGAAACGGACTTCACTGTTGGATTCCTCTCACAAAATCTAGCTACCCAGTCAATTTTCGTTGAATTCTGAGACAGTCGGATTTTTCACATTTTACGAGGCGATCGGGTGTCGCGTGACTAAAATAAACGCGATCGAGTTTTAATTGAGAAATTAAGAGAAATAATTTAAAGTTAGTTCAGATAAAATATATTGAACTTAAAACGGGATGAGAATTAATTGATTCGGGAAAAAATCCACTACCTATTAGTGGCTCTCTTTAGGGGAAATATTACTGTTGCCCCCCGCATAGCCCGTATGGGAATACTTCTGTAGATAAATATCTATCACACCTACAAATTTAGAACCCACAGCCTGTCCCATCTAAGTTATATGATTGGTCGTGTGAGCCTTTGCTTCCCAACTCGTAAGCTAATGATGGGTAAGGGTAGATAGGAAAAGAAATACGCTACCTATCACACATTAATCAAACTAAATACCCAGGGTAAGGCTTAGGATGATAAGAGAATCATCTACAAAAAAAAAAAGAGAAAATACCTTGAAGTAGCATTCAAATTTCATAACAACATAAGCATAGCATCGCAGCGAATAAGGATCCATAAGATAGTCAATCTTATAGAACCAAAATCCACTCATACAGATAGCATCGAACACTAAATAAGGATGACAGCGAAGTAAGCACTATGGCAGAGGGAGCCGTTAAGCCAAGTCTATCTTCACTGCATCTTTATAAAGCTCTAATAATTGATGCTTATCGAACAGAGTGGAAAGCAACTTAGATTACTAGAAATTCATTTCAAGATAAGGATCCCTAAGATAGTCAATACAATCTTATAGAACGTAAATCCTATCTTATAGATAATCAATTCATCATATTAAGGATCCACCCCTTTCAACAAATTCGCTAAATAAGCAGTGCAGCGAACACTAATGGCATCGAACGAAACTCTAAGGATGACATCGAATGCACAACAAGGTATGAGCCCATATAAGTTGCTATATGAGAAAAATAAACAACAATATCAACAAGAAATAGAAATCATACAATGTTTACAGATTTCCTGCAAATGTCGAAAGCTGCTCTGTTTAGAAACCACGAAATGCTTAAGAATAGCGAGGGAGCTCAGAATCAAGAGGTTATCCCACGTTATAACTGTAAGATAGATAAAGCTGTTGAGAGATTCGATTGCAATCCTATGAAACGATTCACCAATCAAAGGATGAAAGAAATTGATGAAGATACTTGGTGCTTACAAAAAGGATAGAGAGCGTTCCCGGCAAGTACGCCTGAAGAGCTTTTTGAATTAGTCAAGAGGAATTATTATCGCTTACTCCTTAGTAGTAGAGCTGAGGATAGGGCGGTCAGAGTCAAACCTGTGAAAATCGTGAAGGAACTCATTTCTATTAGTAGTCTTTTTGATATCATAGAAGATCAGGAAAAGACGGGACGTGTGGCGTGTTGTGGGCCAAGCATCCAAGGGGTATAAAAAGGGGGGAAATCAGATTTTTCCCCCAATTTGGCTGCTGAATGTTGATAGAGAGAGAAAGGGAAGAAGAGAGAGAAAATCAAGGGTTTCTTCATCTTCTTCTTGCGATCTAGGGCCAACCTTTGGTCGGATTACTACGGGCCAAGAACTAAAGTTCATCTACTCAACGAGAGCTACGTCTACATACCAAAAATTGGGGATTTCACCGAAGTCTCAAAGATAAAATTTTGGAAATCAAGAGTTGAAGCTTGATTTGGGTTTCTTGGAGTTTCTACTACTAGTATTATGCTTCAAGAGGTAGGGTTCTGCTCCTAGCTAGGTTTATTTTTGACCTAGGGTTTTGTATTAAATGGGTAGCATGACTTGGAATGAAATCTCTTGTCTAAATGCATTTCTAGTGTAACTAGAGTATGGGAGATGGTATAGAAATGTGCAAAATCAATTTTTGCATGAATTGGGTTTTGGGTTAAATTGCTTGTTTTGGTAATTTCATGAGAAATGTTTTGATTGGGCATGTTATGTGTTTACATTTATGCCTTGAAGGTGTTTGATAAAATGCTTATGTTGATTTAGCATGTTGGTTTCATTGAAAATGTTATAACATGCTTGGTGGAAAGTGTGGAATGTAATTATATGCTCATGATATAATTGACATTGTGAAAATGGTGTATGTCACGCTACTCTCATGATATGATGAACATGACATTGGAATTGCAATTGTATATTACATTGCATATACATGGTGTGACACCCCAAAATCCGGGGGTCCCGTTGATAACCCATCAACCCGCGGAAATACTCGTGATAGTCGTATAACCCGACACCACGTCACTCACATGCTTTTAATCAGATTTACCGTCCACAAGGTCAATTATACCTCCATTTATGTCATAGAAGTCAAAGAAAACAAAGCCCAAAAGCATGGTCAAGCATTTTGAAAATTTCAAGTTTTTTTTGGAAAAACCTTCCGGAAGGTCGACATACACCTTCCGGAAGGTCACTGAAGGAACTGTTACATGAAAAAGATCAATTTCAAGAACTTCCGGAAGGTCGACATCAGTAGCAAAAACCTTCCGGAAGGTCCATTCCAGTAGCCAAAACCTTCCGGAAGAACTCGGCAGTCAAAAAGAAACCCAAGGCAAAACCTTCCGGAAGGTCCACTCCAGTAGACAGGTCCTTCCGGTAGGTTTTACTCCAGTAGCTAAAATCTTCCGGAAGGTTCATTCCAGTGGGCAAAACCTTCCGGAAGGTATTAGCTGTGAGCAAGGCAAGCTGGGGTTTTTAGCAAAACCTTCCGGAAGTCCGACACACACCTTCCGGTAGGTTTTCAGACTGTGAGCATAAAAATGGATTTCTTCTCCCTCCAAACCATCCTTAAAGCTACCCCATACACTCCAAACTCATTCAATACATGTTTAATGAGATTTTCCATATAATACCCAACTCATACAATCTCTATTACAATTCATTCCATAATATATATACATCAAAATGGAATTTTGTTAAAGGTTTTACAAAACTTAATCTAAGGCCACAAGCCGGCCCCCTTCATTCTTGATGCTCTCCATGGGAGCCAATCGCCGGTGTAAACCCGACACCTGAAAATGGTTTCCCGTATAGGGTGAGCACAACGCCCAGTAGAGATAAACCTATAGAGGTTACTCTCCCCCTAGATGCACATGCTCATGTAATCATAACATAAACATATCACTTAACATTTCACATACTTATGCATTCTATGATGGAATGCAACAATGCCATGCCATGGAATGAAGTGACACTCACCCATGCATTTCAACCCGAGTCCCCACCGACTCACGCAACACAATGCAACGCCAAAGTGTAATGCACCCCGTCTATTGACGGAAAAACCCATCCAATGATCGTTATGAAATCCGATCATCATTGGAATCTACCCATTGAATGGGTGTTTTTATAACCAAAACCCTTGTGTTTTCTTTGGGCAACGGATTTTCGGAATCACACCGCCGGTTCCGTGCACCGTGTCACTTTTCTGGAATCTCACCGCCGGCCAAGTGACTCAACCAAGTGGTTTAGGGTTTTGCACCCAAGGAAGTCGTCATGCCCCTTCTTGCTATACCCAACACAAGTTTTTCCTTATGCAATGCAATCATGTGACTCCATGTGACCATCGGTCCACATTTCCAAGCCCACATATCAACCACCAAACAAGGTGTTGATTATATCCATGCATCTCCCACACACCAACACTCATGCAATAGTCCCATGAATGTGATGCCATGAAAATGCTCATAATGTAACATCTACCACATGAGCAATGTATCCACATGTTCAACATGTCATAACTTCATGGCAATTATATCAAGTGCATATAACTACCAAACCACATATTCATATCAACATATCAAAGTCATATCTTGACAACATAGAGCATAAATTTCAATTATCTCTATACACACAAATATGTTATCACAATATAATTGAAATAACACCCATTTATCAACTAAGGCATTTAAACAAACACCTTGTAGGCACAAACCATAAATCACATATATACATTATTACTCATGCATATATTTATGTATACCCTTATTTTAGCTACACCTAGAGTAGAATGATCCAAGATAGGATTAACCCCTACCTCAATAGAGATGTAGGCAATCTCTATACACCAAAATCACCCAAAATCCAAGACTTTCCCCAAACTCCACCTTTGGATCTTCGGTGAAACGCCTTATTTTTGGTACGTAGACGTAGCCCTCGACGAGTAGATCACCTCTCTCTTCTAGCTCGACGGAATCCGAGCGACGGTTGTCGGAGAAATCGCCGGAGAAAGGCTTAAGAAAAACCCTTTTCTCTCTCCTCTCTTTCTCTCTCTCTTTGAACGGCTGAACAAAGACTCAAGTGGCTTGGAAATCTGATTTTTCAGATATTTTAGCTCCTATTTATAATTTTAAATGTGTGGTCTACATCGCACCGCTCGTTTATTACTTTCGGGTCCGTTTTTCGTCCCGAAACGACTCATTAAGTCCCGGATTAAGTCCAAATAAATTTTATTGGCACATTAATCCAATTATAAGGAAATTTAATATTTCTCGTTTTTGGGGACCTTTAAAAGGTCAATCGCCACGCAGTCGTCTCGAACTACGTGCAAAATCCGACTATCTCGAAATTCAACGAATTTTCTGGTGGTCACTAGAATTCGCGTTGCGAATCCAACGACGCACTCCGTTTCCTCATCCGAGGTCTAGAACATATGTATTTCAAATACGTGCAGTAATGGCAAATTACCATTTTGCCCTTCTTCAGAAAAATTTCAAATTTTCCCGGGTTTCACATTCTCCCCCCCTTAAAAGAATTTCGTCCCTGAAATTCACATACACATATACATTTAATAGCATGCATATGCAACAAGTAATATACTCTCAATACCAAGCCGTAAGTATGAAAATGTACCTCTATCCTCAAACAGGAAAGGGTAATTGGCACGTATGGTGTCCTCACGCTCCCATGTTGCCTCCTCTACTCCCCGGTGCTGCCAAAGCACCTTCACTAACCTCACGGTCTTGCCTCGCAAAACCTGTTCCCGGCTATCCATGATACGTACCGGTCCCTCCTCGAAGGTCCCATCTGTATCAACAACAAGCTCGCCCCAATCCACCACATGAGTCGGATCTGGTGTGTATTTCCGGAGCATAGAGACATGGAATACTGCGTGAACACTTGCTAAATCAGGCGGTAACGCCAATCGGTAAGCAACTGCACCAACCCTCTCGAGTACCTCGAAGGGCCCGATATATCTCGGCGACAGTTTTCCCCGCTTGCCGAACCTGACCACTCCTCTCGTAGGCATAACCTTCAAGAATACATGATCACCCACCTCAAACTCTAGAGGTCTCCGCCGTCTGTCGGCGTAGCTCTTCTGCCGGCTCTGAGCCGTGAGAAGACGCTTCCGTATCAAGTTCACCTTCTCTGAGGTGTCTCTAATCAACTCAGGACCCGTAGAGGGTCTCTCTCCAACCTCCGTCCAACAAACCGGAGATCTACAAGGCCTCCCATATAATGCCTCATAGGGTGCCATCTGTATGCTCGCCTGATAACTATTGTTATAGGCAAACTCTACCAAGGGTAAGTGATCTTCCCAGCTTCCCTTGAGGTCTAGGACGCATGCCCGCAGCATGTCCTCTAGTGTCTGGATGGTCCTCTCAGACTGACCGTCCGTCTGGGGATGAAAAGCAGTGCTCATCATCAACTGAGTCCCCATGGTTCGCTGGAAACTCTCCCAAAAATGAGATGTGAATCTGGGATCCCGATCCGATACTATAGATACGGGCACCCCATGCAATCGGACAATCTCCCGTATATATAACCTACAGAATTCCTCCAATGTGAAGGTCATCCGCACAGCCAAGAAGTGTGCCGACTTCGTAAGCCGGTCCACTATCACCCACACCGCATCATGTCCCCGCGATGTCCGTGGCAAGTGAGTCACAAAATCCATCGTGACATGCTCCCACTTCCACTCAGCTACCTCCAAAGGCTGGAGTAATCCCGCTGGTCTCTGGTGTTCAGCCTTCACTTGCTGACATGTGAGACATCTCCCAACAAATTCACCAACTTGTCTCTTCATCCCATTCCAATAATACTGGCGACGAAGATCATGATACATCTTCGTGCCCCCTGGATGAACTGCAAAACGGGAACAATGAAATTCCCTAAGAATCTCCTCCCTTAGATCTGGAGATTGGGGAACCACAATCCTTCCCCTATACCGAAGACTACCATCCAAATGAATGGCCCAGCCCTCGTCACCTGTACCCGACTGCACCCGGTCCTTAATGGACACTATCTCTGGGTCTTGCCCCTGAGACTCAATCACTCTGCTCAGTAGGGAAGGCGTAGCCACCAAACTTCCCAGGGTACCCTGAGCCTGCCCCATGTAATGTAGCCCAAACTGTCCCACAGTTTCGAGCATTTCCCACTCCCGGGAAGCCATACTAGCCAAGACTCCCCTCGACTTTCGGCTAAGTGCGTCAGCCACCACATTTGCCTTACCAGGATGGTAATGCAACGTGAAGTCGTAATCTTCCAGAAACTCCATCCATCTGCGTTGCCTCATGTTGAGGTCCCGCTGTGTAAAGATGTACTTCAGACTCTTGTGGTCTGAAAACACCTCAAACTGCTCACCATACAGGTAGTGGCGCCAAGCCTTCAAGGCAAAGACAATAGCCGCCAACTCCATATCATGAGTAGGGTAATTCTGCTCATGGTTCTTTAACTGTCGAGAACCATAAGCCACGACCCTCCCGGACTGCATCAACACACATCCGAGCCCGTCCTTAGAGGCATCACAATAGACTGTGTACCTCTGTCCCCTTTCTGGGACTATCAATATAGGAGCTGAAGTAAGCCTCCTCTTCAACTCCTGGAATGCCTTCTCGCAAGAATCATTCCACTCAAACTTAACCTCCTTCCGAGTCAACTTCGTCATAGGTGCAGCTAACCTAGAGAAGTCCTCGATAAACCGCCGATAATACCCAGCCAATCCCAAGAAACTGCGTATCTCGAAAACTGACTTCGGCCTCTCCCAATTCATCACCGCCTCGACCTTCTCCGGGTCTACGGATACACCCGAAGCCGACACTACATGTCCCAAAAACTTCACCTCAGTCAGCCAAAACTCACACTTGCTGAACTTGGCATACAACTGATGGTCTCTCAAGATCTGAAGAACGATCCTCAAGTGACCCTCATGCTCCTCCTCAGACTTGGAATAGATCAAGATGTCGTCAACAAAGACTACGACAAATTGATCAAGGTAGGGTTGGAACACCCTATGCATGAGATCCATGAATGCCGCCGGGGCATTCGTCAATCCGAAAGGCATGACAGTAAACTCGTAATGCCCATACCGCGTTCTGAACGCCGTCTTAGGGATATCTGCCTCCCTAACCCTCAACTGATGGTAACCGGTACGTAGATCTATTTTGGAGTAGACCCGCGCCCCTCTCAGTTGATCAAACAAGTCATCAATCCTCGGCAAAGGGTACCTGTTCTTGATAGTAACCCTATTTAACTGCCGGTAATCTATGCAGAGTCGAAGGGTGTTGTCCTTCTTCTTTGCAAATAACACCGGAGCGCCCCATGGTGAGGTACTCGGTCTAATGAATCCCCTGTCCAACAATTCCTGCAATTGGACCTTGAGTTCTTGCAACTCAGCAGGCGCCATCCTATGTGGAGTCATAGAAATGGGCGAAGTGCCAGGATGTAACTCAATGGTAAAGTCTACATCCCTATGTGGAGGTAATCCCGGTAGTTCATCCGGAAAAACATCCTCGTATTCACAAACCACTCGAGGTAGACCCAACTCCTGCCTCTCCTCGTTCTCTAGGGTAAGGCTTGCTAGCCAACCCATCAACTGCCCGTGCCATCGGGAGTCATACACCCCTTGGGGTAAAGCACCATGCTTGTCCCCCTGGAACTTGAAACAAACACCCTCAGGCGTATAAGCAGTGATCCTTTTCCGATCACAGTCTATCACAACACGGTGTGCCGTCAACCAATCCATCCCTAGGATGACATCAAACTCCGACATGTCCATGACCCTAAGGTCAACGGTGAGTAGAATCCCAGAGATCTCTAACTCACAACCCCGACATATCTGACCAACCCTCACCCTAGCACCTAGGGGAGAACTCACATGCAATGGCTCCTCCAAGGTCTCAACCTCTAAGCCCAAGTCTTTCACACAAGATGCAGCAATAAATGAATGTGATGCACCAGAATCAAATAATACCCTAGCCCATAAACGAGAGAGTAAGAATGTACCCTGTATCACCGACAAATCTGCCGGTTCAGTCTGTGGCGTCATGGCGTAGACACGCCCCTGGGTCCCTGAAGTACCGGCTTGTAAGCCCTGTCCTCGGCCTCGACCCAAACTCTGGCCCATCTGGCCTGATTGCGTGGCACTCGCACGTGATGTAGTAGGGGTCTGTGCAGCACCCTGGAACTGGTACTGGCTTCCCTGGCCTGTAGTGGGGTAGGGAGGAACATAAGGTGTCTGTGTGTGCCCCACTGAAGACTGGGACTGGGATGCCCCATAACTCTGGGATCCCTGCCTCTGAGGACAATCCCGCTTCATGTGCCCCGGTTGGTGGCAATGATAGCAAGTCCGTTGGCCTGCCTGGTAGGAAGGCCTCTGATTTCTCCCACCTTGGGAGGATTGACCCTGGCCTTGGCTTTGATAGCCACGGCTCTGCCCTTGCTGTCCCTGCGGAGTAAAAGTTCTCTGCCTCTTTCCCGCACTAGAAGAAGAGTATGGTCCCTCCTTCTTCTTGTCCTTAGTACCACCCTCGCGAATATTCCTCGCGTCATTCACCTCTCGTTCAATAGCCATGGCCGTCGTGATCATTAAATCCAGATCTTGTAGGAGAAGACCTACAATTTTCCCCCGAATGGAAAGCTTCAAGCCTTCCTCAAACCTTCTTACCTTAGCCACAGCTGTGGCTACGTAATCATCGGCGAAACGTGCTAGTTCTGTGAACTTCGCCACATATTCCATCACCGTCATGTTTCCTTGTTTCAATTCCAGAAACTCCCGGGCCTTTGCATGTCGCATGGCCGGTGGGAAATACTTGCCCATGAAGAGCTCCTTGAACTCTTCCCATGTCATAGTCTCAAGATCCTTTGTGCCCGAGACCCAATCCCACCACACTTGGGATTCTCCTTCTAGCTGGAATGCAGCTAGTGTTATCTTACTGGCGTCGGAAGTGATTCCCATTGCCTTCAAGATCTTTGTTACTTGCCGGAACCAATGGTCAGCCACCATAGGATCCGCCCCTCCCGTAAAAACTGGAGGTTTATGTGCCTTGAACTGTTGGAGGTTACTCATACCTCCCCGGTGTGCAACCGTAGCTGCCATCATGCCCATAGTCTCATTAAAGGCCTGTTGATCGAAGGCCGGTGGTTGTTGATTAGTTCTCCCACCGCCTCGGCGTCCCCTTCCTCGACTAGCCATCTATATTTGTCAGATAGCAAACAAGTCTCACAAGGTATCCCGAAAATAGGGATCAAGATTGAAACTTTGAGAATTCCTCTCATTGTCTCACTAGTAATGCTTATGCCACCCACTAGTAGACATTTATACCATGAACCACTCCGTTCATCCCTTATTCCGAACCCAAGGTTATATTTTCTAACCTAATGTGTTCCTTTACATATACATTCTACCATGTATATAATTCACATGTCATGTAGCACATAACATATAGCAAACAACAATTAACATGTATGCACATGGAATGTAATGGTCTAAACCCATGCCCCTCAAGCCCTAGGTTTATCGTAAACCTATGCTCTGATACCAAGCTGTGACACCCCAAAATCCGGGGGTCCCGTTGATAACCCATCAACCCGCGGAAATACTCGTGATAGTCGTATAACCCGACACCACGTCACTCACATGCTTTTAATCAGATTTACCGTCCACAAGGTCAATTATACCTCCATTTATGTCATAGAAGTCAAAGAAAACAAAGCCCAAAAGCATGGTCAAGCATTTTGAAAATTTCAAGTTTTTTTTGGAAAAACCTTCCGGAAGGTCGACACACACCTTCCGGAAGGTCACTGAAGGAACTGTTACATGAAAAAGATCAATTTCAAGAACTTCCGGAAGGTCGACATCAGTAGCAAAAACCTTCCGGAAGGTCCATTCCAGTAGCCAAAACCTTCCGGAAGAACTCGGCAGTCAAAAAGAAACCCAAGGCAAAACCTTCCGGAAGGTCCACTCCAGTAGACAGGTCCTTCCGGTAGGTTTTACTCCAGTAGCTAAAATCTTCCGGAAGGTTCATTCCAGTGGGCAAAACCTTCCGGAAGGTATTAGCTGTGAGCAAGGCAAGCTGGGGTTTTTAGCAAAACCTTCCGGAAGTCCGACACACACCTTCCGGTAGGTTTTCAGACTGTGAGCATAAAAATGGATTTCTTCTCCCTCCAAACCATCCTTAAAGCTACCCCATACACTCCAAACTCATTCAATACATGTTTAATGAGATTTTCCATATAATACCCAACTCATACAATCTCTATTACAATTCATTCCATAATATATATACATCAAAATGGAATTTTGTTAAAGGTTTTACAAAACTTAATCTAAGGCCACAAGCCGGCCCCCTTCATTCTTGATGCTCTCCATGGGAGCCAATCGCCGGTGTAAACCCGACACCTGAAAATGGTTTCCCGTATAGGGTGAGCACAACGCCCAGTAGAGATAAACCTATAGAGGTTACTCTCCCCCTAGATGCACATGCTCATGTAATCATAACATAAACATATCACTTAACATTTCACATACTTATGCATTCTATGATGGAATGCAACAATGCCATGCCATGGAATGAAGTGACACTCACCCATGCATTTCAACCCGAGTCCCCACCGACTCACGCAACACAATGCAACGCCAAAGTGTAATGCACCCCGTCTATTGACGGAAAAACCCATCCAATGATCGTTATGAAATCCGATCATCATTGGAATCTACCCATTGAATGGGTGTTTTTATAACCAAAACCCTTGTGTTTTCTTTGGGCAACGGATTTTCGGAATCACACCGCCGGTTCCGTGCACCGTGTCACTTTTCTGGAATCTCACCGCCGGCCAAGTGACTCAACCAAGTGGTTTAGGGTTTTGCACCCAAGGAAGTCGTCATGCCCCTTCTTGCTATACCCAACACAAGTTTTTCCTTATGCAATGCAATCATGTGACTCCATGTGACCATCGGTCCACATTTCCAAGCCCACATATCAACCACCAAACAAGGTGTTGATTATATCCATGCATCTCCCACACACCAACACTCATGCAATAGTCCCATGAATGTGATGCCATGAAAATGCTCATAATGTAACATCTACCACATGAGCAATGTATCCACATGTTCAACATGTCATAACTTCATGGCAATTATATCAAGTGCATATAACTACCAAACCACATATTCATATCAACATATCAAAGTCATATCTTGACAACATAGAGCATAAATTTCAATTATCTCTATACACACAAATATGTTATCACAATATAATTGAAATAACACCCATTTATCAACTAAGGCATTTAAACAAACACCTTGTAGGCACAAACCATAAATCACATATATACATTATTACTCATGCATATATTTATGTATACCCTTATTCTAGCTACACCTAGAGTAGAATGATCCAAGATAGGATTAACCCCTACCTCAATAGAGATGTAGGCAATCTCTATACACCAAAATCACCCAAAATCCAAGACTTTCCCCAAACTCCACCTTTGGATCTTCGGTGAAACGCCTTATTTTTGGTACGTAGACGTAGCCCTCGACGAGTAGATCACCTCTCTCTTCTAGCTCGACGGAATCCGAGCGACGGTTGTCGGAGAAATCGCCGGAGAAAGGCTTAAGAAAAACCCTTTTCTTTCTCCTCTCTTTCTCTCTCTCTTTGAACGGCTGAACAAAGACTCAAGTGGCTTGGAAATCTGATTTTTCAGATATTTTAGCTCCTATTTATAATTTTAAATGTGTGGTCTACATCGCACCGCTCGTTTATTACTTTCGGGTCCGTTTTTCGTCCCGAAACGACTCATTAAGTCCCGGATTAAGTCCAAATAAATTTTATTGGCACATTAATCCAATTATAAGGAAATTTAATATTTCTCGTTTTTGGGGACCTTTAAAAGGTCAATCGCCACGCAGTCGTCTCGAACTACGTGCAAAATCCGACTATCTCGAAATTCAACGAATTTTCTGGTGGTCACTAGAATTCGCGTTGCGAATCCAACGACGCACTCCGTTTCCTCATCCGAGGTCTAGAACATATGTATTTCAAATACGTGCAGTAATGGCAAATTACCATTTTGCCCTTCTTCAGAAAAATTTCAAATTTTCCCGGGTTTCACACATGGGAAGCATCATATTCGTGGGCATGTGACATGGGTGTGGGTGTGTGCATGGTTTTGATCAAACACCATTCTTAGTGGATGATGCGTGGGCTCGGGAAAGTTGGACCATGGTTCAACTGAGTTTCACGGGTTGCATTGAAAATAGGGTTAGGTAAGCAAGAAGGGCTAGATTGTCCCACAGGTGCAAGACCCGGTAATTTGGATACACACTCCGTTGGTATTGAATCCATTAAGTGTGTCGGCGTGCGGAGCCGTTGGTGGAAGCTGCAAATGTCGGTTGGGTGCCCGTTGGTGGAAGTCTATATGATGAGAACCAAGGTGGGCCTACTCTTAAAGATCCTTTGCATGTCCAGATGGTCCAATTACAAGATCAAGAGCCAAGAAGATCAAGGAAACAATGCAAGGATTGGTGCAATTCGTTTGGGATGAAGCTAGCAAGAGCCCAACACTCAAGATGGGCTTGAAAGAAGGAGAACATGTTAGATAGGGCCTATTGTTGTTAAGGCCTTCAATTTGTTTAAAAGATTTTTATTATTAGTTTAGAATAAGTGGGCTTGAGGATGCTTAGCCCATATATGTCTTATTAATTTATTTAAAGTCTTATTAGGATTTGTTTCGTTAGTAGATTAAGATTTGTTTCCTTAGCAGATTAGGATTTGTTTTTTTTAGTAGATTAGGATTTGTTTCCTTAGTAGATTAGGATTTTTAGGATTTTTTTCTTGTAATGACCAGCCTATAAATAGGCGTTCTATCAATGAAAAAGGGGAGACAATATATAATGAATTTTGATTGTGAGTTGAGTTGAGTTTACTCCTCTTGTTCTTGATTGAACTTTTGAACTTATCAAAGGTAAATCACAACCTTTGTGGCGTTCCTCCTTGTAATTTGGGTTCTTTAGACGGGTTCTTCAACGGGTCTAGATTTTAATATAATCTAGGTTCTTGACACGAGTTCTCAACGGGTCTAGATTCTCCATCCATAGACCTGAGTTTGGCTTTCTTGGGTTGTATTTCCAATATTGTTGTTGGATCTCAAAGCAAGTCGATTGGGGTTCACATCATTTGGCATCAGAGCAAGGTTTCCAATCAGGTCTTATCCTATCCTTTTATTTCTTGCATAATTTATTCTAGGGCTTCATTGTTCTAGGGTTACAAAAGAAAAAAAAGGGCTGCAAAAATTCTTCTTAGGGTTTTGTGTGGCTGCCAAAATTTTTTTTTTTTTTCATTGTTCTAGGGTTTGAGTTATTGTTAGGGTTTTTTCAATTGTTTACTATCTAGTTTGTGATCAAATCAGTTGGGAAAAAAAAATTCTGTCCAAAAAAAAAAAAAAACAGAAGAAAAAAAAAAAAGAGAAAATTCAAATTTTTTTTTTTTTTTTTTGTAAACCTTCAATGTTTATGATCTTTCTCCTTAAGATGTCGGTGAAGATTCGAGGACGAATCTTTTTTAGGAAAGGGGGAATGATGAGAACCAAGGTGGGCCTACTCTTAAAGATCCTTTGCATGTCCAGATGGTCCAATTACAAGATCAAGAGCCAAGAAGATCAAGGAAACAATGCAAGGATTGGTGCAATTCGTTTGGGATGAAGCTAGCAAGAGCCCAACACTCAAGATGGGCTTGAAAGAAGGAGAACATGTTAGATAGGGCCTATTGTTGTTAAGGCCTTCAATTTGTTTAAAAGATTTTTATTATTAGTTTAGAATAAGTGGGCTTGAGGATGCTTAGCCCATATATGTCTTATTAATTTATTTAAACTCTTATTAGGATTTGTTTCCTTAGTAGATTAGGATTTGTTTCCTTAGCAGATTAGGAATTGTTTTTTTAGTAGTTTAGGATTTGTTTCCTTAGTAGATTAGGATTTTTAGGATTTTTTTCTTGTAATGACCAGCCTATAAATAGGCGTTCTATCAATGAAAAAGGGGAGACAATATATAATGAATTTTGATTGTGAGTTGAGTTGAGTTTACTCCTCTTGTTCTTGATTGAACTTCTGAACTTATCAAAGGTAAATCACAACCTTTGTGGCGTTCCTCCTTGTAATTTGGGTTCTTGAGACGGGTTCTTCAACGGGTCTAGATTTTAATATAATCTAGGTTCTTGACACGAGTTCTCAACAGGTCTAGATTCTCCATCCATAGACCTGAGTTTGGCTTTCTTGGGTTGTATTTCCAATATTGTTGTTGGGTCTCAAAGCAAGTCGATTGGGGTTCACATCACTATAAATACCCACCCCAAGAAAGACTCGGGATTTATAAATGGTCATTGGGTGTGCAACATCAATTTCAGGGGCTTGGAATACTCGGATTCATACGCATGACATTGCATGTGTTATGGGAGTCGGTGAAGGCTCGGGTTGCGTTGCATGTGTGAGTCTCACCTCATAACATTGCATGGCATTATGACATCATTCTTGAAGTTGTATGTTCTTGGATGAATGCTTGTTTGATTGTTGAATTGCATGTGAGTATTTCATATGCATCTAGGTTGGGGAGTAGCCTCTTTAGAAGATACCTTATTGATCGTGGCTCACCCATTATGTCGACAATATTTCAGGTGCGGGACAAGCGCCGGTGGAAGGCTCTCACTTGGACCCTCATTGATGAAGAAAGCTGAGTTGTGGCTTTAAATTACATTTTTGTAAAATAAGTGTGTAATTAGTTTTTCGATATGTAATATTGTATAAAGGATTGTAAAACAAACTCATATGAACTTTATTTTGTGTAAAATTTGATGTTATATGAGTTTGGGTGGATGTTGTAAGAGATTGGATGAGTTGGAATTAAAAAAGGATAGAATTCGAGGCAAACTAGACTCTTCTACCGGTAGAAAAATTTCAGAGAGCTCTTCTACCGGTTAGAACGTTGATTATCTACTTGTTGAAAAAATTCCATAGAGCTCTTCTACTAGTAGAATGTTGATTATCTACCGGTAGCACCTCTTAAATTTTCAGAAATTAAAAATAATTTTCAGAAATTAAAAATAATTTTGTCAAGCCTTCGGGCCTTGAGTCCTTTCATTCAAAGGAAGTAAATGGAGTAATATTAAGGACAAATTGATGTTTATTGGACCTTGGAATAGTCAAGTGATAGAAATGTACACATGTTATGCGTTTGGGAGTGTCCGGTACAAGGGAGACTTTGTTTAAACTCTGTGTTGTTTATAATCCCGGTGAAGGGGATGTTATGCCGTGGTGTCGAGTTATGCGGCATTCACAGGTACTTCTGCGGGTTGATGAGTGATCAATGGTTTGACAAAGGACCATCAATTTTAGGGGCGTCACAAATAAGGTGAGAAGTATGGACCTAGGTGTATCATTCATGCATTGCATCAAACACCCTATGACCATACATTATATATATTTTTATTTCTTTATTTTTATATATGAAAAACTGAAAAACAATTGAAAATTAGAAATTCAAAAAGATTTTTGATGTCTAGTTGGACATTCTTTTTAGCATTTATGGTAATTGTTTTCTTTTCCTTATTATTGCATACTTATGCATATTTTTCTGTTTTATTAAGAAAAATACTAAAACATTAGAAAATAAAAAGCAAAAAGGTTTCTTTTGTTTGTTTTTTGTTGTTTGTCATGGTAATCACACTTTGATTTGGTTTATAACGTATCCATCTTTAATTCAAAGTTGAGTGTATTAATATGAAAAATATTGGGGAATAGAGACCTTGATGGTCATAGGTCTTAGTGCTTTATTCTTGAACCAATGTTCTTTTGCCCTAATGTGCTTGGATTATGTGTTATTTGTAAAAATTCAAAAATCAAGTACACACCAACCGTTCACCTTCATACTTGGGAGTCTAGCTAGCTTAATAAATTAATGACCTTACGCGACTCTAAGTGTTGGTGATGGGTGAACACATGGCTGAGGGTTAGGAAATCCCCAAATCCCTTAAAAGATGATGAAGAGCCTAATGTGGTCAAACTTAAAAAGTGACTCATAAAATAAATGGCTAAGTATCAATTGCACTTGAATTGTTGAGAGTACTATGTTGTTCGGGGAGTGGGAGATTTATGTGGATCTTCTCTCATGATTATACATGTGGATTGCACGACAGTACATAGAGGGGGTGAATAGGTTTTTAAACTTTACGGTTAAATAATCACAAATTAAAACCTATTACTGTGGCAATTACCTCTTGTCACAAAGATTAAATGATTAATAGTGAGAACCCCTTTTTAGCCACAATGCATGAACCCATGATGATTAGTGTTTTTAATTTGTCAATTAAGCACTCAATTAATCACATGGATCCCAACCCAATGACCCAAACCCTTGATCGCACAACTATGGATGATAACAATATTCAATAAAACATACAATTAATCACATAGAGAAAATCACAAGTGTATATGAAAAACAATAAATAGCACAAGTGATTTGTTGACGCGAAAACCCTCCTTGGAAAAAATCGCTCGTAAGCTTCTAAGTTCACCAAAACCTAATCTACTATCCCAAAATCAGCTTACTAGTACTCGAGTCTTATACCTCAATCAATGCCATGATTAGATGCTTAATTCCGTCAATAAGCCTCTCCGCCAAAGTGCCTCTCCAATGCCTTGTGTATCTTCACTTAGATTCAGCACCGCAATGGAGCATCTAGGCCTCGAGCAATCTTGGGTGCACCAACAATCCTCGATATGCACATTCCAATGGGTTTGGCCTTTAACCAATCAAGATCTTCTTCACCAACTTGTGACATTGGATAAGAATCACTAGATGGTACCCTTGGGTCATAGGGATAAGAATCACTAGGTGGTAGAAGCTCTCTAGGTAAAAGATAAGATTTGGCTTTTAAAATACTCACAAAAGGCTTTTCCTAGGTGTAGGAAAGGCTTGTCATATTTATAGGTCCGAAAAAATAGCAATTTTGGTCAACATGAAAACTCAAATTCGCGAATGACCGCTTGAGCCATGGGAGAGCGGTCATAGGACGGTGGTCGCTGGAATTAAAAATGAATTCCAAACTGACCAAGGAAAGTAGGAACGCTCGAGTGACCTCAAATGGCGACCCATGCTATTGTCCATTTAGCTTTTTACCCGTATTATCCCCTAAATCATATGAAGAGACCACTCTAGCGAAGGCTAGCAAGCATAGGGTGGTCCCTACTGGTTTTTTAAGCCCAAAACCAAGCAAAAAACTTGTTCTCTTGAACACTAAAGGGTGTTGCTCAAGAGGGATCCGGTGATGGTTCATTCCTATGTTTTCAAAATGCACAAGAGGTTTAGAAAAAAATATATTTTAAGAACACCTAGGAGCCATTCTCGGATCTAATATCGATTCCATTTTAACTCTAATCCTCCTAAGTCTATTAAACCAAGTGATCATCTTAGGTATCTATGTCATTACCTTGTCCTAAGTAAGAAGGTGCATACACGGGGTTTTTGATGCATGATCACCTCCCTTCGAGTATGCTTTTGGATCTTCATCATCATGGAATAGGTTGATATTTATAAAAGACTCCATGAAATTAGCCAATTAAAAAATATGATCTCACAATCTCCCCATTTCGAAATTTCATGACAAAATCCACAAGTAAAAAATTGAGATTACAACCCACAAACCCTTAAACTAAATGAATTGTAAACTAATCTCAACACTCATGTCTATGTCTCTAATCTCTTAGTACAAGAACTACATATTTGAATGTATCATGAAGATCATAGTCATGCACATCACCACTAAACAAAAACCTTGTGAAAAGCATAATATGTATGAAAGACATAACATAAATCACAGATATGGAGAGCACCAAGTTAAGCATATGGCATATTCATGTGTACATTATGCAAGTGCAAGCCTATAACATATGTAAGAAATATCTTGCCCAATATGCTTGAGAACTTTAAGATATAGTATGACAATGCACAATTAGTTCGCCCCCTTATTTGGTGGTCACAATTAAAATAACAAGTGTAAAATAAACAAAGAAAAATAGGTGGTTTCATGCCAAGCTTGAAAATGTACTCTCTTGAGTATTAGAACAAACTCCCCCTTACTCTATTCACATGCAACTTACCTAGGCTAGTTAAGAGTAAATCTCCCCGATTTCTTCCATATGTACCTAAAATATTCTCCCCCTTTTTGTCACAAATGCCAATTCAATGATGACCTATGAAAATCAAGGTACAAAATCAAGTCATCCCAAAATATTATTTCCCAATTTGTTACAAAATGTCAGTCCAATGACGACTAATAAAAAGCGTGGCTTAGAAATATGGTAAAACAAGAAATGTGTTTTTTCTACATCCAACTTCTATGGAATTTGTTCCAATATTGAGGCAGAGTGTAGGGCAATTCTGGATGGACTAATTTTGTTTGGAAGACTTGGTTTAGTTGACTATAAAGTGGTTCTGGAATCTGATTCTAAGATTTGGGTGGACATTCTCACAAGGGAAATTCAACCTCCATGGAAGTTTGGGAATTTCTTGCATCAAATTAACAGGTTGCTTGGGAGGTTATAGTGTGAACTTGTACATGCATATAGAGAAGCTAATGTGGTGGTGGATTTTTTGGCAAGTCAAGGGGTTAGGGATGGTGCTAGTTCAGAATTCTCCTCTGCTAATTCTTTGCCTGTTCCAGCGAGGCTACTTTTGTTGCAAGACTATAGGCAGATTAGAGCTCTCAGAAGACGTTATTCACTCATTCATTTATAAATTTTTTTATTGGTTTGGATAAACTGGAATGAGGATTCATTTACAGAGTAGGGTAATAGCTTTAAGGTTCTTTAAGAAGAAGCTTGGTTCTTTGATTTTTTGATGTCATACTTTTAAGTAGCTTACATTCATGGGGTAAGGTTCTTTGTCCCCCCCCCCCCCCCCCCGCGGGCCCCCCATGTTAGGTGTAATTACTTTATTATTATTTATAAATTTTTCCCTCTAAATATCAAGGTTTTATTAAAAAAAGAAGCTAGATCATGCACTTGAAGTAAGCAAATGACAAACAAGGCATATAATTCAAAGTCTAAATGATAAGGCATCAAATAACATGACTAAGAGTATGTCACAACAAACAAAAAATAATCAAAACAAATAAAATTCAACAAAAAATAGAGTACTTAAGTACATACCATGAATGAATAATAACACTAAAAACTCCCACATGGTCCTATACCAAAATCTTTGAAACAGCTCAAGTGACTATACCATCTCCACCATGTTGAGTACATAATTTTGCATGACTTTATATCTCAAACCACTCTTTTTAGCTTTGTTTGTTAATCATATGTTTCATTTTAGGTGAGTTTGCATTTTATGAGGAATCCGTGTGTTTGCAGGTAATCTGGTGTACACTCATTAGGAGTGCATTGGAATGTTTTGGGAAGTCGTGGAGACGGTTGGATTTGAACTGGGAGCATTGCGGCAATAGGGCATAGAAAATAGCAGTTGTACCAGTAGGAGTTGTACCTATTCATTAGACAATAGATAGTTTATACAGATAGTAGAATGATTGAACCGGTTCATCTCAAACACAAACTTTTCCATCAGTTTGTTCCTAGTTTCCTATCGGATCACTTGAAGTCGAAGTATATAGAGAGTAGATCCACCGGTTCATCATTGCCTCCCACCAGTTCATCATAAACAGAAATTTTCCTATCGGTTCATGCTTACTGTTCTACAGCTTCATCAGAGTTTAAAACCAACAAGGAGTCCTATTTGGAAATTCTGTAGGTTGAATCCTTAAATAAATCTTCCAAGATTTTCATTAGATGAGAGAAAGAGACAAAGAAGGAAGGGTGTGACACCCCGAATTCACGATACTACTTAATCAGTAATTAAACCACGGATTACCCTTGATACCATTGCTATGCTCTGATACCATGCTATGACACCCCATTTACCAGGAGTCCTTTCTCAACGAAATCCGGGTGGAGTCTCCTTTGTACGAGGAGCTCCACCCAATACACAACCTGTGCATATAATACTACTATGACCTTACCAAGGTCTAACATCAATATCCAAGCATTGTATACCTTGAATATCAACTCATAACCATCATCATACAACATATATTCATTCCCAAAAGAATATATGTCCGTAAAGTCCCAATTACATGCCTTTAAACCGAACTAATCTGCAAGGTTTGTTTTAGAAAATATACAAGGCAAAGAAAATGAAACAGAACTAAACAACTCAAAAGTAAAGCTAACTCTGGCTTTAATCCTCAAAGTGGGCCCAAGTGAGGGCCGTCAGCAGAGGCACATCTTGTACCTGAAATATATTCCCATAAAGGGTAAGCCAATGGTCAATAGGGTATCTCCTATGACGATCACCTCCCAATCCATATGCATATGAAGTGTCATACAATCATAATATCTTTCAAGCATTCATTCACACACACACACACACACACACACACACACACACATATATATATACATATAACATAAATAATGCTACGAACCATGCCATGCCATGAAGTCAGAACTCATGCATGCAATGCCAACACCGAGCCCCATCCCTGACATTCCAAGCCCCCCTCATTAATGTTAAACATCCAATGATTATTTAATTAATGTCATGTCTTTTTGGGGTGGCGATTTACGGTCTTTCCCCAATGGGAAACCACACCGTCAACAGATCTTCAGGACATCCCACCTGTGGCTCTATTTTTCTCGTCACGCTTTTATGGGCTTATAACACCAGTGGAAAGCGTGTAACTAACATTGTCGGGTCTTGCACCCGAGGGAGAAAATAGCCTTTCTTGCTAAACCCCAACACATTTATTTATGCAATTCTGATGTGACTCAGTCAGACCTAAGTCCAACCTTCTTAAGCCCACCCGTCAACTCACCTAGGAGGAGATTGACCCAAACCCATGCACACATACTCACACTCATGTCAATTCCCACGAATGTAGTGCAACCCATGCATATGTAATGTAATTTAGAATTGCAATTTCATTTCATCATAATGTTAATTACATCATGAAAGCATATAGTAATATTTCATAAACATCAGCAAATGTGCTATATATATGATCATTATCAAAATAACATACTTGTATTTACCTAAGCATTTATCAAAACAATTAGTGGGCATGAAATGTAAACACATATCATACCAAAATAATTCATTTCATCATACCATACATCTTCCTACTGGTAGGTTGTGCCTCTCCTACCAGTAGGTTCACATTTTCATAATCCAATCTAATTCAAGCAAGACAAGGGTTCAACGAGTTCTCATATTCAACCTTAACGCACTAGTTACACTAGTTAAGAGCTAAAACATGTGATACACACACCCATAGCCCTACCCATTTCATATAGCAATCCTAGGTCTAAAGTAAATCTAGATAGGAGGGAACCGTACCTCTTGTAGCAAGAACAAAGAAGAAAAATCATCAAGAATACCCCAAACAAGCCTGCTCCAAGTTTAGTCCCTAACCCTTGATTTTCAAAAATTGTGCAAAATGGTTGTTGTTGGTATTGGCGCGTAGCCCTCGTTGAGTAGAACAACTTTTGTTCTTGGTTGATCGAATTATAACCGTCGGATCTTGAGATATTTGGAGAAGAAGAAGAAAGAAGTTGAAGAATTTGGGTTTTTCACTCACTCACTCTCTCTCTCATGTTTTGGCCAAGCAAAATGGGGAAATGGGAGACTTCTTTCACCTGGTCCCCTTTATATACTAAGTGGAGAACTTGCCACATGTCACTTTTCCATTGGCCCATTTTTTATCCCAACTAATCACAGTCCACCACGTGTCTTGTTTGATATTATTTTATGAGATTTAATTTAAATTATATTATGGGTTCCACCATTAAAATCTAATTGCAAAAATTTAATCGCGTGATACCCGATCACATCGCAACACGTGAAAATCCGGTTGTCTCAAAATTCAATGAAAATTGACTATCCAACTCGATTTTGCGAGATGAATCCAACAATGAGGTCTGTTTCTTCATCATAGTTATATAAAAATTTGATTTTTTAACCCTTGCTTAACAATTTAATTACTGTTTTACACCTTTTATTAAGATTTTTAATTTTCTTGGGTTTGACAAAGGGAATTTTCAATCGATTATTATTCTAAGAGGAGCCAAAATTTTAAAGGACTTATATATATCCTCTTCATCGTTTTGGAGAGGATCGTTCTTGAGGCTTCTTTGTCGGCTAGGGCTAGGCATCACCCCTTAAACGGGTTTTTCTTCTTTAGCAAAGCACAAGCGTATTACTTGGCTTTGTTTCCTTCTTAGTTAAAATCCTTTCAATCCTTTTTCTTGTAATTGTTTTTAATTCTTGTTTTCAATACAAATTGTTTGATTCAATTTTGATTTCAATATAATTCTTAGTTTTCCTTTCAATGGCTATGTCTTTCATAATTGCTTTTGATTTAATACACGATATGAGGGAGTAGTTTAATTCCGGTAGATCGGATAATGGACTCTCATTTGTGAATAGATAATTTTGACATAAATAGGATTTTAACGTTTAGTGTTATTTTTTTGATTGTTTTAATTGAATTTGAAAACATGAGTGATTTGTGAACATCTTTGCTTTACTGTAGACAATTGAATTTGGCACGGGTAATTCTTGGAGTCCCTGCAATCAACATGATACCAATTCTTTCATAAATTAGTTTTGTCATCGAAATACACATTTACTAAATTCTGATTTTACTTGAATATTCTCCATCCAAGTGAGTTTGATTACGATCTTGAATGTTTTATAAATTCAAAATTCCTATTCATGGTAAGATAAAATTTGAAGATTAGCCGGTTCATTTTATTATTATTTCTTAGTTTTTACCAATCATCACCACTTTTGAATCAAAGGATTTTAATTTTTGTTTTAATCTTATCTCCACTTAAATTTGCCCTCGTTTTTCCTGAGGAGACAACCTCGATATTTTCCGAGTTACTATACGATATAATTTCATACGCTTGGGAAGCATTTTAGACACAACCACTTTAAGGGACACACATTTTTGGTGCCGCTGTTGGGGAACACAAGTGTACAAATTTGAAAGGTGATTCAGATTAATGACAGACAAGTCTTGTGATTTTCATCATGAGCCTACCTAAATTCTTCCATTGTAAATTACTTTAGAATTTTTTTCTTTTCATTTGTAGGATTTTAGTTATAGCATGTGGGCATGTGATCATACAACAATTTTTAAATGTGACCAAAGACCGAACATAGACATGGCCGAGGGAAATTCTGACGCCCCTAAAACCGGGGGTCCTTTGTAAATCCGTTGATCACCCATCTTCCGTTGTAAATTACTTTTGAATTTTTTTCCTTTCATTTGTAGGATTTTAGTTATAGCATGTGGGCATGTGATCATGCAGCAATTTTTAGACGTGACAAAAGACCGAACATAGACATGGCCGAGGGAAATTCTGACACCTCTAAAACCGGGGGTCCTTTGTAAATCTATTGATCACCCATCAACCCGCCCAAATACCCATGAATGTCGCATAACCCGACACCACGTCACAACATCCCCTTCACCAGGATCATAACCAACACAAAATTCGGGCAAAGTCTCCCTTGTACCGAGCACTCCCCAAATGCTCAACCTGTGTACATTTCAATTGCTTGACGATTCCAAGGTCCAATATACATTAATTTACTCTTAATATTACTCCATTTACCTCCTTTGAGCAAAAGGACTCAAGGCCCAGAGGCTTGACAAAAGTATTTTAATTTTTTGAAAATTTAAGGGGACCTACCGGTAGATACTCGACGTTCTACCGATAGAAGTGCCTACTAGAATTCTTCTACTGGTAGATACTCGACGTTCTACCGATAGAAGTGCCTACTGGAATTCTTCTACCGGTAGATAATCAATGTTCTACTAGTAAAAGTGCCCAGTTTGCCCCCGATTCAATCTTTTTTCAATTCCAACTCTTCCAATCACATACAACAACTACCCAAACGCATATAACATCAAATTTTACACAAAATTCAGTTCATATGAGTTCTTTTTACAATCCTTATACAAGATTACATATCCAAAAATAACTACACACTTGTTTTACAAAAATATAGTTTAAAGCCACAACTCGGTTTTCTTCATCCATGAGGGCCCAAGTGAGAGCCATCCACCAGCGCTTGTCTCGCACCTGAAATGTTGTCCCCGTAAAGGGTGAGCCACTCTCAATAGGGTATCTCCTAAAGAGACTACTCCCCAACCTAGATGCATATGAAATGCTCACATGCAATTAAACAATCAACAAACAATCCATTTAAGAATATGTAATTCATAATGCAATACTCTATGACATGCCATGTTATGAGATAAGACTCACACATGCAATGCAACTCGAGCCTTCACTGGCTCCCATATCACATACAATGCCATGCGTATGAATCCGAGAATTCCAAGCCCCCGCCATTGATGTTGCACATTCAATGACCATTATAAATCCCGGGTCCTTCTTGGGGTGGGTATTTATGGACTTCCACCAACGGACACCCAATCGACTCGACATTAATGTACTTCCACCAATGGCCCCACATACGCCGACACACTCTATGGACTCAATACCAACGGAGTGTGTATCCAAATCACCGGATCTTGCACCCAAGGGACAATCTAACCATTCTTGTTAACCTCGACCCTATTTTCAATGCAAACCCGTGTGACTCAGTCGAACATTGATCCAACCTTCTCGAGCCCACGCATCATCCACCAAGAATGGTGTTTGATCAAAACCATGCACACACATGCACACTCATGCCATATGCCCACTAATGTGATGCTACCCATGCATATGCAATGTAATGTACCATTGCATTTAATATCATTATGCAACCAAGTTTTCAATTGCAATATCAACATCATGTTCAACATGTCATGAGCACAATATGAACAACATTCCATCTCAACGATATTCCCAATTGTCAATTTATATCAAATGCATATAAATTACAATCTATATTCTCACCAAGCATGTTACAAAATTTTCAATGTAACAACACCATGCTAAAACAACCTAGGCATTTTATCAAACACTTTTATAGCCCATAATCAAGTAACACTCTCAATCAACACATTTCTCATGAAAATTACCAAAACAAGCAATTTCACCCAAAACTCAATTCATACAAAAATTGGTTTTATACATTTCTCATACTATAGTTACACTAGAAATACATTTAGACAAGAGATTTTCATCTCAAGTCATGCTACCCATTTCATATGAAACCCAAGGTTGAAAATAGATATAGCTAGGAGAAAAACCCCAACCTCTTGAAGCGTAATAAACCTAGTAGGAAGCTCCTGAGAACCCAAACCATGCCTCAAGCCTTGATTTAAAAAAATTATGTCTTTGAAACTTAGTCAAAACCCGTAATTTTTGGTACGTAGACGTTGCCCTTGTCGAGTAGATGAACTTTGGTTTTTGGCCCGATGGCTTTCGACCAAAGGTTTGCCCTATATCATAGAGAGAAGATGAAGAACCCTTGATTTTCTCTTTTCTCTCTCCCTCATCTCTTTTCAAAAAACCCAGCTGAGAATATGGGGAAAAATCTTATTTTCCCCCTTTTTATACTCCCCATTTACTTGGCTCTCATTGTGCCACACGTATGCCTTTCCCAGGTCCGACTTCGTCCCGAATCAATTAAATCTCGTCCCGTTTCAGCTTCAATATATTTTTATTTGAACTAACTTTAAATTATTGTCTAAGTTTCACAATTAATTCCCGATCGCGTTTATTTTGGTCACGTGACACCCGATAGTCTCATAAAATGCGAAAAATCCAACTGTCTAAGAATTCAACAAAAATTGACTAGATATCTAAATTTCGCGAGACGAATCCAACTGTGCACAAAAATTGACTTGGTATCTAAATTTCGCGAGATGAATCCAACTGTGTGGTCCGTTTCGTCATCCGAGTTCTAAAAAATTTTGGGTTTTTGCTCTTTTTCATAAAAATTCAAATTTTTCCGAATTTTACATTCTTCCCTTCTTAAAAGAAATTTCATCCTCGAAATTTATACACACATGCACATTAAACCACATGCATATGCAACAGACATATAACACTTATGACCACAAGAATATACATCCATCCTTGAACAATAACGGATAACTGGTACGTATAGTGTCCTCACGTTCCCATGTTGCCTCCTCCACACCACGGTACTGTCACAACACCTTCACTAGCATCACAGTCTTGCCTCACAAAACCTACTATCGGTTATCCATGATACGCACCGGTCCCTCCTCGAAGGTCCCATCTGCATCAACAACCAGCTCACCCCAATCCACCACATGCATAGGATCTGGAATGTACTTCCAGAGCATGGAGACATGGAACACAACTTGAACCCCTGATAAATTTGGCGATAACGCTAACCGATAAGCGACTGTACCAACCCTCTTGGGTCCTTGAAGGGCCCGATATACCTCGGTGAAAAGCTTTCCCCGCTTCTCGAACCTGACCACTCCTCTCTTGGGCATCACCTTCAAGAAGACGTGATCTCCGACCTCAAACTCCAGAGCTCGTTGATTAGTAGTTAAAATTAACATCTTACTATGCCTTTTTACTGCTAATTATGCTTTGATAGAGTTTCAATGATCCACACAGATCATGAATCATTGAAGCATCTCTCAAGGATCAAGGTAAGTTGAATAAAAGACATGCTCGATGGATGGAATACATTGAGACATTTCCATATGTCATCCGTTACAAGCAAGGTAAGGAGAACATTGTTGCTGATGCTTTATCCCGGAGGTATGTACTTCTTGCTTCTATGAGTGCTAAAATGCTTGGGTTTGAATATGTGAAAGACCTGTATGCCAATGACGCTGACTTTTCTAATGTGTACATGGCATGTGATAAGGCGGCATTTGGTAAGTTTTACAAGCATGATGGTTACTTGTTTAAAGAAAGCAAACTTTGTGTGCCAAGTTGTTCTATGCGTGAGTTATTGGTGCGTGAGGCACATGGTGGGGGATTAATGGGACACTTTGGTGTCAAGAAAACTTTAGAAATTTTGCATGAACATTTATTTTGGCCTAAGATGAAGAGTGATGTCAATCGCATTTGTGGCAGGTGTATTACACATAGAAAGGCCAAATCTAAAGTTTGGCCACATGGGTTGTATACACCCTTACACGTTCCTAGTGAGCCATGGGTCGACATATCTATGGACTTTGTTTTGGGGCTGCCTAGGACAAAAAGGGGTAGAGATTCTATTTTTGTGGTTGTGGATAGGTTTAGTAAGATGACACATTTCATTCCATGCCATAAAACATATGATGCCACAAACATAGCTGACTTGTTTTTCAGGGAGATAGTGCGACTCCATGGTGTGCCTAGGAGTATTGTTTCTAATAGCGATGTTGAATTCCTTAGCTACTTTTGGAAGGTGTTGTGGGGGAAATTGGGTACTAAGCTCTTATTTTCCACTACTTGTCATCCGCAGACTGATGGTCAGACTGAAGTAGTTAATAGAACTTCAACTCAACTTTTATGCACTGTTGTACATAAGAACTTAAAAACTTGGGAGGATTGTTTGCCATTTATAGAGTTCGCATATAATAGAACCATGCATACTACTACTTCATATTCTCCTTTTGAAATTGTTTATGGATTTAATCCGCTCACTCCTTTAGATTTGATGTCTTTACCTGTTGATGGACTTTTAAGGCAAAAGTTGGTGAAGTCACTTCATGAGAGGGTACGGCTTCAAATTGCCCAAAAGAATGAAAGGGTTGCTTCCCAAGCCAATAAAGGGAGAAGGCGTGTCATCTTTGAACCTGGCGATTGGGTTTGGGTTCACATATGCGCAAAGAAAGATTCCCAGCGCATAGGAGGACTAAGTTGCATCCACGAGGAGATGGACCTTTCCAAATTCTTGAGAGGATTAATGACAATGCATATAAAATGGATCTTCGAGGTAAGTATAATGTTTATGCTACCTTCAATGTTTCTGATCTTTCTCCTTTTGATGTAGGTGAAGATTCGAGGTCGAATCCTTTTGAGGAGAGGGGGAATGATGGGAACCAAGGCGGGCCTACTCTTAAAGATCCTTTGCAAGTTCCAGATGGGCCAATTACAAGATCAAGAGCCAATAAGATCAAGGAAGCAATGCAAGGATTTGTGCAATCCACCTGGGATGATGCTAGCAAGAGCCCAACACTCAAGATGGGCTTGAAAGAAGGAGAACCAGTTTTGATCCACTTGATGCAAGCTGTGGAAGACATGACTTAGAGATAGGGCCTGTTGTTGTTAAGGCCTTCAATTTTTTTAAAGGATTTTTATTATTAGTTTAGAATAAATGGGCTTTAGGATGCTTAGCCCACATATGTCTTATTATTTTATTTGAACTAGGGTTTTAGAAGTTACTGTAGTGTGGCACTGTTCATGCTACAGTACCATGACACTATTCACTCAAGGGCATTTTTTAGAGAAAGGGTCACAAATTTTAGTCTAGGGTTTTATCATGTTTTGGGAAGGGTATTTAAAGGATGTAACCGACCACTTCAAGAGGTTAGACAATATTGAATTTTAATTGTGATTTGAGTTTATTCCTCTTGTTCTTGATTGAACTTCTGAAGTAATCAAAGGTAAATCACAACCTTTGTGGCATTCCTTGTAATTTGGGTTCTTGAGACGAGTTCTTCAACAGGTCTAGATTTTTATATGATCTAGGTTCTTGAAACGAGTTCTCAACGGGTCCAGATTCTCCGTCCATAGACTTGAGTTTGGCTTTCTTGGGTTGTTTTTCCAATATTGTTGTTGGGTCTCAAAGCAAGTCGATGGGGATCACATCACCATTGACGTCGTTTCTTAAACCACTAAACCCTGGCCACATTACAACCTATAAAAAGTCCTAATTGATCTCAAATATGATGCATGTATAGGTCGTCAACCAAAAGTCTAGGGTATGTTAATAGTATTACTTTATTTGTATCAATATTCTTCCATGAGATTATCCCAAACATGATTAGTCTGTTTCCTTAGATTTCACTCCTGTACTAATCGTGCATGTGAATTTACAATTAGCCTTCTTCTGAGCACATGCCTTTGAGAGAAAAGTCACTATAATCGGAGGAAATTTTTGCTGAGAGCATTCTAAGAGAGGTTTGTGAAATCATAGCTATCCATGGAGGGTTGTAAAGAGGAGTGTTTGTTATATAACTATTCTTGTTGCTAGAATGATTATTCTGACTACATAAGGGATTTCAAATACCAATATAACAAATGTTTATTTTTGCATAGAGTACGTACCGATGAAAGAAAAGTGCTTGGGAGATAAGTCGAAATTGAGGGTTGGAGCAATCTCACACACACACATCTGTTCGACTGAAGTTTGTGGGTGGCTTCACTGAAAACCCTCACGAGACAACACTCGTCCGCTAGGGAAACATAGGGGTTTAATGACTTGTTGCATATGCTAAATGCAACCGGAGGACCTACGAAAATGGCATTGTAAATAATTTCTCATTCAATTGTTGTTGTATTACTAGAGACTATCAATAATTAGGTTGGGGGTGAAATTGGTAGTTAAAATTAGCATCTTACTATGCTTTTGAAGGCTAATTATGCTTGGCCTAAAGACAAAGGATACCAAACTTTCATGCAACACCCACATGTTTTGGAAGAAAATTGGAGAAGTTTCAAACAAGGCATGAACGTTCGAACGCCAATCCACGTTTGAATGTCCTCTTGAATTATTTGAAGAGCAGACTGCTAGGCTGATGGCATATGGCGTGTTGCAGTTATTTTCACAAAAGACCAAGAGCTACTTTAGTACAACGTTTGAACGCCATCTTGAATTATATGAGGACCAAACTGCCAGAGTGATGAGACATGGCTTGCTATCTACTATGGGTGACAAGAGCCACTTGAGTCCACGTTCAATCTTCATTAAGCTTCCGAACACTCGTAACGGAAGACAGGAGTCAATGTTCGAACGTAGTCCCCAGACAGGCTGCAGAATGGTTGATCTTCTATCCGGACCTTGGGGCATTCACTTGGACTTCGAAGACTTTGTACTATTCTTTTACACTTCTTTACCTCCTCCTCCTTGCCTATAAATACTCCCATTGTGGGAGCTTCAAGGGGGACACTCTTGGAGAGTTAGTCTTAGACTTAGACTTACACTTACTTGCAATTAGATAGACACACATAGAGGGAGATAGATCATCTTTTGGTTGAGCAGGAAACCCCCCAAAAAGTGACTAGGTTTCTTCTACTTTCAGTATTAGTTTCATTTGCTTCCATTGTTTGAGCTTCCTTTTTCCCTTAGAGGAGTGAAACTCTTCCACTTTTCTAGAGCTTTACCAAAGTCTTGAAGGGTGGAAAATGATTCACTAATTCTTCATCGAAGATCGGCTCCTTGTGCAGTGTGTTTTACCTTGGAACTCCTCTACTTGGAGGGATGAGAATCACTCACTTTTCTAGCTTTACCAAAACCATGAAGAGTGAGTAGTTTCTCATTCACTATTTAGTAAGAGGTGAAGGATATGTATAAATCGTTCGGAAGTGAACTGGTATCTCGATGGACAGTGGGCTCAGGTATCGGTACCACCACATATAGGTACCAGTACCTAGTAAATAGTGGGAATAGGTATCAATACCTAAATGATTAAGTACCGGTACATGGCAAATGATCAAGTGGTTGATATGTGCACAGGTTATGCGTTGGGAGTGCTCCAGTACAAGGGTGACTCTGCCCAAACTTGGTATTTGTTACGATCCCGGTGAAGGGCATGTGATGACGTGGTGTTAGGTTATACGGCATTCATGGGTGATTTTGTGAGTTGATGAGTGATCAACAGGTTGAGAAAGGACCCCCCGATTTTGGGGCATCACAATTTCCACCCCCTTTAGTCCCTCATCTCTCTCGTTTAGTCCTTCAAATCAGTCCCTCGTCTCTCTCGTTTTAGTCCTTCAGTTCAGTCCATTATCTCCTCTCTTTATCCCCTTTAGATCAATTAGTCTATATATAATATAGATCTATATATGCAGATTGCTGATTTGTTGCTGATTTGTGTTTGATTGTTCAGTCTCTCTCTCTCTCTCTATGTTCAGTCCATCTAGATCTATACATATACAGAATGATGCTTTGTGTATGATTTTGTTGCTGATCATGCAGTCTCTCTCTCTCTCTCTCTCTCTCTCTCTCTCTCTCTCTCTCTCTCTCTCTATCTCTCTCTCTCGTTCATTCCAAATATACAAATTTATCTACTATATATACACATGTCGAGCTTTGTTGCAAATTTGTGTTTAGATCATCTATATATATATATATATATCATCTATTATAATTACCCCACCTGAGTTGGTAAGCAAAAAGATTGGTGTGGAATGGATCATTTTCCAAATAGGTTTTACAATTTTTGGTTCCTTAAAATTTTTTTTGGATACTATATTTTGAGATGCAATCCAAGCACGCACGAATTTCGACCTAATGGTCTGATTGTTCCGTTCTTGGTCAATTTGCTGTGAAAACGGTTCTCAGGGATAGAAACTAAATGAAAAAGACAGTGTCTCGATTAAAGCCCCGATTTAGGTGATTTACAAGAAAGCAAAATTATTAAAAGTTAAAAACTAGAATTTCGGCCTAAGGGTCCGATCAGACCCTTTCTCGCTTCGTTCGTCATGAAAACGGGCCGAGAGGTACTTCTCAGTGATATAAACTTAGAAAAAGAGATGGCATCTCGATCCGAGTCGTGATTTGAGAGTTGATGAAGAAGTCGAATTGTGAAAAATTAGACATTTCAAAAACTGGAATTTCGACTAAGGGTTTGATCGGGCTTATCTCACTCCGTTGGCTGTGAAAAAGGACAAAGATCAACTTATCAGGGATGGACACCTATAAAAAAAGATGACATCTCGATCTGAGGTCTGATTTGAAAGAATGATGAAGTGGAATTATGAAAAATTAGAACTTCCTAAAACTAGAATTTTGACGTAAGAGTCCAATGGGCCGACTCCCTCTTCGTTTGTCATGAAAATGGACCGAGAGCTACTTCTCAAGAAAATAAACTTATAGAACTAGACAACTTCTCGATCTGAGCCCAGGTTTCGGAGATTGACGAAAAAGTACAATTGTGAAAACAACGACATTTTGAAAATTAAAATTTTGACCTCGGGGTCTAATCGGCCCGTTCTCACTTTGTTTGCCATGAAAACGAACCGAGAGGTACTTATCATGGATAAAAACTTATAGAAAAAGATGGTGTCTCGATCCGAGACCCAGTTTGCGAGATTGAAGAAAAAGTAGATTTGTGAAACACTTATAAATTTTTAAAACTAGAATTTTGACTTAATGGTCCGATCAGCCTGTTCTCACTTCGTTTTCCATGAAAATGAATTGATAGGTACTTCTTAGGGATACAAAGTTGTAAAAATAGATAGTGTCTTGATGAAATCCGCGGTTGAAGAGTTGACAAAAAAGTGGAATTGTTGAAACTTATACATTTGCCGTGAAAATGGACAGAGAGGAACTTATCGGGGACACACACTTATAGAAAAAGACGATGTCTCGATCCGAGGCCCGATTCGAGAGAATGACGATAATGTAGAGTTATGAAAACTTAGAAATTTCTAAAACTAGAATTTTGACCTAAGGATCCGATTGGCCCGTTCTAACTCCGTTTGCCATGAAAATGGACTGAGAGGTAATTCATAGGCATAGAAAGTTATAAAAAAAGGCAACATCTAGATCCGAGTCTTGGTTAGAGAGTTGACGAAGAAGTGGAATTGCCAATCTCGGTTTTGGAGTCATCGGAGTTCATAGTTGACATCAGAGTGAGGCAGCGTTGTCCTTGGAATTAGGCTTCGAAATCAGTCTCTGGTGGAGAGGCTTGAAGGCGTCTGAGGGTTAGGGAGTTTGATTTGGGATTTTTTTCCCTAAGTGTTCTACGATTTGGAAATTTTGAATCTCATTTTATTTGTACAAATCGTCATTTAGAATGACATTTTTAAACACATCATTTAGAATGACGATATAATGTTTAATGTACAGTATTTGGGAATAAACACCGTTAAGGAAACTGTTTAAAATAGCAATTTAAATATGTCATTTAGAATGACATATTTAAAGGCATCATTCCAAACGACGTTTCCTGAGCTAACATATCTATGTTTTTCAACTTTAAAAACGTCATTTGAAATGGCATTTTTAACCATGAAGGCGTCATTTCAAATTAAGTTTTGAAGAAGATATTAAGTTTGGGAAATATGTTTTTGAGAGGCATGGGTATGGAAAAAAGCTCTCATTTTGCCCGTTCACCACTTTCTTTCAATTACTGGAGGTTGTCCATGTGTGTTGAATTAAATTTTATGGCTGTGCATTTTGATTTGTGGAGTAATTTTATATGTTATATGTTACATTGAACGTGTAGGCATTTTAACAAATAAGAATTTAGTTTTAAAAGACATAGAATTCATTTTTACATACGAAAATAGTTTCTTTGGTTAAAGGTTAATAAAAGGTGACTTTCCTCGAAAAATTATTTTCTTGGTAAAAGTTGGACTTGTTACATAGAATTCATTTTTACATACGAAAATAGTTTCTTTAGTTTTTTAATTATTTGTTTATAAGAATTAACATTATGGACTTATGGGTGGGAAAATAAAAATGAATTTCCAGTGGTAGTTTTGCTCGTTATATTAAAACATTTACCTAGGAAAACATTATTTGTAGGGTAGCATCGAGCAAACACCAATGAAAGTAGTGATGAAAGTTTCCTAGGGAATAAGCTTTGTCGACAAAATTTTGTGTTTTACCTAGAAATTTTTCCTAATTGAAAACCTTATTTGATATAATTGCTATAGAAATCTTTTTAAGTAATCATGGTTTTGACTAAGTTCATTCATTTATCAGTGGGTATTCTTATATTCTAAGTTATTAACCTAAGCTTAGTGTCCCTTGCACATTTTTCATATCATTTGAATGTTGGTGTAACACATTGTTTTAAGGAGAATGCCCTAGCATGCATGTTTGTTTGGTAATATAATTAATATCGTTTGGTTTCAAAAACTATTCACCTCTCTTTTAATATATTGGGCATGTTTGGAGCCTAGCTTAAATAGACAACTTTTAAGGATTTTGGAGTAAAATAAGTCAAGTATGTTTGGTTTTTGGATCCAAAAAAGCTTATTTAGGCTAATTCCAAGCTGATTTTATGAGCTTTTCTTTCAGCTTTTTGGAATTTAGTCACGGGTCCCACATAAATTTTTAGTTTATTATATTCATAAAATATTATTGGTGACGTAAAAAATTTTAAAATTTATATTTTGGGAACTCTTATGCATAATCTATACATACAAACAATTATTTTTTTTTATTTTGACACAAAAAATCTAGAAAGTCACTCCAAATGAACTTTTTCAACTTTTCAAGTTTTTAAAGAACACCCCAAATGGTTTTTGGGGGGCTTTTTTAACTCTGATTTTTTTGCGAAACTTATCAAACATCAACTTTTCACCCAAAAAAGTCTTCTCCAAACAGGCCCATTATGTTGACAGTGTTAACCACAACCAAACTATAACTTCTTTGGCAAGATTAATGAATTTTATTGACAACAAAGCTACATTAGTGTATCGCTTCTGCAAATCTGTTGTTCAACATTTAATACATATCACGTTTGCTTGTCAAAAATCTGTACTTTATATATGATGGACTACTATTATATACACACACATACGTGTGCATTTATGTATATAATATTCCAGTCCAAATAGGTTAAGCAATTTGGTTTTATTGCATTTTTTTCTACTTCACTGAAAATCAAGCCATCGGGGTCAAATTCATGCAATTCATGCTTTCTATCACCTAAACATGTGGTTGGTACAAATGGCATTCAAATTTTATACGGTATCTTGAGTTTCCTAATATAAAACTATTTAACCCAAAAATAACATGATCTGAGGGTGACACGTGGAAGGAATCCGACGGCCATTAGGGAGACTATGAGATTCCACAATTGAAAGGATGGTTAAAGGAATAGGACTCTTGGAATCCCTAGAAAATGTGACATCATGAGCCGCCAGTTGGAAATGGTTTAGCACACATTCACGTATCTCAAGGCACAAGGCCAAGATCGCAAGTAGTGGCCAAAAAAGATGGATCAATAGTTGATAGCCATCTTTACAAATAGCAGAGACTAGGCTACCGAGAATATATCCCACGATCAATCACAAATACTCTTCACAAAGTTAGCCTATCTTTTTATTTGTTTCAGTCCGTATTGCATGATGTTTCATTAATGCTCCTAGGGCTAAGTTTCTTAAGAGTTCACTCAAGTGCACAAAATATCGATGGATTTCTTAAGACTCTCAAATCTACGTGCATCCAAGGGTTTTCTGTGAAAAGATCGGCTATATGATCTTGAGTTTGGACATATTCTAATTGTATCATCTTGTTCTCTTAAAGCTAACGAATGAAGTGGTGACGTATATCAATGTGCTTAGTTCTAAGGTGCTGAATAGGATTCTTAGAGAAGTTTATGGCACTAGAATTATCACAATAAATAGTCAAGGTACCATGAGATATCTCTTAGTCAAAAAGCATTTGCTTTAACCAAAACAATTGTGTGCAACTATTCCCTACTACAATATACTCAGCTTCGATAGTAGAAAGTGATATATAATTTTTTTTATTACTTTGTCAAGATACCAAGTTGTTCCCAATATGGATACACCACCGGAAGTCCTCTTATTGTCATCTACATTCCTTGTCCAATCGACATTGGAATAGCCAACAATCTCGGCATTATTCTCCAAGTTATACAAAATACCATACCCTAAAGTGCCACTCACATAATGAATGATGCTTTTATCTGCAAGCAAGTGTAACGCCTTAGGCCAAACTGATACTGTGCATATACACCAACAGTAAAGGCAATGTCTGGTCGACTCGCAGTGAGATAAAGTAGGCTACCTATCATGCTATGATATACAATATGTGATCAACATTTTTTCTTGGAGTATCCTTAACTTGGTGCTAGTACTCATCGGAGTCTGTAAGTACTCAACTAGGTCCCTTGCATATTTAGATTGTGAGACAAAAATCTCATTTCCCACTTGATAGAGGTAGGCTACTCGCCGCCCAACCCCGTCACTCACTGGGCGGGCCTTTTTTTTATATCTATGCAATTTCATTTAAAAAAAAATTAACTTAATATTTTTGTAAATTATATTTTTAAAATGGATAAAAAGTAAATAATTAATAATTTTATTTAAATAAGGTAGAGTCACATATTGCCACAAACTTTTAAAGTTTCAATGGTCAACTTTTTTTCAAACAATTGGGTGGAAGGGTAGATGGGCTAGGCTGGGCTGGGCGGGCTAGCGAGTGGGCTCTTAGCCCGGGTTTTAACAGATTTTTGGGGGCGGGCTCATGGGCAGGGTTTCGGGTTTAAGGCATGACCAAGCCCTCTCTTGAAGGACAATGGCTTGGGCTGGCCAACTATTGGGCCTATCGGACTTCAAGCCTATTTTTTCGGGCCAAGTACCCAACCCAGCCCATGGACACCCCTAGATACATGTAAGGAAATTTCATCTTACAATGGACCATTTAGAGAATAAACAGTTTGTAATAGAAATGTCTCATGTATGTAGGTTAACTACTAAGAATTCACACACTGAAATTAACTTGTCCACCCACCACAAACACAAAACATCCAATCAATTCCTGCAGGCCACATCGTTATAGAAAGCACATATACTAAGACATCAATGTTTAACGAAATATTCCCAGGAGTAGTACATTTCAAGGTCATTTTTGTAATTGGCTAGTTTTATGAAGTCTTATCTAATCTCAATCTAACTCCATGGTCATCAAGCTTCAAAGATCAAGATCCATAAGTGACAACGAAGGCAAGGAGATGAAGCTCTAATGCCATATCAAGACCACACCGATGAACCTTCAAGCTTTAGGACAAAGGTAATGGCCTTATAGACCTAGATCCCATGGTTTAATTTTAGATGTAGGATGATTAGGGTTCACAAAATGGAATTTCGAACATTTAGAAATGACTCCTAGGGTTTTCCATTTAAAATATTTTTCTAAAGCTTAAATGTGTTTTGAAAAGATAGTTTGAGTCATTCATTGGACCCTATTTGACAAGACATGTTTTTCTTAGGTTTTGTGTTAAAACTAGTAAGGATTGCCCTCTGCTTGCTTGCCTTTGGCTAGAGTGGTTTTTGATAACTTAGGGATAAAATCAAAGAAGGCTATCGAGTTGAGCAGTAGAGATCTTCTGGATCGCTTTCAAGCCACTCGACCTGTCTTTGCCTTTCCAGACCTAGTCGGATTCTTTTTTTATTCTAGTGACAACCGTCCTCTCACCGCTCTCCCATTGCTCGAGTGGTCGTTAACAAATTTTGGTTTACTTAGCCCCCAAGTCTTGCCTATAAAGAGGAGAAGCCGTCAAGAACTACTGTATCTCTTTTGAAAGCTTATTTTTAGCCTCTCAGATCCTAAAAGATCACAAGAACCCTGGATGCCTAAGAACCTAAGGCATCCATCTTGAATCATCATTCAACATCATACATTAAAGAAGTGGTTCTTGTTTGGAATCACAAAAACCCATTCAAGGAGTATGCATCCCAAGGATCTGGGTGGAGAAGGTGGCTAAAGAAGCTAAACGATCCATTACAGTGGAGGCATTCAAGTGAAGCTGCCTATAACTCTGATAGGGGAATCAAGAGGAGAGGTTTATTGAAGGAAAAGAGCATCTAACCATGGTTGTGGTTGAGGTATATGTCTCAACTAATTGTAATCTTTTGTTGCGTTAGTGGATTAGGTTTGGTGAATCCCGAATTGTTCCCTGCATTTTTTCCCGAAGAGGGTTTCTGTGCCAACAAGTTGCTCTTATTCTTCACTTGCATTAATTTACTTATACACTTGCAATTTAGCATAAATGCACACTATTTTTTTGATGCTTTGACTGTTAATTAGTCAATTCATTGAAACGGGTTTTGTGAGTACTGCCTTGGTTGGGAATGTCATTATGAGATTTAGTATTAATCGATTAATTGCATACCAGTACATCGACTCACATGACGAGGTTTCTTGGTTTGTAGAAGAAGTTCAAACACTTAATTGACAAATCATTCATTACATTAGTAATTGTGGCGGGTTTGGTTAAAATTGGTGGTTGTTTGGACTAAAATTGAACTAACCTATCACGCCCCCTCTAGGTTGTGTCTATAATCCCACATGTATAATCATGAGCGAGGATCCACCGCACATCACGTTTCCCTAATTGGTATAAGAGTGGTTCTCCTGTTTGATTGCATATAAGCATTTTGTAGCCATTCTTGTGTGTTTCCTTGCTTAACCTAATTTTTGTTTGCTTTGAGAAATATTGTGACTATAAGTTAGTATCGAATGGATTCTCAGAGAGAAGGAGGATCGGTCACCTGACAAGTGCCTTCAATGGACTAAATTATGCTTACTGGAAGGCACGAATGAGAGCTTTCCTAATGTCACTCGATCAGCATGTATGGTTTTCGGTGTTGGGAGGTTGGGCCCTTCCTACGGTAATGTCTACCGAGGGGACTAGTGACCGGACCAAAACCCCTTAGCACATGGACCAAGACCGAGTATAATGTGTAGAGTGGAACTCAAAAGGCGTGAATGTGATATTCAATGCTGTTTCTCCAAATGAATTCTAGAGTATCTCAAATGGTGAGACATCCATGGAGGCGTGGGACATTTTAGAGCTCTCTCATGAACGTAACCCTTAGTGAAGATGTCCCAGCTCCAATTTGAGACTTTGAGGATGAAAGATGACAAGACTTTTAGTGACTTTTATGATAAATTGAGTGATCCCATCAACTTGTCTTTTGGTCTTGGTTTCAAGTATGAGGACTCCATGATTAAATGGAAAATATTGAGATCTCTACTAGAGAGGTTTCAAGCTAAGGTGATGGCCTTAGAGACATGAGTCAATTTGGGGAAGGTTTCCATAGAAGACCTAGTAGGGTCTACTTTGACTACTAAGATGAATCTCCTACCGCCCAAGAAATCAAAGGGCATGAATTTAAAGTCAATTAGAGAAGATAGAGATGAGTCCGAGTTACTTTGCTTGGGACAAGAGGACCTAGCCTTCCTCTCTAAGATATTTTGAAAATACTTTAAGGCCAGAGAGTCCTTCGAGTGGGAAAACAAATCTATTACACCTAGAGTTCCCAGGGAAGATTATGAGAATAAGGGGGTAGAAAAATTCAGCAAGAGACTGAAAAGATGAAGGGGCAAGAGCTCCAATGCTATGAGTGTCAAGGTTTTGGACACATGGCTATGGAATGCCCCAAGAAAAGAGAAGGACAATGAAAGCTAAGTGGAGCGATAGTGATAGTGAGTCCACTTTGAGTGAGAACTCCTCTTCTCAAGACGATGAAGAGAACTTTACGGCTTTCATTCTGCCCCCTCCACCCTCCCAAGGGAAGCTTCTAGTAGAGAAGATGAGAGTGAGAAGGGAGAAGAAGGAAAAAGTCCTACCATGAGGGTAGACAACTTGGAAGTTGAGGTCTCCTCAAGTGAGGGTGATACCGAGAGTATTGAGGACATACATGAGGCCTAAGATAAGCAATTGTGTGGAGAGTTCCTCAAACTCAAGAAGAGAGTCCTTACATTGAGCTCAAGGTCCAAAACCAATGAAGAGTAGAAATTCACCAAAGACTCATATTTGTGGGCTAGAGGAAGAGAATAAGTCCTTGAAGGACAAAGTGATCTTTCTAGAGAGAAAATATCATGGGCTTGTAGATTCAAAGAAGAGTCTAGAGTTTAAGTTGATAAAACTTGATAGAGACCTTCACAAATAATAAGAACTCCTAAAGAAACTATCCCTAGGGTCAGAAAAGCTTGACAAAATGTTGTTTATAGGGAAGATTGTTGGTGATAAGAGAGGTTTAGGGTACACTAATGAACACACCATCTCCACTCCTTCCATGATCGTGTTTGTGAAGGTAATGCCAACTCATCACCCCCACCTATGAACACAAGTCCCTCAAAAGCTATAAATGGTAAAAGGTAAGCACTTAAAGAAGTCAGTTATCAAAGAACCCTTAGCCAAACAATTTGTGTGTTTCACGTGTGGAGAACATGGTCACTATAGTGCACATTACATGCATAATAGGGATGTCATGTATAAAAATCTCACACTCCTAGCAAACCAATCCAAAGCCTTAAATGACCAAGTTTCACCAAGAGGATTTGACCAAGAGTACCAGGTGATGAATTTGATTATTAATTGCAACATCAATATGAAGACCCATGTCTTCACTTTCCCCACTCCTAGATCTTATCTATTACATGTTATGACGATGGGTGTTGACATTGACTTAGCATCACTGGTTTTCGGGGTTATTTGAAGAGCCTTTGATGAGGATAAGAGATCATCGATGGTTTACCATTTGGTTCCTTGATCACCCAAGTTTGTATGGGAAAGTGTGTCATTGAATTAGATATAGATTAAAAGAAAGGACCAAATTAGCCTCTTTGATGCAATCCATAAGATGCTCAAGGAAACACAAATTCAAATATGTGAAAGATAATGGAATTGGATTTCCATCATGACAAAGATCCATGTGGAACCTTGCATTATTGTATTTTGATTCTTATTTTAAGTCAATTTGCTAGTATTAGTATTTTATATGTCCTTTTAATATTTTTTTTTTTTTATCAGCAACTATCTTTTGGTAGTAACCGAATAAGATTTTGTAATAAACTAGAACCAACAAAATACTAGCGGAATGGGGTAAAGGAAATTCGGCTAGACTAGGGTGTGGGAACCGAATTTGGAACTAAAAGAACACAGAATAAAGAAAAGAAAGGTTTTTAAGAGATAGGCAAACCTGAACTAGAACCTATGCTCTGATACCAAATGATGTGAATACCCGCCAAAATAACGAGATCCAACAACGAAAAGGAACCCAAGATCGTTCTACGATCAGATTTGAATGATAGACCTCGACTCGTTGTTTACGACAAACAAGAACCTGGGTATATATGACCTCAACCCGCTATTTGTTGTGAAACAAGAACCTCGGTATAAGGAAGACGCCACAAATAGTGGTGGAAATTTCGTTTGATAAGTCACTGGTGAACGCCACGGGAAATCCCAAGAAGTTCGAATAGTTCTTCAAAGAACCGCAGAGAAAATACTCTTCAATTTGCTGAATAATTGATCTAATTTTTTTCATTGATTGAACGCCTATTTATAGGTTGGCCATTACAAGAAAAAATTCCTAAAATCCTAATCTACTTAGGAAACAAATCCTAATCTACTTAAGAAACAAATCCTAATCTACTAAGGAAACAAATCCTAATCTACTAAGGAAACAAATCCTAGTAGGAGTTTATATTTTGACAATCCAAAAATATGACCTGTTCCAGAAATTTTGGAAATTACAAAAATACCGCGAACTCTAAAAAATATTAAAAGGACATATAAAATACTAATACTAGCAAATTGACTTAAAATAAGAATCAAAATACAATAATGCAAGGTTCCATATGGTTCTTTGTCTTGATGGAAAGCCAATTCCATTATCTTTCACATCTTCGAATTTGTGTTTCCTTGAGCATCTTATGAATTGCATCATTAAAATATTTTTTTTTGAAATCTTGCTATTTTGTGCTTCCAAAAAAATCCTATGTTATGCGGCTTAAATATTGATATATGATGATGGAGATCCAAGATTTTGATGGAAGGGATGATTCTACAACATTCTCTAGCTGGCTTACTTCTATGGAGAACTATTTTGTACCAAAAGTGTTGCAGAGTGAAATTGTTCCCATTAATGACTTTCAACCAGCAACAACGATGTCCCAAGAGCTTGATTTGTTTGCATCTTTCAAGGATCTACATGAAGAGTCACCAATGCTTCTTTCTATCCACTTTGCTCCACCAATTGATTTTATCATTCCAGAAAACTTCAACGACACAATCGGATCAATTTCCAAATTTTTTCTTTGTTCCCTCAATTAGAGAAGAAAAGGAGACATCATCTTAAAGCTTCTCACAGACGGCTACATATACACGTTCAAAGTTTTTGGACTTTCATATTGCAACACTTTAAAACTCGAGGTCGAGTTTTCTCCAACCAGGGGAGAATGATGCAATCCATAAGATGCTCAAGGAAACACAAATTCGAAGATGTGAAAGATAATGGAATTGGTTTTCCATCAAGACAAAGATCCATATAGAACCTTGCATTATTGTATTTTGATTCTTATTTTAAGTTAATTTGCTAGTATTAGTATTTTATATGTCCTTTTAATATTTTTTAGAGTTAGGGGTATTTTTGGATTGTCAAAATATAAACTCCTACTAGGATTTGTTTCCTTAGTAGATTAGAATTTGTTTCCTTTGTAGATTAGGATTTGTTTCCTTAGTAGATTAGGATTTGTTTCTTTAGTAGATTAGGATTTGTTTCCTTAGTAGATTAGGATTTTAGGAATTTTTTCTTGTAATGGCCAACCTATAAATAGGCGTTCAATCAATGAAAAAAATTAGATCAATTATTCAGCAAATTGAAGAGTATTTTCTCTGTGGTTCTTTGAAGAACTATTCGAACTTATCGGGATTTCCCGTGACGTTCACCAGCGACTTATCAAACGAAATTTCCACCACCGTTTGTGGCATCTTCCTTATACCGAGGTTCTTGTTTCACAACATACAACGGGTTAAGGTCATATATACCAAGGTTCTTGTTTGTCGTAAACAACGGGTCGAGGTCTATCATTCAAATCTGATCGTAGAACGATCTTCAGTTCCTTTTCATTGTTGGATCTCATTATTTTGGCGGGTATTCACATCACTCTTGGTAAAGAGTCTATGCGACAGAGTAAGAATCAAGTAGGCTACATGTTTGATCCCATGGAGGTAGAGGCCGAGGAAGAGAAAGTGGAGCCTAAGACAATTGTACCTGCTTCTGAGGCTGGGCCATCGAGGAGTGCACCACTACCTATGCATACACAAGCTAGCACTTCATGTGCACCACCACATAGGGTTCCTCCCATATCTACTCCTGCTTGATTCACTTGATTGAAGAGTCTATGACATAGAGAGAGAGAGAGAGAGAGAGAGAGAGAGAGAGAGAGAGAGAGAGTGAGAGAGAGAGAGAGCATCATATTGTTAGTAGTGAGATGAGGCAGATCAGGCGTATGCTGTATAAATGGAGGGTTTATCTTACTTACTAATTTAAATGATGAACCTAAGCTATAGCCTTGACGCAGGGGAGGACATGATGATGGAGATGATGATGTTGGTGGACATGACACTACCACTTGAGTTGTTTGTGTGCAGAGACTTAGTATAAGACCATATGAAAGCTTTTGAGAGTTTTTATCCATTCATGGTCTTGTATTATACTACTCTAGTTTTCTTTTGTAAATTTTCCCTTTGTTAGGTGACATACTTTGAGTCTCTATGCTTTATATTTATCTATTTGCTTTTAGACTTGGAGTTATATGCTTTGTTTGGTCCTTTGCGTATTCCATTCTGCATATTCATGCTAGATGCTTTAGATGTTTATCTCATTTATACCATGTATTCTCTATTTTTCTTGTTCCTTTTGTAATTTGGCACTTTGTAACAAGCAAGGGAAGAAGTTTAGGGATTGATTTGGCGTGAAATTTGATGAGTAGCTAGGGTTTAGTGACTTTGGGGGAGCTTGTTGACATACTTAGGGGGAGTACATTTACGAACTTTACATGAAGTCACATATTTTATGTATTTATTTTTCACTTGTTATATGCATTGCTTATATATGTTACATATTGCACTTGCATGATGTTAACATGAACATGCCCCCTATGTTCTCTTGGTGATTTCCATACTTGTGATTATGTTATGTATTGTTTGCATATGGTGATTTTCACAAGGTATTTCATCAAAAAAACATAGTTTATGTACTTAGTATTGAGATTGCGACACTTGTACAATGGGTGTTGAGATTAGTTTGCAATACATTTTGTTTGCCATGGTTTTCAAGTTTTAAACTTAAATTTCGTAGTCTTGTATTGTGTCACGAAATTGCCAAAGGGGAGATTGTTAGGATCATGTTTGTAATTGGTTAATTTTGTGAAGTCTTATGTAATCTCAATCTAATTCCATGATCATCAAGCTTCAAAGTTCAAGATAGCTTAAGATAAAGGTAATGACCTTTTCAAGTTGATATTAGTTTGAAATACATTTTTGAACTTTGAAAGGAGGGGAAAAGGTTGAGTGTGGAGAGACAAAGAGGGGTGCAAAATGAGGGAGTTAAGCTGGAAAACAGAGCTAGTGTAACAAAAAGGGAAGGGACCAAGGACAAAGAAGAAGAAGAGATTGAGGAAGGGGGGACACCAGCCTACCCCCAATGGTGCGTGAGCACATGTAGGGTGGGGGTCCACCACTGGTTGGTCCCTATGGACCTCCAACGTCCATACGGAGGTCCCAGTATCTTATATTTTGCAATCCGAGATTCTGGCCAAAACGGGGTGCGAAAGGCTTATTTTGCCCTCTGAATCTGATTCGACCTAGTTTTTTGTTGATTTTGACCAAATTTATTTGATGTTTACTTTTAAATAGTTAAAATGTGCATGTGTGTGAAATGACACCGAAAGTTTTGGATCAACACACACGAAGAGTTAGGGTTTCTCAATTTTAGAACAGACTAGATTTTCCATGCACTTTTTCAGTTGTTCAATTACGTTATTTACATTTTTTGATATGTTATGAGTTTTGATTGGGTGGTTCATATAGTTTCACAAATTTCGTGCCCGTTTTGGGTTTTGAAAATCTGAGTTCCTTTTGAATCAAACGTAAGTGTAAACAGGATCGAGTGGCAGAGGGTTTACATTCCAAGTTGAGACAGTCCAGGTTTCATTGAGTTTGTAAATGCCTATGTGATCCAATTAGTCTTTGGACTTGGGTACCAAATTGTGATTAGGGGGAGCGTATCTTCCTTGAGGTGCACTTCCCCTAAAAGGTTGGATTATATGTTCTCATTGAACCTGAGTGGTCCATTAGGTTGTTTGCTCTCCGGTGTGGCATGGTATACGAGCTTCTAAACTCTCTTTTTTGTTACTATTTTACATAACTGTTACTGTATCACATGAAATACACTATTTTAGCTGTATATGTACCGAATGACTATTTCATTGATGCTCAATCATGTCAAATTACTTATTTTCTGCTATATGTTTGTAATTGGCTAATTTTGTGGAGTCCATTGTAATCTCAACTTATTCCATTGTCATGATGCTACAATGATTGAAGATTCAAAAACGTCATTAAAGGGAGGAGTCATCTTGAGAGATAGAGTCTACCTTAGGCCAGGTACTGTTAATCTCAACCTATTCCATAGCATGATGCTATAACTGCATGTTACACTGTTAATAGAGTTTACCTTAGGTCAGGCACATGTCAATCCCCCCCAATGAGATTTGGAAATGCAAGAAAACTAATATGTAGTATTTTTGAGTGTTTGGGAGTAAGTGTTACATCTTGAGAGATATTGAGAATATAGGCAAATTTGACTCCTGAAGGGATGATGGAATATTTCTCGGATATTTCTACTGTTAAACTTTAAATGTATGAATATTTCTACTGTTATGGAATCCATTAATGTTGTCATTGATGACTTAGGTTCGGATCTTGTGCTTGAGAAAGTGGAGGATGAGGGAACGAGTGCTTCATGAGATGATAAAGGTAAATCGGAACCAAATTCTAGCCCTCAAAGAAATGATGACCTTCTCACCAAATCAACACCTTCGTGGGTTCAAGCTTGGCACACATCTAGTGATATTCCATGAAATCCAAACAAAGGGGTAATTTATGCTTGGCACACATCTAGTGATATTCTATGAAATCCAAACAAAGGGGTAAGGACTAGGAGACAACTTGAAGAAGAGTTGCATCAAAATTGCTATGTCTCCATGTTTGAACCTAAGAATGTGATTGAGGCTCTTGAAGATGTCAATTGGATTATTTCCACGCAAGAAGAGCAAAATCAATTCACACGAAGTGATCTTTGGGATTTGTTACCTAGACCTAAAGACACCAGTGTAATTGGAACAAAATGGATTTTTAAAAGTAAATCCAATGAAAATGTTGTAGTTGTTAGGAACAAGGCTAGGTTGGTTGCACAAGGGTCCACCCAAGTTGAAGGAATAGACTTTGACGAGACTTTTGCACCTATAGCTAGGCTAGAATCTGTGAGATTGCTTTCTACCATAGCTTGTCCTTGGATCCATCCAAGGCATGTATTTAAACTTAAAAAAGGCACTCTATGGTTTAAAACAAGCTCTAAAGGCTTGGTATGAAAGACTTTATAGTTATTGTTTGAAAGAAGGGTGTTCTAGAGCTAGTGTAAATAAGACTTTGGTTCCACGTGTGACTCTCTTGCTCAGGATTTTAGTGAATTGATGAAATCTGAATTTGAAATGAGCTTGATGGGTGACCTAACATTCTTTATAGGCTTGTAGGTTAAACAAATGGGAAATGGAATTTTTGTCTCCCAATCTAAATATGTAAGAGACCTAGTTCAGAAGTTTGGGCTGGAGTGGCCAAGCACTTACGTTCTCCGATGAGTATTAGCACCAAGTTGAGTAGGACACTGCTGGCAAAATTTTTGATCACACAATGTATCATAGCATGATAAGTAGCGTACTCTATCTCACTGCGAGTCAACCAGTCATTGCCTTTAGTGTTTGTGTATGTGCACGATATCAGTCTTGCCCCAAGGAGTCACATTTGCTTGTAGATAAAAGCATCATTCGTTATGTGAGTGGCACTTGGTATGGTATTTGATATATCTTTGAGACAAATGCCAAGATTGTTGGCTATTCTGGTGCCGATTGGACAAGGAATGTAGATGATTGTAAGAAGACTTTCGGTGGGTGTTTTTATATTGGGAAAAACTTGGTATCTTGGCATCTTGGCAAAGTAAGAAACAAAATTCTATATCACCTTTTTTCTGAGCCTGAGTATATTATAGTAGGGAATTGTTTCACGCAGTAGTTTTGGTTAAAGCAAATGCTTTTTTTACTACAGGATATTTCATGGTACTTTGACTGCGTATTGTGATAATTCTAGTGCCACAAACATCTCTAAAAATCCTGTTCAGCACTCTAGAACTAAGCATATTGATATACGTCACCACTTCATTTGTTAGCTAATAGAGAACAAGATGATATAGTTATAATATGTCCAAAATCAAGATCAATTTAGTCGATCTTCTCAGAAAACCCTTGGATGCACCTAGATTTGATAGTCTTAGGAAATCCATAGGTATTTGTGCACTTGAGAGCTCTTGAGGAACTTAGCCTGAGGAGCATTAATGAAACACCATGCAATAGGGACTAAATAATTTGTATGTACTTTTTCTTTGTTCTCTTACTGGAAAACACAATAAAAAAAGAAATGTGAAAAAACCAAAAACAAAAATAAAATAAAATAAATTGAAAAATCTAAAGAGTTTGATGTCAAATTTGACATTCATTTTTTAGGATTTATGATAATTTCTTTATTTGTTCTTTTCCTTATTGCATGTTTTTGCATATTTTTCTCGTATGTGTTATTTGAAATTTTCAAAAACATTGGAAAAGAAAACGCAAAAGAAATTGTCTTTTTTTTTTTCCTTTGTAATAGGTCATGGTAATTCACACTTTGGCTTGTTTTATAATGATTACATCCTTATAAAATCTTATGATGGGATTGAGAACTTAGTGGTATAAATCTTATTCCATGATTCATAACCCAGAGTCTCTTTCATTCTAGCGTGCTTGGATAGTAAACCTTTAAAAAATTCATAAACCATGTGCACGCCAACCATTCACCTTTATACTTAGGAGTCTTATTAGCTTAATTGATTAATGAGCTTTCGTGACTTGAAGTGTGGTGATAGATGAACACATGATTAAAGGTTAGTTAAACCCTAATCCCTTAAAAGATGCCAAAGACCAATTGTGAGAAAAGAGCCCAATGTGGCCAATCACTAAAATGATAGGCATAAATAAATGGCTAAAACCATTGCACTTGAATTTTTTAGAGTACTTACGCTTATTTCAAATTTCTTATTTGTAAAACTCATTGAGCTCATGCTAAAGTTGTTTAGAAGCGTATTGATAAAGTACATAATTCACAATCGTGTTAATTGAAGCCATAAGAGAAGAAGGGATAAAAGAAAGCGGGAGTTTTCTGAAAAGAAAAATGATTAGGACACTCACTAACCGGTCATGTATTAACTTAGACGATGCATTAGGATTTATGTAGAGCTCATTAATGATTTGAACTAAATGGAATCCTAATTATGTCGGAGTTTGGTTTCACACACTTTATACTTGAATTAGTCAAGTTGAACACACTTTGAACACGTGTTAATGGAATTGAACTAAGTGAGGGAAAATTGCTCTAGGATGCATAAAATTGAATTCAATATTTTTGAATAGGCCTTAAAGTAATGTGACGAAATGATGAAATTTTGATGAAACAATTATAATGAGAACCTTTGTTTTCATGATTAATGACATTGTATATTTTTGTGATTAATTGAAAATTGCATTATAGGAATTTTTAATTTCATCAATGCATGAGCATTTAGTTGCATTTAGGTTGTACATATACCCACGCATGATTTTGAGAATATAGAAGTAGTTGAGAGTCATGGTCCCTTAGGCTATACAACCACTACTTTTGATCCCCTGTACTTCTAAGAAATAAGGAGTTCGAGTCACTTCGCTTTGGGCATTTGGATTGCTTGCAACCATTGAAGCTGCTTAGAAACTTTAGTATAGGATCATATGGGAGTTTGAGTGTTTTTATTCATTCTTGGTCTGTACTTCAGTACTCTATTTTTTGTTAACTTTTCTATTTCGATGACTTTTATTTGTTTTTATTAGTTTTCATTTGCTATGACATACTCTTGGTCCTTGCAATGTGATCATTTAGACGTTGAGTTATATGCCTTGTTTTTCATTTGCTCACTTCACATGCAAGATTTAGCTAGTTGGTTTTTATACCTTCGTGTTATACCATGCTTTTATGCCATGCTTGTTGTGGGATGTCGTTGGATTGACATTTGTCGCAAAGAAGGAAAGAATATGTTGGGATAACTTGATCATGTACCTTGATTGTCATGGGCGGTCATTGAATTGACATTTTTGACAAAAAGGGGAAGAATATTTTAGGTACATATGAGAGGAATCGGGGAGATTTACGTTTGACTATCCTAGGTAAGTTGCATGTGAATAGAGTAAGAGGGAGTCTATTTTAGTACTCAGGGGGAGTGCATTTACACACTTGACATGAAATCACTTATTTTTGCATCGTTTATTTTACACTAGTTATCTTAATTGTGAACACCAACTAATGGGAAGAATATGATCTATTTGACAAATCAAGCATCAAAGCTACATCATTTACATTCCAAATGCACCTTCAAGTTTAGGAAGAAGGTGAGCTAGAGACCTAAGATGATCCATTGGTTTAATAGACTTTGGAGGATTATAGTTAAAATAAAATTGGATTAATTTGTGTATGGCTCCTAGCTATTTAGCTATTTTTTAAAACTATTTTGTGTATTTGAAAACCAAGTCTGAGCCACTAGCGTACTCCTTTTAAGGTCACCTTTTAGTTCCTAATAAGACAAGTTTTTTACTTGGTTTTAAGCTTAAAAAATCAACCGCCTTATGCTTGCTAGCTTTCCTTAGAGCGGTCCCTTTATGACTTAGGTAAGAAATGGGGAAAACGCCAATGGAGGAGGAGCAAGGACCACCCTTGAGGCTGCTCGAATGGTCTTAGAGGTCGTTGAAGCGGTCCCAAGGTTGCTTGAGCGGTATACTCTCCTAGGTTGGCTTGAAACAAGTTTTTCATTTTAGTGACCACCGCCCTTTGGCCGCCCTCGCACCAATCGAGAGGTCGTTCATGAATTTGAGTTTTCTTGTTGACCAAGATTGCCCTTATTCTAGACCTATAAATGGGAAAGTTGAGTGTTAAACAGGGAGAGCTTATACCACAACCCTAGATCCCTAAGACCCTATGCTACCATATCGAGATTCTACCCAACCTTAAAACTTGGTGTTGAATATCTTGATTGGTTGAAGACCAAACCCATTGGTGTGTGCATTCTGAGGATAGTTGGTGCGCCTAAGATCGTTCAAGGCCTACAGGATCCTCGCGGAGGTGAATCCAATTAAAGCTACACAAAACTTCGAAGAGGCACTTCGGTGGAGAGGCATATTGAAGGAAAGGAGCATCTAACTGTAGTACTGGTTGAGGTATAAGACTCAAGTACTTCTAAGTAGATTTTGGGGTAGTGGATTAGGTTTTGTTGAATTGAGAAGGTTCCTCGATTTTTCCCGAGTAGGGTTTCCGCATAAACAAATCACTTGTGTCATTTATTGTTTTTTACATATACACTTGTGAATTGATTGGCACACGCGCACTGTGTGTTTTGATTGAATGAATGTATGAATCTCATAATCATTGATAGTTATGCATCCAAGGGTTTGGGACCCCTATGGGAGATTGAGTGTTGAGTGATTAATTTGCTAAAATCAATATACTAATCTTCATAGGTTCATTGGGTCGTGGTGGCTAAAAGGGGTTCTCACTATTAATTGACTTATCGTTGTGAGGAGGTAATTTTGGTAGTAATAAGTTTTAATTTGTGATTGTTCAAGCTTAAAATTGAAAAACCCCTCTATGTGTTATGTGCTCCATGTGTGTAATCGTGAGGAAAGTTTCACATCATTTCTCCCCCTCCCAGAACAACAATAGCTATAAAAGACACTTTGTTTTGTATGTACAAAATTCTTGATTTCATTATGATTATGGGGTTTGTTAAGCCCCCTAATATTCCATGCTGCTATATTTATCATAAGGATAGATGGAAGTTACCTGTGGGACAATCCCTCTTTTCTTTTTCTTGCATGCATTTGCTATTACAAGAGCTTGCAGATAGTTCAAGTTTCTTGGCCACCTCATCCATTGACATAATTGTAGGGGGATTTATTGCCGAGAAAATGGGCCACTAGGCAATTCTCCCACTTTGCATCCCCTTACTCAACCACATATATAGGTGGTTTTGCTTGGACTCTTCAATTGGCCTTATTAGGTTGAATGAAATGGAGGGCTATATTGGACCATGCGTCAAGCTTGACCCTAAATTGGGACTGGAGCCCCGATTGAGTACCCATGATGAGAACCAAGGTGGGCCTACTCTTAAAGATCCTTTGCATGTTCAGATGGGCCAATTACAAGATCAAGAGCCAAGAAGATCAAGGAAGCAATGCAAGGATTGGTGCAATCCACCTAGGATGAAGCTAGCAAGAGCCCAACACTCAAGATGGGCTTGAAAGAAGGAGAACATGTTAGATAGGGCCTGTTGTTGTTAAGGCCTTCAATTTGTTTAAAGGATTTTTATTATTAGTTTAGAATAAGTGGGCTTGAGGATGCTTAGCCCACATATGTCTTATTAATTTATTTAAACTCTTATTAGGATTTGTTTCCTTAGTAGATTAGGATTTATTTCCTTAGCAGATTAGGATTTATTTTTTTAGTAGATTAGGATTTGTTTCTTTAGTAGATTGGGATTTGTTTCCTTAGTAGATTAGGATTTTAAGGAATTTTTCTTGTAATGACCAGCCTATGAATAGGCGTTCAATCAATGAAAAAGGGCGGGACAAGATATAAAGAATTTTGATTGTGAGTTGAGTTGAGTTTACTCCTCTTGTTCTTGATTGATTGAACGTTTGAACTTATCAAAGGTAAATCACAACCTTTGTGGCGTTCCTCCTTGTAATTTGGGTTCTTGAGACGGGTTCTTCAATGGGTCTAGATTTTAATATAATCTAGGTTCTTGAAACGAGTTCTCAACGGGTTCAGATTCTCCATCCATAGACCTGAGTTTGGCTTTCTTGGGTTGTTTTTCCAATATTGTTGTTGGGTCTCAAAGCAAGTCTATTGGGGTTCACATCATTTGCATGTTCAGATGGGACAATTACAAGATCAAGAGCCAAGAAGATCGAGCAAGCAATGCAAGGATTGGTGCAATCCACCTAGGATGAAGCTAGCAAGAGCCCAACACTCAAGATGGGCTTGAAAGAAGGAGAACATGTTAGATAGGTCCTGTTGTTGTTAAGGCCTTCAATTTGTTTAAAGGATTTTTATTATTAGTTTAGAATAAGTGGGCTTGAGGATGCTTAGCCCACATATGTCTTAATTTAAACTCTTATTAGGATTTGTTTCCTTAGTAGATTATGATTTATTTCCTTAGCAGATTAGGATTTATTTTTTTAGTAGATTAGGATTTGTTTCCTTAGTAGATTAGGATTTTTAGGAATTTTTCTTGTAATGACCAGCCTATAAATAGGCGTTCAATCAATGAAAAAGGGAGAGACAATATATAATGAATTTTGATTGTGAGTTGAGTTGAGTTGAGTTGAGTTTACTCCTCTTGTTCTTGATTGAACGTTTGAACTTATCAAAGGTAAATCACAACCTTTGTGGCGTTCCTCCTTGTAATTTGGGTTCTTGAGATGGGTTCTTCAACGGGTCTAGATTTTAATATAATCTAGGTTCTTGAAACGAGTTCTCAACGGGTTCAGATTCTCCATTCATAGACCTGAGTTTGGCTTTCTTGGGTTGTTTTTTCAATATTGTTGTTGGGTCTCAAAGCAAGTCTATTGGGGTTCACATCAACCCAAGACTTGGGGTTGGTGCAGTAGCAACTTCTGATGTTTGAAGTGACAGCTACTTGATACCACCTACAAGATTTCCTTGTCTAGATAAAGGTGGGTGATTGTGAGTTGTCACCAACTCCACTCTTGGATTAGATCCCATGGCTATAAAGGATGCCAACACATTTCCTATTGCCATACCTCTTGGTTGCTTTCTTGGAGGTTATGCTTGCCTTAGACTGTCTGTTGGACCTCCATGTCTCCCTCTACCTCTATGGTTTGCTCTACCACATCCATTGAAGCCACATTGAGCTGAAGTTTCTTGTGCAGAATGCAAGTAGTCTCTAATTTCACTCCCTTGGTATAGCTTTAAGAGCTTATTCAGAAGCTCATATTCTTCAGTCAACCTTGAGGGTTCTTGAGATACGTGATTGGAGTTACCCTTTGTTGAGTTTGGAGTAGTGCCAACATTAGTATTAAGGTTTCCTATCATCTGAGTTTGCTCTCTCATGTCTTTCTCAGCCACATTCTTACCAGTAGCTATAACTAGTTCAGAGTTAATGGTAGTTTCTTTGACCCCGTCCTTACTTAAAGCTTCCTAGGAGCCAGGGACCTAGTCATTACTTGCATTTTCCTTGGCATTTAACAGAGGATCAGCTATCTTGACACATGAGTGAACCTCATTAATGGCATTTTTTGCCACATTCTTGCTGGATGCCATTTGCAATAAAGATCAGAGATAGAAAAAAAAACAGTGTGTGAAGACGATACAATATAAACTCCTAGAAAAGGACATCCATATAAAGGGAAAGGAGTAGATCAAGAATGAGATCAATAAGGTTCACATTAAGACAAATTAGTGGGAAGATAGATGAGATCCAAAGAAATAAGATGAGAATCAAGAAGAAAATCTAGGGAGAGGGAAATCTAGAGAGAGAAGCTCTCAACCCCATACTCTTAGTCATATGCTTTATGTTGGATATTCTATTTTGGAATTATAGTTACATGTCATGTTTTTCCTTTCTTATACAAATACCTATCCTTGTTGATGCTAGGAGCTATGATATCCATATCTATTTTATACCATGTTTCTCTACTATACCTGTAATGTTTGTGTGTTTGGCACTTCATGACAAAAAGGCGGGGAAATTGGGTGAAATTCATGTGGCTAGCTAGGGAATATTTGGATTGGAATTTAGAATGGGGCGTTTGTTGAAAATACTAAGAAGGAGTACATAAACAAACTTGGCATGAAGTCAATTCCTTTTTCTTTCTTTCTTTTTTTTTTTGGTTATTTTACACTTGTTATCTGCTTGTGTGTGAGCATCAACTAAGGGGAGAACTTGTTTTGATTCCTCTTGTTAAATCTGTAAGTTCTCAAGCATCATTGGGTTAGCATTTCTGATATGTGTTTGAATATTTGCTAAGCTAACATGAAATGCCCCATTGCTTCTCTTTGTCACTTGTACTTGAGTGTTGAGATTATTTTACAACTAAGGTAATGAACTAGAGACCAAAGATCCTTGGTTTATTTAAGATTGGCATATTAGGTTAATGGAATTGGATTTTGGATTATCTTTGAATGACTCTTAGGTTTTTAATGAAAAATATTTTCTAAACATGAAAATGCATTTTTTAAAACGTAGATTGAGTCATGTATTGGATTCTATTTGAGCAACACTCAATAGTGCTTAATAGGTCACATATTTGCTAGGTTTCTAGTTTAAAAACTAGTAGGGACCACCCTCTGCTTGCTCGCCTTCAGCTAGAGCGGTCTCTTAACACTTAGGAAAAATTAGAGAAGGCGAATGCGTTAGGTAGTAGGGACCACCCTCTAGGCCGCTCGAGCAATCCTCAAATGGCTCTAGTGGTCTTTGCTTTTTTCTACTAGATTGAATCCTTTGCTCATTTCAACTAGATTCAATCCTTTTCTCATTCCACTACTAACCGCCCTCCCTCTACTCTTTCACGAATCGAGTTGTTCGTGAATAAGGTTTTCTTGGTCCTTGAGTCTAAATTCCAAATATATAAATAGGGTAAGCCTCTCCAAGCTTGGGTAATGTTCTAATACTCTGAAACATTGTCTCTTAAACATCTAGAGAGCCAAGAACAACCCTAGATCCAAAAGGTCAAACCATCTTGATACTTCCTATTCAACCTCACACATTGAAGAATAAGATATTGCTTGGTGATCTACCTAAACCTACATTGGTTGTGTGCATACCGAGAACCTTGGGTGTGTTCTAGAACAATCCTCGAAGCCTAGATGGTTCATTGTAATGAACACGTCCAAGTCAAGCTACTTAAGACTTGAATCCTTGTAATTAAATCTGAGTTTAGTGGATTAGGCTAGGTGAACTGGGATCAGTTCCATAGTTTTCCCAAATAGGGTGTTCTCGAAAAATTGCTTGTCTTGTGGATGTTCTTATTATTGCTTTAATTTTACACACCCACTCTTGCAATTGCACACACCATGTGTTTGATGAATTGACACCTCCATTCATATTCAATTAATTCATCTTTGTGGTTTGAGGTTTGGTGGAATTAGCTTGTTGGAGGGATTGTTGCTATGCATTGGAGTGTTGGAATTGACAAATACATTACATACATTCACATGGCGTGTTTTTTCTTGAACTGAGTAAAAAGGATTCAAAGGTTTAGTGGAAAAATTAATTGTGTAATTTGGTAATTGAAGTTTATAGGTTATAAATTTGTTTTTCTTAAAGCTGAAAATTTTAATTAACCTATTCACCCACTCTAGGTCATGTGTGCAATTTCACATGTATAATCATGTTGGAAGATCCTTGCATTATTCTCTATATGATAGTTGGTTATCATTGGAGGTTTATTAGATAGTCACGAAAGGTGAAATCATTAGTTTTAATAATGTTTACAAGAGTATCCTCTCCAAGCTTCACTCGCTTTCAAAAGTGTGACATTTAATGAAACCAGAGAATGATCCCCTTTTGATTGAGTTTCCAAACGAAGTGGTTGGCCGATAAATGTGTGGAGACTGATAGCTCACTCAAGTGTGGATGGGCCACCTTACTAGGTGAGAAGTCAGGTTTAGTATGAAATAAGTTGACTCTCGTTCGGGCTATAGAAATGAACCAAAAGCTGTTGACTCCAAAGACCGAGGTTTTAGTTTTGATTCCTGAAGAGCACCCTACACTCTAGTTCAAAAGGGTGACAAAGGTTAATTGACTAGAAGGGTGGGTCGATAAGATGACAAAGAAGATAACTCACCTAGTACTTCTACTTTTCACGAAGGAGTGAGAGAAAAGGAAGGCGGAAGCTGTTGTTACTTCGGCAATTTGAATGGACATAAAGGAGCTCCTTGTTGTCTTTTTTCATTTGCCGTTGGGGCTAGAGAAAATCCTAGTTTCGAATCACAATAAGCCCTAGTAGAGCTAATGAGAGTCTCCTTGGTCCATCAAGGAAAAGCTCAAGTTGTATCTCCTTACTCTGGTAGCTCAAAGCCCATAGGTACTGTTGACATCCACAGCTTACTTACCTGAGAAAAAAGGGCAGGATTTGATTCATAAACTAAGCTCGTAGGATCTAAAGTAGAGACTCGCTACAAATCAAGCTTAAAATGGAAAGTCCATTGGAGGGAGTTGGAATGCAAGCACGTCATCATCCAAATTTAGAAAACGTGGACTCTAGACCAAGTGGGAAGTTGAAGATATGGAAGTAGAAATGCCACAAACCTCAATTTTGACTTGACTAGCGTTCCAAAAATGTTGTTCATGCTTACTTACTTATGAGAAAAGCGGGCTATAAAGAATCATCCCTTTGAATAAGCGATAAAGAGTACAGTGTTCAAACTAAAGACCAAACGAAGATGATGGGAATAAAACTCAAGATCTTACGATTTTATCCTTAGGCCAACTCACGAGCTGGACTCGAACCAGCACTTCTAGATTAATAACACATATTGTACATCTCGACCAAATTTGATGGTCGATGCTTCAACATTCAAGATCAGAAAATTTGAAGAAGGAAAGAGTTCAACCTTCAAAGCCCTATCATGAAGACCACCCTTGAACCTTCAATGCTTAAGAAAGTTAATGACCTACATACCTTATGACCCTTGGTATTATATTTCAGCTCGTTCGGTTTGTTTCAAATGGAATTAGGATAATTTATGAATGACTAACAAGATTTTTCATGAAAATAATTTTGAAACATCTTGTTTTGAAAAATTGCATTGAGTGATGTATTGGATCCTTAGTGTTCAATGGGGTAAGTTTTTGCTTGGATTTTTGCTTAAAACCCAATAGGTATTGTTGCCCTTTGCTCATTCACGTTCAGCTAGAGCAGTCTCTGAACACCTAGGGAAAACTTGGAGTAGGATTATGATGTTGGTGTGGAGATGGCTCTCTTGGTTGCTTGAGAGGCCTGCAGACGGCTCAATTCAACTGGCTTGATTCATTTTCTCATTCTAGTGATGCCCGCCCTTTGAGAACTCTGTGATGGCTCGAGCGGTCCCTCGTGAATTTTAGTTTTCTTAGACTTCAAGGCTACTCTAATTCCAAGTTCGTAAATAAGACAAGCCTCTCTATGTAACTCTTATATATGCTTAGAATCTGCCTCTTTCATCTTTAGAGAGCCAAGAACAACCCTAAATCCAAATTTCCAAAGGTCACTCCTACTTGATCCTTCAAATTCAACTTTAGAGTTTCAAGAAGAAGTTCTAAGTTAATTTCACCCCCAAACTTTATACAATCAATATGAATACATAAAAATATTTTTCTCAGCACCTAATTCGATATTATACGTTAATTAAAAAATAGGGGTTTGGAATTTCTAGGGCAAGGATCTTCCCACACTAATACACGTAACATCTCGCACACATGACCTTGGGAAGTGAATAGGTTAATTAAATTTTCAATCTGAACAAACACCAATTTATAATCTATTAACCAAAATTACAAAATTAGGTGATTAATTTGTCAATCAAATCCTTCGAACCCCTTTACCCAACTCAAGAACATCCTCTCATTAATGAATGGATGCAATATGTGTATGTCTACAATAAGCCCAATAATCCAATTGAATTCTCCAATACCACAAAATACATTTGATGAAGAAATTGAATAGTTCTATCAATGAGTTAATTCATCAAACGCATAGTGTGTGTGTGTGTGCGCAATTACAATTGTGTATCAAAATTAAAGCAATAAGAAGATCATCTACAACACAAGCAGTTTTAAGCAAAAACCTTCTCAAGAAAAATTGAGGAACCGAAACCCGTTCTCCACCCCTAATCAACTGGATACACCCATCGAAGTCTTGAGTAGCATAACTTGGGGGCAGTCACTGCAATGAACATTCTAGGCCTCGACCAATCTTCTCAGGACTCACCCCAAGATTCTCGGTTTGTACACAACCAATGTGGAATTTGGTGGTTCACTGAACAATATCTTCTTCGATGTGAAACCCAGCCAAAATAACGAGATCCGAGAACGAAAAAGGAACCCAAGATCGTTCTACGATCAGATTTGAATGATAGACCTTGACCCGTTGTTTACGACAAACAAGAACCTTGGTATATATGACCTCAACCCGTTGTTTATTGTGAAAACAAGAACCTCGGTATAAGGGAGACGCCACAAACGGTGGTGGAATTTCGTTTGATAAGTCGCTGGTGAACGCCACGGGAAATCCCGATAAGTTTGAATAGTTCTTCAAAGAACCGCAGAGAAAATACTCTACAATTTTGCTGAATAATGATCTAAGTTTTTTCGTTGATTGAACGCCTATTTGTAGGCTGGCCATTACAAGAAAAAATTCCTAAACTCCTAATCTGATATGGAAACAAATCCTAATCTACTAAGGAAACAAATCATAGTAGGAGTTTATATTTTGACAATCCAAAAATATGACCTGTTCCAGAAATTCTGGAAATTACAAAAATACCCCTAACTCTAAAAAATATTAAAAGGACATATGAAATACTAATACTAGCAAATTGATTTCAAATAAGAATCAAAATAAAATAATGCAAGGTTCCATATGGATCTTTGCCATGATGGAAAGCCAATTCCATTATCTTTCACAGCTTCGAATTTGTGTTTCCTTGAGCATCTTATGGATTGCATCATTCTTTCCTGGTTGGAGAAAACTCAACCTCGAGTTTTAAAGTGTTGTAGTATGAAAGTCCAAAAACTTTGAACTTGTATATGTAGCCGTCTCTGAGAAGCTTTAAGATGATGTCTCCTTTTCTTCTCTAATTGAGGGAACAAAGAAAAAATTTGGAAATTGATCCCCTGGATTGTGTCGTTGAAGTTTTCTGGAATGATAAAATCAATTGGTGGAGCAAAGTGGATAGAAAGAAGCATTGGTGACTCTTCATGTAGATCCTTGAAAGATGCAAACAAATCAAGCTCTTGCCATGTGTTGATTAACGACAATCCCAATCTTCTTAAATCTCCTTCAACACCAAACCACCAAATTTTTGCCAAGCCTACAAGTTTCATCTTGGCAAGCCTTACTCTCCTCTCATCCGAGAAATTATACCTAAACTAGAGCCTAAGTTCTGATACCAAATGATGTGAAACCCCGCCAAAATAACGAGATCTGACAACGAAAAAGGAACCCAAGATCGTTCTACGATCAGATTTGAATGATAGACCTTGACCCGTTGTTTACGACAACAAGAACCTTGGTATATATGACCTCAACCCATTGTTTATTGCGAAAACAAGAACCTTGGTATAAGGGAGACGCCACAAACGGTGGTGGAATTCCGTTTGATAAGTCATTGTTGAACGCCACAGGAAATCCCAATAAGTTCGTATAGTTCTTCAAAAAACCGCAGAGAAACTACTCTCCAATTTTGATGAATAATGATCTAATTTTTTTCCTTGATTGAACGCCTAAGGAAACAAATCCTAGTAGGAGTTTATATTTCGACAATCCAAAAATATGACCTATTCTAGAAATTCTAGAAATTACAAAAATACCCCTAACTCTTAAAAATATTAAAAGGACATATAAAATACAAATACTAACAAATTGACTTAAAATAAGAATCAAAATACAATAATGCAAGGTTCCATATGGATCTTTGTCATGATGGAAAGCCAATTTCATTATCTTTCACATCTTCGAATTTGTGTTTCCTTGAGCATCTTATGGATTGCATCATCTTCATTGTGTGACGTTGAATAAAAAGTACCAAATAGATTTTGGCCTTTGGATCTTATGGATCTAGGGTTGGTCTTGGTTCTCTAGGTGTTTAAAAGGCAGCATTAGAGTGCTTGAGAGAGTGGCCCTAGATAGAAGAGGCTTGCCCTATTTATCCTTGGAATTAGAGTAAACTTGAGGAACAAGAAGACCAAAATCAGTGAGAGACGTCGCTCGAGCCTTCTGAGGGCGGTTGTCATTGTAATGAAGATTAAATAAGATCATTTGGGTAGAGCAAAGACTGTTCTAGTCATCTGTAGATCGTTTGAGCCGCCTGATAGCCAGGAGGGCGGTCTCCACTACCTATTTCTCAGTCTTTTTCGAATAAGTGTTTCAAAGGCCCCTCTATTTGAAGGCGAGCGAGCATAGGATGATCCTTACTAGTTTTAAACCTAGCAACCAACAAAAACTTGACCTATTGAGCACTAAGGAGTATTGCTCAAACAAAATCTAATACATGACTCAAACTATGTTTTCAAAACAAGTTTCAATGTTTAGAAAATCTTTTCATGAACAAGCCAAAGAGTTATTTATGGATTATCCTAAATCCATGATTAACCTAAAAAGCCAAAGTATTAAACCTAGGGTACTTGTGTGATTACCTTTTGGAAAATGCACTACAGTCAAGGATTTTAACACTTGATTATACATTTGGAATCGCGCACACAACCTAAAGGGGGTGAATTGGTTGATTGAAATTAAGAGTCGGACAACAACCAATTTAAAACCTAATTGACCACAATTACAAATTAATTCATCAATTAGCCCTTTAAACCCCTTTTTACCAACAAGAACAACACGAAATGTGAACGGATGCATTGATATGCCAATTAATCAATCAACAACCCAAATCACATCAATTATGATCCCTCCAACAAAGTCAAACCCGCAGAACCCCAATATGATGAACGTCCAAGATATGTAATTCAATGCAATTATCCTCTCCTAGGATTCTTGGTGTTGTGAATTCAGCCAAAATAACGAGATCTGACAACGAAAAAGGAACCCAAGATCGTTCTACGATCAGATTTGAATGCTAGACCTCGACCCGTTGTTTACAACAAACAAGAACCTTGGTATATATGACCTCAACCTATTGTTTATTGTGAAAACAAGAACCTTGGTATAAGGAAGACACCACAAAAGGTGGTGGAATTCCGTTTGATAAGTCGCTGGTGAACACCACGGGAAATCCCGATAAGTTCGAATATTTCTTCAAAGAACAGCAGAGAAAACACTCTCCAATTTTGCTGAATAATGATCTACCCTTTTCATTGATTAAACGCCTATTTATAAGGCTGGCCATTATAAGGAAAATTCCTAAAATCCTATTTTGCTAAGGAGACAAATCCTAATCTGCTAAGGAAACAAATCCTAATCTGCTAAGGAAACAAATCCTAATAGGAGTTTATATTTTGACAATCCAAACCCAAATAGGAATAACTAAAGACTAAACTCTTACTTGCCTAAAAGAAGAAAAAGAAAGACAATCAGCCCGTTAATTGGCTGATCACACACCTAAAATAAAAAAAAGGAAAGTAAATGGCAAGCAAGCCTTACAATCAGACCCAAAAAAAAGAGTATTCTTAAACATGCCAATTTAAGCTTAGCCTTGACCAGATTTGTCTAGAACTTGAATCATGTTGATGAGTCTTTGTTGCTCACGTGGATCATGCTCAATGGGCCTCCACGAATTTTCTTGAGTCCATGTTTCTTGAATCAGTCCGTTGAGTACATCTTTAAACTTCCTTTCTCATGCTATCATAACCGGCCCAACTGGGACTTGAACTAGATCTCTTGAAGTTGTAACATTAAAAGTAGCACTTACATTGTACTCACCAGGTAAATCTAGCTTGTAAGCGTTGTCATTGATGCGCTCTAGGACTTGGAAAGGACCATCTCCCCTTGGAACCAATTTGGAACGTGTTTGCGCCGGAAATTCTCTCTTTTCTCATATGCAACCAAACCCGATCTCCGAGTTCAAAAATCAGCTTGTGACGCCCCTTGTTGGCTTGTTTTGCATACTGCTCCATTCTTCGCTCAATGTTGAGTCTTGCTTTCTCATGAATCAGCTTGGCAAAGTCAACTATCTTTCTGCCATCTAAATTAACATACTCAGTCAAAGGTAAAGGAGATAAATCCAATGGAGTTAAAGGATTAAATCCATACACAATTTCAAATGGTGAAAATTTAGTAGCAGAATGAACAGATCGGTTATAAGCAAACTCAACATGTGTTAAACATTCTTCCCATGTTATGATGTTCTTTTTAATGATTGCCCTCAATAAAGTAGACAAAGTCCTATTTACTACTTCAGTTTGACCATCAGTTTGTGGATGACAAGTAGTTGAAAACAATAGCTTAGTACCTAGCTTACACCACAAAGTCTTCCAAAAATAGCTCAAGAACTTAGCATCTCTATGCGAAAACAATTGTTGTAGGCATGCCATGTAATCTCACAATCTCTCTAAAGAACAATTCAGCAACATGCGAGGCATCATCCGTTTTGTGACATGGAATAAAGTGTGCCATCTTAGAAAATCTATCCACAACCACAAAAATTGAATATTTCCCACGTTTAGTCCTAGGCAATCCTAACACAAAGTCCATTGAAATATCAATCCATGGCTCACTAGGAATTGGTAAAGGGGTATACAAACCATTGGACTGCACTCTGGATTTAGCTTGCCTACATGTGACACATCTACCACAAATTCTCTCAACATTTCTTTTCATGTGAAGCCAATAGAAGTGTTCCTACAAAACAGCTAAAGTCTTTGCAACTCCAAAAGGTCCCATTAATCCCCCACCATGAGATTCCTGCACTAACAACTCCCTCAAGGAAAAATTAGGCACGCATAACTTATTCTCTCGAAATAGGAATCCATCAAGCCTAAAGAACTTACCACAACCTGTTTTCTCACAAGCCCGGTATTCCCCACAAAATTCTTGGTCATCAGCGTATAAATTTTTAATGTGCTCAAAACCAAGCAATTTTGCATCAAGTGTGGAGAGTAATGAATACCTGGGAGAAAGTGCATCGGCGACCACATTCTCCTTACCTTGCTTATATCGGATGACGTATGGAAACGTCTCAATGAACTCTACCCAACGTGCATGCCTTTTGTTTAGCTTGTGCTGGCCCTTCAAGTGTTTCAAGGACTCATGATTGGTGTGAATCACGAATTCCTTAGGCCATAGGTAGTGTTGCCACGTCTCTAAAGCTAGAACCAATGCATACAACTCTTTATCATAAGTTGGGTAGTTTAAGGCTGCCCCGCTTAGTTTCTCGTTGAAGTAAGCAATTGGTCGTCCTTCCTGCATAAGCACTGCTCCTATGCCAATACCTGAAGCATCACATTCAATCTCAAACGTTTTCAAAAAGTTAGGTAAAGACAATAAGGGGGCGTTGGTCAGCTTCTCTTTGATTAATTGAAACGCTTTTTCTTGTTCTTCTCCCCATCTAAATCCAACGTTATTCTTGATCACTTCGGTAAGTGGTGCGGCTATGCTACTAAAGTCCTTCACGAACCGCCGATAAAAACTTGCAAGTCCATGAAAACTCCGAACATTACCTACACTTGTGGGATTCGACCAATCTTGGATTGCACGTACCTTCTCTTCATCAACTTGTATACCTTGTGCACTAACAACAAATCCCAAAAATACAAGCTTATCGGTGTAAAAAGTACACTTCTTTAGATTAGCAAATAACTTTTCTTTCCTAAGCACATCTAAAATAGATTTCAAATGTACTACATGATCGTCCACATTTTTGCTGTAAATGAGTATATCATCAAAGTAGACAACAACAAATCTGCCTGTAAATGCATGCAAAACATGATTCATAAGTCTCATAAAGGTGCACAGAGCGTTAGTCAATCCAAAAGGCATAACTAACCATTCATACAAACCATATTTTGTTTTAAAGGCAATTTTCCATTCATCTCCTTTCTTTTATTCTAATATGATGATAACCACTCTTTAAATCAATCTTAGAAAATACACAAGAACCATGCAGTTCATCTAACATATCATCTAAGCGAGGAATAGGATGATGATACTTCACCCTGTTATGTTGTTGATGGCCCGGCAATCAACGCACATTCTCCACGTCCCATCCTTCTTAAGCACAAGTAAAACTGGAACTACGCATGGGCTCATGCTCTCCCTCACGTGCTCTTTCTCCAACAACTCACTTACCTGCCATTGAAGCTCCTTTGTCTCCTCGGGATTGCTCCTATAAGCTGGTCGGTTTGGAATTGTCGCACCGGGAACAAAATCAATTTGATGTTCTATCCCTCGTATTGGAGGTAACCCATGTGGTGTTTCCTCGGGAAAGACATCCTCATACTCCTGCAAAAGAGAAACAACAGAACTAGGCAAAGCAAGGTCAAAGTTCGTTAGTGTTAAGAAATGCCTCTTTGTACAAAAGTACAATCTTCGGCTGATTTGAAAACATTGCTCGCTTAATTTCACTCACTTTTGCATAGAAATTCTTTTGTTTTCTCTCTGAGTTTCTCTTAATGGCCAAATTTTGATTTTCTTTTTCTCTCTCTTTTTTCTCGGCCTCTCTCTGATTTTCACTCTTTTTCTTTTGATCACTCTATTTTTGCAATCTCACTTGAGCCTCATATACTTGTTGCGATGTCAATGGTACAAGAGTGATTGGTTGTTGATTAAGCACAAAGGAGTATTTGTTCGTAAAGCCATCATGTTTCACATGCCTATCAAACTGCCATGGACACCCTAGCAATAAGTGTCCGGCTTGCATCGGTACTACATCACACAACACTTCATCTTCGTACTTACCGATTCGAAATGCAACTAACACCTGCTTGTTCACCCTTATCTCACCACTATCGTTTAACCATTGCAACTTGTACGGTTTAGGGTGCTTCAACACGGGTAGTCCAAATTTTTCCACCATAATTGCACTTACAACATTAGTACAACAACCACCATCAATAATCACACTACACACCTTGTCTTTGATGTAGCACCTAGTGTGAAAGATGTTCTCTCGCTGCACTTCATCAACCTCTTTTGCATGCATGCTCAATTCTCTCCTCGCCACCAATGTCAATGCATCAGGGGCTAAATATTCCTCCTCAGAAACGTCCTCCAATGGGGGCATGTCGTCGGTGTCGAAGTCTTCATTGTCGGTCACAATTTCACCATTGTCTTGCAACACCATAACCTGCTTGTTTGGACATTTACTTGCTATGTGTCCCCTGCCTTGACATTTAAAACATTTAATGTCACGATTCCTAGAGGTAGAAGTGTTGGTTTTACCTTAAGGAACATGCTGGTGTTCGCGGACTTGGGCTCGGATTTGGACGTTTGTGACTTGTCCATTTGCTTGGTAGAACTAGAGTTATGGGCTGCACCTGACCCCCCCACCCCCACCCCCTTTGAGTTGTTGCTCCACTTTGATGGTCATGTGCGCCATATCTTCCAACTCCACATAATGCTGCATGTCTACCTTATCTTGGATTTTTCGGTTTAATCCAAGTAAAAACCTAGCCATTGTAGCCTCTTGATCTTCCTCTACATTAGCTCGGATAATAGCAATCTCCATCTCCTTGTAGTAATCCTCCACGCTCCAGCTTCCTTACCTTGTAGCTTTTTGTGCAACTCTCGGTAGTAGTAACTTGGAACGAACCGCTTTCTCATCACCATTTTCATCTCCTCCCATGTCTCTATTGGTCGCTCTCTATTCCGCCTCCTATTTATAACAAGCTGATCCCACCAAGTAATAGCATAGTCTGAAAACTCAATCACCGCTAATTTTACCTTCTTTGCTTCGGAATAGTTGTGGCAGTCAAATACGAACTCCATCTTCTTCTCCCACTCAAGGTATGCTTCTGGATCGGATCTACCTTGAAATTATGGAATCTTCATCTTAATACCACCCTAGTTGTTATCTTCCCGATTCCTAGCTTCTCTAAACCGCCCTCCATGTCTCCAATTATTAACAACAGAATTCCGATCATCTTCGTCATCAAAACCATCCCCATAAGGCTAGCTCTTCATCTTCAACGCTCACTTCCCTCGGTTGAACTTTTTCCCTTCTACGCACATTAGGGACATTTTGTGGCTACCTCTCACGTGTATTCTCCATCTGATCTATCCGTTCGTGAACCTACTCCAGTTCCAACTTCATCAGACATTCATCTCACTCATCATGGCCACCATAAACAATTTCAGATCAGCCAGTTCCGTAGCATCTTCGGCCATGTTCTTAGCACTGTTGTGAGACATGATTGCTGCAAAAACTACGTTAGATAAAAAAAAAGAAAAAGAAAAGGACCTCCCAATTCTCTCCCTTTCGTATTTACACTCAAGAATGTGATTCACTCTACACTCGTGTTTCACTCAAAAATACGTGGCATTTGACCCTCTAATGTTCTCACCACTCTTGCCTTTTTTTCACTCTATAATTCTCTTTCAGTTCTTTTGAAACTAAACAAACAATTCTCAAAATTTCCAGCAACAATTCACCAAGAACTCATCAAGGAATTTCAGGTTTGCAGAGCAAGAATTCAAGGAACACGGCTGATTAGATTTTCGGAAGCACAAAATAGCAAGATTTCCACACAAAAAAATCTGATTTTGGGTTGATTGTCTTTCTTTTTCTTCTTTTAGGCAAGTAAGACTTTTAGTCTTTAGTTATTCCTATTTGGGTTTGGATTGTCAAAATATAAACTCCTATTAGGATTTATTACCTTAATAGATTAGGATTTGTTTCCTTAGCAGCTTAGGATTTGTCTTCTTAGCAGATTAGGATTTTAGGAATTTTTCTTGTAATGGCCAGCCTTATAAATAGGCGTTTGATCAATGAAAAGAGCAGATCATTATTCAGCAAAATTGGAGAGTATTTTCTCTGCGGTTCTTTGAAGAACTATTCGAACTTATCGGGATTTTTCGTGGCGTTCACCAGCGACTTATCAAACGGAATTTCCACCACCGTTTGTGTCGTCTCCCTTATACCAAGGCTCTGATACCAAAATGATGTGAATCCTGCCAAAATAACGAGATCCGACAACGAAAAGGAACCCAAGATCGTTCTACAATCAGAATTGAATGATAGACCTCGACCCGTTGTTTACGATAAACAAGAACCTTGGTATATATGACCTTAACCCGTTGTTTATTGCAAAACAAGAACCTTGGTATAAGGGAGACGCCACAAACGATGGTGGAAATTCCGTTTGATAAGTCACTGGTGAACGCCACAGGAAATCCCCATAAGTTCGAATAGTTCTTCAAAGAACTGCAGTGAAATGATGCAAATCATAGCACAGCTTCAAGGGATCTAGTTCAAGTCCCAATTGGGGCGGTTACGAGAGCACGAGTAAGGAAGTTTTAAAATGTACTCAATGGACTGATTCAAGAGGCATGGACTCAAGCAAATTCGTGGAGGCCCATTGAGCATGATCCACGTGATCAACAAAGACTCATCAACATTATTCAAGTTCTAGAAGAATCTGGTGAAGGCTAGGCTTAAATTGGCATGTTTAAGAATACTCCTTTTTTTGGGTCTGATTGTAAGGCTTGCATGCCATTTACTTTCCTTTTTCTATTTTAGGCTTGTGATCAGCCAATTAAAGGGCTATTGTCTTTCTATTTATTTTATTTTGATTAGCAACTATCTTTTGGTAGTAACAGAATAAGAATTTGTAATAAACTAGAACCAACAAAATACTAGTGGAATGGGGTAAAAAAAATTCGGCTAGACTAGGGTATGTGAACCGAATTTGGAACTAAATGAACACAGAACAAAGAAAAGAAAGGTTTTAAAAGATAGGCAAACCTAAACTAGAACCTATGCTCTGATACCAAATGATGTGAATTCCGCCAAAATAACGAGATCCGACAACGAAAAAGGAACCCAAGATCGTTCTACGATCAGATTTGAATGATAGACCTCGACCCGTTGTTTACGTCAAACAAGAACCTTGGTATATATGACCTCAACCCATTGTTTATTGTGAAAACAAGAACCTTGGTATAAGGAAGACACCACAAACAGTGGTGGAATTCCGTTTGATAAGTCGCTGGTGAACATCACGGGAAATCCTGATAAGTTCGAATAGTTCTTCAAAGAACCACAGAGAAAACACTCTCCAATTTTGCTGAATAATGATCGACCATTTTCATTGATTAAACGCCTATTTATAAGGGTGGTCATTACAAAGAAAATTCCTAAAATCCTATTCTGTTAAGGAGACAAATCCTAATCCGCTAAGGAAACAAATTCTAATTTGCTAAGGAAACAAATCCTAGTAGGAGTTTAAATTTTGACAATCCAAACCCAAATAGGAATAACTAAAGACTAAAACTCTTGCTTGCCTCAAAGAAGAAAAAGAAAGACAGTCATCCCTTTAAATGGCTGATCACACGCCTAAAATAGAAAAAGGAAAGTAAATGGCATGCAAGCGTTACAATCAGACCAAAAAAGGAGTATTCTTAAACATGCCAATTTAAGTTTAGCCTTGACCAGATTCTTCTAGAACTTGAATCATGTTGATGAGTCTTTGTTGCTCACATGGATCATGCTCAATGGGCCTCCATGAATTTGCTTGAGTCCATCCTTCTTGAATCAGTCCGTTGAGTACATCTTTAAACTTCCTTGCTCGTTCTCTTGTAACCGGCCCAATTGGGACTTGAACTAGATCCCTTGAAGTTGTGCTATGATTTGCATCATTCCTCTCCTCTTGAGAAGGATTTGCCCTCAAATCATCACCTACATCAAAAAGACTCAAATCAGTAACATTAAAAGTAGCTACTCAAATAGGATCTGATTCAAATCTCATTCTATATTTTCGCAACATATTATGATGTGTAGAAAAACATTTTCATGAAATGCCTCAGAGTCATTCCGAATCCTTTTTAACTTGATTAGCTAAAGTCTAGAATTAAACCAAGGATTCTTAGGTCTAAAATTAAAAAGAGAATTGTAAAATGATCACAATCTCAATCTATATACAAATCTATCTTCTTGATGTTGTTTTGAAGATCATAGTCTTGCACACAACAGTCAACCAATACCTCATGAAAAGCATCATACATGTAAATGACATAATATAATCAGAGGTATGGAAATCACCTAGAGAACCAATGGGGCATATTCATGATAGCATCATGCAAGTAAAATCCATACAACATATATTGGCAATGTTAACCCAATTATGCTTGAGAACTTATAGATTTAGCAAAGACAATTCACAAAAAGCTCTCCCCCTTAGTTGGTGTTCACAGAAAAAATAACAAGTGTAAAATAAAAAAGGAAATAAGTGACTTCATGCCAAGTTTGTAAATGTACTCGCCTTGAGTATTTCAACAACCTCCCCTTTAAGCTATTCCCATTCAACTAATTCCTAGCCAGCAGCAAGAATTTATCCATAAAATTCTCCCTCTTTTTGTCACTAAGTACCAAACGCACAAACATAACAAGTTGTCATAGGGGTCAAATTTGACAAGAATTTTTGCCTTATGATGACACTAAGATTCAACACTCAGTCTCAGCCAAACTCACAACCGCTCACAGAAACAATATATCGAACAAAATATAGGCACAAACCAAACACACAGAGGCACATGAGATTACAAGTCAAATGATCCAACCTTTTTCGTAATAAGCTTAAAGGATTTCTTCGCATGAGGCAACTATCAGCAGTGTACTTCACCACCTTTTCAATGACTGAATTATGCAAATCAAGCTATCAAACAAAGGATGCCAATGGGAAAGACGAAGCTGCCATCAGGTCTAGTGCCACCAAAGAACCAGGCAAAATAGGGAGTAAGGAGGGATATCCAGGCTTGAGTATACTATGCATTCTTTCGATTGCATAATGCGATATGAAGTGATTTTTGAGATGGGTTTGTAGTCTTACTTTCGTGCGAACGTGGATTACTATAGAAAAGGGGTGTTATTCCAATCATCGGGGGGGGGGGGGGGGGGGATGTTATGTTTACCTTTCTTGGGGAAGGATTGTCTCCTTATTCACATGATCTAAGAGATAACTGAATGTCATCAACAAAGCAAAATGTTAGCTTAACTCTTCTAGCAAGTCTTGTTGGGGAGGATATAGATAAGGCATCTTTCGTGTATATCCTTGTTATGTTCGATTTTCCAGACATTTTTTTTTTGAAGAGTTACCTAGATTACCACCATGAAGGGATATAGAGTTCATTATGATGCGAACCCTTAAACGAATTCAAGAACCCGCAGGCAAATTGATTGAAGAATCCCCTAGAAAGTTCACAAACCAGATTATAAGAACCAAGTACCCTAGACCCAATGTTTTCAAGAAACAAGATCCCAAGGTTAAAAGTTCAAGAGAAAGACGCCACACTTAAGATTGAGCAATAAGTCGATGAACGCCACAAGAAAGATTAATTCTTGATAAGTTCTTGAAATAGTTCTTGGAAGAACAATAAGGTAGAAACCTCACAATACTCATAAAAAATATATTTTGTCTTTTACAAGGTCTTATGTGTGTATATAAAGCCCTACAACAAATCCTAATCTGCTAAGGAAACAAATCATAATAGGAATTTATATTTTGACAATCAAAACCCCAAATAGGAATAACTAAAGTCGGGCTTAAAACAAGTAATCAGCCCAAAATCCCTAAATAACCTAAATCAGCCCATACAGCCACTTAATCAGGTTTGTTTGGCTTGAATTACATTAAAGTAAACTTGAGGCATTTTCCCCTTAAAGCTCACGCATGCCATGGTAGAAAAGCCTCCAAACGCACTCTCCATGCTTGAACTTGCACAATCAGCCCATATGTCTTGAATCAGCCCATTCAATGCTTCCATCATCCTTTTCGCTTTCGCCCGAGTCATAGGACCTCAATTTATGCTCAACGGATCAGATTGCATTGCATCATTCCCCCTCCCTTCAGAAGGATTCGTCCTCGAATCATTGTCATCTGCAATAATAGTACAAAGATCAGTAACATTAAAAGTAGCACTAAAACTCTACTCACCAGGAAGATCTAGTTTGTAAGCGTTATCATTTATCCATGCCACCACTTGAAAAGACCCATCTCCTCTAGGCTGCAACTTAGAACGCCTTTGTGCGGGAACGTGCTCCTTCTGCATATGCACCCAAACCCAATCTCCAGGCTCAAAGACCACCTTCTTATGCCCCTTATTAGCTTGAGTAGCTTATTGCTTCGTTCGCCTCTTAATGTGCAATCTAACTTTCTCATGCATTTGCTTCACCAATTCAGCCTTTCGTTCTCCATCTAAATTAGCACACTCATCAACAGGCAAAGGCATAAAATCTAATGGAGTTAAAGGATTAAAACCATAGACAATTTCAAAAGGTGAATAATTAGTAGCAGAATGCACACTACGATTATAAGAAAATTCGACATGAGGCAAACAATCCTCCCAAGTTTTCAAATTCTTACCAATGACAGCACGCAATAAAGTAGAAAGAGTATGATTAGTTACCTCGGTCTGCCCATCTGTTCGTGGATGGCAGGTAGTAGAAAAGAGTAATTTAGTACCAAGCTTACCCCACAACGTCTTCCAAAAATAGCTCAAAAACTTAGCATCACGATCAAACACAATGCTCCGAGGCACTCCATGTAAACGCACCACCTCTCCAAAGAACAAATCAGCTACATTGCTAGCATCATCGCCCTTATGACACGCAATGAAATGTGCCATCTTTGAAAACCTGTCAACAACAACAAACACAGAATCCCGTCCCCGTTTTGTCCTAGGTAAACCTAACACAAAATCCATGGAAATATCTACCCAAGGTGAACTAGGTATAGGTAAGGGATTATACAAACCATGGGGCTGAGCCTTAAACTTAGCCTTTTTACAAGCAACACATTTCTCACAAATTCACTCAACATCCCATTTCATATGTGGCCAGAAAAAGTGTTCAACTAACACATCTAAGGTTTTCCTAACACCAAAGTGTCCCATTAAACCACCCCCATGTGCTTCTCTAACTAATAACTCACGCATCGAACAATTAGGCACACACAATCGATTCTCTTGAAACAAGAACCCATCATGCCTATAAAACTTACCAAAACCCGAACTCTCACAAGCATCAAACACATTAGCAAAGTCAGAATCAATAGCATATAAATCCTTAATGTACTCAAAACCAAGCAACTTTGCATTTAAAGTGGAAACTAAAGCATACCTACGAGATAAAGCATCAGCAACCACACTCTTTTCCCAGCTTGTATTTGATAACATAAGGAAAGGTCTCAATGAATTCAACCCATTTAGCACGGCGTTTATTCAACTTACCTTGACCTTTCAAATGTTTCAAAGACTCATGATCAGTGTGGATGACAAACTCCTTGAGCCAAAGATAATGTTGCCAAGTCTCTAACGCCCTCACCAATGCATAAAGCTCCTTATCATAAGTCGGGTAATTTAAGGCTGCCCCATTTAGCTTCTCACTGAAATAAGCTAAAGGACGACCTCTCTGCATTAAAAAAGCTCCAATTCCAATACCTGAGGCATCACACTCAACTTCAAAAGTTTGAGAAAAGTCAGGCAAAGCAAATAAAGGTGCAGAACTAAGTTTTTCTTTAATCAAATTAAAAGCAACATCTTGGTCCTTTCCCCATTTAAAACCTACGCTTTTCTTAACAATTTCAGTCAATGGTGCAGCTATGGTGCTAAAGTCCTTTTCAAACCTTCTATAAAAACTAGCAAGACCATGAAAGCTACATACCTCAGTAATGTTTTAGGTGTAGGCCATTCTCGAATAGCCTTAACCTCCTCCTCATCAACCTCAATGCCCTTAGCACTAAAAACATATCCTAAGAAAACAATCTGATTAGTGCAAAACGAACATTTCTTGAGGTTAGCAAATAATTGAGCATCACACAAAGAACATAAACAAGCCTCAAATGTTCAACATGCTCATCTAAGCTCTTACTGTAAATCAAGATATCATCAAAATAAACGACAACGAATTTACCAATAAAAGCAAGCAAAACATGGTTCATTAAACACATAAACGTACTAGGTGCATTTGTTAAGCCAAAAGGCATTACCAGCCATTCCTATAAACCATATTTAGTCTTAAATGTCATTTTCCATTCATCACCTTCTCTCATCCTAATTTGATGATAACGAGATATCAGATCAATCTTACTAAACAAACAAACGCCATGCAATTCATCTAACATGTCATCAAGTCTAGGAATGGGATGACGATACTTTACCATTATTTTGTTTATGGCGCGGCAATCGATGCACATCCTCCAAGACCTATCCTTTTTAGGCACAAGTAACACTGGAACTGCACAAGGACTCAAGCTCTCCCTTACATGACCCTTCGACATCGGCGCCTCAACTTGCCTTTGAAGCTCCTTCGTCTCCACAGGATTACTCCTATAAGCTAGACGATTGGGAATCATATCATAAGGAATGAAATCAATCTGGTGTTCAATCCCTCTAACTGGTGGCAAGCCATTTGGGATCTCCTCGGGAAAAACATCACCGAACTCCTACAAAAGAGAATCAACAACACTAGGCAAAGTAGGGTTAAGCTCGTTAGTATTCAAAAAGGCGACCTTGTACATAAGTACAATCATCGGCTACCTGGAATAAAAAGCTCCCTTAAACTCTCGTTCCTTTGCATAGAAACTCACATTTTTCCTCTCTTGCTTTTGTGAACTCTCACTCTTTTCACTCTTTGAAGATTCAGCAGCCTCTCTCTCTTTTCCCTCATTCACATTTTTTTCCACTTTCACTCTATTTCCCTCTTTCTTTCCATTTTCACTATCTTTTCTTCCCTCAAGCTCACTTTTTAACCTCATTTGATCATCATACACCTGTCTAGGTGTTAACGGTACAAGAGTTAGAGGTTTGCCATGCATTACAAAAGAATATCTATTTCTATATCCATCATGCATAACTTGCCTATCAAACTGCCAAGGACGTCCCAAAAGCAAATGACCAGCATGCATTGGGACTACATCACACAAAGCCTCATCAACATTAACGCCCAATGGAAAATGAAACTAATACCTGCCTATTCACCTTAATCTCCCCACATTCATTCAACCACTGCAACTTATAAGGAGTAGGGTGTTTACTAGTAGGCAAATTAAGTTTCCCAACTAATAAGGTACTAGCAACATTAGCACAACTCCCACCCACCATCAATGATAACACTACATACCTTATTGTTGATATGGCAACGAGTATGAAAGATGTTGTCACGTTGTGCCTCGTTGTCCTCTCTACATCGTTATCAGATTCACTTTCAGTTTCAAAATCTCCATTACCTCTCAAAATCATAACACATTTATTTGGACATTGAGATGCAATGTGCCCCCTGCCCAAACACTTAAAGCACTTTATATCTCTATTTCTTGAAGTTTGAGAATCAGATTTACCTCGCTCCATGCTAGCCTCTAAGTCTTTGCCTTTGATGGAAGATTCAACCTTACCCTTAGAATCTGATTTCTCTTCCTTCTTGCTCCAACTAGAATTCGGTTTCCAAGAAGATGAAGAACCCGAATTCTACCCAAACCGAGTAGAACCCTTCCGTTTGAGTTGCCTCTCAATCGTCATTGCCAGGTGTAGCATATCCTCCATCTCCACATAATGCTGCAACTCAACTACATTTTGAATATCTCGGTTCAAACCGTGCAAAAATCGTGTCATGGTCGCCTCTAAGTCCTCCTCTACATTAGCCCAAATCATGGCTATCTCCATCTCCTTAAAATACTCCTCAACACTCCTGGACCCCTGAGTCAACCCCTGCAACCTCTGTAACAAGGCCCTATAATAATGAGAAGGGAAAAACCTCTTCCTCTTGATACTCTTCATCTCATCCCAAGTATCAACCAGATGCTCTCTATTCCTCCTCCTATTCAACACTAACTGATCCCACCATACTACCGCATAATCAGTAAACTCCACTGCAGCTAGTTTCACCTTCTTCTCCTCTGAATAGTCATGGCAATTAAACACTAACTCCACTTTCTTTTCCCACTCCAAATAAACTTCCAGATCATTCTTGCCTTGAAAGGCTGGGATTTTCATCTTAATGCTACCCAAATTCCCATCTCTCCGATAAACATCTCTAACATCTCCACGACCACCTCTACCATGGTCAAACCCAATCAACGTGGCATGCTCATCGAAGTAATCGCCAAGATCCCACTCGTCATCATCGATAATGTTTTGATGACGCCTATCCTGCCTCCTGTCAACCGGTGCCTCACGCCTATCATGTCCGTCGTCTCTCCTTCCCTCATTCGTTCTCAACTCATTAATCACATTTGCATGTTCCTCCAACTGATTTCTCATGTCATCAAACCTCGAGTTCATACATTCGAACTGTTGTTGCATAGCCCGAAGTGTGAATAGCACATCAGTACCACCCTCCTCAGTTACTCCTTTATCCTTAGAAGTCATGTTTTATAACCTGTAAAAAAAAATGTTAGAAATAGCCTCACAAACACTCCCTCATGTGTTTCACCCGTTTCCATGTCACTCAACCCTCGTGTTTACACTCCTATTGGCTTTTTCTTAAGATAAGCTCACACACTTAGCCTTTTACCACTCAAATGTTTCACATTTGTCGTTCTTTCGCAAACAACTCAACACTCAACCAAAAACCAACCGTTCCCACAACGCACAACAACTTAACAAAATAAGGCACAAATATCGAAGGAAGGACCAGAATTAACAATGAAAACAGAGAATAACAACCGAAACAAGGAAAACGAATTCGGCGAAAACTAAGCGTAACAATGATTCAAAAGCAAAAAATGAATCAAGAAAGGGGCTAAATCAATAAAGATAACCTGTTTTGGGATAACAAACGCGTGAATGATAAGGATAAGTAATTTTGATTATTTTTGTTCAAATCTCAACACAAATCAGCCCTAAAGCAAATTGATTAGCCTCAATTCGATTCTTTCTTTCTTTTCTTTTCTTTTTTTCTTTTTTTTTTCTTCTCCTTTCTTCTTTTTTTTTTTCGGATATCAGATCACAAAAGAGGCAAACTACGCGCAATTGGGCAGGAGACTTCACAACCTATTCACAAGCAAGTGATGCATTGAATTCTGCCAATATTATGCAACCCTAATTGATATTAAAATTATAAATAAAAACAAACTTTAAACTCCAGCAGCAAGACAAGCCCCAAATCATAGAATCATACGCAAGAAGAAGTGAAAGATTAAAAAACCCTAATTTTTTTTTGGTTAAAATAGATGCACATAAACAGAAAAAGAAGCACCAAACAGCATCAAGAAACCCTAGCTTGGTCAGATTATATGCCCAAAAAAACAAAGATAACCAACCTGATTTGAGAAAACAAACCCGAGAGCTCTGACACCAAACTAATGCGAACCCTTAAACGAATTCAAGAACCCGCAGGCAAATTGATTGAAGAATCCCCAAGAAAGTTCACAAATCAGATTATAAGAACAAATCCTAATCTGCTAAGGAAACAAATCCTAATAGGAATTTATATTTTGACAATCCAAACCCCAAATAGGAATAACTAAAGTTGGGCTTAAACACAAGTAATCAGCCCAAAATCCCTAAATAACCTAAATCAGCCCATACAGCCACTTAATCAAGTTTGTTGGACTTGAATTACATTAAAGTAAAGTTTAGGCCTTTTCCCCTTAAAGCCCACGCATGCCATGGTAGAAAAAGCCTCCAAACGCACTCTCCATGCTTGAACTTGCACAATCAGCCCATATGTCTTGAATCAACCCGTTCAATGCTTCCTTCATCCTTTTCGCTTTCGACCGAGTCATAGGACCTCCATTTATGCTCAACGGATCAGATTGCATTGCATCACATTATATCAAATTGTTCCATAGTATGGTACCAGTCACTATTGCTCCTTATTAATGACCTCTTCGATATAGAATGAATAAGTATCCCTGTCCTCGTATTGATGACCTCTTCGATCAATTGATAGGAACTCGATACTATACTAAGATTGATATTTGTTCTAAAAATATCAACTAAGGATTTGAAAGGAAAAACTTCCTAAAATAGTATGTGGTCAATTCATTTTGACTTACAAATGCTCCGGCCACTTTTATGGATTTGATGCATCAAATATTCTGATGCAAACCCTTAAACGAATTCAAGAACCCAAAGGCAAATTGATTGAAGACTCCCCAAGAAAGATAACAAATCAGATTACAAGAACCCAAGACCCAATGTTTGCAAGAAACAAGAACCCAGGGTTAAAAGTTCAAGAGAAAGACGCCACACTCAAGATTGAGCGATAAGTCGATGAACGCCACAAGAAAGATTAATTCTTGATAAGTTCTTGAAATAGTTATTGGAAGAACAATAAGATAGAAACCTCACAATACTCACAAAAATATTCTGTCTTTTACAATGCTTTGAACGCCTATTTATAGGCTGGTTATTAAAAAGAAAACTTCCTAAAATAGCTTATCTTATTTTAAGAAATATCTCTTACTTGCTGGTGAAGAATTATCTCTTACTTGTGGATAAAGAAATATCTCTTACTTGCTGGTAAAGAAATAGCTCTTACTTTCCTAAACTCTTACTTTCCTAAAAGAGAAAAACACAATCAGCCCTTTAATATGCTGATCACATGCCTAATTAAAGTAGGAAAGTCTTTCTTTCCTAAAAAGAATAACTCACACGCCTAAATAGTTAAGGAAAGTCTTAAAATCAGACCAATTTTAAACATGCCAATTTAAAGCTTAGCCTTTGCCGGAATCTTCTAGAACTTGAATCATGTTGATGGATCTTTGCCCAAGTGGATCATGCTCCATGCTTGAACTTGCACAATCAGCCCATATGTCTTGAATCAGCCCGTTCATTGCTTCCTTCACCCTTTTTACTCATGCCCGAGTCATAGGACCTCCATTTATGCTCAACGGATCAGATTGCATTGCATCATTGCCCCTCTCTTTAAAAGGACTCGTCCTCGAATCTTCGTCATCTGCAATAAAAGGAGAAAGATCAATAACATTAAAAGTAGCACTAACACTATACTCACCAGGAAGATGTAGTTTGTAAGCGTTATCATTTATTCGTGCCACCACTTGAAAAGGCCCATCTGCTCTAGGCTACAACTTAGAATGCCTTTGTGCGAGAAAACGCTCCTTTCGCATATGCACCCAAACCCAATCTCCAGGCTCAAAAACCACCTTCTTACGTCCCTTATTAGCTTGAGTAGCATATTGCTTCGTTCGCCTCTCAATGTGCAATCGAACTTTCTCATGAAATTGCTTCACCAATTCAGCCTTTCGTTCTCCATCTAAATTAGCACACTCATCAACAGGCAAAGGCAACAAATCTAATGGAGTTAAGGGATTAAAACCATAGACAATTTCAAAAGGTGAATAATTAGTAGCATAATGCACACTACAATTATAAGCAAATTCGACATGAGGCAAACAATCCTCCCAAGTTTTCAAATTCTTACCAATGACAACACGCAATAAAGTAGAAAGAGTACGATTAGTTACCTCGGTTTGCCCATCTGTTTGTGGATGGCAAGCAGTAGAAAAGAGTAATTTAGTACCAAGCTTACCCCCACAATGTCTTCCAGAAATAGCTCAAAAACTTAGCATCGCGATCAGACACAATGCTCCGAGGCACTCCATGTAAATGCACCACCTCTCTAAAGAACAAATCAGCTACATTGTTAGCATCATTGGTCTTATCACATGCAATGAAATGCACCATCTTTGAAAACCTGTCAACAACAACAAACACAGAATCCCGTCCCCGTTTTGTCCTAGGTAAACCTAACACAAAATCCATGGAAATATCTACCCAAGGTGAACTAGGTATAGGTAAGGGATTATACAAACCATGGGGCTGAACCTTACACTTAGCCTTTTTACAAGCAACACATTTCTCACAAATTCGCTTAACATCCCGTTTCATATGTGGCCAGAAAAAATGTTCAACTAACACATCTAAGGTTTTCCTAACACCAAAGTGTCCCATTAAACCACCCCCATGTGCTTCTCTAACTAATAACTCACGCATCGAACAATTAGGCACACACAATCGATTCTCTTGAAACAAGAACCCATCATGCCTATAAAACTTACCAAAACCCGAACTCTCACAAGCATCAAACACATTAGCAAAGTCAGAATCAATAGCATATAAATCCTTAATGTACTCAAAACCAAGCAACTTTGCATTTAAAGTGGAAACTAAAGCATACCTACGAGATAAAGCATCAGCAACCACATTCTCTTTTCCCAGCTTGTATTTGATAACATAAGGAAAGGTCTCAATGAATTCAACCCATTTAGCACGGCGTTTATTCAACTTACCTTGACCTTTCAAATGTTTCAAAGACTCATGATCAGTGTGGATGACAAACTCCTTGAGCCAAAGATAATGTTGCCAAGTCTCTAACGCCCTCACCAATGCATAAAGCTCCTTATCATAAGTCGGGTAATTTAAGGCTGCCCCATTTAGCTTCTCACTGAAATAAGCTAAAGGACGACCTCTCTGCATTAAAAAAGCTCCAATTCCAATACCTGAGGCATCACACTCAACTTCAAAAGTTTGAGAAAAGTCAGGCAAAGCAAATAAAGGTGCAGAACTAAGTTTTTCTTTAATCAAATTAAAAGCAACATCTTGGTCCTTTCCCCATTTAAAACCTACGCTTTTCTTAACAATTTCAGTCAATGGTGCAGCTATGGTGCTAAAGTCCTTTTCAAACCTTCTATAAAAACTAGCAAGACCATGAAAGCTACATACCTCAGTAATGTTTTAGGTGTAGGCCATTCTCGAATAGCCTTAACCTCCTCCTCATCAACCTCAATGCCCTTAGCACTAAAAACATATCCTAAGAAAACAATCTGATTAGTGCAAAACGAACATTTCTTGAGGTTAGCAAATAACTGAACATCACGCAAAGAACATAACACAAACCACAAATGTTCAACATGCTCATCTAAGCTCTTACTATAAACCAAGATATCATCAAAATAAACGACAACAAATTTACCAATAAAAGCACGCAAAACATGGTTCATTAAACGCATAAACGTACTAGGTGCGTTGGTTAAGCCAAAAGGCATTACCAGCCATTCATATAAACCATATTTAGTCTTTTACCACTCAAATGTTTCACCATTGTCGTTCTTTCGTAAACTACTCAAAACTCAACCAAAAACCAACCGTTCCCACAACGCACAACAACTTAACAAAATAAGACACAAATATCGAAGGAATGACTAGAATTAACAATGAAAAACAGAGAATAACAACGATAACACGAAAATGAAACAAAGGAACACAACGAAGCAAAGAAAACGAATTCGGTGAAAACTAAGAGAAACAATGTTTCGAAAGCAACAAATGGATCAAGAAAGGGGTTAAATCAACTAGGATGACCAATTTTGGGATAACAATGTGTGAATGATCATAATAAGTAACTTTTGATTATTTTTGTTCAAATCTCAACACAAATCAGCCCTCAAGCAAATTGACTAGCCTCAATTCGATTCTTTCTTTCTTTTCTTTTCTTCTTCTTTTATTTGATATCAGATCACAAAAAGAGGCAAACTACGCGGAATTGGGCAGCAGACTTCACAATCGATTCACAAGCAAGTTATGTATTCAATTCTGCCCATATTATGCAACCCTAATTGATATTTAAATTATAGAAAAGAACAACTGAAACTCCAGCAGCAAGTCACACCCCAAATCAAACAGAACAAAAAAAAACAGTCGCAATGAACAGTCGTGATGAATAGTGCATGATGAATTTTTTTTTTTTTTAAATAGATGCGTATAAACAAAGATAACCAACCTGATTTGAGAAAACAAACCCGAGTGCTCTGATACCAACTGATGCGAACCCTTAAACGAATTCAAGAACCCACGGGCAAATTGATTGAAGACTCCCCAAGAAAGATCACAAATCAAACTATAAGAACCAAGAACCCTAGACCCAATGTTTGCAAGAAACAAGAACCCAAGGTTAAAAGTTCAAGAGAAAGACGCCACACTCAAGATTGAGCGATAAGTCGATGAACGCCACAAGAAAGATTAATTCTTGATAAGTTCTTGAAATAGTTCTTGGAAGAACAATAAGGTAGAAACCTCACAATACTCACAAAAATATTCTGTCTTTTATACTGATTTGAACGCCTATTTATAGGCTGGTTATTACAAAAAAAACTTCCTAAAATAGCTTATCCTAATTAAGAAATATCTTACTTGCTGGTGAAGAAATATCTCTTACTTGTTGGTAAAGAAATATCTCTTACTTGCTGGTAAAGAAATAACTCTTACTTTCCTAAACTCTTACTTTCCTAAAAGAGAAAAAACACAATCAACCCTTTAATATGCTGATCACATGCCTAATTAAACAAGGAAAGTATTTCTTTCCTAAAAGGAATAAATCACATGCCTAAATAGATAAATAGATGAAGTAGTGAAAGGTGATAATCCCAAATAGCGAAAGACAGTTATTGAGAAAAGGTGATAATACAAATGTTGATGGATAGTAATCGATGCAGAGGTAAAGGGAGATGGTCTAAATTATTGAGGACAATGATTGATAAAGTGATGATAATCAAAATGGTGGAAGATAGTGATAGATGATATAAATGATGGTGATACTCGACTTTTAAAAATTTTGTTGGATTTATTGGAGTTTTTCTTATGGTTAAGAAAGGGACTCAACTATTGAAGGTAATACCTTTAGTGACTATCCTTAGATTTGATTGAAGTCATTATGAAGACTATACTATTCAATCAAATGATGATTTGTGGTGGTGCAACATCATTTAGGATGATATGATTGGTAAACATTTTCAACATCTAGAGTGTTATCATGAAGGATGTGGTGCTAGACATAAATTTAGGAATGGATCAAACAAGTCATTTGGATGTTATTGAGTAATGTGTATTAAATTAGTGAAATTGATCAAAAGTTATATCGTAATCACTTGCGTTTGGAAATTGACCTATTGATATGAGATCAAGGAGATAGTTTTAGTCAAATGCTGAAGTCCAATCGTTAGAACTTCGGGTACTTGGCTAGGTATGGAATTAACGGTGGTTCTTTGACCATTAGAGTAATTCTTTATTTGGTTAATGAGTTTGGTTGATTCTGACCCATTACAAATGAGTGAGTTCTTTTATGGTGAGCTTGGAATGCATAAGAGATAACTTTGCGGAGTTGTTCTTGATTCTTGATGAAGAATGATAGCAAGGTGAAAAATAGATTTTTCTTTTGGATGACATTTACTATCAAGATAGGTGTGAAGAGAAAAATCCTATTTGATTGATATAAAGAAGAATCAAGCCTAGAGGTATCCAAATTAGTGTTATTCATGGAAACTTGTCGGTATGACTTAAAGATGTGATGTTCGACTTGGTTGAGGAGTTTGGCTAATTCTCTTCATTTACAGATTTGAGTGGAAATTTTCGTAAGGTCGGGTTTATACTCTAAGAAGATAACTTTTTAGATTTGCTTTTGATTCTTGAAGATGAGTGGTAGTAAGATATCACAAGGAGCTTCACTTCGGGAAGACTTATTGAGATTGAACTATCTTATAGGCAGGAATTTATAGAAAATTTGATAGTTATGAAGTAAAAAGGTAACAATATGGATTATTTCCATAGGATTTGTGGATGAATTTGAGTATGTGTGTAAAACCCGGGTAAATTTGAACTTTTTTCTGAAAAAGGGAAAAATGGTAATTTGCCACTATAATACGGATTTAAAATACGTATTTCTCTAGAGCTTGGATGACGAAACGGACCTCACCATCGTATTCGTCTCGCGAAATCTAGTTGCCTTGTCAATTTTCGTCGAATTCCGAGATAGTTAGATTTTTCACGTTTTACGAGACGACTGTGTCGAATGACCTCACAAAGGTCCCCAAAAATGGAAATTATAAAATTTCCTTATAATTGAATTAAAGTTCAAATAAAATTAATTTAAACTTATACCGGGATGAAATTAATCGTTTCGGGGCAAAAACGGACCCGGGCAAGGGGCGTGTGGCGCGACGTGGACCAAGTGTTAAGGGTTATAAATATGAACAAATATCTGAATTTTAGGCAGAATACTCTGCATTTTCCAGTGGGCAAAACGTGTGAAGGAAGGGAGAGGGAAAGGAGAGAAAAAAAGAAAGTTTTCAAAGCTTCTCGCTACGATTTCCGCCTCTCCGTCACTCGAATCAACTCGAACCAAGAATCAAAGTTGATCTCCTCGACGAGAGCTACGCAACCATACCAAGAACGAATGATTTTACCGAAGATCCAAGAGGAGACTTTGGGGAAATCAAGAGTTTTGGGCCTTGGGAGGTGTTCTTGAGGTTCTCCACACTTCATCTCACACTCCAAAAGGTAAAGTTCCCTCCTACTTTGGTTTACTTCTAATCTATGGTTCCATATGAAATGGGTAGGTATATGGAACTATACATGTCACTTGCCTCTTGTTATGGAAGTGAGGAATTGGGTATAAAAAGTGGCTTAGACCAACTTCTAGCTTAAATTTGATATGTGGAAGCTATTGGTGTAAACTCTTGAAAATTGGGTTTATGTGGGCTGTTTTATGTATTTTAAAACTTTCCTATTATAGTTGGTTTAAATGAAAATGGGTAGGTTTATGGAACTATGTATTTCCCTTGCCTATGGTTATGGAGTAGGTGTAGAAATGATTTAATCAGTTTCTAGTTTGAAATTGATATGTGAAGTTCCATATGAAAATTCTTGGAGCTTGGTATTGTGTGGGCATGCTATGTGTTATATTGTGTCTTGTGAAAGAAATGAGTTATTTACATAGGTTATGTGATAACATGATTGGTGTCTTGAAAGTATTTTGCTAAATGCCTATGTGAGAATTAAGCTTGTTATGGCATAATTTATGTGTGACGTGCTTGAGAAAAAGGTAATTGATATATGTTGTTAATATATTAGCATCATGATGAATTGTGGTAATTATGTGCATTAGATATAAATTACCATGACATATGTTGAAGTATGTGGTTCAATTGATCCATATGACAATCATTACATATGGGACTTGACATTGACTTGCAATGGTTCATTACATTGCATTTGCACGGAGACATCGCATTAGGTGGGTGTGTGTGCAAGGTGTGATCAAACACCACACTTGGTGATTGATGGGTGGGCTCGGGAAAGTTGGGTTGAAAATCCGACTGAGTGGCATGGTTGCATGAATATGGAGTCAGGGTTAGCAAGGGCTAGAAAATCCCTCGGGTGAGAGACCCGGTGACTTGGATACGAACTCCAGTGGTATAAGAGTCCATAAAGTGTATCGGTGTACGCAGAACCGTTGGTGGAAGTCCATGAATTCTGTATCGGTTGGGTGCCGTTGGTGTAAGTCCATAAATACTCACCCCACGAAAGACCCGGAGATTTTAAAAGGATCATTGGATGAAATTCATCACTGACAGATTTTCTACACATTGGCATTGCATTGTGTTGCGGGAGTCGGTGAGGGCTCGGGTTAAAGTGCGTGAGTGAGTTTCATCGCATTTCATGGCATGACATGGTAAAAGAATTCCAACATCGAATTGCATGTTCTTGTTGAGAATGGTTGTTGATTGTTACATGTGCACATTCATATGCATCTAGTGTGGGGAGTAGCCTCTATAGAAGATACTTTATTGAGCGTTGCTCACCTTATACGAGAAAACATTTCAGGTGCGGGATACACACCGGTGGACGGCTCTCATTTGAAGCCTCAAGGGTGAAGAGAGGCCGAATTGTGGCCTTAACCTTGGTTTTTGTAAAACTTTTGATATAACTATGTTTTGGGCATGTAATATATGTAAAAGAATTATAATCGAACTTATATAGATTACTTTTAATATAACCTTACATGTTTTTATATGAGTATGGATAAATGGACTGGGTGTGGTCAATGTTTACTCATAAATGGACCCGGTGCAGTCAATGTTGTATATTGGACCTCAGATGGGTCATGTGATTGTATATTGCACATGTTGTGTTTTGGGTAGAGCTTCCCATACAAAGGAGACTCTGCCCGAATTTCGTTAAATTATGGACCCCGATAAATGGGGCATAATGGCGTGATGTCGAGTTACATGATATCCACAGGTATTCCGTGGATTGATGGGTGATCAACGGACACCCAGATTTTGGGGGTGTCACAATGTGGATGAAAAGTCTAATTTGTTCATGAGTTTTTGTTGTATCAATCATCAGTGAAGTCATAGTCTTGATTAATAGCAAGTTGGCACAATATAGTTTTTGATTAGGTGCTAGTGAAGAAAGTCATACTTATGAATAAAATATGGAAACTTAGAATTTTCTGATGTTATTGTTGGAGCATCGAGAAATCAAAAGTTTAAGATACGTCGTTCTATCTTAAATTGATGGTTTTGTGGTACATTTGGAAAAGTGATATTTTAAGAGTAAAAGAGCGATTTCATGGCCGATCATTGATTATCGAATGGTTAGAGAATTTTGAGACTACTGGAATTTTATTTCAGAGAGATTCATAGTAATTGGAGAAAAATAATACGTTGATTCTTACTAGTATAAAATGAATATCATTTTCTTTTGAAAATATTTGAGTGATTGTGAAAGGTGTTAAATTATCAGATTATAGAAGAACTTCTTAATTGGTTGGGTCATAAGGTTTGAATAATAAAGCGATGGAGCAAACATCAGAGTCTATATTGTAATTGGTTATCTTTAGAGATTAATGTATTGATTTGACCTAATGATTCAATTAATGTAATCAATATTTGGATCCTCTAAGATGACTACGGTAACTTAGGATGATATTGGTGATTTTTGGTTATTTCTTTCTGAATTCTTAGCTCTGTAAAAGGAACAAGTCTTGTGGTAATGTCAAATGTTAGGGTGGAGGTCCTGAGTCTCTAGAGTTGATCTTTTAAACCCGCTTCAAGTAATGATGATTAATCAATCAATCCTGGGGAAACAGATATTAAATTAGCTCACATAGCTACAATTGCATAAATATTAATATTTTGACAACGTGCACATCAAAAGTTGCAAAGATGGACTACTTAATTTCAGTAAGAGGAGAAAAGATATTATGAATTTTGAAGAATAAAGTATTTTTTAAGGAAGAGAGATTTTGTGTATGACTGATCATTATGGAAGTTGCCTGGGAGAGAGAGATGGGTCAAGTTTTATACAAAAATGAGTTGGTAAAGGAAGAGAACAACTTTAATGGGAGACAATCGAAGAAAGAGATATACGAGATGGTAGATGCTGATGGTTTTAGGTTCGCAACTTGTAATGGTTAATTATCAATTTCTTCTTCTCCATCAAATAAGTTTGCTTTTATGAGGTGCACAAGAATTATTAGGTTACTCATGGATGAGTTTGATGTGCGAGGCTTAAGGTAGACAATAAAATAATGGATTGGAAGCCATGAGTTATTATGTGATATGGCAAGGTGCTTCATCTTAACGATATATTCTAAAGGTAATAAGTGGGGACTAGTAACACTATCATGAGAAAGTAGACACCTAAGATGAACAACCCTTAGTTACTTTTAACTTAGGATGTGTAGAATGAAAATGGAATTGGAAGCAATCCGTATATGGCTCCTAGGTGATTTCAAAAGAAAAGATTTTCTAAAAAAAATTTGTGTTTTGAAAACGTAGATTAAGTTGTTATTGGACCCCTCTTGAGCAACACCCTTTAGTGCTCAAGGGAACTAGTTATTGCTTGGTTTTTTACTTCAAAAATCAGTAGAGATCGAGCTATGCTCACCAGCCTATGTTAGAGAGGTCTCTTGATGACTTAGAGAATTAGACAGGAAAAGGCCATGGTGGAACAACATAGAGGTCGCTCGAGTGGTGCTGCTCCTAGACAAGACAGAAATGTGATTTTCATTCAGCTTTTTGACTTATGATCTAGGGTTTTTATGATGGGTTTCTTCTGCTTCCTTCTTAGACCGTTCGTCCACTCAGAATGGTTACTAGAGAAGAAAGAGTAGGCTAGCGACCCGAAACATCTATGCTCCTGCTTTGTATATCTCTTCCAAAGACAACCCTTCGAGCTAAGAGTTTGCAATCACCTTTTATGGCTGATTTGGCATCAATCCAGAATGTAAAATCAATGAGATCTGTCACAAAGAGAATATTGACTCAATGTCCAATCGTTGTGGCTTTCACAGTGCGAATCCATTGACCGATGATTACTTAATGGTTCATTTCGTGAGCGACTGACCTGATGCCCCTGACTATGAATGGCATCCACATAGGATCTCGGTCGTTCATCTCTCTGCTGCTATTACTGCCTATGCTCGGATCCATATGTACAAATACTTATGGCTAATTGCATAATATTTGAGCTTATATATGATTAACAATTGAATTTTCAAGTTAAATCTTGTTTTTAGTGGTTAATTTATTTCTCAGGTAAAATAGGTGAATTGGAGAACAATTGGATACACTTGGTGAATCAATTGCTAAGAGGAGTAAATTGGAATCACAAGGGCAAAATTGTCATTTAGAGTGTGGGTCAATAGTCAGATCAAAGTGGATTCTCGTGGATTATCCAAACCCATTCCCACATTATTGGAGCTCAGAATCTAAGGGAAGCCAGATAAATGGTACCGTCCGGATGCCACTGGCACTACCAAACACAGTCATTGCAATTGGAAAATTTTGACTTCTTAGGACAAAAGTCAAAATCGATGACGAACTTGCACTGTCTAGATGCGAGTGACAATGATGCAATTCCAGAGAATTTTTTATTGTCCAGGCACCTTCATTGCCATTCGGACTCAAGATTGGCGGTACGTACCCCAACTGTTCGGACACAACATTCAGTATCTAGACTACACCATGACTGTCCAGTGCTGTCCAGACACAGCTATGAAGATAAGGATTCCAATAACTTTCTATTGTTCTGACGCGGTTGGTACTGTCTGGACGCGCCTTTTTAAAGTTGTTCATAAGCTTTCGTCAATTAAAACTGAGTTTTTAGATACTTGTTCTCTACCTATACATAGGTTGTTTTGTATAAATACGGGGCTCTCATGTGTTTAGGTGCATCCGGGGATCATTATTCTTTTATTATTTTTTGCTTTCAAGACTTATGGCTAGTAAGTATGTTTCTTGTACTCTTTAGTTAGGATATGGATCTTCGATTATGATTTGATTATTCATGTTTTATGAAATTATTTTCCATATTCTTTAATGTTTTATCTTTATGAAATTATAGATTAATTTGGATGATTGTTAGAAAAGTGTTATAATATGTATACTTGTTTGGTTGCTCATTAACAAGATTGAGTTCTTTGTATATTCAATATTTATGATTCCTTGCGAGTTTTATAAAACTAGCTCTTAAATTCCTATTTACAAGGTAACCACCTATTTTTTTTAAAGCCAAAATTTTCAGTTGACTACATTGACGTTGGAAATCAACAGAGATAATTATAATTGCATAAACAAGTTTAATTGATGATCATGAATAGAAACTAAAGATCCTTTTTCCAATAAATAAATCTTTTTAAATTACTGGTTTTACTTTTTCCATGCATTTCATGTTAATACTCCAATCCTCCCCTTATAATTCCTCATTATTTATTATGAATAAAAAGTAAACTACACACAATTAACCTTTCTAGGGCAAATTAAAATGTCAATGTTAAGGGTTAATCACACCTTCCAACTTGAATATTACTAGTCTCTAGTAATTCAAAAACAAAAAACTAAATCAATATTTACAAAATCATTTTCGCGGGTGATACGATTGTATTTAGCGTATGCAATAAGCTGTTGAACCCCTATATTCCCCCTAGTGGACGAGTTTCATCTCGTGATGGTTTCCAATGAAGATATGATGCCATTAAATGTTATTTTAGTGATTGATATCTATGATTGTTGGGGCATTGAAGTGGGAACTCCTTAACATTTGCAGACAAAGTGCGCAGGTAGAATTAGCTAATAAGGAAATGAAATAGATTTTACAAAAAATGGTAAAGCCAGATCACAAAGATTGGTCTTTAAGACTGGTTGATGCCCTGTGGGCTAACCGTTCGGCTTTTAAAACCATTCTTGGCATGTCTTCTTGTAGGCTGATTATGGGAAGCTTTGTCACTTGCCTGTTGAGGTTGAACATAGAGCATACTGGGAAATTAAAAGTATGAATTTTGATATAGACAAAGCAAGGGTGTCTAGAATCAAATTAACGAATTGGAAGAACTTATGAATGAAGCATACGATAATGCTAAAATTGCCAAATCTAGAATGAAAGTCTTCCATGATTGGAATATAGTGAGGAAAACCTTTGAGCGTTCCACCATTTTCTTGGCAAGTTGAGGTCAAGGTGGTCGGCCCATTTGTAGTTAAAGAGGTTTTTCCCCCATGGAATTGTGGAAATTGAGAACCCTAAGGACGATAACATTTAAGTAAATGGTCAAAAAATTGAAATGGTTCTTAGAAGGGTTCGTGGCTGAGGTGAAGTCCATTGAGTTAGTGGATCAACATTATGACTCTGACAATTGAATGTGAATCTCTTTTGTATTGGATAGTAGAATTTTTCTTTTTATGTAATTTCGTTTGTCATGTAAAGTTTATTTCTGCTACACAGGTATTTCTTTCCCTACCTCAATTTATTTTGATGATCTATCTTGTTTATTTTATTCATTGAGGACATTGCCTAATTTAGGTTGGGGGTAGTTTGTGATGCAAAATCTTTACCTATTTTTTTAAAAAAATTTGTTTGATTTTTAATTTTTCTATTTCATTTTATGTTTGCATTTAGTTAGGACATTGCATATAGGATAGAGTCATTAGCCGAGGATGTTGCTAAACTACATAATTTGTGAGGGAGAATCTATGATTGATCAGAAACTCGAGGTGCAATAATTGCAATTTTTGAATAAAAAATTCGAGAAAAACTTGTATTTGAATTATTTTCCAAATAAATAAATGCGTCCAGATGCACATGCCCTGTTTGGATGCACCATATGAGTTCAAAATTCCAAAGACTTAGCACTGTCTAGATGCACCATCTATGTCTGGATGCGCCTCTTAAAAGATCAAATCTTTCGAAGCGTCAAACAATGTACCTCCTTGGGAATACCCAGAATATTAACTCCTGCATCCAAACTCGCTTTCTCCGTTCGGACATGCGTACCAGCTATAAAAGGACATCGTCTTTCTCAGACTGTGCACTTTAGTGAAAACCCCATAGCTGAGTTTTGGAGCTTCGTCTCTACGAGATTTTTCACTCAAATCCCTTGCAAATCCAACCAAAACACTTCTAAAGCCTTTGATCCTCTTAGATCTTCAACCAAAGTCCTCAAATCATCCCTTAATCTAAAGTTTTTCAAAACCTTTTTTCTTCAAAACCCAAAGTTCTTCAATTGCACCAAAAAGGTAATGTGTAGAAAGGCCTAGAGTGCACGAGCCACCCAACCAGCTGGGTAAGAACCTGAAGTTGTGATAGACGAGTATTGGGTTCAACATCATTTTGATATCTCATGTGTTCCCTACTATGGAGGCTGAGCAAAAATACATTCATTCTTTTGCCAGTCATCCCATTGTGATGGAGAGGTGTTTGGTTCAGGAGGATTTCATTGGGTATGGGATTAAGGAGATATTGACTACTAGGGGATAGGGTGATTTTCTGAAGATGTTGGCTTGAGGCGCGACCCTGCTGATCCGGGAGTTCTACTTTAATGTTGAGATGATGGATTCAAAGAGGTTCAGAACTACGGTCAGCGGGGTAAGTTTTGTTGTTGACTCCCTTATGATTTTTTGGGTGGCAAAGGTGAATGTGGTATCGAGGCCACAATTCACTTTTTCCACAATATAACATGTCGGATGTAGAAGGATAAGAGTCCTTTTCAACCTGCACCCAAACTTGCACCCAAACTTGTTTTCCCTTCCAATCTCTCGGTTTAGCACGAGGAATGGGTGGAGGACTCACTCTATTCTCTTTGGAAGTTCCTAAATCAATTTTAACCTTTGGAGTGGAAAGAGTCCTTCTCAACCTAGCTAGTGAGCCTTTAGGTGGTGAAGGATTCCTAGGATAGGGCTCACTAGACATACCCATAAACTTTGTAAGATTCAATACTTACTCATTTACAGCATTGGAATTGTTAGTAGGTGCATGAGCTTTTTGTTCATGACTTCCCTAGAGTACATGTAGTGTGTACTATAGCACTGCGTTGTCCACAAGTGAAACAAATGAACTGTTTGGTATAGGTTCTTTATCAACAAGCATCTTTAAATTCCTACACTTGTTACCAATTTTAGTCTCTGGGACTATGGTTCACTCGTGGGGTTCATGTTCGATATCTTGGAGGGAGTGTTAGTGGTGTGATCATTGGTGATACCTAATCCTCTTTTGTCACCCACACTCTTCCCTATGGACAACATTTTATTAAGTTTTTCAGTACTTAAGGAAGTCTTTTGGAGAGTTCTTGTGATTCTTGAAGGTCTCTGTCAAGTTTTATCACGTTAAACTCTAGACTCTTCTTTAACTTGACAAGCCCATGACACTTTCTAAAAAGCCCAACTTATCATTCAAGGACTTATTCTCCTCTCTAAGCTCAAAATTATGTGCTTTCAAAATCACTAAGTCCACGGGGAGTGCTTTTTTCTCTTATTTTCAACTTCATTCTTCGTACAATTGGCCATATGCATCATGACTGTCCTTAATAATCTTCGTGCCATCCTCACTTGAGGTGACCTCAACATTCAGTCATCCACCTCCTGTGGCAAGACTTGATTCCTCTTATATGCAAAATAACAACTAATTTTTTCCTTATTCACACAAGTCATGTATCCACCAAAACACTCTTGAGATCAAATATGTTTTTTCTTAAGGTTGTAATGTGGCCTTGGGTCTTGAGTGTTTGAAACGAAGGTAATAGGAATTCAAAGCATTACCCCCAAGAGAACTTTACATACCAGTGTTTCTTAACATATTCTTTCTCATCCACCCCCTATAAGCATGATTTTCAACATTTTCTCGTATATATTTTTCATTGTCTTCCTTGCATTCTTGCATGCTCATCAATTTTTTTTTCTTCTTGAAGAGCATATACATTTTTTCTTTATTTAAGCAAGTCAAATAAATTCTAAAGTCACAAGTGTACACAACTTCACTTTTTTCTTTTCTTAATCTTTCTCAACCACATACACCCATAAGTATAAAGTAACGGCTCAATCTCAGGATAACAAAGGTAAGGGAAATAATATAGATGCTCGGCTTGGTTATTATAAGTGGTATGAGAATCGAAATCTATTAAAAAATGCTCCATCATGGCTTCTAGGGATAATAAAATTTCAAGAAACAATGCTAAGACTCAAATTCAAATATACCTAAAATCATATCTCAAGAGTCATTGGTAACACAGTCCCTATGCTAGCAATTCAGAATCAAGCAGTCATTCACAAAAATCAGAATTGATCAAAACAAATACAATGAAACTATTGAAAGAATACTTAATGGTCTTTCTGAACAAAATAGCATGGTCATGTGTGTACTTACATTTTTTTAGTTTCAATAGTGATTATAATCTATAATACTGAAGTGTAGGTTAAAGTTCTATAACAGACTAAAGTATAAACAAGTTTAGGTTTTCATTATGTACAATCTACCCAATTATCAGTTTTCTCATATGTACATAACTCAAAGTAGTTGACAAATTAATACTCAAATTTCTTTGCAATGAAATCATAATATATACTCCCCCCGTTCCTAAATATCTGTCGTTTAAGGTTTTTGCACAGGGATTAAGGAAGCTATTAAATAGCTCTAATATGAGTAAAAAATAATTGCACAAGAGTAAAATACCCTTATTCAATACGTATTGGGAAGGAAAAGAATATGAAAGGCACTTAGCCTACACCTAATCTAATGCATTGAAGAGTTAAGGGTAAATTTGGAAGAAAAAATATTAATTGTGCTTTGGTTTCATTAAATGACAGATATTATGGAACAAAAAAAATTGTGTAAAACGACAGATATTTAGGAATGGAGGGAGTAGCATTCAAAACGAGTTTCCATTACATACTCTAATAAAAAGGAAAAATAAAATAAAAATATGCAAATTAAGTAAAACCCTGACTCTACTAACTACAATTGGGGTTTTGACTATCACTCAATCCTAAACTAAATACTAATAAGTAACCCGCAAGAACATCAGAAAAAGTAGCAGTCATCTAGGAAGATGGACCCACCCCATCAAGTGGTCCAAGCTGAAGGCTGTGGAAAATCTCACTATGCTCCGCCAAAGTACCCCTAATCTGTCTCTACTCATCTAAAATCAGAAGTAAGAGATCTCTATCAGAACGGGTATCCACAGGGGTCTCTTATTAGCGGACCCACTCTCTTCTCAACATTAACAAGCTCATCTCCCTCCTCATCCTCACCAGTGATGTGAATCCCCGCCAAAATAACTAGATTCAACACGAAAAGGAACTCAAGATCGTTCTATGATCAGATTTGAATGATAGACCTCGACCCGTTGTTTACGACAAACAAGAACCTTGGTATATATGACCTCAACCCGTTGTTTGATACGAAACAAGAACCTTGGTATAAGGAAGACGCCACAAACGGTGGTGGAATTTCGTTTGATAAGTCGCTGGTGAACGCCAGGGGAAATCCCGATAAGTTCGTATAGTTCTTCAAAGAACCGTAGAGAAAACACTCTCCAAATTTGCTGAATAATAATCTTCCTTTTTCATTGATTTAGACGCCTATTTATAGGCTGGCCATTACAAAGAAAATTCCTAATCTGCTAAGGAAAACAAATCCTAATCTACTAAGGAAACAAATCATAATCTACTAATGAAACAAATCATAATCTATTAAGGAAACAAATCCTAATCTACTAAGGAAACAAATCATAGTAGGAGTTTATATTTTGACCCAAAAATATGACCTGTTCCAGAAATCTGGAAATTACAAAAATACCCCTAACTCTAAAAAAATATTAAATGGACATATAAAATACTAATACTAGCAAATTGACTTAAAATAAAAATCAAAATACAATAATGCAAGGTTCCATATGGATCTTTGTCTTGATGGAGAGCCAATTCCATTACCCTTTACATCTTCGAATTTGTGTTTCCTTGAGCATTTTATAGATTGCATCAACCAGGCTCATCTCCCATAGCACCACGACTTTTCACCAACCTCGTATTATCTTACACCCTTGGGCATTTCTCCTTCAGCATCTCATCCCCCATTGCAACACCTCTATCCATGCAAATACAAGTGACCAAGAATCCAAACAGAAGCAAAGCATTCTTGGTGTTATCCTTCAATGCCCTCTACATCTCAGCCATAATAATAGAGGAGTACGACAAGTCCTAAGGACACAACCAAGATGATTAATTTGAATGATTTCCTTCAGAATTCAAAACCCTATCATCACTTAGAACACTCTTGCATACCTTCCAAGGCCATGAACTCATGATCCGACTCCCCATACGCTGTACTCATAATCCCTCACGCACTCCATTCACACACTATGTGGCCACTAATGATTGAGCCCGGTTTCCATGTCTGGTTGTCACAACCTTGTCGTCACAGCTCTAGCTAAAGGCAAGCAAGTAGAGGGCAGTCCCTACTGGTTTTTAAGCTAGAAACCAGCAAAACCACTAAAGAGTGTTTCTCAAATAGGATCAAAGATCCTTGAAACATCTTGACCATTAAATTAAGTTGGTATTTGTGACGCCCCAAAATCCGGAGGTCATTTTTCAACCAGTTGATCACCTATCAACCAGCGGAAGTACCCGTGAATGACACATAACCCGGCACCACGTCATCACATCCCCTTCACTGGGTTGTGAACCATACAGAATTTGGACAGAGTCTCCCTTATACCGGAGCACTCCCAAACGCATAACCTGTGCACATATTAACAACTTGACCATTTCAAGGTCTATCCCATCAATTAGAACTTAATGTTTGACCAATTACATCATCCCAACAAGAGCGCTCAAGATCTGATGGCTTTAACCATCCAATTCGTTCCAATCTTCTACCTTTAACCATCCAATCCCATTCCATATTGATTCAGACATTCATATACACAAATTCAAGTCCATAAGAGTTCATTACATGACCCTTTGTACAATTTCACTAGTTCAATTCAAATTACACATTTGATTACAAAAATGTAATGTAAAAGCCACATTCCGACTTCTTCTCAACAAGGGCCTAAGTGAGGGCCATCCACCGGCGTTTGTCTCGCATCTGAAATGTTGTTCTCATAAAGGTTGAGCCACACTCAATAGAGTATCTCCTAAAGAAGCTACTCTCCAACCCATATGCATATCATTCAACATCCATTCAAGAATACGAAATTCGTAATGGATTTCACAGTGCCATGCCATGTCATGTGATGAGACTTACACATGCAATGTGATGCGAACCCTTAAACGAATTCAAGAACCCACAGGCACATTGATTGAAGACTCCCCAAGAAAGATCACAAATCAGATTATAAGAACCAAGAACCCTAGACCCAATGTTTGCAAGAAACAAGAACCCAAGGTTAAAAGTTCAAGAGAAGGACGCCACACTCAAGATTGAGCGATAAGTCGATGAACGCCACAAGAAAGATTAATTCTTGATAAGTTCTTGAAATAGTTCTTGGAAGAACAATAAGGTAGAAACCTCACAATACACACCAAAATATTCTGTCTTTTACAATGCTTTGAATGCCTATTTATAGGCTAGTTATTACAAAGAAAACTTCCTAAAATAGCTTATCCTATTTAAGAAATATCTCTTACTTGCTGGTGAAGAAATATCTCTTACTTGTGGGTAAAGAAATATCTCTTACTTGCTGGTAAAGAAATAGCTTACTTTCCTAAACTCTTACTTTCCTAAAAGGAATAACTCACATGCCTAAATAGCTAAGGAAAGTCTTACAATCAGACCAATTTTAAACATGCCAATTTAAAGCTTAGCCTTTGCCGGAATCTTCTAGAACTTGAATCATGTTGATGGATCTTTGCCCAAGTGGATCATACTCCTTGCTTGAACTTCCACAATCAGCCCATATGTCTTGAATCAGCCCGTTCAATGCTTCCTTCATCCTTTTTACTCTTGCCCGAGTCATAGGACCTCCATTTATGCTCAACGGATCAGATTGTATTGCATCATTCCCCCTCTCTTTAAAAGGATTCGTCCTCGAATCTTCGTCATCTGCAATAAAAGGAGAAAGATCAGCAACATTAAAAGTAGCACTAACACTATACTCACCAGGAAGATCTAGTTTGTAAGCGTTATCATTTATCCGTGCCACCACTTGAAAAGGCCCATCTCCTCTAGGCTGCAACTTAGAACGCCTTTGTGCGGGAAAACGCTCCTTTCGCATATGCACCCAAACCCAATCTCCAGGCTCAAAAACCACCTTCTTACGTCCCTTATTAGCTTGAGTAGCATATTGCTTCGTTCGCCTCTCAATGTGCAATCGAACTTTCTCATGCAATTGCTTCACCAATTCAGCCTTTTGTTCTCCATCTAGATTAGCACACTCATCAACAGGCAAAGGCAGCAAATCTAATGGAGTTAAGGGATTAAAACCATAGACAATTTCAAAAGGTGAATAGTTAGTAGCAGAATGCACACTACGATTATAAGCAAATTCGACATGAGGCAAACAATCCTCCCAAGTTTTCAAATTTTTACCAATGACAGCACGCAATAAAGTAGAAAGAGTACGATTAGTTACCTCGGTTTGCCCATCTGTTTGTGGATGGCAAGTAGTAGAAAAGAGTAATTTAGTACCAAGCTTACCCCACAATGTCTTCCAGAAATAGCTCAAAAACTTAGCATCACGATCAGACACAATGCTCCGAGGCACTCCATGTAAATGCACCACCTCTCTAAAGAACAAATCAGCTACATTGCTAGCATCATCAGTCTTATGACATGCAATGAAATGAGCCATCTTTGAAAACCTGTGAACAACAACAAACACAGAATCCCGTCCTCGTTTTGTCCTAGGTAAACCTAACACAAAATCCATGGAAATATCTACCCAAGGTGAACTAGGTATAGGTAAGGGATTATACAAACCATGGGGCTGAACCTTAGACTTAGCCTTTTTACAAGCAACACATTTCTCACAAATTCGCTCAACATCCCGTTTCATATGTGGCCAGAAAAAATGTTCAACTAACACATCTAAGGTTTTCCTAACACCAAAGTGCCCCATTAAACCACCCCCATGTGCTTCTCTAACTAATAACTCACGCATCGAACAATTAGGCACGCACAATCGATCCTCTCGAAACAAGAACCCATCATGCCTATAAAACTTACCAAAACCCGAACTCTCACAAGCATCAAACACATTAGCAAAGTCAGAATCAATAGCATATAAATCCTTAATGTACCCAAAACCAAGCAACTTTGCATTTAAAGTGGAAACTAAAGCATACCTACGAGATAAAGCATCAGCAACCACATTCTCTTTCCCCATCTTGTATTTGATAACGTAAGGAAAGGTCTCAATGAATTCAACCCATTTAGCATGGCGTCTATTCAGCTTACCTTGACCTTTCAAATGTTTCAAAGACTCATGATCAGTGTGGATGACAAACTCCTTGGGCCAAAGATAATGTTGCCAAGTCTCTAACGCCCTCACCAATGCATAAAACTCCTTATCATAAGTTGGGTAATTCAAGGCTGCCCCATTTAGCTTCTCACTAAAATAAGCTAAAGGACGACCACCCTGCATTAAAACAGCTCCAATTCCAATACCTGAGGCATCACACTCAACTTCAAAAGTTTGAGAAAAGTTAGGCAAAGCAAGTAAAGGTGCAGAACTAAGTTTTTCTTTAATCAAATTAAAAGCAACTTCTTGTTCCTTTCCCCATTTAAAGCCTACGTTTTTCTTAATAATTCCAGTCAATGGTGCAGCTATGGTGCTAAAATCCTTTACAAACCTTCTATAAAAACTAGCAAGACCATGAAAGCTACGTACCTCAGTAATGGTTTTAGGTGTAGGCCATTCTCGAATAGCCTTAACCTTCTCCTCATCAACCTCAATGCCCTTAGCACTAACAACATATCCTAAGAAAACAACCTGACTAGTGTAGAACGAGCATTACTTGAGGTTAGCAAATAACTGAGCATCACGCAAAGAACATAACACAAGCCTCAAATGTTCAACATGCTCATCTAAGCTCTTAATGTAAACCAAGATATCATCAAAATAAACGACAACAAATTTACCAATAAAAGCACGCAAAACATGGTTCATTAAACGCATAAACGTACTAGGTGCATTGGTTAAGCCAAAAGGCATTACCAGCCATTCATATAAACCATATTTAGTCTTAAATGCCGTTTTCCATTCGTCACCTTCTCTCATCCTAATTTGATGATAACCAGATTTCAGATCAATCTTACTAAACACACAAGCGCCATGTAATTCATCTAACATGTCATCAAGTCTAGGAATGGGATGCCGATACTTTACCGTTATTTTATTCACGGCGCGACAATCGGTGCACATCCTCCAAGTCCCATCCTTTTTGGGCACAAGTAACACTGGAACTGCACAAGGACTCAAGCTTTCCCTTACATGACCCTTCGACATCAGCTCCTCAACTTGCCTTTGAAGTTCCTTCGTCTCCTCGGGATTACTCCTATAAGCTGGACGATTGGGAATCATTGCACCAGGAATGAAATCAATCTGATGTTCAATCCCTCTAACTGGTGGCAAGCCATTTGGGATTTCCTTGGGAAAAACATCACCGAACTCCTGCAAAAGAGAATCAACAACACTAGGCAAAGCAAGGTTAAGCTCATTAGTATTCAAAAAGGCCTCCTAGTACATAAGTACAATCATCGGCTGCCCGGAATAAAAAGCTCCCATAACCTCTCGTTCTTTTGCATAGAAACTCACATTTTTCCTCTCTTGCTTTTGTGAACTCTCACTCTTTTCACTTCTTGAAGATTCAGCAGCCTCTCTGTTTTTTCCCTCATTTTTTTTCACTTTCACTCTATTTCCCTCTTTTTTTTCATTGTCACTCTCTGTTCTTCCCTCAAACTCACTTTTTAACCTCATTTGATCATCATGCACCTGTCTAGGCGTTAACGGTACAAGTGTTACAGGTTTTCTATGCAGTACAAAAGAATATCTATTTCTATATCCATCATGCATAACTTGCCTATCAAACTGCCAAGGACGTCCCAAAAGTAAATGACCAGCATGCATTGGGACTACATCACACAAAACCTCATCAACATAACGCCCAATGGAGAATGAAACTAATACCTGCCTATTCACCTTAATCTCCCCACATTCATTCAACCATTGCAACTTATAAGGAGTAGGGTGCTTAATAGTAGGCAAATTAAGTTTCTCAACTAACAAGGTACTAGCAACATTGGCACAACTCCCCCCATCAATGATAACACTACTACCTTATTGTTGATATGGCAGCGAGTATGAAAGATGTTGTCACGTTGTGCCTCGTTGTCCTCCTCCTTCACTTGTGCATTCAAGGCACGCCTCGTGACCAAAATTTCACCCTCAACTGGATATTCCTCTCCTTCACTCTCCTTATTCTCCACATCTTCATCAGATTCACTTTCAGTTTCAAAATCACCATTATCCCTCAAAAACATAGCACGTTTATTTGGACATTGAGATGCAATGTGCCCCCTACCCAAACACTTAAAGCACTTTATATCTCTATTTCTAGAAGTTTGAGAATCAGATTTACCTCGCTCCTTGCTTGTCTCTATGTCTTTGCCTTTGTAGGAAGCTTCAATTTTACCCTTAGAATCTGATTTCTCTTCCTTCTTGCTCCAACTAGAATTCGGTTTCCAAGAAGATGAAGAACCCGAATTCTGCCCAAACCGAGTAGAACCCTTCCGTTTGAGTTGCCTCTCAACCTTCATCGCCATGTGTAGCATATCTTCCATCTCCACATAATGTTGTAACTCAACTACATTTTGAATATCTCGGTTCAAACCGTGCAAAAATCGTGCCATGGTCGCCTCTCGGTCCTCCTCTACATTTACCCGAATCATGGCTATCTCCATCTCCTTATAATACTCCTCAACACTCCTGGACCCCTGAGTCAACCCTTGCAACCTCTGAAACAAGTCCCTATAATAATGAGAAGGGACAAACCTCTTCCTCATGATACTCTTCATCTGATCCCAAGTATCAACCGGATGCTCTCTATTCCTCCTCCTATTCATCACTAACTGATCCCACCATACCACCGCATAATCAGTAAACTCCACTGCAGCTAGTTTCACCTTCTTCTCCTCTGAATAGTCGTGGCAATCAAACACTAACTCCACTTTCTTTTCCCACTCTAAATAAACCTCCGGATCATTCTTGCCTTGAAAGGCTGGGATTTTCATCTTAATGCTACCCAAATTTCCATCTCTCCGATAAACACCTCTAACACCTCCACGACCACCTCTGCCACCTCTACCATGGTCAAACCCAATCACCGTGGCCTGGTCTTCGAAGTAATCACCAAGATCCCACTCGTCATCATCGATAATGTTTTGATGACGCCTATTCTGCCTCCTCTCCACTGGTGCCTCACGCCTATCATGTCCATCAACTCTTCTTCCCTCATTCGTTCTCAACTCATTAATCGCATTCGCCTGCTCCTCCAACTGATTTCCCATGTCATCAAATCTCGTATTCATACGTTCGAACTGTTGTTGCATAGCCCGAAGTATGAATAGCACATCAGTACCACCCTCCTCAGCTACTCCTTTATCCTTGGAAGTCATGTTTTATAACCTGCAAAACAATGTTAGAAATAGCCTCACAAACACTCCCTCACGTGTTTCACTAGTTTCAATGTCACTCAACCCTCGTGTTTACACTCTTATTGGCTTTTTCTTAAGATAAGCTCACACACTCAGCCTTTTACCACTCAAATGTTTCACCTTTGTCGTTCTTTCGCAAACTACTCAAAACTCAACCAAAAACCAACCGTTCTCATAACACACAATAACTTAACAAAATAAGACACAAATATCGAAGGAAGGACCAGAATTAACAATGAAAACAGAGAATAACAACGATAACACGAAAATGAAACAAAGAAACACAACGAAGCAAAGAAAACGAATTCGGCGAAAACTAAGAGAAACAATGATTCGAAAGCAACAAATGGATCAAGAAAGGGGTTAAATCAAATAAGATGACCTATTTTGGGATAACAATGCGTGAATGATCATAATAAGTAACTTTTGATTTTTTTTTTTTTGTTCAAATCTCAACACAAGTCAAGCCCTAAAGCAATTTGATTAGCCTCAATTCGATTCTTTCTTTCTTTTCTTTTCTTTTTTTTTTTTTTTTTTTTTGATATCAGATCACAAAAGAGGCAACAAGTCACGCCCCAAATCAAATAGAATAAACAAAATCGGAATGAACAGTCGTAATGAACAGTAACGATGAACAGTGCACGATTTTTTATTTTTTTTTAAATAGATGCGCATAAACAAAGATAACCAACCTGATTCGAGAAAACAAACCCGAGTGCTCTGATACCAACTGATGTGAACCCTTAAACGAATTCAAGAACCCACTGGCACATTGATTGAAGACTCCCCAAGAAAGATCACAAATCAGATTATAAGAACCAAGAACCCTAGACCCAATGTTTGCAAGAAACAAGAACCCAAGGTTAAAAGTTCAAGAGAAGGACGCCACACTCAAGATTGAGCGATAAGTCGATGAACGCCACAAGAAAGATTAATTCTTGATAAGTTCTTGAAATAGTTCTTGGAAGAACAATAAGGTAGAAACCTCACAATACACACCAAAATATTCTGTCTTTTACAATGCTTTGAATGCCTATTTATAGGCTAGTTATTACAAAGAAAACTTCCTAAAATAGCTTATCCTATTTAAGAAATATCTCTTACTTGCTGGTGAAGAAATATCTCTTACTTGTGGGTAAAGAAATATCTCTTACTTGCTGGTAAAGAAATAGCTTACTTTCCTAAACTCTTACTTTCCTAAAAGGAATAACTCACATGCCTAAATAGCTAAGGAAAGTCTTACAATCAGACCAATTTTAAACATGCCAATTTAAAGCTTAGCCTTTGCCGGAATCTCCTAGAACTTGAATCATGTTGATGGATCTTTGCCCAAGTGGATCATACTCCTTGCTTGAACTTCCACAATCAGCCCATATGTCTTGAATCAGCCCGTTCAATGCTTCCTTCATCCTTTTTACTCTTGCCCGAGTCATAGGACCTCCATTTATGCTCAACGGATCAGATTGTATTGCATCACAATGTAACCCGAGCCCTCCACCGGCTCCCATACCACATGCAATGTCATGCGTATGCATCTGGGCATTCTAATCCCCCGCCATTGTTGTGGAACATCCAATGAAAAATTTACAAAATCCCGGGTCATTTTTGGGGTGGGTATTTATGGACTTCCATCAACAGGTGCCCAACCGACATGACATCTATGGACTTCCACCAACGGCTCCGCGTACGCCGACACACTTTATGGACTCAATACCAACGGTGTGCGCCCCTTAGACACTATACGGGCATCAGAACTTGGTCCAAGGCCTCATCCCCTATAGCATACGGTTGATATAACCTTACTGATTCCCCATGGAATTATGTGCACACTCCATGCCAAAAACTCTCCCATCAAGAGAATCTAGACTAAGGAATGTGAGACTATGTTGATCCTCTATCATACTTTCAATATGTTTTTTTCACTATAATTTGAGATGTTCTGAGGAATTTTAGGCACAGTAGTGCATTTATAGGTGAAGCACCAATGAAATAAAACATCACCGACTCAGGTTCGTTTTTCCACTGTTTTTTGTGAAGAAACAAGTGGGTTTTGGAATCTGATAATTTTGGTGGGATTCTGAAATTAAATCACTGTAATTTTGGTGGTCAAATGTTGCCAAAGCAATGCCAGTGGAACTGCAGCGTTTGGGTTCTCACGGGTATCAAAAGTGATTGTGACAAATTTTGTCAGAAAAAAAGCTCATATTTTATATTTTGGTAAAATATGAGATTATTTAGTTTGGTTGCAACAGTCTTAGAGAATCATGCAAGGATCATTATGTTAAAATAAGTAGCAAAATATTGAATACTTGAGAAGTTTCAAGGCTTCATCCATTTCTTCATCGACACTAAATTTATATATTTTCGGGCACTGGAATTACCATCAACATTGCGAAGAAGAAAGAAAGAAAGGACACAAATGGTGTCACATGGCTTACAACAAATCCAAAAAGAGGCAAATGGCACTTTGCACCCCCAAAAGATTTTTGTATTTTCAATTTCCACCCTAAAAGAACGAAATTCTCACTTGCACCCTCAATCAGACAAAAAGGTAGAACTAAGCTCCATCCTAAAAATGTTGACTACCAACACTTAAAATTGACTATTGTGTAAACAACTACGTATAGAAATAGGATAATATGAGAAATTTAGGGTGTAAAGTGTCATTAACAAAAAAATACAAAGAAGGAGAAGTTGCATCTAATAGCAAAGTACTAACTAGTGCATCATTTCAATTTGTTTAGATGGCACACGAGATATTCCAGGAGACTATTGTGGTATAAGTTTGGCCTAAAGGTTAATAATAACATACCAAGTCCAGTGGGCAAAAGAGGAATCAAAATCAACCCCTGGTGGTGGAGCACGTCAGGTACTAGCACATGTGTGTAGAGGTGGTGTTGCTCTCTGTCTACATGGTTTGTGCTCAGTAGATGGTGTAAATGTCTCAGCCTTCGTCTCCTCTCCTTTAGCCTTTACCTCCATGTGATAAAAAACATAGTTGGCATGAGTCTCACTATGCCTTATAGACTCCTTACTTAGAGGTTTCTTAGGTGTCTTCTTCTGATCATTGTCCAAAGCAACAACCGCCTCACTCAAACCAATATATGTGATAAGTGCACATGAAGGCAATCCATCTGTCACTCTACCCTCATCACTAATGGCAAGTCAATATCCCATACTTGTCCCCCATAGCATGCAACATGTAGGCTCTCAATACTGGAAAGGTATACATGTGTCTTTGGGCCAATGTTGTAATTGATAATTAGATTCAACATCCGATACTCCTTTGTCAAGGACTTTTGATAGAAATTTTGATGGTTCCAACCATCGGGATAAGGGGCACCATACAACTTGAATGCGACTCAGAAAGTCTAGGTACAACACTAACTGCCTGACGTATATAGGCATCTTTAGCTACCCAGGGTAGAAGCAGGGTGGTAGGAATCAAATAAGTAGAGATATCAGACAAAATCCCACGAACATAAGTAGTGTAGTACTCACTATCAACAAACGTCTTCCTAATGTGTGCATAAAACTCTTTCACTATTGTTCTCATTGGTAGGCTCAAGGGCCACAAAGAGTTGTGTGCCACCCCTCGTCTCAAATTTTAAAGGAATAGAATTATTCCTTACCCTAATGAAGTTCACTACTTATTCCACCGTTACAGTTCTCGAAGTATGCTGCCTCTCTATAATGTGGATCCTAGAAGCGATTCCTCTCCTCAAACGCCCATACCCGTGCTCTTTTTTCAGCTCTTGGCCCCATTACCCAAAACAATCGATGAATAGGTGCAGAATGAAGTGTATATGAGATATCTAAAGATGAAGAACACGTAAAATCACTACAATGAAGGTTTGGTAGAGTGGGGTGGCCTTGGGTAGGTGAGAAATATGGTGAAGCTCTAGTTAGAAGTGTAGTGGAATGAGTTTGAAATGAGAAAGATTTGATTTTTGAAGCTTGAGGTATTAGAAGTGCAGTGGAATGAGTTTGAAGTATGCCTTTCTGTGAAGGCTGCTCGAGTAGAGTCAAGGTCGCTCGACTACTCCCTAGGCCAGTTTCACAAACCAGCATTCCATAGGACTACTAATACCCCTCCTTTCCACCTTCATTCAACCCCTTAAGCCTCCAAATCATGCATGGATGAAATTAGGATCTAAAAATGAAATGCAATTTACAAAATTGAACATTAAATGCACAAAGTTATTGATTATGAAAATCACACTTATTCATCAAATAGCAAATCCATCCTTATTTCATTATCTCCACACATTACTCTAAGGCTTATTAAGGCATTTAGAACTCAATTTTCATGCATCCTAGAGCAATTTCCTTTCACTTAGTCCGATTTCACTCACACATGTTCAAATTTTGTTTGTCTTTGATCAACTCATGTGTAACATATGTGAAACCAAACTCCGACACAATTAGGTATCCAACTAAATCAAATCATTAATAAAAGGCTCTACATGAATTCCTAATGTATCGTCTAAGTGAATACATAACCAATTAGTGAGTGTCCTATATGCATGGCCTCAATTAGCATGATTGTGAATTCCGTATTTTGTAAATTATGCTTTTAAGATGTGTATACCATAGCTCTATGAGCTTTACATGTGAGCATAAACATTGAACATAAAGTACTGTTAAAAATTCAAATGTTTTGACCAAAAGAAAAACAATTCAAATGCAATTGCCACTAGCCATTATTTTTATGCCTCACCTTTTTATAGTTAGCTTTATTGGGCTCTTTTCTCACAATTGGCTCATTGACATCTTTTAAGAGATTAGGGCTTTCCTACCCTTTAGCTATGTGTGCACCTATCACCAACACTTGGAGTCATGCAAAGTTATTTATCACTCAATGTAGCAAGACTCCCATAAAATGAAGGTGATTGGCTAGGCGTGCACTTGGTTTTATGAATTTTCAGAAAGACTAACACCAAGTAAGCACGCTCGGATGAAAGAGACTTGGTTTAAGGATGAAGCACTGAGACTTATATCCACTAAGTTCTCTATCCCCTAATATGACTCAATAATGCACTTAAATGAAGAAACATTGCATGAAGCTAGGATATATGATGCAATATATGACTATGCACCTCGCTCCACACTCTCACCTCACCTACTCCTAGGTGACTCAACCACTATGGTAGCCCTCGGGACTTCCACCTTAGTTGAGGTGGTGAGCTTCTCAAGGTCCTCACTTCTCACCCACACTTGTTTTCCCTTCCAAACTCTCAAGTTAGCTTGGGGAATGGGTGGAGGATTCAATCTCTTCTATCTCGAAGTTTTTGAATCAAATTTAATATAATGAGTAGAAGGAGCCTTTTTCATCCTAGCTAGTGAGCCTTTAAGTGGTGAACAATTCCTAGACATAGACTAACTAGACCTACCATAAGCTTCGTAGAGTTCCACACTTGGTCATTTAAGGCCTTGGACTGTTTAGCTAGGTGATGCAATTTTTGTTCATGACTTCCTTTGTGTGTAAGCAAAGTGCACGATAGTGACCGTGCTCTCCATAACTGAAACAAACAAATTATGTTACATAGGGTTCCTTATTAACCGGCTTCTTTAAGTTAATACTATTGTTACCAATTTTAGCCTTTGGGGACTTTGGTTCACTCACAGGGGTGATGGGTTTGCATTACCCTTCACAAACACAATCTTGGAAGGAGAGGTGGTGGTGTGATCATTTGTGTAACCTAGACCACTCTTGTCCCAAACACTATGGACAACATTTTAGCAAATCTTTTCAGTATCTAGGAGAGTTCTTGTGACTCTGTAAGCTCTCTATCAAGTTTGACCACTTAAAACTCTAGACCATTCTTGGACTCTACTAGCCCATGACATTCTCTGTCCAAAAATCTCAACTTGTCCTTTAAGGACTAGTTCTCCTCTTCTAGCCTTGCAAATTTGGGCTTTGGACTTCACTAAGTCCACATGGAGTGCTTTCTCCTCTTCATTACTTATATTGAGCCTCAAGGTTAAGGATACCACTCTCTTCTTTTGCTTGAGGAATTCTTCACATAATTTATCATAAGTGTCGTGAATATCCTTATTAGTTTCCATGTCATCCTCGCTTGAGGTGACCTCAACTTCCATGTCATTTTCCACTGCGATAGGTCTTGATTCGTCGTCTCTCTCTTTCAACTAACTCATTTGAAGTTTCTCTTGGGGGAGGAGTGTGAGCTAGAAAATGCCGTAAAATTGTCCACAGCTTCTTGAGAAGAAGAGTTCTCACCCGTCGTGGACTTTGATTCACTGTCACTCTATTTGGCCTTCATAGCCTTCCTCCTCTCTTTTGCCAAATCTTTTCTCTTCCTATTTGGAAATTATGCAGCCACGTATGTCCATACCCTTGACACTTGTAGCATTTAAGTCATTGCCCTTTCTGATGTGAAATCCCGCCAAAATAATGAGATTCGACAACGAAAAGGAACCCAATATCGTTCTACGATTAGATTGGAATGTTAACCGTCGACCCGTTGTTTACGACAAACAAGAACCTTGGTATATATGTCCTCAACTTGTTGTTTATTGTGAAACAAGAACCTCGGTATAAAGGAAGACGCCACAAACGATGGTGGAAACCAGTTTGATAAGTCGCTGGTGAACACCACGGGAAATCCCGATAAGTTCGACTAGTTCTTCAAAGAACCGTAGAGAAAATACTCTCCAATTTGCCGAATAATGATCTGCTCTTTTCATTGATTAAACGCCTATTTATAAGGCTGGCCATTATAAGGATTATAAGGAAACAAATCCTAATCTGCTAAGGAAACAAATCCTAATAGGAGTTTAGATTTTGACAATCCAAACCCAAATAGGAATTACTAAAGACTAAAACTCTTACTTGCCTAAAAGAAGAAAAAGAAAGACAATCAGCCCTAATGGCATGCAAGCCTTACAATCAGACCCAAAAAAGGAGTATTCTTAAACATGTCAATTTAAGCTTAGCCTTCACCAGATTCTTCTAGAACTTGAATCATGTTGATGAGTCTTTGTTGCTCACGTGCATCATGCTCAATGGGCCTCCACGAATTTGCTTGAGTCCATGCCTCTTGAATCAGTCCTTTGAGTACATCTTTAAACTTCCTTGCTCGTGCTCTTATAACCGGCCCAATTGGGACTTGAACTAGATCCCTTGAAGTTGTGCTATGATTTGCATCATTCCCCTCCTCTTGAAAAGGATTTGCCCTCAAATCAACACCTACATCAAAAGGACTCAAATCAATAACATTAAAAGTAGCACTTATATTGGACTCACCAGGTAAATCTAGCTTGTAAGCGTTGTCATTGATGTGCTCTAGGACTTGGAAAGGACCATCTCCTCTTGGAAGCAATTTGGAACGTCTTTGTGCCGGAAATCTCTCTTTTCTCATATGCAGCCAAACCCAATCCTCGGGTTCAAAAATTAGCTTGTGACGCCCCTTGTTGGCTTGCTTTGCATACTGCTCCGTTGTTCGCTCAATGTTGAGTCTTGCTTTCTCATGAATCTGCTTGACAAATTTAGCTTTCTTTTTGCCATCTAAATTAACATGCTCAGGCAAAGGTAAAGGAGATAAGGTCCTATTTACTACTTCAGTTTGACCATCAGTTTGTGGATGACAAGTAGTAGACTAACCTAGCTTACACCACAAAGTCTTCCAAAAATAGCTCAAGAACATAGCATCTCTATCCGAAACAATTGTTCTAGGCATGCCATGTAATCTCACAATCTCTCTAAAGAACAATTCAGCAACATGCGAGGCATCATCCGTTTTGTGACATGGAATAAAGTGTGCCATCTTAGAAAATCTATCCACAACCACAAAAATTGAATCTTCCACGTTTAGTCCTAGGCAATCCTAACACAAAGTCCATTGAAATATCAATCCATGGCTCACTAGGAATTGGTAAAGGGGTACACAAACCATTGGACCGCACTCTGGATTTAGCTTGCCTACATGAGACACATCTACCACAAATTCTCTCAACATCTCTTTTCATGTGAGGCCAATAGAAGTGTTCCTACGAAACAGCTAAAGTCGTTGCAACTCCCAAATGTCCCCTTAATCCCCCACCATGAGATTCCCGCACTAACAACTCCCTCAAGGAACAATTAGGCACGCATAACTTATTCTCTCGAAACAGAAATCCATCAAGCCTAAAGAACTTACCACAACCGGTTTTCTCACAAGCCCGGTATTCCTCACAAAATTCGTGGTCATCAGCGCATAAATTTTTAATGTGCTCAAAACCAATCAATTTTGCATCAAGTATGGAGAGTAATGCATACCTACGAGAAAGTGCATCGGCGACCACACTTCTCCTTACCTTGCTTATACCGGTTGACGTATGGAAACGTCTCAATGAACTCTACCCAATGCGCATGCCTTTTTGTTTAGCTTGTGCTGGCCCTTCAAGTGTTTCAAGGACTCATGATCGGTGTGAATCACGAATTCCTTAGGCCATAGGTAGTGTAGCCACGTCTCTAAAGCTCGAACCAATGCATACAACTCTTTATCATAAATTGGGAAGTTTAAGGTTGCCCCGCTTAGTTTCTCGTTGAAATAAGTAATTGGTCGCCCTTCCTGCATAAGCACTGCTCCTATGCCAATACCTAAAGCATCACATTCAATCTCAACCATTTTCAAAAAGTTAGGTAAAGACAATAAGGGGGCATTGGTCGGCTTCTCTTTGATTAAGTGAAATGCCTTTTCTTGTTCTTCTCCCCATCTAAATCCAACGTTCTTCTTGATCACTTCGGTAAGTGGTGCGGTTATGCTACTAAAGTCCTTCATGAACCGCCGGTAAAAACTAGCAAGTCCATGAAAACTACGAACATTACCCACACTAGTGGGACTCGGCTAATCTTGGATTGCACGTACCTTCTCTTCATCAACCTGTATACCTTGTGCACTAACAACAAATCCCAGAAATACAAGCTTATTGGTGTAAAAAGTACACTTCTTTATATTAGCAAATAACTTTTCTTTCCTAAGCACATCTAAAACATATTTCAAATGTACTACATGTTCGTCCACGTTTTTGCTATAAATGAGTATATCATCAAAGTAGACAACAACAAATCTGCCTATAAATGCATGCAAAACATGATTCATAAGTCTTATAAAGGTGCTTGGAGCATTAGTCAATCCAAAAGGCATAACTAACCATTCATACAAACCATATTTTGTTTTAAAGGTAGTTTTCCATTCATCTCCTTCCTTTATTCTAATTGATGATAACCACTCTTTAAATCAATCTTAGAAAATACACAAGAACCATGCAGCTCATCTAACATATCATCTAAGCGAGGAAAAGGATGACGATACTTTACCGTTATATTGTTGATGGCCCGGCAATCAACGCACATTCTCCACACCCCATCCTTCTTAGGTACAAGTAAAACCGGAACTGCGCATGGGCTCATGCTCTCCCTCACGTGCCCTTTCTCCAACAACTCACTTACTTGCTGTTGAAGCTCCTTTGTCTCCTCGGGATTGCTCCTATAGGCTGGTCGGTTTGGAATTGTCGCTCCGGGAACAAAATCAATTTGATGTTCAATCCCTCGGATTGGAGGTAACCTATGTGGTGTTTCCTCGGGAAAGACATCCTCATACTCCAGCAAAAGAGAAACAACAGAACTAGGCAAAGCAAGGTCAAGTTCATTAGTGTTTAGAAATGCCTCTTTGTACAAAAGTACAATCATCGGCTGATTTGAAAACATTGCTCACTTAATTTCACTCACTTTTACATAGAGATTCTTTTGTTTTCTCTCTGATTTTCTCTCAATGGCTGAATTTTGATTTTCTTTTTCTCTCTCATTTTTCTCGACCTCTCTTTGATTTTCACTCTTTTTCTTTTGTTCACTCTATTTCTTTTGATCACTCTCTTTTTGCAATCTCACTTGATCCTCATATACTTGCTGCGGTGTCAATGGTACAAGAGTGATTGATCGTTGATTAAGCACAAAGGAGTATTTGTTCGTAAAGCCATCATGCTTCACATGCCTATGAAATTTCCATGGACGTCCTAGCAATAAGAGTCCCGCTTGCGTACTACATCACACAAAACTTCATCTTCGTACTTACCGATTCGAAATGCAACTAACACCTGGTTGTTCACCCTTATCTCACCACTATCATTTAACCATTGCAACTTGTACGGTTTAGGGAGCTTCAACACGGGTAGTCCCAATTTCTCCACCATAATCATGCTTGCAACATTAGTACAACTACCACCATCAATAATCACACTGCACACCTTCTCTTTGATGTAGCACCTAGTGTGAAAGATGTTCTCCCGCTGCACTTCATCAACCACTTTTGCATGTACGCTCAATGGTCTCCTTGCCACCAATGTCAATGCATCAAGGGCTAAATATTCCTCCTCGGAAACATCCTCCAATGGCGGCATGTCATCGGTGTCAGAATCTTCATTATCGGTCACAATTTCACCATTGTCTTGCAATATCATGACCTGCTTGTTTGGACATTGACTTGCTATTTGTTCTCTTCCTTGACATTTAAAACATTTAATGTCACAATTCCTAGAGGTAGAAGTGTTGGTTTTACCTTGAGGAACGTGGCCGGTGTTCGCGGACTTGGGCTCGGATTTGGACATTTGTGCATTGTCCATTTGCTTGGTATTACTCGGTCTCCAAGAGGCAGAACTATAGTTATGGGCTTGCACGTCACCCACCCCCCCCCTCTTGAGTTGTTGCTCCACTTTGATGGCCATGTGCACCATATCTTCCAACTCCACATAATCCTGCTTCTCTACCTTATCTTGGATTTCCCAGTCTAATCCAAGTAAAAACCTAGCCATTGTAGCCTCTCGATCTTCCTCTACATTAGCTCGGATCATAGCAATCTCCATCTCCTTGTAGTAATCCTCCATGCTCCGGCTTCCCTGTCTAAGACCTTGTAGCTTTTTGTACAACTCTCGGTAGTAGTAACTTGGAATGAACCGCTTTCTCATCACCGTTTTCATCTCCTCTCATGTCTCTATTGGTCGCTCTCTATTCCACCTCCTGTTTATAACAAGCCGATCCCACCAAGTAATAGCATAGTCAGAAAACTCAATCACTGCTAATTTTACCTTCTTTGCTTCAGAATAGTTGTGGCAGTCAAATACGAACTCCATCTTCTTCTCCCACTCAATGTATGCTTCAGGATCAGATCTACCTTGAAATGATGGAATCTTCATCTTAATACCACCCCAAGTAGTTATCTTCCCAATTCCTAGCTTCTCTAAACCACAATCCATGTCTCCACTTATTAACAACAGAATTCCGATCATCCTCTTCATCACATTAGGGACGTTTTGTGGCTGCTTCTCACGTGTATTCTCCATCTGATCTATCCGTTCGTGAACCTGCACCAGTTCCAACTTCATCACACGCCTCATCTCACTCATCATGGCCTCCATAAACAATTTCGAATCAGCCAGTTCCGTAGCATCTTCAGCCATGTTCTTAGCGCTGTTGTGAGACTTGATTGCTGCAAAAACTACGTTAGATAAAAAAAGAAAATTAAAAAAAAAAAAAGAAAAAAAGAAAAGGACCTCGCAATTCTCTCCCTTACGTGTTTACACTCAAGAATGTGATTCACTCTACACTCATGTTTCACTCAAAAAATACGTGGCTTTTGACCCTCTAATGTTCTCACCACTCTTGCCTTTTTTCACTCGATAATTCTCTTTCAGCTCTTTTGAAACTAAACAAACAATTCTCAAAATTTCCAACAACAATTCACCAAGAACTCATCAAAGAATTTCAAGTTTTAAGAGCAAGAATTCAAGGAACATAGCTGATTAGATTTTTGGAAGCACAAAATAGCAAGATTTCCACAAAAAAATATCTGATTTTGGGGTGAGGTGATTTTCGGGTCTATTGGACCCAAAATGGATGAACAAAAACAATTCTTTTTTTTTTTTTACTCCTTTTTGCATTTTTTTTATCAGCAACTATCTTTTGGTAGTAACAGAATAAGAATTCGTAATAAACTAGAATCAACAAAATACTAGCGGAATGGGGGTAAAGGAAATTCGGCTAGACTAGGGTATGTGAACCGAATTTGGAACTAAAAGAACATAGAATAAAGAAAAGAAAGGTTTTAAGAGATAGGCAAACCTGACTAAAACCTATGCTCTGATACCAAATGATGTGAAATCCCGCCAAAATAACGAGATCCGACAACGAAAAGGAACCCAAGATCGTTCTACGATTAGATTGGAATGTTAGCCCTCGACCCGTTGTTTACGACAAACAAGAACCTTGGTATATATGACCTCAACCCGTTGTTTATTGTGAAACAAAAACCTCGGTATAAAGGAAGACGCCACAAACGGTGGTGGAAACCCGTTTGATAAGTCGCTGGTGAACGCCACTGGAAATCCCGATAAGTTCGACTAGTTCTTCAATGAACCGCAGAGAAAATACTCTCCAATTTGCTGAATAATGATCTGTTCTTTTCACTGATTAAACGCCTATTTATAAGGCTGGCCATTACAAAGAAAATTCCTAAAATCCTAATCTGCTAAGGAAACAAATCCTAATCTGAGTTTATATTTTGACAATCCAAACCCAAATATGAATAACTAAAGACTAAAACTCTTACTCGCCTAAAAGAAGAAAAAGAAAGACAATCAGCCCTTTAATTGGCTGATCACACACCTAAAATAGAAAAAAGGAAAGTAAATGGCATGCAAGCCTTACAATCAGACCCAAAAAAGGAGTATTCTTAAACATGCCAATTTAAGCTTAGCCTTGACCAGATTCTTCTAGAACTTGAATCATGTTGATGAGTCTTTGTTGCTCACGTGGATCATGCTCAATGGGCCTCCACGAATTTGCTTGAGTCCATGCCTCTTGAATCAGTCTGTTGAGTACATCTTTAAACTTCCTTGCTCGTGCTCTCATAACTGGCCCAATTGGGACTTGAACTAGATCCCTTGAAGTTGTGCTATGATTTGCATCACCTTCTTTTCAACCCCTTGGTGAAATTTCTTCCCCCATTATTTCCCTCTACCTTCATTGGGATTTTTAGGTCTACTCAACTTACACTTCGCCCCCGAGGATAACCTCTGGCCTTGAAATATTTCTTAAACTTCCTCGCAAGAAAGTCTCGGTACTTATGTCTAAAATGAGGTGACTTGGATTAACTCGCTCTTCTACCCCTTGATTTCTTGGGCAGTAAGAGATTCATTTCTAAAGTAAGTATAGACCCTACAAGGTCTTCCATAGACACCTTTAAGTTAACTCCTATCTCTACGGAAATGTTACCTTATCTTAAAACCTCTTTAGTAGAGATCTCAAGATTTTCCATTTAATGGCAAAGTCTTCCTTCTTGAAACCAAGGGAAATGATGAATTGAAAATGCCACTCAATTTAGCATATAAGTCACTCAAGGTCTCAAATTGAGAGGTGTACTATTGAAGTTGAGAAATATTCACTAAGGGTGTACCTTTGTGAGAGATTGCTAAGATGTCCCAAGTCTCTTTGGAGGTCTCATAATTGGAGATTCTCCGGAACTCATTGGTTGAGATGGCATTGAATATCGTATTCAAGCCATGTGAGTTCTTCCCCGCTGACACGTACATTTTGGATCCTAGTGCTCAGGGGTTTAAGTCCCGTGACTGTGTTTGTGCCCTCGTAGAAGTCACCATTGGAGGAGGGGCCCAACCTTCTAGCAATGACAACCACTCTCTCATCGATTGCATTATTTGTTTTGTTGAAGAGTGGTGGTCCCACAACCAATCTGCCTTTCTCTTTAAGAATCCATTGATAACCAAATGGTAGTGATAATGGATCTCAAGACACAAGACTAGGTTAAAGTAAGCAAAAAAAAAAAATGCCTACAATCACAGGCAACCTCACTTTGATACCAATTAGAAAAAAACACTACATGTCTTCTTCCCACCGGAATATACATGAGGAATCACATGCAGAACCTAGAGAAGGAATGAATAGGTTTATTGAAATTAAGGCTGGGACAACCACCGATTTGAAACCTAATCGTCCACAATTACCAATTAATTAATCAATTAGCCCTTTGAACCCCCTTTTTTTTACCAACAATAACAACTCTCCATGTGAATCAATGCAATGATATGTCAATTAATCAACCATCAAGCCAAATCACATCAACTATGATCCCTCCAACAAGCCAAACTCCACAAAACCCCAATAGGATAAATGTTCATGATATGTACTCCAATGAGACATTCAATCAAATATTGTGTGTGCAATTGCAAGTTTGTGTGTGTCTATGTGGGTGGACGGGTGTGCAAAATCTAGCAACAAGATGCATCAACAACTCAAGCAATTTGTTGATGTGGGAACTCTCATTGGGAAAGATCATGGAATCGATATCTGTTATCCTAAAGCCTAATCTACTAGTAAAAAGTCAATTTACAAGTGCTTGAGTCTTATATTTCAACCAATGCCCATGGTTAGATACTGCTTTCCATTGTAAATCTCTCATCTGGATTTGTCCAATGAAGTCTTGAGTAGCTTCACTTGGACGCACTCACTGCAATGAACCGTCTAGGCCTTGAGCAATCTTCAAGGATCCTCTCCCAAGTTTCTTGGTATGCACACACCAATGGGGGTTTCATAGAACACCAAGTTAGATATTCTTCTCCAATGTGTGAAGTTGAATAAGAAGATCAAGGTGGTCTTGCCTTTTAGGATCTTAGGGATCTAAGGTTGTTCTTGACTCTCTAAAGGTTGGGGAGGCTGAATTTTTGCTTACAATATATGTGTGGTTGGCACTGGAATGAAAAGATGTTTCAAAACCAGGTCAGAAGAACAGAGATTGCTCGAGCCATCTACAGATTGCTCGATTACCCTACGGCTGGCTATGAGGGTGGGCGATCTGAACTACCTACCTTGTCAGCCTCCTCCAATTTTTTCTAAGTGTTTTAGAGACCACTCTAGTTAAAGGCAAGTGAGCCGACGCAACCCCTACTGGTTTTTAAAATGAAAACCAAGGAAAACTTGACCTATTGAGCACTGAGGAGTGTTGCTCAATAATAATCCAATGATTTACTAAAACTTTGTTTTAAAAACATGTTTCAATAATCTTTTCAAGAAAAAGCGCATGTGTCATTCACGAATTAACCTAAATCCATTTTAGAAAAACCTAATGAGCCAAAACTATAAAACAAAGGTTGTAAGGTATCTAAGTTATTACCTTTCCAGAGCTTTGAAGGTACAAGAGAGGTCTTCATGATATGGATTTGAAGCTTGAACTCTTTCCTTATTTGAAGCCTTTGGATCTCGAACTTGAAGCATCATAACCATGGACTTAAGTTGGGATTTACAATGTGACTTCACAAAATTATCCAATTACAAATGAGCAATTTCCTAACACATCATACTCTACTCCACACTCCGGACTCACAAGTATTGAGGTTCTGGTTAAATTTTCGTTAAGTATGTTGAATGTATGCTCACATCTTGCTTCTTTCCTTGTAAGTCGGGTCATTGACATAGCTATTCGAGGAAATCCCTCCACAGTTCTTTAGTAGTAGCCAACTAATCCTAAGAAACTCCAGATCTCTATCAAGTTCTTGGGTCTTTCCCATTTTGTCACTGCTTCCCTTTTAGTTGGGTCAGCAAATATTCCATGTTCAGACACTACAAGTCCCAAAAAATTTGACTTCTCGCATCCAGAATTCACATTTGTTCTTTTTAGCATAGAATTGATGCTCCCTCAATGTCTACAACACTAGATTACGATGATATGCATGATCTTCCTATGTCTTAGAGTAAATAAGAATATCATCAATGATAATAATAACGAATTTATCCAGACAAGTCAGAATATTTGATGCATCAAATCCATAAAAGTGGCAGGAGCATTAGTAAGTCAAAATAGCTTGGCCCCAAATTAAAAGTGACCATACCAAGTCTAGAAAACTATTTTAGGAATTTTTTCCTTTTAAATCCTTAGTGGATATTTTTAGAACGAATATCAATCTTAGTATAGTATCAAGATCCTATCGAATGATCGTAGAGGTCATCAATATGAGGACAAGGATACTTATTCATTCTATATCAAAGAGGTCATTAATAAGAAGCTATAGAGACTAGTACCATTCTAGTTAATTCGATAGTGAACTCTAACTCCCTTCGTTGTGGTAATCTAGGTAACTCTCCGGAAAAATGTCTAGAAATCGGACATAACAAGGATATACTCGAAAGATTCCTTATCTATATCCGCCCCAACTAGACTTGCCAGAAGAGTTAAGCTAATATTTTCCTTCGTTAATGACATCCAGCTATCTCTTACATCATGTGAACATGGAGACAATCCATCCTAAGAAAGGTAAACATAACATCCCCCGGTGCATAGAATAGCACCCCTTTTCTGTAGCAAACCATGTTTGCACGAAAGTAAGACAACAAACCAATCTCAAATATCACTTCAGATCGCATTATCTACAGGGTAATTAAATTTACAATTAACTCTTTATAGCCAATGCAAAGGATACAACCATTACATACACCTACTGTCCTAATAGAATCCCCCGATGGTAGGTCAGTCAACACAAAGTGTGCGACTCAAAGGTTCCAAGACTTGTGCCACTGCAATGAAAAATGATGTACAAATGAAAGAATGTGTAGCATCCAGATCAAATATACTCAAGGCCGGATCTCCCTCCTTACTCCCTATTCTCCCTGGTTCTTTGGTGGTGCTTGACACGATGGTGGCTTCATGTTTCCTATTGACATCCTTTGTTGAATAGCCTGATTCGCATAATTAGGTCATTGAGGAGGTGGTGAAGTACACTGCTGGTACTTGCCTCATGTGCCTGATCCACTGGATTGCCCAAATAGGGATTGATTATTGAGATGCAATATTTACCTGTAATCGTAACAGCATCCAGGATCTCCCATAGCTCTGTTTGGCTCCCAGTTTCCTACACTTGGTGCCCCCATTTTCTTAGTCCACTAATTCGGTCATAGATGTCATGTCTGGGCATCCACGATTGGCATTGCTACCTCAAGTGTGGTGTGTACGTCATGACTCTCACTGCCAGTCTCCTCCTACTCCTGCTCAACAAATCTAGCTCTCTCCACTAACTCCCCATAATGCCGGAGTCGTAAGGGCACCAAAAAATTTCTAATATACAACTTAAATTCCTACTCAAACCCTTTTGCCTTCTTAGCCTCCGTCGAAACATGGTCTGTACATAGCTTGGTGAGAAAGCTTTGCAAACTTAGCCTTGTTGCTACAATGCAAGGAACTCAGCTACCATCCGATCCGTCATTGATTCAGGAAAAAACTTATCATTGAATATCCGCTCGATCGGATTCCATGGTCATCAAGATTCAATGACCACAATCCATAAACGAAAAGGAAGGGAAATATATCAAGCTACAATGCTATATCAGGACCCCTCCCATACCTTTAATCTTAAGACAAAGGTAATTACTGTTGTGGATAGATTCTTCGACTACAAAATAATGGATTCCAAGACTCATAAGTCAAGATCAAGAGCTTCAAGTGATCCTACATGAGATTCATGCCAAAGGCATGGTGCTTAGTGAATATTTCCAAGTGATTGCAATTATTAAGAAATTACCGCCACATTGGAAGGTCTTCAAAAATTATTTGAAGCACAAACAAAAAGAAATGAAACTTAAAAACTTGATTGTGCGATTTAGGATTGAGGAAGATAATAGTCTTCAAAAAGAAAGTTGGTAATCATTCCATGGAGTGAAATCACTTGTGATTGAAGAGGGACAGAAAATCAACAAGAAAATGAAGAATGTTGGCCAACATGGGGCCAGACGTGGTGATTTCACAAGGTTCAAAAGCAATTGCTTTGTGTGTAAAAAATTGGGCATCGTGCTAAGGAGTGCCAAAACCGTAAAGCATAAGAGAACAATAAAAAGAAAATTGTCCAAGACAATATGTCTGAGGTGAAAAAGTTTCTAAAAATGTTTCTAACATGAATTTTTCATTCATAATATCCAAAGTGAACTTGGTGGAAAATACTAAGGAATGATGAGTGGACATTGGGGCCACTAGACACATATGTTCGGATAAAAAGATGTCATCTTCATATGAAGTTATTAATCATGGAGACTATTAATGGGAAATTTATCTACTTCTATAGTTGGAAGGCTAAGGAAATGTTATTTTGAAGATGACTTCTAGGAAAAAACTTACTCTTAATGATGTGTTACATGATCTAGAAATTCAAAAGAATCTTGTATTTGGATCATTGTTGAGTAAGAAAGGTTTTAAGTTGATTATTGAGTTTGACAAATTTGTATTCACCAAGAGTGGGATTTATGTAGCTAAGAGATATATGAGTGATGGGCTTTTTAGGATGAATGTAATGACAATTGTATCTGCTTTAAATAATAATAATAATAACACATCTTCTGATTATATGCTTGAGTCTTCTAATGTATGACATTGTAGACTAGGATATATTAATTTTGATACTTTGAGTAATTTCATGAATTTAGAATTGTTGCCTACCTTCAATATTGATGCAAATCATAAATGTGAGACATGTGTTGAATCAAAATTAACTAGAGCATCATTTCTTAATATTGAAAGAATTACTGAACCTCTAGAATTAATTCATAGTGATACATGTGGTTTGAAATATGTTCAAACTAGAGGTGGAAAGAAATTTTTGTAACTTTTATTGATGATTGCACAAGATATTGTTATGTATATTTGTTAAGGAGTAAAGATGAAACATTAGAAAAATTTACACACGATAAGAAGGAGTTTGAAAATCAACTTGGCAAATAGATTAAGACAATAAGAAGTGATCGAGGTGGTGAATATGAAGCACCTTTTGATAGGTTCTATCAAGAATATGGTATTATTTACCAAATTTCTACACCTTATACATACACCTTAGCAAAATGGGATTACTGAACGTAAAAATGAAATAGATGATGAATGTTGTTGATCCCAAAAGAAGCACTAGTGGGTGGATTGTTTGATGACTCTGTGATTCCCTTCAAGCTCCTACAAGGAACTCGAAGATTGGAGCGGCTTTGGGGATTGACCCTCTGATGATTATGATAGAGTTGTATAAAAGCTTACTTGTGACACCCCAAAATTCGGGGGTCCGTTGATTACCCATCAACCCGCGGAATACCTATAGATACCTAGTATCTCGATATCACAATGTTATGCCCCATTTACTGGGGTCCATAACTTACGAAATTTGGGCAGAGTCTCCTTTGTATGGGGAGCTCTACCCAATACCCAACCTGTGCAATACACAATTACCAGACCCATCCGAGGTCAAATATAAAACAATGGCCGCACCGGGTCCATGTATAAGTAAACATTGGCCACACTGGGTCCAATTAACCATACTTATATAACATACAAGGTTAGATTAACAATTATTCACATATATTCTATTACAATTAATTTGCTTATTTTACATGCCAAAGACATAATATTTCAAATGTTTTCACATGAAATAAGGCTAAGACCACATGTCGGCCTTTCTTCAACCATGAGGGCCCAAACTTGAGCCGTGCGTCGGTGAACCTCCCGCACCTGAAATTGTTCCCGTATAGGGTGAGCCAACGCCCAGTAGAGAAATTCCTACAGAGGCTACTCCTCAACCTATATGCACATGAAATATTCACATGCAACATCCATAATTTCCATAACCATTCCAATCAAGAATGCAATTCAATGATGGAATGCCATTAAGCCATGCCGTGAATGAGATGAAATCCACTCATGTACATCCAACCCGAGTCCACCCCGACTCTCTTTACATGCCAATGTCATGTATGTTAAATCGGGCTACCTAAGCCCCATGAATGAGATGAGACTCATGTACTCGACTCGAGCCCTTCCCGGCTCCCACACACACAATGCGAATGCCAATGTGTACCACATGCTATGAGTGAGATGAGACTCAATCATGTAACACAACCCGAGTCCTTCCCGACTCCCACAACACAATGCAATGTGTAATGAACCCGTCTTCGACGGAAAATATGATACTCATTGGATGAGTATATTTTATATCAAAATCTTGTGTTTCCTTTGGGCAACGGATTTTGGAATTTCACCCTGGCTCCGTAAGCATTACACTTTTGCGGAATTTCACCCCGGGAAGTGTATGAACCAAGTGGTTTAGGGCTTTTCACCCAAGGAAGTCGCCATGCCCCTTCTTGCTATACCCAACACAAGTTTTCCTTATGCAATGCAATCATGTGACTCCATGTGACCATCGGTCCACATTTCCAAGCCCACATATCAACTACCAAACAAGGTGTTGATTAACCATGCACCACCTACACATGCCTCCACTAATGACTAATGTCCATGAATGGAGTTACCAATGTCATGCTCTATATGCAATAATGCCAATGAGCAATTTCCATGACCATATGCATTTAATACCACATAGATTGTGGTACAACACCCATGCACAACATCCTTATGACACAATGTCCATGTATGTGATGTTCCCGTACATATGCAATGTAATGACCCATTGCTTCTCTCATGCAAGGTTCATATGTAATGAATGACATATGAACTGTCTCTACCACATTCCAACATATGGTATTAACAACAACCATGCACACACACACACCACTCATGATGTGAATTCCCCGTGCATACGTACATATGCAATGTAATGACCCATTGCTTCTCTCATGCAAGGTTCATATGTAATGCATGCCATATGGACTAAATTAACATAATCAATTCCATTCCATGGCAATTTACATTATAAACGTATAAATTCCATGCTTCATCACAACAATTGATATATCAAAATATATATCTGACATTCACAATTTCAACATAAATCATATCGTACACATATGATTTTCATTTACCACATAAGGCATAACATGTTATTTATCATATAACAATTTCAATCCATTTAGGTATTTTGTCAAACACCTTCAAGGCAAACAACATGGTAACACATATCATGCCCAATTTCCACATAATTCAAGAAATTCCAATAGGCAATTTCTACATACCAATTTAGGATAAAATTATTTTACCTAAATTCCACCAATAGGCAAGTGTAATTTTTCTAACAACCTACCCATTTTCTTCATTATTCCATAACTATATCCATATAAATATGTAAACATATCTATATATATACCAAGCCATAATCATAGGCATTTTAGGTAAGAAATCAACCCAAGTAGGAGAACCCCTACCTCTTGTAGCGTGAGAATCCCGTATGAAGCTCCCAAGCCCCGAAAACCCAACTCGAAGCTTGATTTTCCCAACTCCCGAAATTTCACCTTCAGTGAAATTCGTTGTTTTTGGTACCCACGCGTAGCCTTCGTCGACGTGATCACTTCTCCCTTCTAACTCGACGGAATCCGAGCAACAAAATACAACTCGAATCTTGATTTTCGTACACCCCCACCCGTTCACCTTCGGTGAAACTTGTTGTTTTTGGTACCCACGCGTAGCCCTCGTCGCGTAGATGAACTTTGTCTTTTGAATCGACGAATTCCGACGGACGGAACTCCCGGAATCGAAGCGGGAAGGCTAAAGAAAATTTTTTCTTTTCTCTCTTTGCTTGGCCGGCTGGTTTCAGTCAAAGGAGGAGATATTTCTTCTCCAAAAAGCTGATTTTTGAGGGTATTTATAGGCAAAAATGTGTGGTCCACATCGCACTGCATATTTTCGACTTTCGGGTCCGTTTTTCGTCCCGAAACGATTCATTAAGTCTTGGATTAAGTCCAAATTAATTTTATTGGAACTTTAATCCAATTATAAGGGAATTTTATAAAATCTATTATTGGGGACCTTTAAGATTACATTCGTCACGCAGTCGCCTCGAACGACGTGCAAAAATCCGACTATCTCGGAATTCGACGAAATTTCTAGTGATTACTAGATTTCGCGTTGCGAATCCAATGGAGCACTCCGTTTCCTCATCCGAGGTCTAGAACATGATTATTTCAAATACGCATAAGGGTGGAGAATTACCATTTTGCCCTTTTTCAGAAAATGTTCAATTTTTCCCGGGTTTTACATTACTTTTTGTAGTGAAACTCGTTTTATTAATTAATAGAAGTTTGTTCTTTCCATTTTATTCAGAATCTATGTGGGCAAAATGTTTGCATTATATTTGATATATGGTATGCATGTGTATCTTATATTTTATATTGTAGATAATCTAGTGTGTAGAGTTCAGGTTATGCACAGAAGACCAGATTATCGGATCCTTATATGAGTATAGGTTCACAATCTTAGATGGAATTGAACACACCATCAATATGGTTGTAGTGTAATATTCTGGCATAATCTGTCTTGACTGTAGGAGACTGTTTGATGTCTCAGATTATTGCACTAGTATACTTTTTGTATAGAACAAACCCTTGTTGATGTTATTATCTTTTACTGATTCAATAAGATAATAAATACCTCATGATTATTATGATTGCCACGTGCATATAATGTTTGTCACTTTAATTTTTCAAAGAGTGAGATTCATATTGAGTCAATAAGCTCGATTAATTGTGAGACGATATTATTTGTATGATGAAAATTAATTATTAAATGAAACCATGTCCTGATATTTAAATGGGTTGATGATGTCCTCTTGAGGAAGCTCATAAGTTTTGTCCATGTCAAATCCTGCTAGTGGATTTAATTATCCGACATGACAAATAAGTTGAGTGGTAAGGTCTCAAGAAATAAAAGAAGTCAATTAAATGTAATTATTAGTAATTTATTTAATTGATGGACATCTATAATCTTAAATGTGGGGAGATTATTAAGCATATAATAATAAGGAGCTCAAAACGTAATTTTGAGATAAGGCTCAGGAGATCAATAATAAGTTTTTAGTGGAATGATTTATTATTAATGGGTTGTAGGATGTTTGTTCTGGGTTGAACATAGGAATCCTAGGCCCATTGGAAGCCCGGTCCTTATTTCTCCTTAAGGTTTTTGTCGTAGCCTATATATAGACGTCTGGGCTTTCTAAATCAGCATCAATTCATTACTCACGTTTTGAGAGAGGCAAATAGAGAAAGCAGAAGTTCGGAGGTTCTTGCAACCCACACTGCATCCGGATTTTTGGCGTTTGGGGATATACGACAAAAGATCGTGAGGTTAAACGAGCTACCTTCTGCATCTATTTTTGTTTTTTGCGTTCGTACTGAGACAAGGTCAATCTAGAGCGATCATGAAGGTAAAACCTAATAACGCCTTCTAGGGTTTTAAAGAAAAAAAATTTGTATTCGATACATACGCACTGTCAATGATTCTTGAGATTTTCGTTCCAACAGATTAAGTAAGCAAAGACATAAAAGGTTAACTGGAATTAAGCTAGGAGGAATTACTTATCTGGTTCCTAGTTTGCCCCTCACCTTTATAGGCTTTCAACTTCTTTTAATGGTGGAGCTCCCTCAACTACTTTTCAAATAAGGCACCCCATAAAGTGGAACCTCCTTTCCATAGCTGGAGTTGGTTTAAGCTATAATCCTGGGGTTATGTGAGTGAATTGACGATGCAGTTAGGATCGATAGGGTATATCTCACCAGATCGGATATCCCATGGCCCTTTTGCCTCCTAATGTGCTTTGGGCATGCACATGCTTTTGGCGTGCACATGCTAGCCAGATTAACATCCATCAGCTGCCCCTAGCTCAGACCAGTGGAGGGCATATGGTGTGCATTGATTACATTTTTCTGTTGCGTCTGTTTCGCTGACTCAACCATCAAAGAACTATTGTGGGCCCATCCTATAAGAGTCTTCCTCCTTCTTCTTCGGTGAGACATCTAGAGCAACTAAAACTCTGGTACATTCTCACTACTTTGCCCTAATCCTTTTTTTGGTACGACTCTTCACTCTAAAGCATATAGGTTGGATCCACGTATTTCAATTTCACTTATAAAGCTTCTATTTTTTGAGGTGGAGGAATTTCAACCTATAGTCTTTAGTGTTTTTTGTGAGCGAGCCTGTTCGTGCTCGGCTTGCTTTTGTGCTTGAATTTTTTCTTTCCCTGATGGTTAGTGATTAACCCTTAATCTTTACATTTTAATATGCTTTGTAATGGTTAATCACATAAAGTTTGCATTTTATTTGTAAATATATACTAAGGAATTGAATAAAAGGGTAAAACAAAGCACTGACATGAAAATGCCGGGCAAAATAGTCTTCATGACTAAAGGAAGCTTCTACAAGGAGACAGCATTTGAATGCCAGAGGAAGGGTTCGAATGCCCAACCAAAGTCAAGAGCAAATCTTGACAAAATCAGACAAGAAGCAAAGTTTGTGGCCAACGTTCAAACGCCTGCCCCTCTAAAAGCCAGCGACATCAGACAGGGGTCTCCTTAGCATTAAATGCCATGGGTAACATTCGAAAGCCCCAACAAGGGTTCAAACGCCTCTGTCAAAATGACAAGATTTCATTTTTGGATTTTTGTGCTTTCCACTCCTACAAATACCCTACTATCTTGAAGCAAAATATAGAGCTTTGGGAAGTGTAAAAACTCTCCAAATTGACTAGTTTTCTTCTTCTTTTAGTATTAGTTTCATTAGCTTCCATTTGTGTAGCTTTCTCCTTCACCTAGAGGAGTAAACCTTTCTCACCTTTCTAGCTCTCCTATGGCTTTGAAGGGTGAGTAATGTTTCACTCATTCTTTGTTGGAGATAAGTATTGTGCTTCTTGTAATTTTACCTTTGTAATTCTAAAGCTCCTCAACTTGGAGGGAGGAGATTCACTCACTTTTCTAGCTTCCTCAAAACCATGAATAGTGAATATTTTCTCATTCACTCTTTAGCAAGGTGATGGACATGTAAATTATTGTTCGGAAGTTATATTTGTGCATTTTATTTATGCCTAATGTTTTATCGTTCCTTTATATGTTAAATGATTGAATGCATCTAGCAAATCTAAAGTGTTTTGTACAATCATGGATCACCTATAGACAAGTTAAGCCTTGACATAAGTAATTTTATTGATTCCCTACAAGTACCCAAGCTAGGTCTTCATGAAAATCTTTCAATCTTCATTTACGTTATACTTTAACTAATGATGGGATAACTAAACAGTTGTTGCATCATTTGTAGAACTGCTTGCTTGTTTATAGATGGGTTAAGTCTCGGCATAAACAATCCTTGCAATTCTCTACCAATACATCGGAACCATGCTCTTAATTCACACATTCCATCTTTATCCTTTGATTAACCAGCTATTATCTTAGAGGTTAATTAAGTAATCTCTAACGCACAAATATAACGATTAGATGAATACGTCCATGTCTGGAGCCTCAAGCTAAAGGGTGACTTTCATTTCCATTTAAGAGAATCTTATATTTTATTTAGAAATTTCTATCACCATCACAACTTCAAATCTCAGGGGTTCTAGTCACTTTCGTCTCTATTGCTTTTGACTTCAAAGCAACATTAGTTTCATGTGGATTCGACTTCAGACTTAACCGGATAATAACTACAACTTGACCGTCTGCACTTGGGTGTAGATATTTCAGATCAAATTAAGTTTTTTCCGTCATTGCTAGGGAACCTTACGGTGTTTTAAAGTAAAAAGTGAAGGGATATTTATTTTATTTTGTATATACTTTTGTTTTTCTATATATATAATTTTTCTTTTTATGTCTGAGGAATACCCTCTCTTTCAAAAATTGCCAGAGGAATCAGTCAGGTTTGTGAATCAATCTGAACCTTCTTCACCTCAATTAGTAGAAAACTCATTTGATAACAGTATGGCCATTAATGAGAGAGAAGAGAAAATTCCTAATGTTCGAACTCTAAGGGAGTATTTACATCCATAAGGAATAGTGTCCCCTCTTATTTTATGTTTCTTGCAAATACACCTAACTTCAATGTGAAGTCTGGTATAGTGTAGTTATTACCTCAACTTCATGGGCTTGAATCAGAAAACACATACTTACATTTTAAAGAATTCGAGGAGGTATGTGGGACATTCTAAGATAATTTTGACCTGGCCAAGTTAAAACTTTCCTTTCTCTTTAAAGGAAAAAGCTAATCAATGGCTAAATTTTTTAAAAGCTCATTCGATACCAAATTGACAAGCGTTACAAAATGAGTTTTTCAGGAATTTTTTCCCTTTACATCATATTAATGCACTTAAAAGGCAGATCATGAACTTTTTGGCTAAAAAAAGGGAGAAACATTTTACCAATGTTGGGAGAAATTCAAGGATCTTCCCCAAGCTTGCCCAAACTATGCATTCGAGAGTTGGACTTTGCTAGGCTTTTTCTATAATTCTCTCCCCACTCGACTACTCAATTTGTTGAGATGATGCATCAAGGGGAATTAATGAAAAAAAGTCCGGATTAGGCATTTGAGTTTTTTGATACCATATATGAGAGTTCCCAAATATGGGACTCGGCCTCTCCTACCACTATTGAAGCCAAATAATCCACTTCCTAAGGGGGAAAGTATGTTTTGAAAGAGGATGACAACCTTAGGGTCAAGATGACCACCTTATCTCGAAAGCTTGAAACTCTAGAGATGAAAAAGGTAAACCAAGTTACTATTGGACCTCCCACAAAACAAGTGTGTGGAATTTGTGCTTTGTCAGGACACCCTACTGAGGATTGTCCTACCATTCCTGCATTCAAGGAGGTTTTTGTGGAACAAACCAATGTAAGCTCCAATTTTAACAAGCCCTATTCCAACCCTTATTCTGAGGCCTACAATCCAAGGTGGTGGAACCACCCGAATTTCAGTTGGAGGAACACACAACAACCTCATGTGAATAAACAACAAGGACCACGTGATTAACCCTAAATAGTGCGTAAATGAATTAGGGTTTAGGGTTAATTGTGTACACCACCTTCCTACTCCCTCTCCTCGCATTGGTCCATTTGAGCAACAATTGGATGTGATTGGGCAGCTTGGGTGTCTACCGCCTCTACCCCCCCTTCCGATGCCTATAAATAGCCTGCTTTAGTTCATTTTTAGGGGATTCACGAGGGTTTAGTCCAGTGCAAGAGAGTGGAGAAAAGGAAGGAAGGAAAAGAAAAATAAAGGCTTCAGAGAAAGTTTTTATAGTCAGAAAGAGCGAAGCCTTGCCCTAATCACTTCCCAACCAGAATTTTCTCTACTTCTACATTTTTTTTTTCCTTTCTACTTGGAGGATTGAACCTACAAACCCCCCACATCCTTATTTTTATATAATAACGTAATAATTTTGAAATGCTCATATATGTACTGAGGGAAGCATGAACTATATAGGTTGTAAAAGTAGAAGTTAGGAAGTGTTCCGAAGTTAAAATACATTTTTGATAGAACTTGGGTTGAAAGAATTTTGACACTGCCTTAGTAATTGGACCATAACTTTTTACCTTGATATCCGTTTGATCTGAAATGTTTACAGTAGATACTAGACTTCCAGGGCTACAAAAGAGTATTTCACGAATATTTTCCAAATCAACTTCTAAGTAGGTCAAAACTTCACTGCAAGTTTCAGAAAAAACTGGGAGTCCGTTCGAACGTGAATCTTCGTTTGAACGACAGTGAGTCTCAATAATTTGGTGTCTGCAGAACTCTGATGGAAAAGTAAAAGTAATGGGAGCAACTAACATTTGAACGCCATAATGACGTTCGCACGTGAGGCAGTAATTTGCATTACTAACGTTCGAACGCCATAATGACGTTCGAACGTGAGTTACGATTCTGAGTTTCAGATTCGCACAAAGTAGACTGTTTCTCCTACTATAAATACTTAAGGACACTTCCCTTAGCCCCATCTCAACATCTCTAACCCTAGAGAGTCTTAGAGAGTAAGAAAGAAGGAGAGAAACACAAGATCAATGTGGATTTTCACATTGAAGTGGATCAAATCTCCTAAATTTCTTACGAAACTATGAAAGTAAGGTAGGGGTTTCTTCCCACTCTTGTTCATTGAGTATATATATATATATATATATATCTTAGATATATGTAGTGGAATCCTTGTTTCTTGATGTTCTTGCAAACCTTACCGTGTGTTGAATGAAGTTATGGTTTGATAGCCATAAATTCTTGTTCTTGATACCAAAACCCTAGTTTTCAAGAAATATGGATTTTTCTTCTTGATATTCCTTTTTTCTTGATTTCAAAACTCTAGTGCTTTGTTTGAACACTAAAAAAATATATGTGTGATGATCTCTTGAATATTTTATTGAATTGCTCTGTTGGAAAAATACCTATGGAATTGGGGGTTTTTGATTTACTTGTGATTTGAGAAATTGGTTGGTATTGTATCTCTTGTGTGGATGTTTGGATGAACATGGGTGGCCGTTGACCGGGTATCGTAGAGTGGGTAGATGTTTTTCTTACTCCGTGTGGGTTTGAAGGTTCCCTACCAATCGTAGTGGGGTTGGTGCCTTACGAGGACCAAACCACTATTCGCTCACGTGGTATTGAGGATGAGGGTTAGTATACTATTCCTGGGTTGGATTCGTCATTGCCGATGCGTCGGTATACACTCTTCCTAAAGTTGTGTATCCTTACGAAGATTGGGTATGCGTGTGTGAGCCAGGATATTCTCAATGTGTGTATTCATGAGAAGTCTTACTACATACCTAAGATACATATACAAATGTGGGTGAAATGGTTTATTGTTGGAAATGGTTTAATGTTGGAATGGTTTATTGTATGGGAATTGGTTTTATTTCTTCATTTAATTTATTGATATTGGTTAACCTTGAGATCGGATGAACTGTCACTATTTTCTTTCAAAAGTTATATACGATATTTGTAAAATGAGACCGATTTGTTTTATATGTTTGAAAAACCTTGTTCGAGCTTGGGAGGATTTTCCTACAGAGCTTAGTGCTCACCCCTTACAAACAATATTTATTTTCAGATTTCGGTTTAGAGGAAGAGCTCGGAGTTGATGAACAGGTAGCTTGGGAAACTCAATTGGATGGAAGCGTGGATCTCGAGGGGGATGTATAGAGTTGTTCTCTTTATGTCCTAGCCTAGGAGATGCATTTTGAGACAGTGTATGGATGATATTTTGTTTATTCCACTGCAAGATAAAGTTTGATTTTTTTAAATGTAATTGCCATAGTTTGGCATATTCTTTTTGGATGTAATGGTCATAGTTTGACATATTCTTTTGGATGATGCTGTAGATTTTACGTATGATGAATGAATTTTATTAGTTGCTCTCATGATGTGAATGGTTTTAGATAGTAATGCCGTCCAAGGTCGATTTTGGGGCATTATAAAACCTCTCCCACTTTTGTGCCATAGCTGGTAATAAGAGTGGCAGTATTTCAACTATTCCACGGGAAAGGAATTTGTTGTATTTTGTTTTCAGTTATAATGGAAGTACCTCATTCTTCTTGCTCGTCTATAGCAATAGAGTGTGAGTAGTCCGTTTATACTCTTTAGTGAAGGGTGAATGCATGTGTAATATTGTTTAAGTTATGAAAATGCCGATGTTTTATTTATGCTTTAATGTTTATACCTCCCTTAATTGATGGATAGTTATTATTATAATATTCTCATTGTTATGAACACTGAGCAAATCTTATTGCTATATATCATTCTATCTATAAGTTATTACGTGCTTCATGTAAAACTCGGGTAAATTTGAATTTTTGTGAAAAAGGGCAAAACGGTAATTTGCCACTACACTACAGGTTGAAAACCCAAATTTTTATAGAACTCGGATGATGAAACTGACCTCACCGTTAGATTCGTCTCGCAAAATCTAGTTATCCAGTCAATTTTTGTTGAATTTCGAGATAGTCAGATTTTTCAGGTTTTACGAGGCGATAAAAAAAAATGAGACATGGAATTAAATTTTGAAAATTGAAAAATAATTTAAAGCTAGTGCAAATAAAAATATTTTGAACTTGAACTGGGACGAAATTAAATCGTTTCGGGATAAAATCGAACCCGGGAATGGAGGACGTGTGGCGCGACGAGGGCCAAGCAGTCCAAGGGGTATAAATAGGGGAGAAAATCAAATTTTCTCCCCATTTCAGCTGGGTTTTTATGTTCGAAAGCGAAGAGAGGGAAAAAAGAGAGAGTTTCAACTTCTCTCTACGATCTACAACGTTCCTTTGGTCGAATCGACTTGGGCCAAGAATTAAAGTTCCTCTACGCGACGAGGGCTATGACTACGTACCAAAAATCGCAGATTTCACCGAAGATTCAAAAATGGAATTTTGGGGGAAATCAAGGTTTGAGCTTGGTTTGTGTTCTTGAAGGTTTCTACAACTTGTTTTTACGCTTCAAGAGGTAGGGTTCTTTCCTAACTAGGTTTATTTCCAACCTAGGGTTGTTATATGAAATGGGTAGGGTGTTAGAGGTGTAATCTCTTGTGTGACACTTACCTATGATAGTTGAAATGTGGAAAGTGGGTATAGAAATGGGTAAAAAAATCAATTTTAGCTTGAATTGGGTATGTAGAAATTACTTGATATGATTTCTTGAGAAATGTGATATATATGGGTGTTTGATAAAATGTTTTGAATGATTTATGTGGGTATTTGATAAAATGTCTTGAATGATTGAAGTATGTTGCTCTGATGAAATTAGAATAACATGCTTGGATGATGTTGTAAATTGTAATTATATGTTTATAATATAATTAACAATTGGGAATATTGAATGTGAAAGAATGTTGTTCATTATGTGCACATGACATATGGAACATGATGTGAAATTGCAATTGAGATCTTAGTTGCATAATGATATGAAATGCAATTATACATTTACATTGCATATGCACGGGTAGCATCACATTCATGGGCATTGACATGAGTGTGGGTGTGTGTGCATGGTTTGATCAAATACTCTTCTTGGTGGGTGATGCGTGGGCTCGGGATAGTTGGTCCGAGGTTCGACTGAGTCGCACGGGTTGCATTAAAAATTGGGTCGAGGTTAGCAAGAAATGCTAGATTGTCCCTCAAGTGCAAGACCCAGTGATTGGATATGCACTCCGTTTGTGTAGAGTCTGTAAAGTGTGTCGGTGTACGCCGAGCCGTTGGTGGAAGTCCATTAATGCCGTGTCGGTTGGGTGCCCGTTGGTGTGAATCCATAAATACCCACCCCAAGAAAGATCAGGGATTTATAATGGTCATTGGATATGCAACATCAATGGCGGGCACTTGGAATGCCCAGATTCATACGCATGGAAATGCATGTGTGAGCGAGCCGGTGAAGGCTCGGGTTGAGTTGAATGTGTGAGTTTCATCTCATATCATGGCATGACATAGAAGATTCCATTATTGAATTGTATATTCTTAAATGGAGTAATGTTGCTTGTGATTTACATGTGAATATTTCATATGCATCTAGGTTGGAGAATAATCTCTTTAGGAGATACCCTATTAAGTGTGGCTCACCCTTTATGGGGACAATATTTCAGGTGCGGGACATGCGCCGATAGAAAGCTCTCATTCGGGCCCTCATTGTTGAAGAAAAGCCGAAATGTGGCTTTCAAACTAAATTTTTTTTGTAAAACTAAGTTGTAATCTAATTTTTTGGACATGTAATGTCATGTAAAGAATTGTAATAGAACTCATATGGACTATATTTTGTTTAAAACGGGTGTTATATGAGTTTGGGTTGGTGTTGTACAAGGTTGGAATGAATTAGAATTGAAAAATGATGGAATCGAGGGAAAAATGGTAAGACCTACCACTAGAACGACGAGTTTTTCTACCGGTAGAACTTTTCCTATAGGCTTTTCCCATGGGTAGAACTTCAAGTTTTGCGGTAGAACTTTCCAATAGCCTTTTTTTACCGATAAAACTTGTACATCTTCTACCGGTAGGTTTTGTTCAAATCTCAAATTTTGAAATGGTTTTGCTAGGCCTTTGGGTCTTGGGTTCTTTTGTTCAAATGATATAAATGGACAATAAATGAGAGTAAATTGATGTATGTTAGGATGGGTCATGTGATTGAATGGTATACAGGTTATGCGTTTAGAAGTGCCCGGTACAAGGGAGACTCTGCCCAAACTTTGTGTTATTGTGATCCCGATAAAGGGGATGTTGTGCCATGGTGTCAGGTTATAAGACATTCACAGGTATTTATGCGGGTTGATTGGTGATCAACGGGTTAACAAATGACCCCCGATTTTAGGGGCGTCACACTTCATGTATGATACGGTGATGCATGTAGTTAGGTTTTATGTAACAGTCGAGAGATTGGTTATAGACGGGTTAAATCTCGCCATAGCCAATACTCTTGATTCAATGCATAATCCGAAACTACATCTTCATTGAATCATCAACCTAAAAATCAAATAGCTAGAGTAAACTTTTTGAATGGTTCACCTTCAGGTTTACTAGGGTTATTTGGTTGTTGTAGGTACATAGACCTTCCGGCTAACCTAACCAGTTGTTGTGATATGGTTCAGTTATACATCAAACCTACCAGTTAACTTTCTAGTAAAATGGGAGTTAATTATTGTCAGGTGACATTTTCATAAACAAACAGTATAATGCATGTTAGATCCCCGAACTAAATAGTACCTTTTATCATTGTTGTCCAAATTTTTAGTTAAGTGTTTATTTGATAATTCTAAGCTCACACCACAAGCTATTATATTGCAAACTACACACACGAAAATTTTACCTTTTTCTATTTTCAATACCAACAGTTAGCTCCCTGTGGGTTCAACCTCGGACTGAAACCGAGAAATACTATAATTTGACCACTTATACTTGGGTGTATGATTTAATTCAGGTCAGATCAAGCTTTTTGGCACCGTTGCTTGGGAGTTATGGTGATTTCAAAACGAACAAGAAAGTTGTCTAGTTTGTATTATATGTGTATACACTGTGTATTTTATTTAATTGTTTATGTCTATTAAGTCATCAATAGGGTCTTTAAATCAGTATAGTCCTTCATCTTCATCATCAGAAGCATCATTTGACTCTTTTGAGTTAAGCAATCAAAGAGAACAAGAGGTAGTTCAGAATGTTAGACCTTTAAGAGAATAGTTGCATCCTACACGCACTAGTGTCCACTCATGTTTTGATTTTCCTATTAATGTTTCAAATTTTAACATTAAAGCAGGAAAATATAGTTTTTACCACAGTTTCATGGTCTTGAGTCTGAAAACTCTTATTTGCATATGAAAGAATTCGAGGAAGTATGTGGTGCATTGCAAGATAATTCTTAAATGTTCCGAATGAAACTTTTTCTTTTCTCTTTGAAGGATAAAGCTAAACAATGGCTAAATTCTTTAAAAGCTCAATCCATTCCAAGTTGGCAAGTTTTGCAAACTAAAATTTTCAAAAAAAATATTTCATGTACACCACACTAATGCATTAAGACGTCAAATCATGAATTTTTCTGTGAAAGAAAGAGAAACATTTTATCAATGTTGGGAGAGATTTAAAGATCTTCTCCAAGCTTGCCCACATCATGCATTTGAAAGTTGGACCTTAGTTGGTTTCTTTTACGATGCCCTTCCGTCTACAATGCATCAATTTGTTGAAATAATGGCCCAGCGAGAATTCATAGGTATACTCGATGAGGCATTTGAGTTTTTTGATACCATTTTTGAGAGTTCCCAAATGTGGGACTCGGCCTCGCTAAATATTTTTGAAACCAAGCCACCTTCATCCCAAGGAGGGAAATATGTGTTAAAAGAGGATGATGACCTAAGGGCCAGAATGACAACTTTGTCTCAAAAACTTAAAGCTCTAAAGATAAAAAAATTCAAGGAATTTTATGTTGTGTCACCCACTAATCAGTTGTGTGGAGTCTGTGTTTTGTCAAGACATCCCACGGGGGAATGTCCTACCATTTCAGCATTCAAAGAGGTCTTGATGGAACAAACTAATGTCATTTCAAATTTTAAAAAACCTTATTTCAATCCCTATTCTAAAACCTATAACCCAGTGTGGCGGAATCACCCGAATTTCAGTTGAAAAAACACAACCTGTGAGTCAGCCACCAGGTCCACCTTCACCACAACCCCAGACTCAGCAACCATATCAGCCTTGTCAATCCCTACATAAGTGGAGTTTAGAGGACACAATGAACCAGTTCATTCAAATTCAGATGAGTTTTAATACTCAGTCTACTCATGCATTCAATGATTTCAAAGCTCAAACTTCACAAAATATTGAGGATATTAAGAGTCATCTAGCTAAATTGACCTAGTTTTTTAGTACAACAAAGAAGGAAAAATTTTCATCTCAACCTAAACCTCTACAGGGTCAAAACCAAGCTACTGTCATGTCTTCTGAACCTTCTCTAAGTCAAGTACAAGTAATTACCACACTTAGAAGTGGAAAGGTGATTGACAAAACCATTAAAGTCGAAACTCTAGAGCCCATAGCTGAGTCAATCCCGATTAATAAACCAATTGAGCCTGAACCTTTGGTTGAAAAGGAAATAGAGCTACCAAATGAAAAAAAAACCAAGTAAAGATTAACATCCCTATGTTGGATACAATTAAGCAAGTCCCATCTTATGCCAAATTTTTGAAAGACCTCTGCACAGTTAAGAGAATGATTAATGTACAAAAAAGAGCATTTTTGACTGAACATGCTAGTGCTATCATTCAACACAAGGCCTCTCTCAAGTACAAAGATCCTAGGAGTTCTACAATTTCATGCATAATCGGGAACTTCAGGATTGAGCAAACCTTGCTTGATCTTAGGGCCAATTTTAATTTGCTTTCATATTTTATCTATGAGCAGTTAGGATTTGGTGAACTAAAACCCACAAATGTCACATTGTAGTTGGCGAACCGTTTTGTGAAAATTCTGAGGGAAGTTGTGGAGGATGTACTTGTCAGCCAGTTTTGCTTATCTTTATACAAATTCCTATCATCCTAGGGTGACCGTTCTTAGGTACATCTAATGTATTGATCAATTATAGGAATGGAATTATGAAACTTTCTTTTAAAAATATGACATTGTAATTGAATGTGTTCGATATTGCTAAACAACGCAGAGAGGAAGAAGAATTGCATGAAGTAAATTGCATTGAATCCTTAACTCAAAATCAATTTGAAAGTGCTTGTATAAAGAAAGAGTCACATGCATTAGAGTATGTTATTAATTTTGAGTCTGTAGATATGTCAACTATTCAAACATGGATTCCAAAATTTGAAGAGTTATTGCCTTCTGGAACTAGGTCTATTGGGTCTAGTGTTGTAGTCTCCAAACCAGAGTTAAAACCTCTTCCAGCTGACTTGAAATATGTCTTCTTGGGGGATGATGAAACTCATCCAGTGATAATATCTTCAAAATGGTCAGAAGTCCAAGAAAAGCAATTGATAAGAGTTATAAAAAATATCAAAGTGCAATCGATTGGAAGGTAGCAGATATAAAGGGAATTAGTCATCTTCTTTGTTCTCATTGTATATACTTGGAAGAAGACTCTAAACCAGCCCGACAGCTGCAAAGAAGGTTAAATCCACATATGAAAGAGATAGTCCGGGTTGAAGTGCTTAAACTATTAGACGCTGATATTATATATCATGTATCTGATAATAAATGAGTTAGCCCTACACAAGTAGTACCTAAAAAGTCTAGAGTCACGATAGTGAGAAACCAAGAAAATGAATTAGTCCCTATGTGTATAGTCACTGGTTGGCGTATGTGTGTTGACTATCGGAAGTTGAATTCTCTAACCAGAAAATATCATTTTCCTCTACCTTTCCTGGACCAAGTTTTGGAAAGAATAGTCGAACATGCATATTATTATTTTTTGGATGGATACTCCGACTATAATCAAATTGAAATAGCAATTGATGATCAAGAGAAAACTACATTTACATGTCCCTTTAGCACTTTTGCTTATAAAAGAATGTTATTTGGATTTTGTAATGCTCCAGCCACTTTTCAACATTGTATGTTGAGTATTTTTAGTGATATGATGGAGTAATTTTTGGAAGCTTTTATGGATAATTTTTCTGTATATGGAGATTCATTTGAGTTATGTTTAGAAAATCTTGAAAAAGTCCTTACTCGATGTGAGGAAATAAATCTTGTTTTGAATTGGAAAAAGTGTCATTTCATGGTCACATAATGCATTATTTTAGGACATGAAGTTTCAGTAGAGGGAATTGAAGTTGACAAGTCAAAGATTGATTTAATAGTCAATCTCCCTCCACCTCAGACTGTAAAAGATGTTCGATCCTTTCTAGGTCATGCAAGATTCTATAAAAGATTCATTAAAGATTTTAGTTTGATTTTCATGCCTATGTGTAATCTTCTATGTCAGGATGTACCATTTGATTGGAATAATGTATGTCAATCAGCATTTGATAAACTTAAAAGCATGCTTATTTTTTTACTATGCAAGCAAAACTCTGAATGATGCATAGATGAATTTTTTTATTACAGAAAAAGAATTGATTGTTGTAGTATTTTGTTTTAGATAAATTTCGATCATATTTAGTTGGATCCTCAATTGTTGTGTTTACTGATCATGCAGCCTTGAAATACTTGCTTACCAAGAAGGATGTTAAACCACATCTCCCACGATGGATACTGTTGCTTTAAGAATTTGATCTTATTATCAAAGACAAGAAAGGAGTTGAAAATGTAATCGCTGATCATTTATCAAGGCTGAATTATGATACAAAAAGAGAATCAATACCAATCAAAGAAACTTTTCATGATGAGCAATTGTTTACAATCACAGAAGTACCATGGTATGCTGATATAACCAATTATTTAGCTACATGTACTATTCCTTTTCATTATACCTGGATCAACAAGAAATTTTTAAGAGAGATACACAATTGCGTTTGGGAAGATCCCTATGTGTTTAAATACTACAAAGATCAGATAATAAGGTATTGTGTACCCAATCATGAAATCTGTCAAGTCATTTCATTTTTCCATTCTAAAGCTTGTGGAGGGTATTTTTCTTCAAAGAAAACCGCTGCTAAAACTTTATAGTGTGGATTTTACTGGCCCGCCCTTTTTAAAGATGTACATGTCTTTTGTATAAATTGTGACAAATGTCAAAGAATGGGGAATATTTCAAAAAGGAACATGATGTCTTTGAACCTTATTTTGATTATTGAAATTTTTTATTGTTGGGGCATCGATTTTATGGGACCATTTCTCCCATCTTTTGGACATTTATACATTTTGGTTGCCGTTGATTATATTTCCAAATGGATAGAGGCAATTCTTTGTCGAAACAATGATCACCGTATAGTGATCCGATTTTTAAAAGAAAATATTTTGTCTAGATTTAGAATTCCTTGAGTCATTATCAGTGATGGGGAAACACATTTTTGTAATTAAGTTTTTGAAAATCTAATGAAAAAGTATTTGATTTCTCATAAATATATGTCCCTTATCATTCACAGACAAGTGTACAAGCTGAATTGGCCAGTAGAGAGATAAAATATATTTTGGAGAAAATAGTCAATCCAGATCGCAAAGATTGGTCTTTGAGACTGACTAATGCACTTTGGGCCTACCGAACTGTATACAAAACTATTTTAAGAATATCTCCTTATCGGCTAGTTTTTGGTAAACCATGTCACTTGCCTGTCGAATTGGAACATCGAGCATATTGGGCAATCAAAATGAAGAATGTTGATATTAACAAGGCAAGTGCATCTCGCAAAATTTAGATAAATGAATTGGAAGAACTGAGAAATGAAGCATAAGAAAATGCAAAGATTGCCAAGTCCAGAATGAAAATTTTTCATGATAAGAATATTGTGCGAAAGTCCTTTGTACCCTCTCAAAAAGTTATGTTATATAAGTCAAGGCTCTGCCAAATTCCTGGAAATTTGAGATCAAGATGGACAGGCCCCTACATTGTTAAACAAGTTTTTGAACATGAGGCAATTGAAATTAAAAACCCATTAACTAGAAGTGTTTTCAAAGTAAATGGGCAAAGGCTTATCATTATGGATTTGTTCAAAATATGGATTCCATTAAGTTAATGGAACCAGAATATGTGCCTTGAAAAGTTTTTAAAAGTGTTTGATTGTAAATAATAGTACTAATTATTGGTTTTTTTTTTTACAGATTAGGGTTTTGCACTATGGATTTGTCTCGCCTCCAGATCTTATTAGCAATTGTCTTTAATTTTACTTTATAATGTTATACATTGAGGACAATGTTAAATTTAGGTTGAGGGATGGTACAATCCATATTCGTCTTTGTGACCGGTAGATGTTAAAGAACCGGATAGTGAGTCTTTTCTAAATTTTTTCAAAATTTTTCAAAAAAATGGATGAAATATTTTTTTGGTTTAGTTTGGATATGTTACGTATTTTTCCAAAAGATATACATTCTTTAATCATAGCAAAAGCAATGGTTGTTAGAAAATAAGAAATTTTAGGCAGTTGATGAGCGCGTAATATTGCATAATAGTAATTGTCCGTGCCTGAAGGCACGGCGTAACAAAAAATTAAATTAAAAATCGAAGAATACTACATTTTACCTACAGACTCTTTGCAACCTAAAACAACCTGTCAATTTGAAATCAAGGTAGTCCATACTATTATCCAGAAATTTCGGCAAAATTTTCTCTATAAATAGGAAACCATAAAAATCTAAACCTGTCTACAGAACTTACAATCATACATAACAATCATCATAATTCACTATACCACCACATAATAAATACATACCCAATCATCAGTAAGTCTATCTTCATACTAATTTCAAGAACCAAAACATCAAGCTAGTCCCTACTAATTTCAAGAAATTTGAGCAGAGTTTCCTCTAAAAATAGAAGTCCAAAAAAATCTAAACATGTCTACAAAACTTACAATTATACATAACAATCATCATAATACACAATATCACCACAATCATCAATACATACCCAACCATTAAGATAGGAAGTGATTGCCAAAACAATTAGCGAACTAATATAATTTCAAATCCCTAATAGAAATTGCATTAATCTACTGCAAGTAAACACAATGTAGCAATTTATGAAAGAAACAAAAAATTAAGAAAATTAACTAAGAATTAATCAAATTAACTCAATTTCTAATATGTAAGAATGGACAAGGAAACCAATACATAATTTGGACAATATGTTAGCATGTCCAAAAGCATAACTTTTTAAAATCAAATTCATAATAAATATCACTCTCATAATAATACCACAACACAATAATTCTCCTCGATGATGGTATGGAGTCGTGTGTGCATGAGAGAGAGAAGTGTAAGACTGAGAGTGAAGGGTGAGGAACTCAAAAATATCACCAACAATGTAGTGTATATCGCTCTAACTGAAATACCAACATGTTAGATAGCTATTAGATATGTTGTGCTTAATAATTTTTATTAATACAATAGTATCAACACATAAACAACGATCAGTACAATATACCAGTTGAGTAAACCAATTTTATTTTCCAGTAGAACTGCCAATTTTTGTTTCCCCTTCGTCGAAGATGGAGCGACCCCTAGGTTGTTCAAGTGATTCACATTTGAATTCGCCTAGGAAGTACAAAATAAGGCAAAAGTCAGAAAATGCAAACTAATATCAAAATGAAAATTTTTGACAATACCAATAGCGTTACCTTATCCATATGTAATTTATTGAGCGCACATTCAGACAAAACATTGACAGGTATGTTGTTACTATCACTTAGATCAACCTGTAAGAGCAGCCTTAATAAATTGAATTGTAGGCGTAATGAAATTTACAAATTGTAGGCGCAATGTAATTAATCTTACCGCTTCGCGAAGGTTCAGATCCTCTCTGATATTTTCATTCACTACCACCATAAAACACACCAAAAATCAATAGTGATAGACAAACAATAACAAAATTGTACAATAAAAACCAATAAAAGGATTGAAAGAACCATAAAGAAAGCACACTCGATATGGGTCATTTAACTTCTATATACACTCATTTGTGTCGTTTAGACTCTCGACGTACCACTAATTCAACCGACCCAACAATCCACTCAAGCATACTTGCAATTGTGCCTCAATATCCAACTCTATGTATTTGTTACTCTATGTGAATGAAATTCAACAAATATGCTACATGCGTCTCCCAATAAAAAAATCTATTTGATCCAAGTAACGGCAATGAGCCAATAAACCCACAATAAGATCGTAGTGCAAATCGACAATAAGAGGCACAAATATAATACATTGCAGAGGAATCACAAAAATGCATTTGACGGCTTGCTCGAGTACCTAATCTAATTATAAAATTTGCATCACATCCAATCTAACATAATTACAAAATTCACATTAGATTGAATCTAAGCTAACCCAACATAAAATTGAAAAAAATCAAACAAAGTGTAAATCAATTAAAATTTAGTGAAATAATCAATTAAAATCCAAGAGAAACATAATTTCAACACATTAACCCCAAAAAAATAGGTACACAGGAAATTCATAATATAATCTATAATAAAAAAAAATGGTAGAGTACACGAAATTTCTCTCAGTCATTCCAACAAACACTTGGTGTCCAAATTAACAAATTTCAATTTGTGTATATTGTGTTTTGTGTGTGTTCGTAATTAGTGTGTGGGTATGTTTGTGATGTGTGTGTGGGTGAGTGGGTGTTTGTTTCTACTGTGTGTGTGTGTGTAAGCGATGTGTGTGATGTGGGTGCGTGTGTGCTGGGTTTGTGTTGGGTGTGTGTGTGCTGGGTTTGTTTTTGTGTGTGTGTGATTTGTGTGTGGGTGATGAGTGTGTATGTGTGTGATGTGAGTTGTGGGGGTGTGTGTGTGCAATGTGAATCTATGAAGTATTTGTCATTGTGAAGTGAGCGAGAGCATAAAGGGGGCAGAGAAGAGGTGGGGGTAGGATGAGGGGTTAGTGTATGTGTTTTTGTGTGTGTGAGAGAGAGAGAGAGAGAGGAAAAGAGAGAGAGAAAGAGAGATGAGGCATACCTAGGAGGGGTTAGCAGCGACGACAATGGTGGTGGTGTTGCTGGGGCGTAACAGAGAGAGCGATAAAAAGAGAGAGAGAGAGAGAGAGAGAGGCTAAGTGCTGACAGCAGCGGCGGTGGTGGTGTTGCTGACGAAGTGGCAGTGGTGGTGGTGTCGCTGGAGAGAGAGAGAGAGAGAGAGAGAGAGAGAGAGAGAGAAAGAGAGAGAGGGGGGGTAAGGAGTAATAGAGGGTGGAAAAAAAAAAGAAGAAACAGATAAAAGGCTTGTCTGACAGAAGGGAAGAAAAAAAAAAGAGCAGGAGGGAAGGCGGCAGAAGGATGGGTTGTCTGACAGGTGAAGTGATTGAGAGAGGTCAGAATTTTGAAAAATGATGAATTTGGGGGGAAATCAAAGGTATATTTGATTGAATGAAAACCGTGTTGTATTCCCTAACCCCTAAACATCACCCTCACCCTCAATGTGTGTATGTGGCTTATAGTGATGGGGGAGTGTCACTCTCCCTCCGGATAATGCAAGAGATATAGGAGCAACAACAAATGTGAATGGAAATGTGGAATGAACAAAATGTATGGAATGAAATGTGGAATGGAATGCGTGTGAACAAAAGTGCACCCCAATCGTAAGGAGTCTCTTGTTGTCGGTGTTTTACTTGGAAAAGTATTCCAAGGTCGTCTCCTCAGGGAAGGAAAGGAAGTTTTGTGAAAGTGATTTTGCAAAAAGAGAAAAGAAAGTGTAAAATCTTGTATTTGTGTTTTGTTGAGTTTTGTTCAAAATGAAAATGCAAGAAAGCAAGTGTTGGCTAATCCAAGAGGTTCATTCCAATGGGAATATCAAGCCAACTCAAAGCCTTCCTCCAATGGTGCCTAGAAGTACGATTGATTCATGGGAAGCTAGGGATAAAATGGTGAGTATCCAAGCATAAACCGTGACTAGGCCTACGGAATATCAAAGACTCACCAATTTATCCACCCTCAACCTAATCAAACCGAGCCAACATACACCGAGAGAAGGAATGAAAGAGAGTTGGAATGGAATTCCCAAATGGAATTCACCCTTGGACTAACCAACTTAAAAGCTAGTTACTTATGCATAAATGAAAGACAAGCATAATGTAAATAGACATATAAAGGAAATGGAGATTAAAGCATGAAACTTAACTTGAAGCAATAAATCTAAAACTATGAAGAAAAACATTCAATACCCATTTTAAGAAAAGCTTGAAGTGGAAAGACTCATACAACAATGGTGAAAGCTAGAACATGTAACTAAAGTTGCAATGTACTTGAAAGGAATGGGATTAAAGACAATAAATTAAACTTAGAAGATCCTTACAAGAGATTAAAAAAGATTTCTACAACTTGAATGGAGAAGAAAATGCAAAAATGTCACTATTCATCATCTTCCTCCTTGGAGCTCCAAAAAACTAATCCTAAGCTTAGGTAGCCAACCCCTTTTCTTGTGTGTTGAATGTTGAATGTATAATGGAGAGTGAAAGCCTTGAATTTCGTCCATGGAGGGTCCCCCTAGGTGTGTGCAGGTCTTACACCAAAGAGGGGCTGAGTTGATTGCCTTGGACAAGCTAGGACAACACCCCCATGGTAGCCCACTTCCCTCCCATGCCTTCTTCAATGCAAAGCCTCCAAAGTCCACCAAATGTGTAAGGGAAGCATGTGCTTGTGTAAGATAATGTTGGGGAGCAAGTGGGAGAAGATTAGGTGGGACCCCCAAGCCGCAAAGTTGAGTTGCAGGCTGTTTTTCGCATTCTGGGCAAGACCTTCCGGAAGAACGATGACAACCTTCCGGAAGGTTTAACCTACTGGAATCTGGTGACAGCTCTGGACCAGTTTTGGTAGAAAAATAATAAATTTTGATCCAACCGTTGAATTGAGCTGAAATTTTGACACAATAAAAAGGACATCCATATCTACAACTTTCATGTTTTGCACTTTTTCAAATTCGAAGTAGATCATGGTCAAAATTTAGAAAAACAGTGGTACAGTGTCAAAATTACGAAATTCCAGTGGGCTAAACCTTCCGGAAGGTCTTCATCCAAAATGCATTTTTCTTGATTTCTTTACCTTCCAAGCCTCTCAATCCTCATTTCATGAGTCCACCACTTCACCTCACATCCAACATAGTTGCAAAGTCCTAAAATCCATCATTTAAGCTATCAAAACATGCAACATCAAAATATCAACATTATTCAAAACTTTGGCTAACACTAAGTACTTAAATGCAAAAGTTGAGTTAAAATGCATATAATGAGGCCATCAAATATGCAATATTTTGCTCTCATCAATATTCGTGACCGTTGGATGAATTGATTTGAGACCGTTGAATTTGTTTGTTGGAGGCGCCCTGTTTTATATTATAGATTTAACGGCCTCATTACATGCATTTTAACTCAAATTTGCATTTAATTACTTAGAGTTAGTCGAATTTATGAATAATGTTGAAATTTTGATGTTGCAGGTAATCATAGGGTAAATGATGGCTTTCGGAACTCTGCAACTAAGTGTGGATGAGTGGGGAAGAGATGGACACATTACATGAGGATTAGGAGGCTTTAAAGTGCAAGAAATCAAGGAGGTAGTGGTACTTGGTATCATAGGTACCGGTATCTAAGCCTACTAGAATTTTGGTACTGGCACCCACACCATTTGGTAGGAGTATCTCGGTTTTCCCCATTTTTGACTATGATCCACTTCGAATCTGAAAAAGTTCAAAACATGAAAGTTGTATATCTGGATGTTCGCTGTCTTGTGTCAAAATTTCAGCTCAATCGAACGGTGGGATAAAACGTTATGACAAATTTACAAAAGCTAGTCCTAAGCTAACATCCCCCTTACGACCTACTGGTAGAAAGAAACCAAAACCTACCGGTAGAAGACCCTACTGGAAGTTTTCTACCGGTAGAAACCTTACGACCTATCGGTAGAACTTGCCCAGAAATCCCAGACACTTCCCAACACAACTCCTCCAACCACGGGGGCCCACTTCTTGACCTTTAAACCATACCCTGACATGTTTGACACACTATGATGGTCTCTTACACCCGAAAGTCAAATTTGGAAGAGAAAAGCACGGGATAGGCAAGAGAGAGAAAAGGAGTGGTTAGGGGAAGCATGGAAGCGACATGGTGGGCCTGTGGTTGCTTGTGGTAGTGTCCATACTCCATTCACTCATTGCATGTCAATTCTACAAACCAAAGGGGGGTATGGACTAATTTGGAAGAGGTCTTACACCATTAGGAAGCTATACACAAGCTTTTAGAGAGAGGCTGAAGAAGAAGATGAAGTTTTAGAGAGCGAAAGTTAGGTTTTCACATTTCTTCACCATTTTCATTGTAGTAAGCTTTAAATTACTTGTAATCTTTCCGTCTTTCACTTTAAACTCTTTCATTCAAGTTGTAAGCAAACTTAGATAAGTGTTTTTAGCATTTCAATTTCTACATTTGGGTATTTGCCTTCAAACTTTGTATTTTAGTTATGAATGCTATTTCTCTTGTAGTCTTAACTATTTTCTTGCATTAATACAAGTCTCATGCTTCATTTCAATCCCATGTCTCTTTACTTTATGTTGGGTTTTGCTTTTATTATGAGTAGCTAAACTTTTAGTTAGCTAATCCAAGGGAACTCTCCTCTTAGGTATGTGAAATCGACTCTCTTTCGTTCTTCCTTGTAGTGTAAAGTGTTTGGTTTGACAATGTTGAGTGCGGACGTGGGTGTGGGCTCTTGATACACCGTAGACTTGTCACGGGGTATGCTTTTGCCCGATATATCCACACTAGTCCCTCATTTCCTATGAATCAATCAAACACTGAGACATCATTGGTTGAATGACTTGAGTCGATTTGGCATTCCCATTGGAATGACCCCTATGGATTAGCCAACCTTGCCTTCCTTGCATTTTTATCAAAACACAACTCATCAAAACACAAATATCAAAATTTTCCAATTTTCATTTCTTTACAAATCACCTTTCCAAAGAATTTGACCAAGTAAAACACGACATTGCAAATCTCTCTTCGCTTGGGGAGCACTTTTGCACACACATATTTTTGTTTACACACACAATTTTCCCCATTTCTTGCATGAAACTCGAGGGAGAGTGACACTCACCTACTCATATAAGCCATACACACATATTCTAGGTTCGTGTTGTGGAGATTAGGGAAGACGATCAAGTAGCAATCAGGCAAAACCTTTGTACGAAAATAGTTCATTTGCCAAATGCCGACGAGCAAATCGACTCAGTGATTGTGTAAAGTGCGATCGATTAATGCATATAAGGGAATTTAATCAATGTGCCAAACCAATTTCAAGTCGAACATTAGATCGTCTCAAATGGACTAAGTATGGGCAGAGTAAGGATTACCCTAAGACGCCATCCTATTCCAATCCAATGCTTTCAAGATATATGCGACAAGAAATTAATCGGTTCACTGATGTTCTTAATTTAGAAGATTCTGATTAAATTTACTAATGATCAAAGATGTATAATCTTAGGATTTATATGAATGTATATAAATATAGGATGATTTAATGAATTAATGTACAAATTAATTTTATTAGTTAGTTAAATATGTAAATATTTGAATTAAAACTAATTATCTGTAACTGCAGGGTGAAAACTAAAGTTGGAAACCAGAAGGAGATCAAGGGTCAACAGCTGGAACCCTAAGCAGAAATCCAGAGTATCAGCACCGTTCGGACGGTTCTAATATCATCCGGCTGGTACTGGCTAGTATAAAGTCCTAAGTTCGCGAAACTGAACAGTCCAGCAGTTCCCTCGCAGCAAAAATTCGAAAACCAGCAGATCTCTTCACCTTCTCTCTTCATATTTGCTTCACCCATAAATTTTTCTTCAATTCTATTCCAATTAAACACTTACCCATCATCTTTTACAGCTTTTTACCGAAAAAAAATCTTAAAACCTTATATTGAGCAAGAAATTCAGAATTCATGAATCCAAGAGCAAGAACAAGAGCCTCATCAAGCCAAGTAAGGCGAGGAGCCTCTCCACCGTCTGAAGCAGTCCCGCAGCAAGAGGAACAACCCCTAGGTCAGAATGTATTCAACATTGCTATGTTTGAAAGCATTGATCAGCAAGTTTTGTATGATACTTACTTTTATTCTAAGCCTATTATTGCTGAGAGACCTGTGATATATGAGAATTTTGAATAAATTGGGGTTAGGCAAAATCTAGCAGCATGGGGTTGGCTTAATTATGTGAAATTGGTAGGTCCTGCTTATGAATGTCTAATCCGGGAATTCTACAAAAATGCAAAGGAAACTGGGCCAAAGCAATTTCATGTTATGTTAGGGGAGTTATGTTTAAAGTTACATCAGCTACTATTGCTAATTTTTTGAATCCTATACCAAAGCATCAGCATCCCCAATATCCCTATACCACATTGCCTGACATAACTATCATTGGGATTGAGTTGACTGGGAATTCGGAGTATGTCTAGGGTAGAACGAATAAGTATATTAAGTAAGGGAACTTAACTAATAAATACAGAATCCTGAATTTGATCACTGTAAACAATTTGATGCCCTAGTCTTAGAAAAACCAAATCTACACTAAGAGAGCTTATTTTCTGTATGCCTTCAGAATGGGACACACTATTGACTTGCCAATACTGATAATGGATCAAATGATGGTAACTGTTAAGACTAAGAAGCCCTCACTCCCATTTGTTGTTCTAGTATCTGAGTTATGAAGGATGAAAGGAGTAATTATAGATCCGACATGGCCAAAAGGGAAGCATTTGGCTCCATTGGATAAAACCTCGCTAACAAAGAGCCATGAAGGACAGGCAGAAGAGCCACAAGAAGCACCACTAGAGTCGCAAGTAGATCCATTTCCAGAAGGTGCAGATTTTTAGCCACCTGAGGAACCCCATCAACCAAAAGAGCAACCTTATATTCCCGTTGATGACCGGAATGACCGCCAAATTCTGTTGGGATTAGAGACTCACATCCCTAAGTTAGATCAAAGGATGGCTAACTATGAGCAAAATCAAATTGAGATCCTGTGGCTACTTCGAGGATAGTACAGTAGAGGACCGTCAGCCTAGTGACCAGAGTTTCTGAAGTTTCTATGCTCTTTCTATTTTTACCGAACATTTTATTTCAGTTTTATCCTTTGAATCATTTTTTTGAATTGGTTTTTAGTTAATTTGGTTAGTTGGTGATTTCGCTTAAATTTTGTTGTGTTAGGATACTTATCTCATATGATTCATGATAAGAATTATGTTATCATTCTAATGCGTTGCAGGTATAACTCTAACCAGATGACGCGGGATTTTCACACATTGTTGTACACTATCTCTATATTTTCATAGAAACTCATTCTCTTGAGCACGTAAAAATTTCTTATTTTGGAAACCTTTTGAAATACTATGATCCTTTATTAAGCTTACATATATAGTGGAGATGTAAACTTGTATGCAGATTTTGAGTCAATCCTCCTTGGAGAGATTTTTCACATTTACTCAAGTAAGAATTTCGGTTCAGTGGTAATTTTTTTTTGAATAATCTCATTATCCTTGTTTCGATTAGCACTCGCCAAATGACCTGTCAACCATTCTCTTTTAAATCTTTATGGAAATTATGCAGGTGCATGAATTCTAGAAAATGATCTTAGGCCATTTATGAATTTATTTTGAGCCTTAGTCATTTCTTTTGCAAAACTATATCCCTAGTAAGCCGTGATTGAGCCTAAAAAGTATGATTTATTTTCTTTAAACCATGAATTAACCTAGCCACATAAAATATATTTATCTGACCCTTACTATCTAATTTTTTTGCACCCTCTCATAAAAAAAGGTATTATACAGAAAAGGAAGAAAAATGATGATTATGGTTCGAGAAAACAAAAAGGAAGAAGAAAAGAATTTGTGAAAGAAAGAAAAGAAGAACAAAAAGAAAAATCAATGAAGCAAAGAAAGAAAATAGCCAAGAAATTGCAAAAAAATGGGATTGAAAGGAGAAATGGGAAATACAATGTGTAAATTTTTTGGAAAAATGGGAGATATGTGTGCTACACTAATCAGGCGGATAGCTTTTTGAATACCTTTGACGTCGTTTCTTAAACCTAATACCCTTGGCCACGTTATAACCCTGATAAAGTCCTTTTTTATTCTAGAAGTCATGCACATGTATGATTTTCACATATTCATTAGAAGGGAGAGTGCTAATAATGTTGTTTGATACAATGTTAATATTCTTTCACGAGATTATGTCAATATCTAATTCTATTCAAATAACCTTCTTTTGGGATATTACATGTGCTATTACTTTGCTTTGATTACAATACTCATGTCACATGGAATTTTTGAGTGATAGTCACTAAAACTTAAGTTTATTCCTTGCTGAGTGATTTTTAGGAAAGGATTGACATCGAGACTAATTCTTGTACAACAGAATGAAGGATTGTGATATTTCTTAAGTGTTTTTGAAATAAGGAAATCGCTGCACACACACACGAGTTTTTCTGAAAATATATGAAATAGTGTTACAATTAATGTGTGTTACTCTTATAGTAATTAAGGGAAGGGAAGTATCCTAGTAATAGAATAGAATGGTGATTTAATCTAATATGTGGAAAATATGAATTATGTAATCCTAACCTTTAAATTTTGTAGGTATCTTCACTTGAAATCTTCATGAGACAAAACTCGTCTACTAGAGATCACATAGGGGTTTAACGGCTTATTGCATAAGCTAAATGCAATCGTGGAATCTACGAAAGTGATTTTATTCTATTTGTTTTATTACTAGGGACTAGTAATGTTTAGTTGGGGGTGTGATTAACCCTAAATAGTGCGTAAATGAATTAGGGTTTAATGTTAATTATGTGCCTAAATTAGGATAAAGTGATTAATTTATAAAGTATTAAGGTTAATGTGTAGTTTGTATATTTTGCAGGGTTTCAAGCATAAATATAGAAATTTAAGAGGATAAAAGTGCAAAGGCTGAATGAAGAAGGGGACGCAAGAATAATTAAGAAGTCAAAGAGTCAAACAAGGAGGTTGCCAAGCATGGAAAACCAGAGCATTAGCACCGTTTGGACGGTGGTGGTCGCGCTCCAACAGTGGCTAAACCGTCTTCCTCCTCCCTCTCCTCCCATTGGTCCATTTAGGCAACAATTTGATGTGATTGAGCAGCTTGGGTGTCTGTCGCCTCTACCCCCCCCCCCCCCTTTCTGGTGCCTATAAATAGCATTTTTCAGTTCATTTTCAGGGGATTCACGAGAGTTCAGTCCAGTGCAAGAAAGTGGAGAAAAGGAGGGAAGCAAAAGAGAAAGAAATGCTTTACAGAAAGACTTTACAGTCAAAAAGAGCGAAGCCCTGCCCTAATCACTTCCCAACCAGAATTTTCTCTATTTCTACATTTCTGTTTATCCTTTCTACTTGGAGGGTTGAACCTCTCCCACTTTTGTGCTCTAGCTGTAATAAGAGTGGCAGTATTTCAGCTATTCCTTGGGAAAAGACTTTGTTGTATTTTGTTTTCGGTTGTAATGAGATTACCTCATTCTTCTTGCTCATATATAGCAATCGAGTGTGAGTAATCTATTTATACTCTTCGGTGAAGGGTGAATGCATGTGTAATACTATTTAAGTTATGAAAATGCCAATGTTTTATTTATGCTTTAATGTTTATACCTCCCTTAATTGATGGATGGTTATTATTATAATATGCTCATGGTTATGAATACCGAGCAAAGCTTGTTGCCGACCATTCTATCTATAATTTATTACGTACTTCATGCATGATATGGTGATGCATGTAGTTGGGTTTTATGTAACAGTCAAGAGATTGATTATAGACGGTTTAATTCTCGCCATAACCAATGATTTTGATTCAATGCATAAACCGAAACTACATCTTCATTGAATCATCAACCTGCCGATCAAATAGTTAGAGTAAACCTTTTGAATGGTTCACCTTCAGGCTTACTAGGGTTATTTGGTTATTGCCTGGTACATAGACCTTCCGGTTAACCTAACCAGTTGATGTGATATGGTTTAGTTATACATCAAACGTACCGGTTAACATTCCAGTAAAATGGGAGTTAATTGTTGTAAGAAAGGGCGAAGGGAGGCATGGGCCAGGGTGCGCAAGTGCCCCCCTCAAAAAAAAAATTTATTAGTTAGGTATATATATTATATATTTGTATAATATATTATTTGTGCCCACCCAAAACCCAAGATAAAAATGTTAGGCCCACATTATTTACCCAAAAGAATTAAAAAATTAAGCACATTTAAAACAAAAAAAATTGAGCCCACCACTATCTACCCAAACTTATTAAAAAATCAAATCTTTGACCTATCACAATCCACCCAAACCTATTAAAATAAATAAGGGTAATTTGGAAGCTGGTACAAAAATTTAGACTTATTTGAGCTAACCTACATTTAAGGAAACTTATTTGGCCCTAAGTGCATTTTCTTGAAAAAAGACTAAAAGGGTATTTATTACTCAATTACTCTCTCTCATTCTCTCTCTTTATTACTCTTTCACTCTCTCTTCCCTATTTTCTCTCTCTCTCTTTCTCCCATATTGATAATTTTTTTTAAATATGTAAAAATTGGATTTAATTTTTTCATCTCTCTCTCCCCCTATTTTTCTCTCTCTCTCACTCTCTGTCCCCTTATTTCCTTATTCTATCCTTTTTTCTCTTTCCTTATATCAACGTTACACAATACAATTACACTAATCAGTTACACCAATTAGTTACAATTACCCTATAATACACTAAACAGTTACTCATGTGTTCTAATAAACCAAATAGTTACACTAAACAATTATACGAAATTACAACACCAACCCAATTTGTCATTTTGTTATTTAAATAAATCAAAGAGTTACACCATTTAGTATTACGACATGGCTACACCAATTATATACACCAAATTGGGTTTATCATTACACAAAAGACTTTACCATTATACTAAATTTGATATATATAATTGGTGTAACGATGTCGTGATACTAAATAGTGCAACTATTTAGTTTATGTAAACAACTGAATGACAAATTGGGTTGGTGTAACTGTTTGATTTATTGGAATGCATGATTTGGTGTATTATAAGACAATTGTAACTGATTGGTGTAACTGATTAGTGTAATAATGTTATTGTAATGTTGATAAAAATAAAGAGAGAGAGAGAGAGAGAGAGAAATGATTAGAGAGAATAGGGGAGAGAGATGAAAAATTAAATTAAATCTTTACATGTTTGAAAAGAAAATAAATTATCAATGATAGATATAGAGAGAAAATAGGGGAGAGATGGGGAAAGTAATGGGGAAAGAGAGAGATGAAGAGAAAATAGGGGAGAGATAGTGAGAGAGTCTAATAAAATCTTTACATATTTGATTAGATATATACCTATCAATCAAGAATGTATAATTTAAGGGAGGATATTTAGGTAAAACAGTTTTGATTTCATTTGAATTTTATACTTAAACACAATATGTTTTATTAAAATTGAACTTAATAGAGTAAATAACTTATCCATACACTTTTCCTCAAATAAGTCTAAAAAATTGTACCCACAGCCAAAAAACCTGAAAAATAAAACTTTTGGCCCAACATTAAAAACAAAACTTTTGGCCCACTTGCCAGACATCAATAACACCTATCTTATCTTATTTAAATGCATTTCCTTTTTTTTTTTCTCTCTGTCTCACTCACTCCCCGCTACCCAACCAAAAGAAACAGAGTAAAGCTTTAAGCTCCTTCCTCAGTAACTCAGTTCCATGAGTTTTTTTGTCGTTCCTTGCACTGACACGGGGCCACCACCAACAAAAGTAAATATTATATATATATATATATATATATATATATCTCTCTCTCGATCTCAATCTCAATCTCGATAAACACACGCACACGGCACACACGCGCACACTACACTGTGCATATAACACACACAAAAATAAATTAGTTTTTTATTTTTAAAATTTTGAAATAATTACTCTTGGTAATTTTCTGATTTTTTGTGCATTTTAATTTTTCACTTAAGGCAGTTGTAGAAGATTTATTTGCTAGACATGAGTTAAGCTTGTCAAGATTGTGTGGGCAAGGTTACGATGAGGCTAGTAATATGCGAAGTGAGTTCAATGGTCTCAAGACACTTATAATAAAAGAGAATGAATATGCATATTATGTGTAAAACTCGGGTAAATTTGAATTTTTTCTGAAAAAGGGCAAAACGGTAATTTGTCACTATAATGCGTATTTAAAATACTCATGTTTCTAGAGCTCAGATGACACAACGGACTTCGCCGTTGAATTCGTATCGCGAAATCGAGTCACCCAGACTAATTTTGTCGAATTCCGAGATAGTCAGATTTTTCACGTTTTACAAGATGACTGTGTCGAATGACCTCACAAAGGTCCCCAAAAACGGAAAATATAAATTTTCCTTATAATTGGATTAAAGTTCAAATAAAATCAATTTGAACTTAAACCGGGATGAAATTAATCGTTTCGGGGCGAAAACGGACCCAGACAAGTGGGGGACACTTGGCGCGACCTGAGCCAAGCCTTGGAAAATATAAATAGGCTTAAAAATCAGAATTTCAGTAGAAATATCTACAGAAATTCTGGTCTTCAACGTGTGAGAGAAAGAGGGAGAGAAAAGGGAGAAAACAAATTTTCTTTCGGCGATTCTTGGAGTTCCGTCGGTCGGAATCCGTCGAGCCAAGAATTAAACTTTATCTCATCGACGAGGGCTATGCGTACGTACCAAGAACAAGAAGTTTCACTGAAGATGCAAGGGAGGAGATTTGGGGAAATCAAGTTTTGGGGTTGGTATTGGTGTTCTTGAAGTTCTAGCCTTCGTTTTTACGCTCCAAGAGGTAGGGTTCCCTCCTACTCGGGTTCATTTCTAACCTAGAATGTCCATAAGGGATGGTTAGGTGTAGGTGGTTATATATCACTTGCCTATCGTATGGAAATGAGAAAATGACTATAGAAATGGCTTAGGCTAACTTCTAGCTTGATTTTGATGTATGAAAGTTACTTGTGTAGTTCTCGTAACTTGGTGAAATTTTGGGCATGATATGTGTTTAACATGATTGTTGCCTTGAGTGATTGAAAATTGTTGTTTTGATGCAATTGGAGTAACATGCTTAGACATTGTTGTTGGCATGTGGACATATGCTTTATGATATATTAGCATGGTGATAGTTCATAGAAATTATATGCATATGATATAAATTGTCATGGTACATGCTGATATGTGGTTTAAATTGTCCATATGACATTCATTACATATGGGACATGACATTGATATGCAATGGTTCATTACATTGCATTTGCACGGGGACATCGCATCATGAGGGTGTGTGTACATGGTTGTAGTCACCACCTCACTTGGTGGATGACAGGTGGACTTGGGAAAGTTGGGTCGATGATCCGACTAAGTCGCGCGGTTGCATGAAAATTGGGTTGGGGTAGCAAGAAGGGCTAGACTGTCCCTCGGGTGAGAGATCCGGTGATTGGATACGTACTCCGTTGGTATAAGAGCCCATAAAGTATATCAGTGTACGCAGAACCGTTGGTGGAAGTCCATGAATTTCGTGTCGGTTGGGTGCCGTTGGTGTAAGTCCATGAATATCCACCCCAAAGAAAGCCCCTAGATTTGTAAAAGTCATTTGATGTGTAACATAGATGACGGAGTCATTCACATTGGCACTTGCATGTATTGAGGAGTCGGGAAGGACTCGGGTTGAGTTGCATGAGTAAGTCTCATCTCATTTCATGGCATAACATGATAAATTCCAACATTGAATGCATATTCTTGCTTGGAATGTTATGGATTGTTGATTGTTGCATGTATACACTTCATATGCATCTAGGTGGAGAGTAGCCTCTGTAGGGGATACTCTATTGAGCGTAGCTCACCCTATACGGGAAAATATTTCAGGTGTGGGACACACGCTGGCGGACAGCTCTCATTTGGAGCCTCAAGGGTGAAGAAAGCCGGAATGTGGCTTTACTTGAAGTTTTTTGTAAAAATATTTATGAAAACTTAGTTTTGGCATGTAAATTTATGTCAATAATTGTAATAAAACTTGTATCAATCATGTTTTAATGTATAAATACATGTTGTATAAGTTTGAGTTAGTTTTGGTAATGTTTGGAATGGATTGGAATTGGAAAACAGGAGAAATAGGCAAAAGTGGGCAGAGTGTACCGGTACAGTGTACCGGTATAGAGCTGTCCAGTGAGCCCACCGTATCGGTACACTCTCCAAAACTCAGAATTTTTTTTATTCTTTTGCCAAGTCTTTGGGCTATGTTTTCCTTCCTTCCAATGTTATAAAATGGACAATAGTAGGATACCAATGGTGGTATATTGGACCTCGGCTGGGTCAGCCAACCGATAGAGAAATTGGAAGGTATTTTTTTTATAAATCCCAATAAAGGGAATATGGTGCAGCGGTGTCGGGTTAACCAGCATCCACGGGTATTTCCACGGGTTGATGGGTAATCATGGGTTGATCAACAGACCCCCGGATTTTGGGACATCACATTATGTCCATTGTTTTTCGCATCAATTGCAATTAACTCTTGTGGCCGTTGCAAAGAATCATATTCAAATCATGACTCTTTTCAACTTGGTTGCTAATATTGTGAATGTTGTGGGAGCCTCATGTAAATGGTGAGATATTCTTAGGGAGAAACAAACGACTAGAGTTATTGAATTACTCGATAATGAGGAGCTTTCAAGTGGGTGATGCCTAAATCAGGGAACTAATCTTACACGTGGTTGTGATACACGTTCGGGTTCACATTATTATTCTTTGATCAGCTTGATTGATATGTTCTCATCAGTGATTGATGTGCTTGATATGGTTTCAGAAGATGGTATAAATGTAGAACAAAGAGGGGAGGCAAATGTTCTTTTGGACTTGCTACAATCTTTTGAGTTTGTATTCAATCTTCATTTGATGAGAAGCATATTGGGAATCACAAATGAGTTGTCGCAAGCATTACAAAGGAAAAATCAAGATATCGTGAATGCCATGACATTAGTTCAAGTATCCAAGCAACGACTTCAAATGATGAGGGAAATTGGTTGGAGTTGTTTTCTTGATAATGTCACATCTTTTTTGTGAAAAACATGAGATAGTTGTTCCAGAGATGGACGATATCTTTAAAGCTCAAGGGAGGTCAAGACGTACTCAAGAAAAGACAAATTTGCATCACTATTAAGTTGAGTTATTTTATACCATCATAGATGTGCAACTTCAAGAGCTAAATAGTCGTTTTACCGAGTCAAACACTAATTTACTTCTTTGTGTGGCATGTTTGAGTCCTTCTGATTTCTTCTTAGCTTTTGACAAGGAGAAATTGGTTCATCTTGCCCAATTTTATCCAAAAGAATTTTCTTCACTAGAGCTCATGATACTTTATGATCAGCTGGATAGTTATATTATTGATATGCGTTCTAGTATTGAGTTTTCAAATTTGTTAGGCATTGCGGATCTTGCTTAGAAAATGGTTGAGACAAAAAAATATGTGGTAAATCCATTGGTCTACTTACTTGTGACATTAACATTGATCTTGTCAGTTGCGACTGCCACAGTAGAGAGAGCATTTTCAGCTATGAAGATTGTGAAGAATCGATTGCGTAATCGAATGGGCGATCAATGGATGACAAATAACTTGATTGTATACATAAAAATATTTTTGATTGCATTGATAATGATGTTATCATGCAACACTTTCACAATATGAAATCACGTCCTGGTCAATTGTAAAAGACTATAGTTAGTCTCATTTTTTGTAAAGGGGTCTAATTAGAACCTTATTTCGCAGATTTTTTTTTTTTTTTGTTTTTGTACCCCATGTATATCGATTTTTGGCTCTTTTTTCAATGAAATTTTATGTATTATATATGATTTAAAAAATTTATTTTTCTTTAACTTTAATCCTTCAGAAGACAAATTTTTAAACTTATAGTTAGTGCCCCCCCACATATAAATTTCTGGCTCCGCCCCTAAAGGTGACATTTTCATAAACAAACAGTATAATGCATGTTGGATCCCCAAACTAAAGAGTACATTTTATCATTGTTATCCAAAGTTTTAGTTAAGTGTTTATTTGATAATTCTAAGCTCACAACACAAGTTATTCCATTAGACACTACTCACACGACAATTTTACCTTTTTTTGTTTTGAATACCAACAGTTAGCTCCTTGTGGGTTCAACCTCGGACTTAAATCGATAAATATGACAATTTGACCACTTATACTTCGGTGTATGATTTAATTCAGGTTAGATCACTACCACCACCTCAGGACCCTCTTGCATATCAACCATACCAACCACCACACAAGAGGAGTCTTGAGGGCACTCTGAACCAATTCATGTAGAATCAAATGAGTTTGAACAATCAATCAACCCAGTCTTTTAATGATTTCAAGACATAGACTTCACAATCAATTAATGACATTAAGAGCCACTTAACTAAATTAACTCAGTCTTTGAGCATAGTAGATAAAGGAAAATTCCCTTCTCGACCTATGCCACCTCAGGGTCAATTTCAAGATGATGCCTCTACTGTATCTGAGACTCAATCCAATCTTGTTCAATCAATTACCACACTAAGAAGTGGTAAGGTGATAGATAAGACCATTGCAGCCAAAGTAAATGAAACAAATGTTGAGTCTACACCAAAGTCTAAAGATGAAAATGTAAAAAAGGGGGAGAAGGAACCAGCATGCCCAATTCCTTTACTATTTCCCCAAATAGTCAAAAAGTCATAGACATTGAATAACCATGCAAAAATTTTTGATCTCTTTAAGATAATGACGATCAATATCCCCTATTGGATGTCATCAAACAATTCCCCTCATATGCCAAATTTCTAAAGGACTTGTGCACTATAAAAAGGAAGATTAATGTACAAAAAAGGGCAATCCTCATAGAACAAGCCAGTGCTATCATCTAGCACAAGGTCCCTCCTAAATACAAAGATCCTGGGTGTCCCAACGTCTTATGTATCATTGGAAATTCCAAGATTGATCAAGCATTGCTTGATCTTGGGGCAAGTGTCAATCTGCTCCCATACATTGTCTACGAACAACTAGGTTTAGGTGATCTTAAGCCTACAAGCATCATTTTGCAACTAACTGACCGATCTGTGAAAGTTCCAAGGGGAGTGGTTGAGGATATTCTTGTCCAAGTTGATAAATTCTATTTCTCAGTTGATTTTATTTTTTTGGACACCCAACCTGTCATGCACACTAGGACTCAGATTCCAATCTTTCTAGGTCGACCATTCTTCGCTACTTCTAATGCCCTAATTAATTACAAGAATGGAGTAATGAAGCTATCTTTTGGTAACATGACCTTGGAACTGAACATTTTTAATATAGCAAAACATCCAGGGGAAGAAGAAGACATGCATGAAATCAATTGCATCGAGTCATTAACTGAAGAATTGTTTAATTACGCATTTGAGGAAAATGAACAATTGTTGTTTGAGTTCGACTTATTGTTAGATAGTGAGTTTGTAAAACCTTCTAAGTCTACTATAAATATTTCTTTTGTGGGGACATGGGTCCCAAAGTTTGAGGAGTTGTCACCAAGTGACACAAAGCATGTTTCATCTAGTGTCACTGCGCCAAAACTCGAGTTGAAACCTCTTCCGAATGACTTGAAATATGTCTTTTTGGGGGAGGAAGAAACTCACCCAATGGTGATTTCTTCTAAATTGATCAAGTTACAAGAGTCAAAATTGATAAAAGTCATAAAAAGACATCAAAGTGCAATCGAATGGACTATAACTGACATTAAGGGTATAAGTCCTCTTGTTTGTACAAATTGTATATACTTGGAAGAGGACTCGAAATCCTCTCATCAATTGCAGCGACAATTAAATCCAAATCTCAAAGAATGAGGAGAAAGAATTGCTAAATACTAAAATTGCTAGATGCGGGTATCATATACCCCATCTTTGACAGTAGTAGGTAAGCCCTACCTAAGTAGTACTTAATAAATTTGGTGTCATAGTAGTCAAGAATGAGGAGAACAAGTTAGTCCCAACCCTTACTGTCACAGGTTGGTGCATGTGCATTGACTACAGAAAATTGAACTCTGTCACTAGAAAATACCTTTACCCTTCCTCGATCAAGTTCTTGAAAGGATAGCTGGTCATGCTTTCTACTATTTCTTGGATGGGTACTTTGGGTATAACCAAATAGATATAGCATTAGATGACCAAGAAAATGTCACCTTCACATGTCCTTTTGGCACTTTTGCTTATAAAAGAATGTCGTTTGGACTATGTAATGCTCCAGCCACATTTCAACGATGCATGTTATGCATTTTCAGTGACATGGCAGAGCGCTTTCTAGAGATCTTTATGGATGACTTTTTAGTATATAGTGACTCATTTTAACTATGTCTAAATAACCTGAAAAAAGTCCTCACCCGGTATGAGGAGACAAATCTTGTCTTGAACTAGGAAAAATGTCACTTTATGGTGACACAAGAGATTGTCTTAGGCCATATTGTCTCATCTGAAGGGATAAAAGTGGATAAAGCTAAAATTGATCAAATTGGCAACCTTCCACCACCTAAGACTGTTAAGGATATCAGATTATTTCTAGGTCACGATGGGTTCTATAGGAGATTCATCAAGGATTTTAGTTTCATGTCTAGACCTATGTGTAATCTCCTATGCCATGATGTCACATTTGATTGGAATGAGGCTTGCCAAAAAACTTTCGAGAAGCTCAAAGGCATGCTAATCTCTGCGCCCATCATACATACCCCCTGACTAGTCTTTACCCTTTGAACTCATGTGTGACGCTAGTGATTATTCTGCAAGAAAAACCTTGAATGATGCACAAATAAACTATTCCACAACAGAGAAGGAATTGATTGTAGTAGTGTTTACATTGGATAAGTTCAATTCATATTTAGTTGGGTACTCTATTGTTGTTTTTACTGACCATGCAGCCTTGAAATACTTGCTCACGAAAAGGATGCCAAGCCAAGTCTTCTCAGATGGATACTTGTACTCTAGGAATTTGATCTGGTCATCAAAGAAAAGAAAGGAGAAGAGAATGTGATGGCAGACCATCTCTCCAGGCTGAACTATGACACAAAAGAATATTTGCCAATTAAGGAGACTTTCATTAATGAACAACTTCTTGCCATTTCTGAGGTACCTTGGTATGCAGATATTGCCAACTCTTTGGCCACAGGTACCATTCCTTCTCACTACACCCCGGTTGACAAACACAAGTTTCTAAGAGAAGTGCGTAGCTTCTTCTGGGAGGATCCATACTTGTTTAAATACTGTAAGGATCAAATTATAAGACGTGTATCCAATCATAAAATCAGTCAGGTAATTTATTTTTGTCATTCTGAAGCATGTGGTGGGCATTTTTCCTCAAAGAAAAATTCTGCAAAAATCTTATAGTATGGATTTTATTGGCCCACACTTTTCAAATATGTGCATGCCTTTTGTCTAACATGGGATAGATGCCAAAGATTAAGAAGTATTTCTAAAAGAAACATGATGCCCTTGAACCCCATACTGGTGATTAAAATTTTCAATTGTTGGGACATTGACTTCATGGGACCATTTCCTCCCTTCCTTTGGCTATCTATACATCTTGATGGCTATCGATTATGTGTCCAAATGGGTTGAAGCAATTCCCTGCCGAAATAATAATCACTGCACAATGATTAAGTTCTTAAAAGAAAATATTTTGTCCTGGTTTGGAATTCCTAGATCCATCATAAGTGATGGGGGTGCTCATTTTTGCAATCATCCTTTTGAAAATTTGATGAAAAACAAATTAATTTCTCACAAGGTTGTAGCCCTGTATCACCCATAGACTAGTGGATAGGCTGAATTGGTCAATCGGGAGATTAAAATAATTTTAGAAAAAAATGGTAAACCCGGACCCCAAAGATTGGTCATTACGATTAACTAATGTGCTTTGGGCATATCACACTGCTTTTAAAACAATTTTGGGCATGTCTCCCTATCCGCAAGTTTATGGAAAGTCTTGTCACTTGCCTGTTGAATTGGAACACAGAGCTTATTGGGCAATTAAAATCATGAATTTTGATTTTGACAAGACAGGTATATCCAGAAAACTTTAGATTAGTGAGTTGGAAGAATTAAGGAATAAGGCTTATGAGAATGCTAAAATTGCAAAATCACGGAAGAAAAATTTTTCATGATAAAAACATAGTTCGAAAATCTTTTGTCCCTTCTCAGAAAGTTTTCGTGTACAATTCGAGGCTTAACCTATTTTCTGCTAAGTTAAGGTCAAGGTAGACAGGACCTTATGTTGTGGAACAAGTGTTTGAACACGGAGCAGTGGAGATTGAAAATTCTTTAAACGGTAATGTTTTTAAAGTTAATGGTCAACGTCTAAAACCGTTTTATGAAGGGTTTATTGAGAATTTTGAATCCATTGATATAATGGATCCAAAATATCTTGAATGAATTTGTCACTTTTTGGGTTCAGACATAGAGTCAATTGGGTTGGTAGAAGATCCAAATCCAGAACCCTACCCACCCGAATAGTGTGTCTATAAATACTTCAAAACCCTAAATTGACATCACTTTTCACTCCTTACTCTCTCTCTAGAAGCACCGCCGCTACTCGTCTCCCTCTCTAAAAACTTTAAAATTCTTCTTTTAATTTCTCTATGGCTCCAATAGATACTGTTTTGTGTAATTTTTGTTTTACTCTTATTCTCTATTTGGTAATGCTTTCATTATTCTTTATGTAATTACCTATCGTGGTTCTGATTTTGACCAAAACCCTATTTACTGTAAAATTGATTATGATAATAAAATTTTGTATTTTGTTTGTAGGATTTCAACAGATGTACAGATCTCTCTCTTTCAATCCTAAATTCATTTTCCATATATTGGTAAATTCGACACATTGAGGACAATGTTGAGTTTAAGTTGGGGGTGGGAAGTATTTTGTATTTTTACTTAGATATACATTTTAAAAGTTTTCTTTTGCCTTTTCATGTGTCTAAAAAAAAAATTGTCGTAGCTTCAATTGTCTTTGTAACTGACAGACGTTAAAGAACCAGATAGAGTGTCTTAAGCTTATATTAACCATGGATGTTAAAATATTTTGGTTCATTTTAGGTATTTTACGCACATTTCCATCTGATGTGCATTGTATAATAATGAAAAAGCAAGACTGGTAAGAAAAATTGAAATCCGAGAAGAACAACCGAAACCATTGTGTGAAAGAAACACATTTGCTACACGTCGTTGAGGAAAACGACTTGGTGCATGTAATCGATGTAGTCGAATCTTTCACATGAGAAAATATAATCAGTGTTATGAACCAATTTTTGGCCATGCACTCGATCATTTAGATTGGATAGTGTATGGGTAGAGTAAGGATTTTCCTGAGACGCCATTTTATTCCAGTCCTGTTTTTACACGTTATGTACGGCGAGAAGTTGGTAGGTTCACTAATTTTTCAAACAGAATGAAGATATAGCGAGAATCGAATTAAATATTTTTCTTTGCCATAATGACTTTTGGTAATAGCACATTTTGAGGGAATGAAGATCAATGGTCTGAACCACATACTGTAAAATGTAAATGTTGGAGTAAAAAATGTGTCCAACTATTCTATAAGCTATTTGCAGTATTTAGGAAATTAAGGTGCAACAATTGAACTATGATCAGTGTACTTACTTGGGTCTTACCCCGGAGGTCCCCTTTTATAGTATTTTGATAGAGGTTCTGGGGAGAGTGGACTCTAGGCTCTTTTGGAAGTTTAAATTTGTCTGATCTTTTTTCGGTTGAGGAGTCTTGGTTTCTGTGGACTTTATCCTTTGCAGGGATAGCCATCTAGAGTCCTAACTGTGCTAGGAGTTTGTTTGATCACGCAGATAAGGCTTGTTGAGGGTGGCATCTTATCCTTATCCCTTAGCTGCCTTATCTTCTTCAAAGTATTTAAACAAATCCCGTCATTTGAACGAGTCTTTGGTAGGTAAGGTTCCTATTTTTTAAAATTGGGGATAAGCTTTGTCATCCTTCTGGTTTCCTCATCCCACCAAGTTAGGGAAAACGGATTATCTGAGATCATTATTCCTCAAGCTTTCCTTTCTCTCTGACAGTTCAGTCAACGGTTTCATTTTTAAATGTCATTTAATTTAATATTTTCCTTAGTTGTGATTAAATTTTCCCCCATTAGTAAATATATGGAAAAATAATAATAAAAAGAATTTTTTAAATTTTTTTCTATTTATTTTTTATTTTAAAACAATATATATGGATATAATAATAAATTAAGAATAATAATATATATATTAATAATAAATATATTTTAATATGCAAAAATAAAAGACAAAAAGACAAAAAGAAAAGAAAAAAAGAAAAAAAGAAAAAAAATGTGGAAAATAGTGGCATTCGAACCCCTTTTGAACCCCACTTTGGACGTTGCAGGTAGAAGGTCAAAATTCGGAGGTTAGCAGAGGCATTCGAACGCCTAGCCCCAGTGTTCGAATGCCCCATCGTTGGTACAAAAATAGTAGCCTGCTGTTTTTCACGATTTTCAGCATCCTATCCCTCAAACTCAAACCCCCAGCTCCCCCAAATCACTCTCCCACCTTAGAAATTCATAACCCACCGATTAAAACTCAATATTTTGCCATAAAACTCATTACCCAAGGTTTCTAGAATTATTTTACTGTGAAACCCCGGAAAATTTAAACTTTGACGAACAAGGGCAATAGGTGAATTGCCACTTCGGTACTAGTTGAAAAACTGAATTTTTCTAGATCTCGGATGACGAAACAGATTTCACCGTTGGATTCGTCTCGCGAAATCTAGTTACCACGTCAAATTTCGTTGAATTCCGAGATAGTCGGATTTTTCGCGTTTTACGAGACGAACGGGCCTCGGGTGACCCCGTACACGAAATTTTTATAAAATTTTCAAGTTTGGGGAATAAATTGAGACAAGTTAAAATAAAAATATTTTTCACTTGAACCGGGACGAAATTTAATCGTTTCGGGGTGATAACGGACCCGGAATTAAAATGGACGTGTGGCCAATTGTGGGCCAAGTATTCTAAAAATATAAATAGGGGCCTAAAGTCTGAAAAATCAGACTTCTCCTTCACCATTTCAGCCGGTTTCAGCCGAGAGAAAAGAAGAGAGGGAAAATGAGAGAAAACTCAACTTCTCTCTACGATCTACTCCGTTTTAGCGCTCAAATCGACTCGGGCCAAGAACAAGAGTTGCTCTACGCGTCGAGGGCTACGCGTGGGTACCAAAAACGACGGCTTTCACCGAACGTTGGGAGGCCGAAAAGTTGGAAGTGGAGGATTCAAGCTTGCTTTGAGTTCTAGGAGCTTCCCACGGCGATTCTACACGCTACAAGAGGTAGGGTTTTCTTCCTACTTAGGTTTATTTCCAACCTAGGAAGGTTATATGGAATGGGTAGGTGTATATATATATGTATCACTTGCCTATTGTGGTTATTTGGGTGAAATGGGTATTGAGAATGGGTAGCATGATTTAAATCACATTCTCTAGTTAAATGTACCAAATGTGCTAAGCAAGGTTGGTATGAAATGGGTATATAAATTTACTTGATGGGTAAATTTAATAAAAAGTTAAAGGAACTTGAAGTATGGAAAATTCATATGGGAAATTGGGTAAAGTGAACTCCTAAATGAAATGGACATTTAGGAATGGTTGTTGATAATTTCTTGAGAAATTATGACATATGAGGTTATGTTATGGGTAGAATGAATTCTATCTTGGTATAATTGTGTAGAAATCAATTAATATGATTTCTTGAGCTTTATGATGAATTTGAGTATATTATGTGATTACATGATCTTGGATGCCTTGAAGGTGTTGAGTAAATGCTTTGATGAAAATGTGAAGTATGTTCTGCATGAACTATGTATAACATGCTTAGATATTGTGATTAAGGAAAATGTTGATATACACATGCTTACGAGGTGTTGACAAAGTGTTGAATTATGGTATTTAGATGCATATGCTTATGATATGAAGTACCATGGATATGTGGATTTATTGTTGAGTTGTTTATATGGCATTCATACATATTGAACCTGTGGAGAAGATGCAAGGGTACATTACATTGCATTCTCATGGGTACATCACATTCATGGTTATAAGACATGAGTGTGTGTGGGTGAGTTGACATCGCATTCATGGGTCATAGGCATGAGTGTGGGTGTGTGCATGTGTTGTGGATCAAACACCAAATCTTGGTGGTTGGTATGTGAACTCGGGAAAGTCGGGATCGAAGATCCGACTGAGTTGCACGGTTGCATTGCATAAGGAAAACTTGTGTCGGGTAAAGCAAGTAGGGCTAGACACTCCCTCGGGTGAAAAACCCGGAACCACTGGTTCATACACTCCGACGGTGCAAGTCCAAAAAGTGTAGATAGGCCCACGGAGCCGGCGGTGCGATTCCAAAATCCGTTGCCCAGGAAGACACAAGATTTTGCTGTATAAAAACACCCATTCAATGGGTAGCCTCCAACAATGATTGGGTTTTTATAAGGACATAACTTTTAATTCAAACGATCATTGGGAGGGTTTTTCCGTCAATAGACGGGTTCATACACATTGGCTTTTGCATTGTGTTGTGTGAGTCGGGGAAGACTCGGGATAAGGTGCGTGAGTGAGTTCCATCTCATATCATGGCATGACATAACATAGCATGGTAGCTTTCTAACATTGAAGTGTATACTCTTGTTGGATTGGTTGATGCTTGTTGATTGTTGCATGTGCGCATTTCATATGCACTTAGGTTGGGGAGTAGCCTCTGTAGGAGGATATCCTATTGAGCGTGGCTCACCCTTCGTGGGACAACATTTTCAGGTGTGGGATATGCATGGGTGGAAGACCCTCATACGGGCTTCAAGGACGAAGAAAGCCGGATGTGGCTTTGTTTTGAATTTTTGTAAAACTTTTAAGGAAATTTGATATTGACATGTAAATATATGTATTGGGTTGTAATAGAACTTGTACAAACAATGTTTTATGTTAGAAACTTCATTGTATAAGTTTTGGATGATTTTGAAGTGGTTTGAAATGGATTGGAAATGAAAAATGATTGAAAATGGCAAAACTGGACAGAGAGTACCGGTACTGGGTACCGGTACTGTATGGTACCGGTACTGTGTACCGGTACCGCCTTTCCAGTGGGTTGACAGTACCGGTACCGAGTACCGGTACTGAATGGTACCGGTACTGGGTACCGGTACACTCTCCAAAATTTTCAGATTTTAAACTGCCTTGCCCTATTTTCGGTCTAGGTCTTCCCTTCCCTCCAATGATCTAAATGGACCAAAGTGGAGAATAAATTATAATATTTTGGATATTGGTTGAACCCAATGAATAATCAAATCCGGTTAACAATTGTGAGTTAAGATCCCGGATAAGGGGATGCTACTGTCGTGGTGTTAGGTTGGGTGACATCCACGGGTATTTCCGCGGGTTGACGGATGGTCAACGGTTAATATAGGACCCCCGGAAATTTGGGGCGTCACATTTACCAATCAAAATCTTTATTTTCTCATAGATTCTTCAAATGGTGAGGAAGCACATAGCTCAAAGATCAAAACCAATTAGGGGATCTCTGAAACGCATAGCGGAGATGAATAAAGTTACCGTGTTAAGCTTTTGCACCATTCTTCTTTGGAGTGTTAGCATAACTTTATTCAAGTAAGCTATTTCTGCTAAAGATCATTGAATAATCTCATTTTTATTGTTTTGATTTGGACAAGTAAAGTAGTTGATTGTTATGTCATTTGAACAACCAATCAGGGAAATACACTTGTACATTCTCTATGAAATTATTATAGGCCATCTTTGAATTTTTCTTTGAGTCTTAAACCATTCTTCTTAAGAATTTTATCCCTAGAAATCACATTTGAGCCTAAAAAGTAAATTCATTTCTTAGATGAAATCATAACCAAACCAATTATAACTTTATATATTCCCTCACCTTGGTTAACCTGAATTTGTTATGGTATAACTATCAAAGGGACGAAGGCTATTAAAATGAGAAATTGAAAAGAAAATAACATAAAAATATGTGCAAGAAGAAAATAAAATAAAAGGGAAAAAGAAAATGTGCATAATTGCAAATTGAAAGCCATAGGCTAAAGAAACAAAAAGAGAAAGTCATGAAGGGGATGGTGCTATCAAGTTGTGTCTGAAAAGGGAAGAGGAATGGTTATTTAACCTCTTTTGAATGCCTTTTCACTCTTCATTTCTTTACCCTTCACCCAAAGCCACATTACAACCGAATAACAAGTCCTATTTGATCTCAGGTAATGTGCACGTGTATGGAACTATATTATGATATTGGACATGAAAATCAAACGTTACTTTGGACTAATATCTATTCATGAGATTATGCCAAAATTGTTTTGTTTCAAATATCCACTCTTTGAATTTTTTTTTCCACATGTGACTAAAATGCTTGCTTTGAAATACATGATCCATGCCACATATGGACACTTGAGTGTAAATTCAGTATAACTGGAGTGATTCTTTTGGAGTGTACACCTACGAGAGGTTTGGCATTTAAGCTAATTATGAAGAGCCCAAAGGAAAGGGTGTTAATTACATTTTCAAAGTGGCATGGTCATCGCATTTACAGAGTTTTAAATAATAATGTGATAAGTGAATATTCTTGTTTATCATGGAAATTTATGAATGAGCAGATGGAGATTTATTCAAGTGTGCGGATAGATATCATTATAGTCTCATTATTTTAAACACGAAAGACTATCTCAATTATGATATTTTTTAAGTTTGTAGGTATTTTCACTGAAAACTTTCACGAAACAACACTTGTCCACTAGGGGTGACCTAGGGGTTTAACGGCTTATTGCATATGTTAAATCCAATCGCATCACCTACGAGAATGGTTTTTGTTTATATATTGATTTAAGTTTTATCTGATTACTGGGGACTAGTAATGAACAGGTTGGGGGTGTGATTAACCCTTAATATTTACATTTTAATATGCCTTTTAAGGGTTAATTACATAAAGTTTGCATTGTATTTGTAAATAAATACTAAGGAATTGAATAAAAGGGTAGAATAGACCACTGAAATGAAATGCAGTGTAAAACAGTCTTCATGGCTAAAGGAAAGCTTCTAGAAGGAGGTAGCATTCGAATGCCAGACAAAGGGTTTGAATGCCCATCAAAATTCAAGAGCAAATCCTAACAAAATTAGACAAGAAGCAAAGTTTGTGCACAGCGTTCGAACGCCTACCCCTAGCATTCGAACGCCGCCTCTAAAAGTCAACGACATAAGACAGGGGTCTCCTTAACATTAAATGTCATGGGTAGCATTCAAATGCCCCAACTAGGGTTCAAACACCTCTGCCAGAATGACAAGATTTTATTTTTTTGGATTTTTGTGCTTTCCACTCCTATAAATACCCTAACATCTTGAAGCAAAATATAGAACATTGCAAACTGTACAAAACTCTCCAAATTAACTAGTTTTCTTCTACTTTTAATATTTGTGACGCCCCAAATTTCCGGGGGTCCTTTATTCACCGTTGATAAACCCATCAACCCGCGGAAATACCCGTGAATGTCGCTTAACCCGACACCACGTCACCACATTCCCTTTACCGGGACTTATAATTATATGTAAAAGAATCACAAGTCTAACTTCTTTTGGTTGGTTGACCCATCCGAGGTCCAATATGCCACCATTGGTATCCTATTATTGTTCATTTATAACCTTTAAAGGAAGGAAACAATAGCCCAAGGGTTTGGCAAAAAGAAAAAAAAAATTAAAATTTCAAAAAATTTTGGAGGGCGTACCGGTACGCGTACCGGTACGCTATGCCCACTGGACCTCTGCGTACCGGTACGCTCTACCTTCTGGCCCTCTGCGTACCGGTACGATTCTGCCACTTTTGCCTTTTTCCTTTGTTTTTCACTTCCAATCCATTCAACACACCTCATTTTCCATCCAACACATATTTAATGAAGTTTTTCCCATAAAACATGATACATATAAATTTTATTACAAACATTTATATGAATTTACATACCAAAACCAAGTTTTTATAATAATTTTACAAAAACTCAAAATAAAGCCACATTCCGGCTTTCTTCAACCTTGGGGCTCGAAATGGGAGCCGTCCGCCGGTGTGAACCCAGCACCTGAAATATTTTTCCCACAAAGGGTGAGCCACGCTCAATAGGGTATCTCCTAATGAGGCTACTCCCCAACCTATATGCATATGAAATGTTCACATGCCACAAAACAACAATTCATAACATCCCAAGCAAGGAAATCTATTCGATGATGGAATTTGCAATGCCATGCTATGGAATGAGGTGAGACCCACTCATGCATATCAACCGAGCCCTTCCCGGCTCCTCTACACATGCAAGTGCCAATGTGTACCAATCCGTCATTGATGTTGCACATCAAATGACCTTTCATTCTAGGGTCTTTCTTGGGGTGGATATTTATGGACTTACACCAACGGCACCCAACCGACACGGAATTTATGGACTTCCACCAACGGTTCTGCGTACACCGACACACTTTATGGACTCTTATACCAACGGAGTGTGTATCCAATCACCGGGTCTCTCACCCGAGGGATTTTCTAGCCCTTCTTGCTACCCCAACCCTAACAACCATGCAAAACCGTGCGACTCGATTAGGTCATCGACCCATATTACCCGAGCCCACTCGTCATCCACCACGCGTGGTGAAGACAACCACCATGCACACACACCCACTAAATGCGATGTTCCCGTGCATATGCAATGTGATGCTCCATTGCAACAATATTATCATGTTCTGTCACGCCCCATCCCGGTCTCCCAAGGATGAGACGCGACTAGGTTTTTGATACACCTGTTTACATATATAATCAGGATTAATAAAATATAAAATAATCCCACAGGTGCAACCACACCACCCATCCGCTTAGTCAATAAGCATGATGGTAAAACTTGTCTCATAACCTGTACCATATATAACACCTGTACTAATGGTTTATTTCCCAGGTTATAGACATATACAAAGAAATCCCACACCCACATAGCATACATCACAAGTACGCTTGTTGAGTCTATATACAAATATATGCTATTTACCTGACATGTTAATCTCTCATAAATAAACTATATAACTTAGCAAAATAAATACACAATAACCTTAGTAAAATCACACGAACTTCGTTGAACCACTAGACACAATTCAACCGACTGGACAGTGGACTGATCTGAAATTTTCCTCTACAATACCTGAAAAAGAGAAACTATAGGGGTGTGAGCTAAACCACGCGCTCAGTGAGTATACATGCTGTATATGAAATGGAAATGATAGTAATACACTGAAGTAGGTAGATACTACGTAGATACACGTATCAAACAACAGCATCATTCCAATTCCAAAGAATTCACAAGCCACATCACAACCACACTACCCCTCATCAGGTAATCGATCCCACATGGATCCGTGTCTCCCGAACCTCCCGGGAACACCACAGTGCTAGCACACCACTACACGCCCAGTGATCAGGCATCGACGCCCCTGTCTCAAACAGTGCGCCACATTCCACAATACACAATACACAATACAAAGCATCATTCAATCACATAAGCACGTAGCACATAATCCTGGAGAAATACTATTAAATTCTACCATCTAATATCATCTTATAATAGCATTTTCAAAACATATAAAGATATACACCCACCTCAAATATACAGATCTACGACCCTTCGGTCCTATCGGTAGATCCTTCCGGTGTTACCGTATTTGTTCCAACACCGACAGTCTCACCTGTTCCACCTAACACATTTGTAATTTCAATATCAATATGTTTATCACACATAATAATTAATCGTGCATTAATGCATGCAACATGATGCACCCCAAAGTGCCCCGGTAATTCCGATTACCGCACTATCCACTCACACATTAGCACTTTTATTCTAGGGATCACATTTCCTCCCCAAATATTCAAAATCACTCACATTAATCACAATTAGGATTAAGTAGGTCAAACACATTGACCGGGGGTCCGTTTTCACACATTTCGACCCCGAATCCTAAAAATCGCACTTCCGGCATTCCATACATTTCGCACCGGATATTAAACTCATTTGCATTCAAAAGTCATATTATTACTTCAAGCATCATTTAAAAATGCTGCATGCAAAATTTCAGGGCATTTGGATTAAAATTTACACATGTGATAATAATATTTAAAAATTAGTGTTTCGGCATTACCGGCACCCATTTCCAATTTCTATCATATGTTTCTTTTTAAAACAATTTTACCTAAACTCACACACTCCCTAGATCATACAAATCAGCCCCCTCATTGCACCCTTAGACTCCCCATTTCTCACCCATAAATTTTGGTTTCAACTTCACCTACTCAAAACATTTCCAAGCATTAATATATGCATTTCCCACCTTTTTTCCACACTTAATTTAATACCCCTTCTTATCAGCCCCTAAAATATACTAAATACACTTAATTAAACTCTCAAAAAAATCTGTTTTGGACTCAAAATAACACAGCCTATTAATTATGCACAAAACAGTCCACTAATTAAAATTAAGCAAAATAGTCCATGATATTAAATTAAAACAGTCACTAATTAAAACATGTTAACATAGCCCCCACATATACAAATACGTATATATTAAAATTAATCACAACTCAAACTAAAATTTAATTTCACATACCTTCCTTGCTCACGGTATCAAGAAGATCCACGTACGTATATTTTTTCTTTCCTTTCTTTTTCCCCTTTCTCTGTTGCTCTCCTCACTCTCTCGCGGTTCAGTCAAGAACCAGAACACACTGTTTTTTTTTTTTAAACTAAACACACACACACACACACCCCTTATGCTTTACAGTACACACACACACACACAAACTCTACACTTATACACACACACACACATACACACACGGCTTGCATGCACACACACACGGCACACCAAATTCTTTCCCATGCCAACACCTGTAAAGGTGTTGGCTTAACTACACTTACTTCCCCTCAAGTTTTTAAATGATTTTGAAATTGACCCACTAGTATTTTCACATAATTATAATTTAGCCCACATAATTTTGTTAATATGCATGTAATGCGTAATCGGGTCTCACATGTTCAATATGCTATGAGTAACACATGAACATTCTAATCACGTTTTACATATTTCATGGCAAAATTACATCGTAAGCATATAATTTCCATAATTCTCTACAATGTCAATATATTATAACATGTATACATATATCAACATTTTATCTTGAATGGCACCCAAGCATGTCATCACAAAATCAAGTAATAACACACTTTAATTCTCATGGCATAATATTAGCACATAGCATGCTCACAATTCACATAATCCAAGAATTACATTAGGTCAATCCCATATACCCAATTCTAGAAATTTCATTTAAAACTTTCTAATTACCAATCCAATTAGAATTGATCTTTACACATTCCAATACCCATTTCAAACACATTACCAACAATAGGCAAGAGATATACAATCTATCATCCTACCCATTTCATAAAACATCCTAGGTTTAGAATAAACCTTAGTAGGAGGGAACCCTACCTCTTGTAGCGTGTAGAATCGCCGTAGGAAACTCCTAGAACTCAAAGCAAGCTTGAATCCTCCACTTCCAAATTTTTGGCCTCCCAATATTCGGTGAAAGCCGTCGTTTTTGGTACCCACGCGTAGCCCTCGTCGAGTAGAACAATTTTTGTTCTTGGCCCAAGTGGATTCGAGCTCTAAAATGGAGTAGATCATAGAGAGAAGTTGAGTTTTCTCTCACTTTCCCTCTCTTCTTTTCTCTCGGCTGAAACCGGCTGAAATGGTGAAGGAGAAGTCTGATTTTTTAGACTTTAGGCCCCTATTTATATTTTAGAATACTTGGCCCACAATTCGCCACACATCCTATTTAATTTCGGGTCCGTTTTAATCCCGAAACGACTAAATTTCGCTCCGGTTCAAGTTCGAATTATTTTTATTTTAACTTGTCTCTAATATTTCCCCAAACTTGGAAACTTTATAAAAATTTCGTGTACAGGGTCACCCGGGGCCCGTTCGTCTCGTAAAACGCGAAAAATCCGACTATCTCGGAATTCAACGAAATTTGACGTGGTAACTAGATTTCGCGAGACGAATCCAACGGTGAGGTCCGTTTCGTCATCCGAGTTCTAGAAAAATTCAGGTTTACAACCTGTACCGTAGTGGCAATTTACCGTTTTGCCCTTTTTCACAAAGGTTTAAATTTTCTCGGGTTTTACATTCTTCCCCCCTTAAAAGAATTTCGTCCCCGAAATTCACACACTCATGCACACACAATCACACGCATATGCAACAGTCGTATAATACTAAATGACTATAAGAATGTACCTCCATCCTCAAATAAGAAAGGATAATTGGCACGTATGGTGTCCTCACGCTCCCATGTTCCCTCCTCCACTCCTCGGTGCTGCCACAACACCTTCACTAGCCTCACGGTCTTGCCTCGCAAAACCTGCTCTCGGCTATCCATGACACGCACTGGTCCCTCCTCGAAGGTCCCATCCGCATCAACTATGAGCTCGCCCCAATCCACAACATGCGTCGGATCTGGAGTATACTTCCGGAGCATGGAGACATGGAATACAGCGTGAACACCCGATAAAGTTGGCGGTAACGCCAATCTGTAGGCCACGGTGCCAACTCTCTCAAGTATCTCGAAAGGCCCAATATACCTCGGCGACAGCTTTCCCCGCTTGCCGAATCTGACCACTCCTCTCTTAGGCATCACCTTCAAGAAGACATGATCCCCTGCCTCAAACTCCAGAGGTCGCCGCCGTCTATCGGCGTAGCTCTTCTGGCGGCTTTGTGCCGTGAGAAGACGCTTCCTTATCAGGTCCACCTTCTCCGAGGTGTCTCTTATTAAGTCTGGACCCGTAGAGGGTCTTTTTCCAACCTCAGTCCAACAAACCGGAGAACGACAAGGCCTCCCATAAAGCGCCTCATAGGGTGCCATCCGTATGCTCGCCTGATAACTGTTATTGTAGGCGAATTCCACTAAGGGTAAATGTTCTTCCCAGCTACCCTTGAGATCTAGGACGCATGCCCGTAGCATGTCCTCTAGTGTTTGGATGGTCCGTTCAGACTGACCGTCCGTTTGGGGATGGAAGGTTGTGCTATCCTCAACTGAGTCCCCATGGCTCTCTAGAAACTCTCCCAAAAGTGAGCTGTAAACCTGGGATCCCGATCCGATACTATAGATACGGGCACTCCATGCAACCGGACTATCTCCCGTATGTACAATCTGCAGAATTCCTCCATTGTAAAGGTCATCCGCACCGCCAAAAAGTGCGCCGACTTCGTGAGCCGGTCCACTATCACCCACACCGCGTCATGCCCCCGCGATGTCCGTGGCAAGTGGGTCACAAAGTCCATCGTGACATGCTCCCACTTCCACTCAGCCACTTCCAATGGTTGGAGCAAACCAGCTGATCTTTGGTGTTCAGCCTTAATCTGCTGACACGTGAGGCATCTACTGACGAAGTCGCCAATCTGTCTCTTCATCCCGCTCCAATAATACTGGCGACGAAGATCGTGATACATCTTCGTGCCGCCTGGATGCACCGCAAAACGAGAGCAATGGAACTCCCTGAGGATCTCCTCTCTCAGCTCCGCCGACTGGGGAACCACAACCCTTCCCCTAAACCGAAGACTACCATCCGAGTGAATGGCCCAGCCCTCGTCACCAGTACCTGCATGTATACGGTCCCGGATGGACAATAGCTCCGTGTCCTGACTCTGGGATTCAATAACCCTGCTCAGTAGTGAAGGCGTAGCCGCCAAGCTCCCCAAAGTACCCTGAGCCTGACCCATATAACATAGCCCGAACTGTCCCACAGTCTCGAGCATCTGCCACTCTCGGGAAGCCACACTAGCTAAGACACCCCGTGACTTCCGACTAAGTGCGTCAGCCACCACATTTGCCTTACCAGGGTGGTAATGCAAAGTGAAGTCATAGTCTTCTAGGTACTCCATCCACCTACGCTGCCTCATGTTGAGGTCCCGCTGAGTGAAGATGTACTTCAGACTTTTGTGGTCCGAAAACACCTCAAATTGTTCACCATATAAATAGTGGCGCCAAGCCTTTAAGGCAAAGACAACGGCCGCCAACTCCATATCATGCGTAGGTTAATTCTGCTCGTGATTCTTCAACTGTCGAGAACCATAAGCCACCACTCTCCCGGACTGCATCAAGACACAACCCAGTCCATCCTTGGAGGCATCACAATATACCGTGTAGTTTTGCCCCCTCTCTGGAACAATCAAGATAGGAGCTGAAGTGAGCCTCCTCTTTAGTTCTTGGAATGCTTTCTCACACGAATCATTCCACTCGAACTTGACCTCCTTCCGGGTCAATCTAGTCATAGGTACGGCTAGTCGGGAGAAGTCATCGATGAACCTCCGGTAATACCCTGCCAATCCCAAGAAACTACGTATCTCGAAGACTGACTTTGACCTCTCCCAACTCATAACTGCTTCAACTTTCTCCGGGTCAACTGACACCCCCGAAGCTGACACCACGTGTCCCAAGAATTTCACCTCCGTGAGCCAAAATTCACACTTGCTGAACTTGGCGTACAATTGATGGTCCCTCAAGGTCTGGAGAACAATCCTCAAGTGACCCTCATGCTCCTCCTCCGTCTTGGAGTAGATCAGGATGTCATCAACAAACACTACAACAAACTGATCTAAATAGGGCTGGAACACCCTATGCATGAGATCCATGAATGCCGCTGGGGCATTCGTCAATCCAAATGGCATCACTGTGAACTCGAAATGCCCGTACCGCGTTCTGAACGCCGTCCTAGGGATATCTACCTCCCTAATTCTCAACTGATGGTAGCCCGTGCGGAGATCTATCTTGGAATAGACCCGCGCTCCCCTCAGTTGATCAAACAAATCATCAATCCTCGGCAAAGGGTACCTATTCTTGATGGTGACCCGGTTCAACTGCCGATAGTCGATACATAATCGGAGGGTCTTATCCTTCTTCTTGGCAAACAATACCGGAGCGCCCCAAGGTGAAGTGCTCGGTCTAATAAAGCCCTTGTCCAATAGTTCTTGTAATTGGACCTTGAGTTCTTGCAACTCTGCTGGCGCCATCCTATGTGGAGTCATAGAAATAGGCGAAGTACTCGGATGTAATTTGATGTTAAAGTCCACATCCCTATGGGGAGGTAATCCCGGTAACTCGTTCGGAAAAACGTCCTCATACTCGCACACCACCCGAGGTAGACCCAATTCTTGTCTTGCCTCGTCCTCCAGGGTAAGACTCGCAAGCCAACCCATCAATGGCCCATGCCATCGTGAATCATACACGACTTGAGGCAAAGCATCATGCTTTTCCCCCTGAAACTTGAAACAAACACCGTCCGGTGTATAGGTAGTGACCCTCTTCCTGTCACAATCAATTACGACCCGATGCGCCGCCAACCAGTCCATCCCAAGGATGACATCGAACTCCGACATGTCCATAACCCTAAGGTCCACAGTGAGTAGAATCCCCGAGATCTCTAACTCACACTCCCGACATATCTGGTTCACGCACACCCTAGCTCCTAGGGGTGAATTTACATACAACGGCTCTTCCAAGGTATTAACCTCTAAGCCCAAATCCCTCACACATGATGCAGAAATGAATGAATGCGATGCACCAGAGTCAAATAATACTTTAGCCCATAAGCGAGAAAGTAGAAATGTACCCTGAATGACCGACTGGTCTACTGGCTCAGCCTGAGGTGTAATGGCGTAGACACGCCCCTGGGTCCCCGAAGTCCCGGCCTGCATGCCATGTCCTCGGCCTCGACCCATGCCCTGGCCCATCTGGCCTGACTGCGGAGTCCCCGCTCGAAAAGTGGTAGGGGCCTGAGTATTGCCCTGGAACTGATACTGGCTTCCCTGACCCATGGTGGGGTAGGGAGGAACAAGGTGTGTCTGCGAATGTCCCACTGATGACTGGGACTGAGGTGTCCCATAGCTCTGGGATCCTTGCCTCTGCGGACAATCCCGCTTCATATGCCCCGGTTGGTGGCAATGGAAACATGTCTTCTGGCCTGCCTGGTGGGTAGTCCTGAAGTTTCTCCCTCCCTGGGAAAATTGACCTTGGCCTTGGCCTTGATGCCACGACCCTGTCCTTGTTGTCCTTGTGGAGTAGAAGTCCGTTGCTTCTTCCCCGAACTAGAAGAAGAGGATTGGCCCTCATTCTTCTTATCCTTAGCACCCGCCTCACGGATGCTTCGAGCATCGTCAACCTCCCTCTCAATGGTCATAGTTGTCTCGACCATAGAGTCCAAGTCTTGCAGGCGGAGGCCCACAATCTTTCCCCAGATGGATAGTTTCAACCCATCCTCGAACCTTCTTACCTTGGCCATATCCGTGGCCACGTAATCATCAGCAAATCGGGCTAATTCGGTGAACTTAGCCACATACTCCATCACCGTCATTGACCCTTGCTTCAAATCTAGAAACTCTCGGGCCTTTGCATGTTGAACGGCCGTTGGGAAATATTTACCCATGAAGAGCTCCTTGAACTCTCCCCATGTCATGGCCTCTAAGTTCTTCGAGGCCGTCACCCAATCCCACCACAATTGGGCTTCTCCTTCTAGCTGGAATGCAGCTAGCCTTATCTTAGTAGCGTCTGAGGTGACCTCCATCGCCCCTAAGATCTTGTTGACTTGCCGGAACCAATGGTCGGCCACCATCGGGTCCGCCCCTCCCATGAAGACTGGAGGTTTGTGTGCTTTAAACTGTTGGAGGTTACTCGCGCCTCCATGTCCGGCATTTGCACTAGCTTGTGCAACTGTAGCCGCCATAATGCCCATGGTTTCCGTAAACGCTTGTTGATCGAAGACCGGTGGTGGTTGGTTATTGCTCCGCCCACCGCCTCGACGTCCTCTTCTTCCACTTGCCATCTACACACACGTCAAATGGCAATGGCACACTAACTTAGTATCCCGAAGTAGGGACCAAAGTTAAAACATTTAAATCTTTCTCATTGTCTCACTAGTGGGGCGTATGCCTCCAATAGTGGACCCTTACGCTCTGAACTTTCCCGTTCATTTGCTTTCCCACTCCCAAGGTTAAGTTCTCTAACCCTAGTATGTCCATTTCCATACACATTTTACCATGCATATAATACACATATCACATATCACATAACATGTAGCAATTTAAGCAAATAACATGAAATGTACAATGAATGCAATGGTCTAGACCCATGCCCCATCAAGCCCTAGGTAAATCGCATACCTATGCTCTGATACCAAGCTGTGACGCCCCAAATTTCCGGGGGTCCTTTATTCACCGTTGATAAACCCATCAACCCGCGGAAATACCCGTGAATGTCGCTTAACCCGACACCACGTCACCACATTCCCTTTACCGGGACTTATAATTATATGTAAAAGAATCACAAGTCTAACTTCTTTTGGTTGGTTGACCCATCCGAGGTCCAATATGCCACCATTGGTATCCTATTATTGTTCATTTATAACCTTTAAAGGAAGGAAACAATAGCCCAAGGGTTTGGCAAAAAGAAAAAAAAAATTAAAATTTCAAAAAATTTTGGAGGGCGTACCGGTACGCGTACCGGTACGCTATGCCCACTGGACCTCTGCGTACCGGTACGCGTACCGGTACGCTCTACCTTCTGGCCCTCTGCGTACCGGTACGCGTACCGGTACGATTCTGCCACTTTTGCCTTTTTCCTTTGTTTTTCACTTCCAATCCATTCAACACACCTCCTTTTCCATCCAACACATATTTAATGAAGTTTTTCCCATAAAACATGATACATATAAATTCTATTACAAACATTTTTATGAATTTACATACCAAAACCAAGTTTTTATAATAATTTTACAAAAACTCAAAATAAAGCCACATTCCGGCTTTCTTCAACCTTGGGGCTCGAAATGGGAGCCGTCCGCCGGTGTGAACCCAGCACCTGAAATATTTTTCCCACAAAGGGTGAGCCACGCTCAATAGGGTATCTCCTAATGAGGCTACTCCCCAACCTATATGCATATGAAATGTTCACATGCCACAAAACAACAATTCATAACATCCCAAGCAAGGAAATCTATTCGATGATGGAATTTGCAATGTCATGCTATGGAATGAGGTGAGACCCACTCATGCATATCAACCGAGCCCTTCCCGGCTCCTCTACACATGCAAGTGTCAATGTGTACCAATTCGTCATTGATGTTGCACATCAAATGACCTTTCATTCTAAGGTCTTTCTTGGGGTGAATATTTATGGACTTACACCAACGGCACCCAACCGACACGGAATTTATGGACTTCCACCAACGGTTTCGCGTACACCGACACACTTTATGGACTCTTATACCAACGGAGTGCGTATCCAATCACCGGGTCTCTCACCCGTGGGATTTTCTAGCCCTTCTTGCTACCCCAACCCTAATAACCGTGCAAAACCGTGCGACTCGATTAGGTCATCGACCCATATTACCCGAGCCCACTCGTCATCCACCACGCGTGGTGAAGACAACCACCATGCACACACACCCACTAAATGCGATGTTCCCGTGCATATGCAATGTGATGCTCCATTGCAACAATATTATCATGTTCAATATGCTATGAGTAACACATGAACATTCTAATCACGTTTTACATATTTCATGGCAAAATTACATCGTAAGCATATAATTTCCATAATTCTCTACAATGTCAATATATTATAACATGTATACATATATCAACATTTTATCTTGAATGGCACCCAAGCATGTCATCACAAAATCAAGTAATAACACACTTTAATTCTCATGGCATAATATTAGCACATAGCATGCCCACAATTCACATAATCCAAGAATTACATTAGGTCAATCCCATATACCCAATTCTAGAAATTTCATTTAAAAATTTCTAATTACCAATCCAATTAGAATTGATCTTTACACATTCCAATACCCATTTCAAACACATTACCAACAATAGGCAAGAGATATACAATCTATCATCCTACCCATTTCATAAAACATCCTAGGTTTGGAATAAACCTTAGTAGGAGGGAACCCTACCTCTTGTAGCGTGTAGAATCGACGTGGGAAGCTCCTAGAACTCAAAGCAAGCTTGAATCCTCCACTTCCAAATTTTCGGCCTCCCAATGTTCGGTGAAAGCCGTTGTTTTTGGTACCCACGCGTAGCCCTCGTCGAGTAGAACAATTTTTGTTCTTGGCCCAAGTGGATTCGAGCTCTAAAATGGAGTAGATCGTAGAGAGAAGTTGAGTTTTCTCTCACTTTCCCTCTCTTCTTTTCTCTCGGCTGAAACCGGCTGAAATGGTGAAGTAGAAGTCTGATTTTTCAGACTTTAGGCCCCTATTTATATTTTAGAATACTTGGCCCACAATTCGCCACACGTCCTATTTAATTTCGAGTCCGTTTTAATCCCGAAACGACTAAATTTCGCTCCGGTTCAAGTTCGAATTATTTTTATTTTAACTTGTCTCTAATATTTCCCCAAACTTGGAAACTTTATAAAAATTTCGTGTACAGGGTCACCCGGGGCCCGTTCGTCTCGTAAAACGCGAAAAATCCGACTATCTCGGAATTCAACGAAATTTGACGTGGTAACTAGATTTCGCGAGACAAATCCAACGGTGAGGTCCGTTTCGTCATCCGAGTTCTAGAAAAATTCAGGTTTACAACCTGTACCGTAGTGGCAATTTACCGTTTTGCCCTTTTTCACAAAGGTTTAAATTTTCTCGGGTTTTACAATATTAGTTTCATTAACTTCCATTTGTGTAGCTTTCTCCTTCACCTAGAAGAGTGAACCTATCTCACCTTTCTAGCTCTCTTGTGGCTTTGAAGGGTGAGTAGTGTTTCACTCATTCTTCGTTGGAGATAAGCATTGTGCTTCTTTTAATTTTACCTTTGTAATTCTAAAGCTCCTCTACTTGGAGGGATGAGATTCACTCACTTTTCTAGCTTCTCAAAAGCCATGAAGAGTGAATATTTCTCATTCATTCTTTAGCAAGTGGTGATGGACATGTAAATTATTGTTCAGAAGTTATATTTGTGCATTTCATTCATGCTTAATGTTTTATCTTTCCTTTATATGTTAAATGATTGAATGCATCTAGCAAAGCTAAAGTGCTTTGTACAATCATAGAGCACCAATAGACAAGCTTAATTCTTGACATAAGTGATTTCATTGATTCCCTGCAAGTACCCAAGCTAGGTCTTCATGACAATCTTTCAATCATCATTTACATTATGCTTTAACTAATGATGGGATAACTTAATAGTTGTTGGATGATTTATAGAAGTGCTTGTTTGTTTATAGATGGGTTAAGTCTCGGCATAAACAATTCTTGCAATTCTATACAAAGACATCGGAGTCATGCTCTTAATTCACACATTCCATCTTTTTTCCTTCGATTAACCTACTATTAACTTAGGGGTTAATTAAGTAATCTCTAAGGCACAAATATAAAGACCAGATGAATAAGTACATGTCCGGAGCCTCAAGCTAAAGTGTGACTTTCATTTTTATTTAAGAGAATCTTATATTTTATTTAGAAAATTCTATCACCATCACAACTTCAAATCTCAAGGGTTCAAGTCACTTTTGTCTCTATTGCTTTTGACTTCAAAATACCAACATTTGTTCCTTGTGGATTCGACTCTGGACTTAACCGGATAATAACTACAACTTGACTGTCTGCACTTGGGTGTACACATTTTGGATCAAGTCAGCTAAAGTGTTTTGGATCATCGTAGCTTCCTAGTTATGGTAATTGACTCTGACCAATCTCCTTTCGAGAATGTCTTAGCGCTTGTAGCTAAAGCGGATACAGCCAATGAGGACTCCTACTCAGCCCAAGAGATTTTGTCTTCAACCCTAAGAATTATTAGGGCCAAGAACTTCCATAGCTGCTTGAGTGAAAACTCTCTTAAAGAGCTGAGAGCTCAATATTACATCCCTAACTCCATGCGCTGGCGAGTCCCCTCTGATAATGAGACCGTCAATTCCTTTTTTCCAGACGAGGCTTGCTTTTATGAGTCTACTTGTGACATCCCAAAATTCAGGTGTCCACAATTAACCCATGATTAACTCAAATTAAACTATGATATCAATACGCTCTGATACCAAGCTGTGACGCCCCAAAAACCGGGGGTCCTTTGTCAACTCGTTGATCACCCATCAACCCGCGAAAATACCCGTGGATGCCGGTTAACCCGACACCGCGGCACCACATCCCCTTTACCGGAATTTTAAAAATACAAAGTCTATATGCTTTTGATTGATTGACCCATCCGAGGTCCAATATACCACCATTGGTACTCTATTATTGTCCATTTATAACATTTGAAGGAAGGAAACACATAGCCCAAAATCTTGGCAAAATAGTTTTAAAATTTCTGATTTTTAGAAAGCGTACCGGTAGGGCATACTGGTACGATTTGCCTACTAGACAGAGATGTACCAGTACGGCATACCGGTAGGTTCTGCCCAGATTTGCCTGTTTGGCCTGTTTTTCATTTCCAATCCATTCCAAACTTTTCTACAATCGTCCAACACATGTTTAATGAAGTTTTTCACATAAAACATGATACGTATAAGTTCTATTACAATCATTTGCATATATTTACATGTCAAAAACTAAGTTTTCATAATTAGTTTACAAAAACCCAAAGTAAAGCCACATATCGGCCTCTCTTCATCATTGGGGCCCCGAGTAAGTGTCATCTACCGGTGTGTATCTAGCACCTGAAATGTTTTCCCGTATAGGGTGAGCTACGTTCAATAGAGTATCTCCTATAGAGACTACACCTCAATCTAGATGCATATGGAATGTTCACATACAACAATTTACGAGCAACATTCTTTTCAATCAAGAAAATGCAATCCCATGATAGGAATTTCCATGTCATGCTATGAATTGAGATGAAACTCACTCATGCAACTTTAACCCGAGTCCTCACCGACTCCCACAACACAATGCAATGCACTTGTGAAGTAAATCCGTCATTGACGAAAATCCATCCAATGATCGTTTTAAATAAAAATCATGAGTTAATAAACTAAATCATTGTTGGATGATACTCATTGAATGGGTATTTTATAGAATAAAATCAAGTGTCTTTGTTGGGTATCGGATTCTCGGAATCTCACCGCGGGTTCCGTACACCGTTACACTTTTCTGGAATTTCACCGTCGGTAAGTGTATGAACCATGTAGCCGGGTCTTGCACCCGAGGGAGAATCTAGCCCTTCTTGCTATACCCGACACAAGTTTTTCATGCAACCATGCGACTCAAGGGGATCTTCGATCCAACCTTCCCGAGACCACTTATCAATCACCAAGTATGGTGTTTGATCAACCATGCACACACACACCCACACTCATGACTCATGCCCATGAATGTGATGCCAATTCTATGCCCAAATTGCAATGCATGCCTAGTGAGCAATTTCCACATATCAACATGTATCATGGCAATTTATATCATATGCATATAATCACCCTTATCCATCACAATGTCAACATATCAATGAACATATATCAACAATCATAACAAGCATGTTATTACACAATTTATGTCCAAAACACACTTTACTCATAAGAGCATCATCTAAATACATAGCATACACACACAATACCAAAATTCCAAGAGGTTTCACAAGGAACTTCCACATATCAATTTCTAGGTAGAACTTGAAATAAACCATTTCTACACCCATTTCTTCATTTCCATAACAATAGACTCATTTCCATAACAAGAGACAAGGCATAGGTAGTTCTATACCCCTAATCATTCCCTATGGACACCACAGGTTGTAAATAACCAAAGTAGAAGGAAACCCTACCTCAAATGAAATGTGGAGAACTTCAAGAACACCAACCAAACTTCAAGGTCTTGATTTCCCAAAAATATCCTCCTTGGATCTTCGGTGAAATCTTTCGTTCTTGGTGTGGTTGCGTAGCCCTCGTCGAGGTGATCGACTTTAACTCTTCGTCCAAGTCGATTCAACCAACGGAACTCCGTAGATCAAAGGAAGAAGCCTTGAAATTTATTTTTCTCCTCTCCCTTCACTCTCCTCTTCTTTAACGTGTGAATGGGCTGATCAAGTGGGGAAGATCAGATATTTTCCCCCTATTTATAGCCTCGATGCTTGGTGCACGTCGCGCCACACGACCCCCCTTGTCCGGGTCTGTTTTTGCCCCGAAATGATTAATTTCATCCCGGTTTAAGTTCAAATTATTTTTATTTGAACTTTCCTTTTATTATAAGGAAATTTTATAAATTTTATTTGTGGGGACGTTCGTGAGGTCACCCGACACCCTGTTATCTCATAAAACGTGAAAAATTTGACTATCTCAGAATTTGACAAAAAAAATTTGGGCAACTCGATTTCGCGATACGAATCCAATGGTGAAGTCTGTTGTGTCATCCGAGCTCTAGATAAATACGTATTTTAAATCCTCATTATAATGACAAATTACCATTTTGCCCTTTTTCAGAAAAAGTTTAAATTTACCCGATTTTTACACTACCTTTGAGGCTAGACTCCAATTCCCGATCCCTCGATACATTAGGGAGGTGCTTCACCTCTTGAAACTTGCCTTTGCCCAGCTAAATCCAAATAGTTGGGGCTTTTTGATTGGTATGGGCGTTATCTAGGCCAGGGCAAATGGTGCTGGTGTTAAGCCTGCTTTTGCCAAGCTAATATAGTGTTATAAGCTCACCCTTTGCTCTGGACAAGGTTTGGGTAGTTTTACTTTTCAAAGAGAGAAGGTCCAATCTTGTTATCTGGCTACTGCTCAAATGTAAAGGAGTGGAAGGACAATTTTTTCTTTGTTTCTGGCTCTGGCTAGGAATTTGGGCCTCTGAAGTTCCTTCTAGTGATTCTTTTCATATTCCCCACATTTGGGGGACACCCATCCCTTTTCCAAGTAAGTGTATTTTTGATAATTCATTGTACTATCTCGGAGGTCTTGCATTTACTCCTTTTTTTTATTCTTTTAGGTAAATCAAACCCCATGTCATCTGATTTGATAGCTCGGATTAAATTGGCGCTTGACTATCCTACGAAGGATTTCTCTGAGCTAGTGAGTGATCAGGCCCTTTTTGAGTGCCTCCTAGGACCTCATTCAGGAGGTCCCATAACTTTGCCTCCAACATCCTCTCTTCAAAAAGGTATAAGCCTTAACCCTTTTTTCTTTTAACTCTTTACATGTTCTAACCTCTGCAATTCTTCAGCTATGGCCCTAAAGGTCATTGATTAGAAGTCCTTTCAGGAGACTGTAGCCAAGAAGGCATCTAAAACCAGTCCCCTATCCCGCAAGAGGCCGAAAATGTCCTTTCCTCGGGGAAAAGGGGTGCCCCAAATCTCTAGTATTTTTCTAACTTCATCCCCATCTTCTGACGTCACTTCTAGGGATGGTATCTCTCCTGCTGTTAGTGTGGGAAAGGTCAAACTGCCCTCCCCCCCAAATAGAATCTTCCCTTATTCCTCCAACTGTGAAAGGAAAGTGTAAGACTTTGGGGGTTGTGGAGAAAAAAACCCGTGATACGCCGCTCTCTCTGTCAAGCTCTACGGCTGCTTCCGAGTCCATTTGGGACAATTTAGAGGAGGCAATGGCTCGTCTAAATCAATTCATTCACAAGGACAAGCTGCAAACCATCTTCAACCTCAATCCATCTTGGGTTGCTAAGAATTTGCCCCTTGTTGTTGGGCAAGTAGATTCTTGATCTCTTCTGAGTTTGCTTATCCTCCTTTGTTTTTAATCTTTCCTTCCTTCTTCCAACTTGCAATCCTCACCACAAGCCTCTCCTACTCATCTCTAAGTGAGAAGAGATCTTACGAGGAAGAACTTCAATCTCTTCATTTCCAGTTGGAGGTGATGAAGGGCGAACTAACCTCTACATAGAGGGAAGTTCCCCATTTCAAGGAGACTGCTGAAAAAACCTCGCATAGGCTTTCCTCCATCGAGAAGGACATGGACAAGGTCTCTAGGTATAATGGTGAGCTGCTAACTAGGCTGAATGGGATTATAGCGGAGCTCTCCGAGCTTTCTGTAAGGAAGAAGGATCTGGAGAGCGAGAAAAAGGCTCTTTCCCAAAAAAAATTGGAGTTTTCTACTTCCTCCGAGGATAAGAAGGCAAAGTTAAAGACTGCTAAAGCTCAGGCCTTATCTTGTATCAGGATTCTATTGAGTTCAAGGAGGAGATGCTAGATTATTACATTGACGGGTTTGAACACTTCAAGAACGAGGGAGGAGCTAGCCTTGACCTGTGTCGAGGATCCCTCCAACGCTTCCAAGGATGATGGTGAAGCAATTTTGTGAGTTCAATGGATACTGTCTCTATTGCCCCTATTCTGCCTCCTGAAGTGTCCTCTTGTTGTTTTCCATTTTTCTTACTTGTAGTTTAACTATGTTTTCCATTTTTCTTAGTTGTAGTTTAACTATGAATGAAAAACTTTGCTTCTGTCTTTCCTCTGTTAGATTTTTTTTATAGCCAAAATGGAATTTTAAGTATCCCAAGTTCCACTTGAGGCCTGGTCCTCGTTTAATTAGGCCATGATGGGCCCAAGCTAAGGAGAATGAACCTGTGGCTTGCATGTGACAGTCAAAATGACGTGCGAATGACAATTGCATTATGCCACAACCTCCAAGCCACCAGAGGGTGTGACTGATGTCGCTTCACCTTCACGATACCTTGAATATCGGCCATACTCCCCCCTAAGTGCAATTACCATGCATTTAAATCCATTTAAGGGGAAGTAACTCTCCCCTATTTAAGGTTTATCAAGACTCCACACGTTTCATTGTCTTCTTCGCATTCCATTTTCACTTAACTCTTTTACATGGATGCTCAACGTTAGATCAGAACTTTTAGGAGGCATACAGGGTTTTTTATGGAGCCTGTTTGGGCTAACTTGCTGGTTCCCAGCATAATGATTGTGGCTAACTTGCTGACCATCCGGGCACTCTACGACTTTCTTACCGGAGTTTAACTTTGGGTTCCCCAGCCCAATTCTCCATGCAATAAAGTCTCCCCTATTCTGGCTTGCTTCTTTGAGCATGCCTTTGAAGTCGGTCTTTGGTTCCCTTTCTCTCCCTTTTGTGAGCGTTGTTCTCTACTTCTTCAACCCGTGCCCCACTCACATCTCCATGGAGGGGTGGGGCATTATTGTTTGGGTAATGGCTATCGCCTAGATGGACTAGGCCATTCTCCAACAATGGAGGAGTTTAATAACCTCTTCTGTCTGGATCCTGATGACCACAACTTCTATCAGTTCCTTTGAAGGGAGGATATGCCGAAACTCATCTCTAAGCTTCTCCATCCTCGTCCTGGTTGGGAAAGGAGATTCTTCCTCGTCTCAAGGGATGGCTAGGAGTTTGAGAGGCTATAGGAGCTGGTCCGAGGGTTCCCCTGCTCCAATACCCTCCGAATAATACAATTAAGCTTTGTTTTTTAATTTTTGTCATATACTCTTGCCTAGTTGTCCTTTTATAACTCCTATGTATTTATAGAGTAGAGGTCTCCCTTAAGTCCAAATGGACAAGCGAGGATTGCTCGGACTGCTATGGAGGGTCCCATGTCTCTCAGAAATTTAATTACCCCTCTGGCCATTGTTGAGGAAATCCTTTACGATGATGAGGGACTGGCAGTTGCTTCAAAGGATAATGATGCAAAGCCTGCCACGGCAGCCAGTGGCTATAATTGATGCCTTGGGAAAGCAAAGCTGGGAACAGGAGTCTCTTTCAGCAAAGAAGCGCCAGAGAGAGCCTGATTGATCAGCAGGGAATTGCCAGAAAGGCCCTGTCTGAGCTTTAACACTGCTTACTTACTTTTCTTTTTGTCAAAAAATTATAAATTTACACAACTTTATCTAATGAGACAAGGATTTTAAGTACTACTTTGTGTTGCTTCCTGCTACTTGTACCCTTATCTTTTGGAAGGATCTTAATCTTGTAAAGGACATTGTATGTGGTGATCCCCAATTTGTTGTGCTAAATAGGTTTGTTTCAAGAGATTAAAGGGTGTGAAAGTCCCAATCTTGTTTCCGTTGGGTCAGGTAGACCCAATCCGAGCTAAGTTAAGGGACTTGAAAGTCTCAATCTTGCTTCTGTTGGGTCAGGTAGACCCCATCCGAGCCAAGTTAAGGGTTTGAAAGTCCCAATCTTGCTTATGTTGGGTTAAGTAGACACAATTCGAGCTAAGTTAAGGGGCTTGAAAATCCCAATCTTGTGATCCCAATTTTACACTTGCTAAAAAGTAGAAGAAAAACTTGAATCTCTTATTAGAAACATAACTTTATTGGAAGCAAGTACATCGAAGCAAAAATCGTAGCGAGCTACTGGTAGAATTTCTTCAAGTGTTCCACATTCCAAGGATGTGGCAACCTTGTTCCTTGAAGAGTTTATAAATGGTAAGTGTAAGACTCAATCATGCATTGCATTCATATTAACATAATTATGTGGGTTAGGTTTCAATTATATGAAACTATGAAAATAGTAGTGGGTTGATTTCGAAATCACTTACGAACTTAGGGGAGGCAAACATAATTACCCAATTAAGTGAGTCATCTTTACATGTGTTAACTTAAGAAGTAGGTGAGTCATTTTGATGGCTAGGTGGCTGTGTGTTGTGTATGTCGTGTGTGTGTGTGTGTGTGTGTGTGTGTGTGTGTGTGTGTGTTTAAAGTGTAGAGTGTGTGTGTGTGTGTGTGTGTGTGTGTGTATGGTTTCTTTGCTGAAATCGTACGTGAGGGAGAGCAAGAGAGAAAGGAGAAAAAAAATATGTGTGTGTGTCTCTTGAACCGTGAGCAAGGAAAGAGAGAGGGAGAGAGAAAAACCAAGTTGGTGGGTGTTGCTAGCTCAAACCGAGAGGAAGAAGAAAGAAGAAAAAAAAAGAGGAACTAGGGGGAAGCTTCCATGCCAGACCGAGAGTGAGAAAAGGCAAGAAAAAGGTGGGGAAAAAAGAAGAAGTAAGAGAAGGTAAGGGTGTGTGTTCATTTTAGTGTGTGTGTTTGTGTGTGATTAATTTTAGTATGTACATATATGTGTGGGCTGTTTTGTTTTAAATTAATGGGTTGTTTTATTTTAATTTCAAAACAGGTTTTTGTGATTCTAATTAAGTGTATTTAACGTAATTAACGGGCTGTTAAACAAGGGTTCCGAATGGGTATTAAACCGAGGGTGAAAAAAATGAGGAAAATGACCATTTGAGATGTTCGGGATGCTTTTCGTGGGCTAGGATGGAACCGAAATTATGGGAGTGAAATAGGGGGTTAAAGGGTTCAATTAAGGGGTTGTTTAGCATGATTAAAGGTGTGTGTGAGTTTAAGTGTGGCGGTTTAAAACGAAATGTACGATAGAAATTGGAAATGGATGTTAGTAACGCCGAAACCCTGATTTATAAATGTTATTATCACATGTGTGAATTTTAATCCAATTGACCCAAAATTTTGCATTCTTCATTTTTAATTGATGCTTGATGTGATAATGTAAATTTCGAATGCAAATGAATATAATATCCGGTGCGAAATGCATGAAATGTCGGAAGTGTTGTTTTTAGGATTCAGGATTGAAATGTGTGGAAATGGGCCCCAGTCAATGTGTTTGACCTAATTAATCTTAATTGTGATTAATGTGAGTGATTTTGGAGATTTGGGGAGAAAAATTGATCCCTAAAGCTAATGTGCCAGTGTGTGAGTGGATAGTGCGGTAACCGGGGCTATCGGGACACTTTGGGTTGAATCATCTTGCATGCATTAGTGCATGATTAATTATTAAATGTGGTAAACATGTTGATATTGTAATTATAAATGTGTTAGGTGGAACAGGTAAAACAGTCGGTGTTGAGATAGATACTATAACACCGAGGGGATCCACCGGTGAGTCCAAGGCCCGTAAATCTGTACACTTGAGGTGGGTGTTTATCTTTATATGTTTTGAAATTTCTATTATAAGATGATAGTAATGATAGAATTTAATAGCATTTCTCCAGGATTATGTGTTATGTGCTTATGTGATTGAATGATGCTTTGTACTGTGTATTATGTATTGTGGAATGTGGCGCATTGTCTGAGATAGGAACGTCGATGCCTGATCACTGGACGTGCAGTGGTGTGCTAGCACTGTGGTGTTCCCGGGAGGTTCGGGAGACACAGATCCATGTGGGATCGAGTACCCGATGAAGGGTAGTATGGATGTGTTGTGCCTTGTGAATTCTTTGGAATTAAATTGATGTTGTTGTTTGATACGTGTAGTTACGTAGTATTTACCTACTTTTGTATATTATTACCATTTTCATTTCATATACGGCATGTATACTCACTGAGCGCGTGGTTTAGCTCACACCCCTATAGGTTCTCCTTTTCAGGTACTATAGAGGGAATTGCAGATCAGTCCACTGTCCAGTCGGTTGAACATTGTCTCGTAGAATTGAGTTCAGTCCAGAGTGATCCAGCAAAGTTAGTGTAATATCTCTCAGGTTGTATGACTGTTAATCATGTATTTAGGTTAATGATTTGAGTGATACAAGTTGAGTGGCTGTTTAATTCTTTGCTGGGTTGTATTATATTACGTAGAGATTTTGTTATAGCAAGTTATTGGTATATAATTATAAACAAACTCAACAAGCATACATGTGATGTATGCTATATGGGTGTGGGATTTTGCATTTGTATATAACCTGGAAAAACAAACAGATGGTACACATGTGTTATATATGGTACTGGTTGAGTCAGGTATTACCATCATGCTTAATGACTAAGGTGATGGGTAGTGTTATTGCACCTGTGGGATTATTTAATGTTTTATCAATCCAGATTATATATGTAAACAGGTGTATTAAAAACCTAGTCGTGTCTAATCTTTGGGAGATCGGGATGGGGCATGACAAATTAGTTGGTATCAGAGCTAGAATTTATAATTCTATAGTTGAGTTGAGTCTAGTGTGACAGTGGACTTGGGGATTGGTCTGTTTAGGTGGGGTGTTAGAGGTCCGTGTGAGTGTGTGGAAAATATATTGCATGTCATCCTTACCCATATGCGATACTACCATTTGTTACGAAAATACATGGGGGGAGAAGGGTCCTCTGATCGGGCTGGAGATAGGGGAAAAATACCCCAGGTGGAGGAGGAACCAGGTGATCAGGGGCCTAGGCAACTGTGGGAGGCAGCAGCTAAGTATTTTGAGCAACACACAACACGAGTGGAGACAGTGAAGCCTAGGGGTACATTGTACGAGTAGTTTAAAAAGCTAGATCCACCAATATTTACGGGAACCGTAGGTCCATTGGAAGCGGAAAATTGGTTACGACACATTGAGAAGATATTCAGGGTGATGGGAGTTGGTGAGGAAGATAAATTGTTGTTGGCCACTTTCATGCTAGCAAAGGAGGCCTAGTATTGGTGGAAGGCCATGGAGAAAGCATTGTTGCCAGTGTGCACTGAGGGGGAGGCCAGTTCAATTCTTAGAATTCCCACATGGCGATAGTTTACAGATGATTTCGACAAGAAGTATTTTCCCTTGAGTTATCGATACCAGAAACAAAATGAGTTCTTACACTTCCAGCAGGAAAATCAGTCAGTGTTGGAATACGAGGGTAAATTCAGTACCTTGTCTAAATTTATGCCTTTTGTTGTAGCAGATGAAGGGGGAAGATACAAGAGATTCCAGATGGGGCTACACTACAATATTTGATCCCGTGTTTCGATGTTGGAGTTAACAACATTTTCAGAATTATACAACAAAGCCCTGATTGTGGAAGCTGATTTGAAAGAGATAGAAAGTGCAAGTGAACAGGCAAAAATGGGAAGATATGAGCCAAGTGGATAGGGTTCCAAGGGAAGTTCTTTTAGCATAACTTGGAGAAGAATGTTTTCGAATGGTACAAGCAAGAAGAGATTAGGAGTTCCATTCCAGATTCGAGGATAGGGAGTGAGTGGATCATCTTCATTTGCACCGAGTCGAGAGATGGGATAGTCTCGGGGGTGTATAGTTACTTGTTACCATTGCGGGCAGATTGGGCACATTGTACGAAATTTTCATATGGGAGGACCAGAACCTGCTATATCATGGCGTTGCTTTTTATGTGGCCAGGAGGGACATATGCAGAGAGATTTTCTGCAGTATTCTACCTAGAGTTCATCGATGGGCAGTGCATCTACGGTGTCCTGAGGAGTAGGGAGTGACAAAGGTCGAGGACGAGGAGACAGTACTGGAGGTGGCACTGGAGGTAGTGGTGCTGGTGGCAATGGACCGAGTGGACCTAAGGCTGGAGGTCGTGTCTTTGTACTTACCCAGCGGGATGCTTAGGCGACCCCGGATGTGGTCACATGTATGATAACTATTTTTGGCCAGCAGGCACGAGTACTTATAGATTTAGGTGCCACATGTTCATTTATATCACTACCATTCTCCATGCATGTTAATAGATCACCTACTCCGTTAGACTGTGGATTGACTATATAGCTACTCCCATGGGTGATTGTGTGACGACTAGGGTAGTATATAATGGGTGCCTATTGCAGGTGGGTAATAGAGAATTATCTGCAGATCTGTTACCTTTTGAATTTTAGGATTTTGATTTGATTTTGGGAATGGATTGGTTGTCTGCATATCATGCCACTATTGACTGTTTCCATAAAGTGGTAGTGTTTAGAATCTCACATGTTCCTTTGTTTCGGTTCTTTGGAGAGCGACGCCCTGATTTGAGGAATATGATATATGTAATTAAAGCCCGAAAATTACTCAGCAGAGGATGCTATGGGTACTTGGCTTATGTGAAAGATACTCAGAGATGTACTCCTGAATTGAAGAATATTCATGTGGTTAATGAATTCGTTGATGTGTTTCCTGAAGAGTTACCGGGGTTACCAGTTGATCGGGAGGTGAAATTTACTATTGAGCTTGTGCCATGAACTATTCTCATAGCCATTACTCCGTACATGATGGCTCCAGCTGAATTGAAGAAACTTAAAGTGCAGTTGCAGGATTTGTTAGATCGGGGATTCATACGGCCTAGTGTATCTCCTTGGGGTGCACCAGTATTATTTGTAAAGAAGAAGGATGGCACTATAAGGTTATGTATTGATTACAGATAGTTGAATATGGTGACTATCTGGAACAAGTATCCATTGCCGCGTATCGATAATTTGTTAGACCAGCTACAGGGCGCATGGGTGTTTTCAAATATTGATCTTCGGTCAGGTTATCATCAATTGAAAGTAAGGGATAGTGATCTATCGAAGACTGTTTTTCGGATCAGGTATGGACACTATGAGTTTTTGGTGATGCCATTTGGTGTGACTAATGCTCCTGCTGTATTTATGGATCTGATGAACTGGATATTCCAGCCATATCTTGATTCATTTGTGATAGTGTTCATTGATGATATATTGATATACTCCCGTAGTAAAGAGGAGTATATGCAACACTTGAGGGTGGTACTGCAAACATTGAGGGATAGGCAATTATTTGCCAAATTCAGTAAATGTGAGTTTTGGTTGGACAGGGTTGTGTTTTTAGGGCATGTAGTTTCTGGTGATGGTGTATGTGTTGATCCAGCTAAGATTGATACTATAGTTAACTAGGAGAGACCAAGGACAGTGACAGAGATTCAGAGTTTTTTGGGATTGGCAGGTTACTACCGGAGGTTTGTACAGAATTTCTCCATTATGCCTCTGACCCGATTGATTCGTAAGGGTGTGAAGTTTGAGTGGTCTGATAGATATGAGCAGAGTTTTAGGAGCTAAAGACTAGATTGACGACTACACCAGTATTGACCATTTCGTCAGGTAGTGATGGGTTCGTGGTTTATAGTGATGCCTCACATCAGGGTTTGGGTTGTGTGTTGATGCATCACGGTAAAGTGGTAGCTTATGCCTCCAGACAGCTGAAACCACATGAGTGCAATTATCCTACCCATGATTTGGAACTTGCAGCTATTGTATTTACACTGAGGTTGTGGAGACATTTTCTATATGGAGTTACATGTGAGATTTATACCGATTACCAGAGTTTGAAATATATGTTTACCCAGAAAGAGTTGAACCTAAGGCAGCGGCACTGGATTGAGCTTATTAAGGATTATGATTGCACTATCCATTACCAGCCAAGAAAAGTAAATGTTGTGGCAGATGCTTTAAGCCGAAAATCATCAGGTAGATTGGCCAGTTTATGTGTGATTCGGAGAGGTTTATTTGTGGATTTGAAATCTTTGAGATTGCAGTTAGGGATAGGAGAGACTGCAGCTTTACTTGCTACACTGACTTTGAGACCAGTGCTAGTGGATAGGATCAGAGAGGCACAATAGTTTGATCTCTAGATTGAGAAATTGAAGAAAGAGATGAAGATTGGGGTGAAAACTAATTTTATGGTAGACAGTGCTGATGTTTTGTTATTTGGTTCTCTGTTATGTGTACCTAACGATGCAGTGTTAAAGAGAGAGATTCTGGAGGAAGCGTACAATTCAGTATATGCTATGCATCCAGGTAGTACAAAATTGTATCGTGACCTGAGAGAGCATTATTGGCGGCCTGGGATGAAATGAGACATAGCTGAGTTTGTGGCTCGAAGTTTGGTATGTCAGTAGGTGAAGGCTGAGTATCAAAGACCAACCGGGTTATTACAGCCTCTATCGATTCTAGAATGGAAATGGGAGCATATCACTATGGATTTTGTGAGTGGTTTGTCCCGTACGCAGAGAGGACATGAAGCTATTTGGGTGATAGTTGATAGATTGACGAAATCTGCTCATTTTCTAGCCATTGAGATTTCTTATTCTCTTGACAGGCTAGCTAAATTGTACATTGATGAGATTGTTAGACTGCATGGTGTACCTGTATCTATTATCTCTGACAGGGATCCACGTTTTACTTCGAGGTTTTGGCCTAGCTTACAGACTGCGCTGGGCACTACTTTAAAGTTTTGTACAACATTCCACCCACAAATAGATGGACAGACAGAGCGTACTATTCAGACATTGGAGGACATGCTGAGAGCTTATGTCATGGACCTTAGACATAACTGGGATGATTATTTTCCTTTGATTGAATTTGTTTATAATAACAGCTATCAGAGTTCAATTGAGATGGCACCGTATGAAGCTTTGTATGGAATGAAGTGTAGGACCCCAGTGTGCTGGAGTGAAGTGGGTGAAAGGAAGTTATTGAGTCTAGAGATTGTGCAGATGACTGCTGATCAGATTAAAGTCATACAAGAGAGATTACGGAGTACACAGACATGCAGAAAGTTATGTAGATAATCGCCGACGTGACTTGGAATTCGAGGTGGATGATCGAGTATTTCTACGGGTATCACCTTGGAAAGGGGTCATTCGATTTGGCAGGAAAAGAAATTTGGCTCCCAGGTATATTGGTCCGTACAACATTGTGGAGAGGATTAGAGATGTTGCATACCAGTTGAAGTTACCAGTAGAGTTGTCTAGGTTGCATGATGTATTCCATGTTTCTATGCTACGAAAATACTTGCATGACCCATCACATGTGTTGACTTCAGAACCGATGGAGTTAGCTAAGGATTTAACTTATGTAAAACAGCTGGTTCAGATTTTGGGTAGGAAGGAGAAAGTATTACGCACAAAGACGATACCGTTGGTAAAGGTTTTGTGGCGTAGTCACTCAATAGAGGAAGCAACTTGGGAGACTAAGGAGAGTATGCGGGCTCAATATCCTCATTTGTGTAGTACAGGTAAGTAATTTCGAGGATGAAATTTTTATTAGTGGGGAAGAGTTGTAAGACTTGATCATGCATTGCATGCATATTAACATAATTATGTGGGTTAGATTTGAATTATATGTAACTATGAAAATAGTAGGGGGTTGATTTCGAAATCACTTACGAACTTGGTGGGAGACAAGCGTAATTATCCAATTAAGTGAGTCATCTTTACATGTGTTAACTTAAGAAGTAGGTGAGTCATTTTGATGGCTAGGTGGTTATGTGTTGTGTATGTCGTGTGTGTGTGTGGGTGTTTAAAGTGTAGATTGTGTGTGTGTAATATAAAGTGTAGAAGTGTGTGTGTGTGTGTTTAATACATAATTTAGTGTGTGTGTGTGTGTGTGTGTGTGTATGGTTTCTTTGCTGAAACCGTGAGTGAGGGAGAGCAAGAGAGAAAGGAGAAAAAAAATATATGTGTGTGTGTCTCTTGAACGGTGAGCAAGAAAGGAGAGAGGGAGAGAGAAAAACCAAGTTGGTGGGTGTTGCTAGCTCAAACCGAGAGGAAGAAGAAAGACGGAAAAAAAAAAAAAAAAAGAGGAACTTGGGGGGAGCTTCCATGCCAGACCGAGAGTGAGAAAAGGCAAGAAAAAGGTGGGGAAAAAAGAAGTAAGAGAAGGTAAGGGGGTGTGTGTGTTCATTTTAGTGTGTGTGTGTGTGATTAAATTTAGTATGTATATATATGTGTGGGCTGTTTTGTTTTAAATTAATGGGCTGTTTTATTTTAATTTCAAAACAGGTTTTTGTGAGTCTAATTATGTAAAACTCGGGAAATTTGAACTTTTTCCAAAAAGGGTAAAATAGTAATGTGCCACCATAATGCGTATTTAAAATACTCATGTTCTAGACCTCGGATGAAGAAACGGAGTGCGCCGTTGGATTCGTATCACGAAAACGAGTCACCTTGTCAAATTTCGTCGAATTCTGAGATAGTCGGATTTTGCACGTAGATCGAGACGACTGCGTGACGATTGACCTTTTAAAGGTCCCAAAAAACGAGAAATATTAAAATTCCTTATAATTGGATTAGTGTGCCAATAAAATTTATTTGGACTTAATCCGGGACTTAATGAGTCGTTTCGGGACGAAAAACGGACCCGAAAGTAATAAACGAGCGGTGCGATGTAGATCACACATTTAAAACTATAAATAGGGCTAAACTATCTGAAAATTCAGATATTTTAAGCCACTTGAGTCTTGTTTGGCCGGCCAAGAGAGAGAGAAGAGAGAAAAGAGAGAAAACCTAAAACTCCAAGCTTCCTCCGTCGATTCTCGGAGTTCCGTCGGTCGGAATCACTTGGACCAAGAAGTAAAGTTACTCTACGCGGTGAGGGCTACGCGTGGGTACCAAGAACAAGGAGTTTCACCAAAGATTCAAAGGTCAAGTTTTTGGGAATCAAGAGCTTGAGCTTGGTGTTGGTGTTCTAGGAGTTTCTACACTTCTATTAAGGTAGGGGGTTCTCCTACTTTGGTTTATTCCAACCTAGGATGCCTATGGAAATGGTTGAATATATATATATATTGGCTCATGTGATTCATGTATATATATATATGTGGCTAAGGAAATGGGTGTGGAAATTGGGCCTATACAAATTCCTAGTAAATTTTGATAAAGGAGGTTACTTGTGTAATTCCTGAGAATTGTTGTGTTTGGGTATGTTAGGTGCTCAATGTTGACTTATCATGTGGTAGGCAATATTATGTGATAACATGAAATATTTGCCTTGAAGGTGTTTGATTAAATGCCTTAGAGAATTAAATGTTGTTGTTTGATGTAGATAACATGTTTGAGTTGTTATTACATGTGGATATATGCTTTGTGATATATGGAGCATAATGTTAATTTATGGAGATTATGTGCATGTGACATAAAATTCCATGGAAAAATAGTTACATTGCTCATGTGGCATTACTTGCATTTTGGGGCATGAGGTTGCACCACATTCATGGGTTAGGCATGGGTGTGGGTGTGTATGCATGATATAATCAATACCAACCTTGGTAATTGATATGTGGACTTGGAGTGGGTGGATCGAAGATCCCTTGGAGTCACATGTGGTATGAGAAAAACTTGTGTCGGGTTAAGCAAGAAGGGATAGACACTCCCTCGGGTGAGAGGCCCGACCACTTGGTTCATACACTTCCCCGAGGTGGAATTCCGGAAAAGTGTAATGGCGTACGGAGCCAGCGGTGTAACTCCGGAAATCCGATACCCAACGAGACACATGATTTTGAAATATAAATTATTCATTTGATGGGAACCATCCATAAATGAATTGGTTTTATGAACACATGAATTGTTTTCAATGGTCTTTGGATGTACTTCATCAAAGACAATGATTTTACACATATGCATCGCATGGTGTTGTGGAGTCGGTCTGGGCTCGGAATAGCATGCATGAGTGAGTTTCATCTCATTACAGGGCATGGCATCATGATTTTTCCAACATTGCATTGCATGTTATGTTTGGAAGAGATACTTGTTGTGGAATGTGGTACAAGGCCTTTGCATATGCATTTAGGTGGGGAGTAGCCTCTGTAGGAAACTTTCTACTGAGCGTGGCTCACCCTTTATGGGAACACTTTTCAGGTGCGGGACTCGTGCCTAGGGAGGACACACACTCGGGGCCTTGAGAGTGAAGAAAAAGCCGGTTGTGGCTTTTGAAATGAAATTTGTATAAACAAACTTATTTCATTCCCTTTTTGAATTATATTTGTATGGGATGGATTGTAATGGTCTTGTATGGATCATGTGTAATGTAAAAATATGGTTTGTACATATCTTGGATGAATTTTAGGAGGTTTGGAATGGCTTGGAAACGAAAATCAGGTAAAAAGAGGAAATTCGGGGCCAGGCGTACCGGTACGCGTACCGGTACACTAGGGTCCAGAAGGTGTAGCGTACCGGTACGATCTAGTCCAGAGGGCGTAGTGTACTGATACGCGTACCGGTACGCTCACCAAAACTCAGAATTTTTTTTTATTTTTTTATTTCTTTTGCCAAGTTCTTGGGCTATGTTTTCCTCCCTCCTAATGTTACAAATGGATAATAAAGGGATACCAATGGTGGTATATTGGGTCTCGGATGGGTCAACCAACCGAAAGAAATTGGACTCGTATTTTCTTTTATCTCGATAAAGGGAATGTGGTGCCGCGATGTCGGGTCAAGCGACATCCACGGGCATATTCCGCGGGTTGACGGGTTGTCAACGGTTAATACAAGACCCCCGGATTTTGGGGTGTCACAAATTAATTGTATTAAACGTAAATAACGGGCTGTTAAACAAGGGTTCCAAATGGGTATTAAACAGAGGGTGAAAAAAATGTAGAAAATGACCATTTAAGATGTTCGGGATGCTTTTCGTGGGCTAGGATGGAACCGTAATTATGGGAGTGAAATAGGGTTAAAGGGTTCAATTAAGGGGCTGTTTAGCATGATTAAAGGTGTGTGTGAGTTTAAGTGTTGTTGTTTTAAACGAAACATACGATAGAAATTGGAAATGGATGCCGGTAACTCCGAAACCCTGATTTATAAATGTTATTATCACATGTGTGAATTTTAATCCAATTGACCCGAAATTTTGCATGCTGCATTTTTAATTGATGCTTGATGTGATAATGTAAATTTCGAATGCAAATGAATATAATATCCGGTGCGAAATGTATGAAATGCCGAAAGTGCGATTTTTAGGATTCGATGTCGAAATGTGTAAAAATGGGCACCCGGTCAATGTGTTTGACCTACTTAATCTTAATTGTGATTAATGTGAGAGATTTTAGAGATTTGGGGAGAAAATGTGATCCCTAAAGCTAATGTGTCAGTGTGTGAGTGGACAGTATAGTAACCGGGGCTATCGGGGCACTTTAGGTTGAATCATCTTGAATGCATTAGTGCATGATTAATTATTCAATGTGATAAACATGTTGATATTGTAATTATAAATGTGTTAGGTGGAACAGTTAAAACAGTCGGTGTTGAGATAGATACTGTAACACCGAGGGGATCCACCGGTGAGTCCAAGGCCTGTAAATTTGTACACTTGAGGTGGGTGTATATCTTTAAATGTTTTGAAAATGTTATTATAAGATGATAGTAATGATAGAATTTAATAGCATTTCTCCTGGATTATGTGTTATGTGCTTATGTGATTGAATGATGCTTTGTACTGTATATTGTGTATTGTGGAATGTGGTGCACTGTCTGAGACAGGAGTGTCGATGCCTGATCACTGGGCATGCAGTGGTGTGCTAGCATTGTGGTGTTCCCAGGAGGTTTGGGAGACACGGATCCATGTGGGATCGAGTTCCCAATGAGGGGTAGTATGGATGTGGTGTGGCTTGTGAATTCTTTGGAATTAGATTGATGTTGTTGTTTGATACATGTAGTTACGTAGTATTTACCTACTTCTGTGTATTATTACCATTTTCATTTTCATATACGGCATGTATACTCACTAAGCGCGTGGTTTAGCTTACACCACTATAGGTTCTCCTCTTCAGGTACTATAGAGGGAATTACAGATCAGTCCACTGTCCAGTCGGTTGAATATTGTCTCATAGAATTGAGTTCAGTCCAGAGTGATCCAACGAAGTTAGTGTAATATCTCTCAGGTTGTATGACTGTTAATCATGTATTTAGGTTAATGATTTGAGTGATACAGGTTGAGTGGCTGTATAATTCTTTGTTGGGTTGTATTATATTACACATAGATTTTGTTATAGCAGGTTATTGGTATATAATTATAAACAGACTCAACAAGCATACCTGTGATGTATGCTATGTGGGTGTGGGATTTTGCATTTGTATATAACCTGAAAAAACAAACAAATGGTACATGTGTTATATATGGTACAGGTTATGAGTCAGGTATTACCATCATGCTTAATGACTAAGGTGATGGGTGGTGTTATTGCACCTGTAGGATTATTTAATGTTTTATCAATCCAGATTATATATGTAAACAAGTGTATTAAAAACATAGTCGTGTCTCATCTTTGGGAGACCAGGATGGGGCGTGATAGTAAGTTCCAGGTCTTACTATTTCTATAACTCGGTAGGGTCCTTCCCAAATTGCCCCCAGTTTTCCTTCTCCTGAATTTTTGGTGGCTTGAGTAACCTTTCTGAGTATCAAGTCTTTAACCACGAACTGTCTTGGTTTCACCTGAGCGTCATAGTATTGGCGACTTGGCCTTGGTATGTAGTCATCCTTACTTGTGATTCCTCCATTTTTTCCTCGAACCAATTTAGGTTGTTTGCAAGTAACCAATCGTTTATATGAGATCTAGCTCTTTGGTCTAATGAGTTACCATTCCCATCTCTATTTGGGATCACTGCTTCTATAAAAAAGCTAAAGCAAAAGGTGTTTCTCCCATTGGTACCCTTACTGTAGTTCTATATGCCCATTGGATACCTGGGAGTTGTTCTACCCAAAGGCCTTTAGACTGCTCTAGCCTAGTATTGATGTTTCACAAAAACATGCGATTTGTCACCTCCGCATGTCCATTTACCTGTGGATGGCATGGGGAAGAATAATGATTATGAAATTTGTCATTATCAAATTTGTCATTATCAAATTGTTTGTCATTGTCACTTATTATGATAGCCAGTATACAAAACCTATAAACAATTGATTTCCAGACGAAGTTCTGGATCTTTTGCTTGGTTATTATAGCCAATGGTTGCACTTCCACCCACTTGGTAAAGTAGTCAATTGCGACGATTGCAAACTAGTTCTGACCCTTTCCAATTGGAAGAAGCCCCACAATATTGATCCCTCATTGAGCGAACGACTATAGGCTCGTGATTGGTGTGAGTCTTTCTACTGGAGCCTCAAAACCGCTATGAATTTCAGGAATTTCTCACCTTTTCTCACATATTTCAGGACATCTTTCTTCATGGTGGACCAGAAGTAGCCTTTTCGAAGGACCTTTTGTGCCAAAGAATGACCAGGAGTGATTCCCACATATCCCCTCGTAAATTTCCGCTAGAACATAAGTAGATTCTTCCAGGGCTAAATACCTTAAATATGGGAGCAAGTAGCCTCTCTTGTAGAGAACTTGGTTTAGGATCACGTATCTTGAGGCTCTTCTTCTTATCTTTCGAGCTTCCTAGGCTACTAGAGGCAGTATCTTGTGTTCTAGAGAAGTCATTATCTCGTCCATCCAGCTCGGCACCTACTGGACCGGGTTGGCACTAGCTCTGGAAGTGCTTGGATCTAGAAGGAATTTCACCGATATAGTCCTAGTTAGACTATTCGAGAAGACGGAGGCTAGCCTTGCTAATGAATCTGCATGAGAATTTTGTGTCCGTTGGACCTGGGTGATCTCAAAGTGTTCAAAACATGTTGTTCTTTCTTTGACAACTTTTAGGTAGATACTCATTCACGACTCCCTAGCTTCATAATCACCTTGAAGCTGTCTCACTACGAGCTATGAGTCACTGTACACTTTGAGTCTCCTTACCCCTAAGGCTCTAGCTAGTTGGAGTCCTACAATGAGTGCTTTGTACTCTACCTTGTTATTTGAGGCCTTGAAGCCAAAGCATAGTGCATACTCAATCTTCTCCTCTGTGGGGGAGATGAGAATTAATCCAGCTCCTCCTCCTATTGAATTGGAGGACCCATCCACATACATATGACATTCTCCTTCTTGAACAACTGTGTCATCAAACTCTGGTTCTTCAGGGGAAAATTTTACTAGGAGGTCGACTACTACTTGCTCCTTTATCGCTGGTCGTGGGACATACTGGATGTCGAATTCCTCGAGTTCGATTGACCACTTTGCCAGTCGTCCATACATTTTTAGCTTTTAAAGGACTTGAGGCAAGAGGATATTCATAAATAATATAATGGGATGAGCTTGGAAGTAAGGTCTCAACTGCCTGGATGTAGTCACCAATGCGAATGCTACCTTCTCCATCGTCGGATATCTCATTTTCGGTGATCTCAGCGTTAGAATCATAAAATAGACAGGATGCTGGACTTTTTCATGCTAGCTCACCAAGACTGCGCTTATTACTTCTTGGGTCACTAACAAGTACAGAAACAACGACTCCCCTTCATTTGGCCTAACTAAGACTGGTGGTTTGCTAATGTACTCTTTAAGTGCCTAGAACTTGACTTGATCGGAAATGTGTACACCCAAGTGCAGGCGGTCAAGCTGTAGTAATAATTCGGTTTGAGTTAGGAGTCGAATCCACAGGGAGCTGTTGTTAGTGTTTCAAAGTAAGCAGTGGTGTGACGCCCCAAAAGTCTGGGGGTCCGTTGATCACCCATCAACTCGCGGAATACTCGTGGATATCATGTAACTAGATATCACGCCATTATGCCCCATTTATCGGGATCCATAATTTAACAAAATTCGGGCAGAGTCTCCTTCGCACGGGAAGCTCTACCCAAAACACAACCTGTGCAATATACAATCACATGACCCATCCGAGGTCTAATATACAACATTGACCGCACCGGGTCCATTTATGAGTAAATAATGACCACACCAGGTCCATTCATCTATACTCATATAAAAACATGTAAGGTTATATTAAAAATAGTCCATAACAGTTCGATTACAATTATTTTACATATATTAAATGCCCAAATCTTTGTTTTAACAAAAGTTATACAAAAACCAAGGTTAAAGGCCACAAGTCGGCCTCTCTTCACACTTGAGGCCCCGAATGAGAGCCATCCACCGGTGTATAGCCCGCACCTGAAATGTTTTCCGGTATAGGGTGAGCCACGCTCAATAGAGTATTCCCTACAGAGGCTACTCCCCATCCTAGATGCACATGGAATGTATACATGCAACAATCAACACATTTATCCATTCAAGCATTCCAATCAAGAATATGCATCACATGATAGGAATTCTATGTCATGCCATGAAATGAGATGAGACTCCTTCATGCACTTTAACCCGAGCCCTCACCGACTCCCACAACACAATGAAATGCCAATGTGTAATGAATCCATCAATTGACGAAAAATCCACCCAATGATCGTTTGAAATAAAAGTTGTTTTATTATAAAACCAAATCATTGATGGGTGTTACTCATTGAATGAGTACTTTATAAATCAAAATCTTGTGTCTTGTTGGGCAACGGATTTTGGTATCTCAACCACTGGTTCCGTAAACACCATCACTTTTCTGGAATTTCACCGCCGGGAAGTGTCTGAACCATGTGACCTGGTTTTGCACCCGAAGGAGAGTCTAGCCCTACTTGCTATATCCGACACAAGTTTTTCCATGCATGCAACCGTGCGACTCAATCGAATATTTAATCCAACTTTCCCGAGCCCACCCTTCAACCACCAAGAATGATGTTTGAATGAACCATGCCCAAACACATACACACACCCACACTTATGCCTAAGCCCATGAAATGGATGCCTCCGTGCAAATGCAATGTAATGTGTCATTGCATGTCAATGTCATATCCCATATGTAATGAATGTCATATGGACAATTTAACCCATATCAACATATTCCATGGCAATTTCTATCATATGTGTAAAATTACCATTATCCCTAACAATGTCAACATCTATCATGGCAAACTATATGACATGCATACAATTTCCATGATCATCATAATGCTAATATATCATAAAGCATATATCAATATACCCATTTCCAATTGTAAATCACACACTAAGCATATGATTTCAATTTCCCCAAAATAGCAACTTTGGTCATTTAAGGCATTCTATCAAATACCTTCAAAGCAACCCATCATGTTATCACACAAAATTGTCCACATAACATCAAGTACCAAGAAAATACACAAGTACTCCCACATATCAAAATCAAGCTAGAAATTAGTCTAAGCTATTTCTATACTCAATTCTTCATTTCCATAACAATAGGAAAGTGGTATATAACCACATACACCTAACCATCCCTTATGGACATTCAAGGTAGGAAATAAACCAAAGTAGGAAGAATCCTACCTCTTGGAGCGTAGAAATGAAGGTAGAACCTTCAAGAACACCAATACAAGCCCAAAAGTCTTGATTTTCCCAAAATTTCTCCTTGGATCTTCGGTAAAATCTCTTGTTTTTGGTATGGTTGCGTAGCCCTCGTCGCGTAGATGAAGTTTAATTCTTGGTCCGACGAATTCCGACCGACAGAACTCCGTGAATCCGAGAAAGAAGATTGGATTTTCTCTTTTTCTTTCTCTCCTTCAACTCCTACGTTGCCCACTGGTTTTCAGCAGACCAAGATCTGAAAAAATCAGATTTTAAACCCTTATTTATAATTTAAATACTTGGCCCGAGTCGCGCCACGTGTCCCCCACTTGTTCGGGTCCGTTTTCGCACCGAAACGATTAAATTTCGCTCCGATTCAAGCTCAAATATTTTTATTTCAACTTTCTTTAAATTATTTTTTTTAAATTTAAAATTTCGTTTTTGGGTCACCCGAGACCCGACTGCCTCGTAAAACACAAAAAATCTGACTATCTCGGAATTCGACGAAATTTGACAGGGTAACTAAATTTCGCGAGACGAATCCAACGACGAAGTCTATTGTGTCATCCGAGCTCTAGAAACATGAGTATTTTAAATACGCATTATAGTGGCAAATTACCGTTTTGCCCTTTTTTCAGAAAAAGTTTAAATTTTTTCCGGGTTTTACATTCTTCCCCCCTTAAAAGAATTTCGTCCCCGAAATTCACACACACATGCACATTTAACCACATGCATATGCAACAATCATATAACGCTAAGAACTATAAGAATGTACCTTCATCCTAGAATAAGAAAGGATAATTGGTACGGATAGTGCCCTCGCGCTCCCATGTCGCCTCCTCCACTCCTCGGTGCTGCCACAACACCTTTACTAGCCTCACGGTCTTGCCTCGCAAAACCTGATCCCGGCTATCCATGATACGTACCGGTCCCTCCTCGAAGGTCCCATCCGCATCAACAATCAACTCACCCCAATCCACCACATGTGTCGGATTTGGAGTATACTTCCGGAGCATAGACACATGGAATACCGCATGAACACCCGATAGATTTGGCGGTAACGCCAACCGGTAAGCAACTGTACCAACCCTTTCGAGTACCTCGAAGGGCCCGATATACCTCGGCGACAGCTTTCCCCGCTTGCCGAACCTGACCACTCATCTCTTAGGCATCACCTTCAAGAAGACATGATCTCCCACCTCAAACTCTAGAGGTCACCGCCGTCTGTCGGCGTAGCTCTTCTGCCGGCTCTGAGCAGTGAGAAGACGCTTCCGTATCAAGTCCACCTTCTCAGAGGTGTCCCTAACCAAATCCGGACCCGTAGAGGGTCTGTCTCCTACCTCTGTCCAACAAACCGGAGAACGACAAGGCCTCCCATATAGTGTCTCATAGGGTGCCATCTGTATGCTCGCCTGATAACTGTTGTTGTAGACATAGGCGGAGGGAGGTAGGGGCCAGGGTGGGCACGTGTCCCCCCTCAAAATTTTTTTTTTTTATTTGTTAGGTATATGTACTATATATTTATACATATATACTATGTGTGCCCCCTCATTTATATTAGGCCCACATTATTTACCCAAAATAATTAAAAAATTAAACACATTTTAAAAAAAAATTGAGCTCACTATTATCTATCTAAACTTATTAAAAAATCAAATATTTGACCTATCACAATTCATCCAAACCTATTAAAAAAACAAAACTTTTAGCCCAACATTAAAAACAAAATTTTTGGCCCAACATTAAAAACAAAACTTTTGGCCCACCCATCATTAAAAAACAAAACTTTTGGCCCACTTGACTAAAACCTATCTTATTTTTCCTCTTTTTTTTTTTTTTCTCTCTGTCTCACTCACTCCCAGCTGCCCACTGCCCAGCCACAAGAAAAAGAGAAGAAACAGAGAGAAGTTCAACACAAGAAAAGCTTAGTTCCTTCAGTTTCTTCAGTTTTTTTGTCCTTCCTTGCACCGACCTATAAAATTATTTTATACATTATATTTATCCCCTAAATTTTTGAAAATTTTAATAATGGTTCTAGTCTTTTTTTTTTTAAATAAATTAGTGGACCACTAACCCTCTAAAATAAATATGTTAGTTTTGGATTGAGTCAATGTTCTATTTGTATATTGACGAAAATACAATATTTCTCTTTATCTAATACAATGTTCGTTACTTTTTAAGAATAATTTTTAGTTTTCATTTACCATTTTTTTAATAATAGTAGTCTATAACCTAATAAAATACGATTGTATACAAAAAATAAAAGGTTGTAACCCAAAAATATTTCAAACTATTTTGAATAGGAAATTTCTCTATAAAATTGATAATGATCTCAACTAAATTTTGTAACTAAATAAAGAATAATTTTACTACGTACTTGTGATTGTGCGCATTGATACAAAATTAGTGAAAATTAATTTACATTTAAATCATATAAAAAATTTTAGAGATTTTAAATTTTTTTATATTTTATTGAAATATATAATTAGGTTAAAATGTACTAAAAAATTTATTTTGTATCTTTTTGTTAAGATTTTGTTTCGGCTAAATAAAAATTAAATTTACTATTTCACAATAATTTAGTGTTGATTCTTACTTTTTTTTTATTCTTGAACTGAATTTTTTTGTATTAATTTCGGCTAAATATTTTTTTATATCAGTTATATTTTGCCTCCATCATAGATATTTATGGCTCCGCCCCTGGAAATATACATTTTTTTTTTGAATTTTTTTATGTTAAATGGACTTCATATATCAAATATAATATAATAAATATAAATATATTATATAGTGTGATTGGTTAGAAGGAAAAAAATTAGAGTGCATAATTAAAGTGCCCACCCTGAGAAAAATTCCTGGCTCCGCCCCTGGTTGTAGACGAACTCCACTAAGGGTAAATGTTCTTTCCAACTACCCTTGAGATCTAGGACGCATGCCCGTAGCATGTCCTCTAAAGTCTGGATGGTCCTCTCCGACTGACCGTCCGTCTGGGGATGAAAAGCAGTGCTCATCATCAACTGTGTCCCCATTGCTCGCTGGAAACTCTCTCAAAAATGAGCCGTAAACCTAGGATCCCGATCCGATACTATAGATACGGGCACCCCATGCAACCGGACAATCTCCCGTATATACAACCTGTAGAATTCCTCCAGTGTGAAGGTCATCTGCACCGCCAAGAAGTGTGCCGACTTCGTAAGCCGGTCCACTATCACCCATACCGCGTCATGCCCTCGCGATGTTCGTGGCAAGTGAGTCACAAAATCCATCGTGACATGTTCCCACTTCCACTCAGCTACCTCCATAGGCTGGAGTAATCCCGCTGGTCTCTGGTGCTCAGCCTTTACTTGCTGACACGTGAGACATCGACGAACAAAATCCCCAACGTGTCTCTCCATCCCACTCCAGTAATACTGGCGACGAAGATCATGGTACATCTTCATGCCACCAGGATGCACAGCAAAACGGGAGCAGTGAAACTCCCTAAGAATCTCCTCTCTCAGATCTGCCGACTGGGGAACCACAATCCTTCCCCCAAACCGAAGACTACCATCCGTGTGAATGGCCCAGCCCTTGTCACATGTACCCGGTTCCTGATGGACAACATCTCCGTGTCCTGCCTCTGGGACTCTATCACTCTGCTCAGTAGAGAAGGCGTAGCCACCAAACTCCCCAAAGTACCCTGAGCTTGACCCATGTAGCATAGCCCGAACTGTCCCACAGTCTCGAGCATCTGCCATTCTCGGGAAGCCACACTAGCCAATACTCCCCGTGACTTCCGGCTGAGTGCATCAGCCACCACATTTGCCTTGTCGGGATGGTAATGCAAAGTGAAGTCATAGTCTTCCAGATACTCCATCCACTTGTGTTGCCTCATGTTGAGGTCCCACTGTGTAAAGATGTACTTCAGACTTTTGTGGTCCGAAAACACCTCGAATTGCTCACCGTATAGATAGTGGCGCCAAGCCTTCAAGGCAAAGACAATGGGCGCCAACTCCATGTCGTGTGTGGGGTAATTCTACTCGTGGTTCTTTAACTGCCGAGAACCATAAGTCACTACCCTCCCGGACTGCATCAAGACACAACCAAGTCCGTCCTTGGAGGCATCACAATACACTGTGTACCTCTGCCCCCTCTCGGGAACAATCAAAATAGGAGCTGAAGTAAGCCTCCTCTTCAACTCCTGAAATGCCTTCTCACATGAATCATTCCACTCAAACTTGACCTCATTCCGGGTCAATCTCGTCATAGGTGCAGCTAGTCGGGAAAAGTCCTCAATGAACCTCCTGTAATACCCCGCCAATCCCAAGAAACTGCGTATCTCGAAGACTGACTTCGGTCTCTCCCAACTCATAACTGCCTCAACCTTTTCCGGGTCCACGGATACACCCAAAGACGACACCACGTGTCCCAAAAATTTCACCTCCGTAAGCCAAAATTCACACTTGCTGAACATGGCGTACAACTGATGGTCTCTCAAGTCTGGAGAACAACCCTCAAGTGACCCTCATGCTCCTCCTCAGACTTGGAGTAGATCAGAATGTCATCAACAAAAACCACGACAAACTGATCTAGGTAGGGTTGGAACACCCTATGCATGAGATCCATGAATGCCGCCGGGGCATTCGTCAATCCGAAAGGCATGAAAGTAAACTCAAAATGCCCATACAGCGTTCGAAACGCCGTCTTAGGGATATCCGCCTCCCTAACCCTCAACTGATGGTAACCAGTGCGGAGGTCTATCTTGGAGTAGACACGTGCCTCTCTCAGCTGATCAAACAAGTCATCAATCATCGGCAAAGGATACTTATTCTTGATAGTAACCCTATTCAACTGCAGGTAATCTATGCATAGTCGAAGGGTTTTGTCCTTCTTCTTTGCAAATAACACCGGAGCGCCCCAAGGTGAGGTACTCGGTCTAATGAACCCCCTGTCCAACAATTCCTGCAATTGGACTTTGAGTTCTTACAACTCAGTAGGCGCCATCCTATGCGGAGTCATAGAAATGGGCGATGTACCTGGATGCAACTCAATAGTGAAGTCTACATCCCTATGTGGAGGTAATCCCGGTAGTTCATCCGGAAAAAACATCCTCATAATCACACATAACCTGAGGTAGACCCAACTCCTGTCTCGCCTCGTCCTCTAGGGTAAGGCTTGCTAGCCAACCCATCAACTGCCCGTGCCATCTAGAGTCGTACACGGCTTGAGGTAAAGCATCGTGCTTTACCCCCTGGAATTTGAAACAAACACCATCAGGCGTATAAGCAGTGACCCGCTTCCAATCACAATCAATGACGACTCGGTGTGCCGCCAACCAATCCATTCCCAGGATTACATCGAACTCCGACATGTCCATGACCCGAAGGTCCACGGTGAGTAGAATCCCTTAGATCTCTAACTCACACCCCCGACATATCTGATCAACCCTCGCCCTAGCACCTAGGAGAGAACTCACATGCAATGGCTCTGCTAAGGTCTCAACCTCTAAGCCCAAGTCTTTCACACAAGATGCAGCAATAAATGAATGTGATGCACCAGAATCAAATAATACTCTAGCCCATAAGCGAGAGAGTAGAAATGTACCATGTACCACTGACTGGTCTTCCGGCTCAATCTGAGGTATCATGGCGTAGACACGCCCCTAGGTCCCCGAAGTTCTGGCTTGTGAGCCCTGCCCTCGACCCCGACCCATACCCTGGCCCATCTGGCCTGCTTGCGGAGTTCCCGCTTGTGAAGTGGTAGGAGCCTGTGCAACTCCTTGGAACGGATATTGGCTTCCCTGGCCCATAGTAGGGTAGGAAGGAGTGTAGTGAGACTGTGAATATCCCACTGATGGCTGGGACTGAGACGCCCCCTGACCCTGGGATCCCTGCCTCTAAGGACAATCCCGCTTCATATGCCCCGGTTGGTGGCAATGATAGCAAGTCTGTTGGCCAGCCTGAAAAGAAGGTCTCTGATTTCTCCTACCTCAAGAGGACTGACCTTGACCTTGGCCTTAATAGTCGCGGCCCTGCCCTTGATGCCCCTGCGGAGCAGAAGTTCTCTGCCTCTTCCCCGCACTAGAAGAAGAGGATTGACCCTCATTCTTCTTGCCTTTACCACCCGCTTCCCGGATGTTCCTTGCATCATCAATCTCTTTCTCAATGGCCATAGTTGTCGTGACCATCGTGTCCAAGTCTTGTAGAAGAAGACCCACAATTTTACCCCGGATGGACAACTTCAAGCCCTCCTCAAACTTACGTACTTTGGCCATGTCTGTGGCCACATAATCGTCGGCGAAACGGGCTAATTCAGTGAACTTAGCCACGTATTCCATTACCGACATCGTTCCTTGCCTCAAGTCTAAGAACTCCCGGGCCTTTGCGTGTCGAGCAGCTGCCGGGAAGTACTTACCCATGAAGAGTTCCTTGAACTCTGCCCAAGTCATTGTCCCCAAGTTCTTTGAGGTCTTGATCCAATCCTACCACACTTGGGATTCTCCCTCTAGCTGAAAAGTAGCTAAGGTTATCTTCGTAGCATCGGAGGTGATCTCCATTGCCCCTATGACCTTGTCTACTTGCCGGAACCAATGATCAGCTACCATTGGGTCCGCCCCTCCCATGAAGATCGGAGGCTGATGTGCCTTGAACTTCTGGAGATAACTTGAGCCTCATTGGCCCCCACTTGCACTAGTCTGTGCAATGGTAGCTGCTGTAGCACTGGCCTGTGCAATAGTAGCAACCTCAGTACCAATAGCCTCCATGAAGGCTTGTTGGTCAAAGGCCAGTGGTGGTTGGTTGTTGTTCCGTCCACCCCAACGTCCCCTTCCTCTAGTTGCCATCTACACACACATGAGATAGCAATAGACCAACCACTTAGTATCCCAAAGTTAGGGATCAAACACAAACGTTGAAAATTCTCTCATTGTCCCCCCTAGTAGAACATGTGTCACATACTAGTAGACGTTTAACCCTTGAACTATCTCGTTCATCCCTTTTCCGAACCCAAGGTTATGTTTTCTAACCCTAGTGTTCCTCATTTCCATATACATTCTACCATGTATATAATTCAAACAACAAGTAACACATAAAATGTAGCATATAATCATGTAGCAAGTTAAGCACATAACATGAAATGCACAATGCATGCAATGGTCTAGACCCATGCCCATCAAACCCTAGGTAATTCGTATACCTATGCTCTGATACCAAGCTGTGACACCCCAAAAGTCTGGGGGTCCGTTGATCACCCATCAACCCGCGGAATACTCGTGGATATCATGTAACTAGATATCACGCCATTATGCCCCATTTATCAGGATCCATAATTTAACAAAATTCGGGCAGAGTCTCCTTCGCACGGGAAGCTCTACCCAAAACACAACCTGTGCAATATACAATCACATAATCCATCCGATGTCCAATATACAACATTGACCGCACCGGGTCCATTTATGAGAAAATAATGACCACACCGGGTCCATTCATCTATACTCATATAAAAACATGTAAGGTTATATTAAAAATAGTCCATAACAGTTCGATTACAATTCTTTTACATATATTACATGCCCAAATCTTTGTTTTAACAAAAGTTTTACAAAAACCAAGGTTAAAGGCCACAAGTCGGCCTCTCTTCACCCTTGAGGCCCCGAATGAGAGCCATCCACAGGTGTATAGCCCGCACCTGAAATGTTTTCCCGTATATGGTGAGCCACGCTCAATAGAGTATTTCCTACAGAGGCTACTCCCCATCCTAGATGCACATGGAATGTATACATGCAACAATCAACACATTTATCCATTCAAGCATTCCAATCAAGAATATGCATCACATGATAGGAATTCTATGTCATGCCATGAAATGAGATGAGACTCCCTCATGCACTTTAACCCGAGCCCTCACCGACTCCCACAACACAATGAAATGCCAATGTGTAATGAATCCGTCAATTGACGAAAAATCCACTCAATGATCGTTTGAAATAAAAGTTGTTTTATTATAAAACCAAATCATTGATGGGTGTTACTCATTGAATGAGTACTTTATAAATCAAAATCTTGTGTCTTGTTGGGCAACAGATTTTGGTATCTCAACCACCGGTTCCGTAAACACCAGCACTTTTCTGGAATTTCACCGCCGGGAAGTGCCTGAACCATGTGACCGGGTTTTGCACCCGAGGGAGAGTCTAGCCCTACTTGCTATATCCGACACAAGTTTTTCCGTGCATGCAACCGTGCGACTCAGTCGGATATTCAATCCAACTTTCCCGAGCCCACCCTTCAACCACCAAGAATGATGTTTGAATGAACCATGCCCAAACACACACACACACCCACACTCATGCCTAAGCCCATGAAATGGATGCCTCCGTGCAAATGCAATGTAATGTGTCATTACATGTCAATGTCATATCCCATATGTAATGAATGTCATATGGACAATTTAACCCATATCAACATATTCCATGGCAATTTCTATCATATGTGTAAAATTACCATTATCCCTAACAATGTCAACATCTATCATGGCAAACTATATGACATGCATACAATTTCCATGATCATCATAATGCTAATATATCATAAAGCATATATCAATATACCAATTTCCAATTGTAAATCACACACTAAGCATATGATTTCAATTTCCCCAAAATAGCAACTTTGGTCATTTAAGGCATTCTATCAAACACCTTCAAAGCAACCCATCATGTTATCACACAAAATTGTCCACATAACATCAAGTACCAAGAAAATACACAAGTACTCTCACATATCAAAATCAAGCTAGAAATTAGTCTAAGCTATTTCTATACTCAATTCTTCATTTCCATAACAATAGGCAAGTGGTATATAACCACATACACATAACCATCCCTTATGGACATTCAAGGTATGAAATAAACCAAAGTAGGAAGAACCCTACCTCTTGGAGCGTAGAAATGAAGGTAGAACCTTCAAGAACACCAATACAAGCCCAAAAGTCTTGATTTTCCCAAAATTTCTCCTTGGATCTTCGGTGAAATCTCTTGTTTTTGGTGTGGTTGCGTAGCCCTCGTCGCATAGATGACGTTTAATTCTTGGTCCGACGAATTCCGACCGACGGAACTCCGTGAATCCGAGAAAGAAGATTGGATTTTCTCTTTTTCTTTCTCTCCTTCAACTCCAACGTTGCCCACTGGTTTTCAGCAGACCAAGATCTGAAAAAATCAGATTTTAAACCCTTATTTATAATTTAAATACTTGGCCCGAGTCACGCCACGTGTCCCCCACTTGTCCGGGTCCGTTTTCACCCCTAAACGATTAAATTTCGCTCCGATTCAAGCTCAAATGTTTTTATTTCAACTTTCTTAAAAAAAAAATTTTTAAATTTAAAATTTTATTAAAATTTCGTTTTTGGGTCACCCGAGACCCGACTGCCTCGTAAAACGCGAAAAATTCGACTATCTCAGAATTTGACGAAATTTGACAGGGTAACTAAATTTCGCGAGACGAATCCAACAGCGAAGTCCATTGTGTCATCCGAGCTCTAGAAACATGAGTATTTTAAATACGCATTATAGTGGCAAATTACCGTTTTGCCCTTTTTCAGAAAAAGTTTAAATTTTTCTCGGGTTTTACAAGTGGTGGAGACCAGTTGGTTGTATCCTTTGAGATTTGAAATTGTGGTGTTCAGGATTCTTTCTAGACAGAATATAAGATTCTTTCCAGGAGAGTTTTCTAAACAAAATGTGGGATAAGCTTTAATATAAAAAAGTCACTCTTTAGTTCAAGGCTTTGGACGTGTAGTTAATTATCCGGTTTATTATAATTGTGTTTGATAACTCAATTAACCCCCGTGTCAACGGCAGGTTAATCAGAAGATAAAGGTGGATTGTGAGAATTAAGAACATGATTCCGAGGTCTTCCTAGAAGTTTACAAGAATTGTCTGTGCCGAGACTTAACCCGTCTACAAACAAGCAAGTGTTTCTACAAGACCTCCAATCATGACATTAATGCTCCTAGTCCATTCTTTAATTGAAGCACAATAATGGTGAAGATTGACGGGTAGTTATGAAGATCTAGCCGGGGTACTTGCCTTGAATCGATGAGTCTTTCTATGCAAGAGTTATCTATGTTATAGAAAGAACTCCTGATTATACAAATTACCCTAGCTTTGCTAGATGCAATCAATCATTCAATAAGTAAGGGGAATATAAAGCATTAAGCATAATTGAAAATGCACAGATATAACTTCCGGATAATTTCTACACGTCCATCACCTCTCACTGAAGAGTGAATGAAAAACTACTCACTCTTCATGGCTTTGGTAAAGCTAGAAAAGTGTGTGATGCTCATTCATCCAAGTAGAGAAGTTACAAGATAAGGTACAATAAACAAGGAGTCGATCTTCGACAAAGAATGAGTGAATCACGTTCCACCCTTCATGGCTTTGGCGAAGCGCTAGAAAAGTGGAAGAGTTTCACTCCTCTAAGGGAAGAAAGAAGCTCAAGCATTGGAAGTGAATGAAACACATATTAAAAATAGAAGAAAAGTAGTCACTTTTGGAGGGTGATCCACAACCAAAAGTAATCTATCTTTCTTCTAGACATGAAATTAAAAGAGACAAATTACAATAAAAGAAGGCAATACTTAAATTAGAAGAAAGCAATAATACAACAAAACAATTACTTTTGGAGGGTTTTCCACAACCAAAGAGATCTCCTTTTTACAAGCCCCAAGAGGTGGTATTTATAGGCAACCAAAAGATGGCCTTTACAAGCCCCAAGAAGATCTTGAATTACACTTTGATCCCCCTTTGTTTTGCTTTAATAATTGGCACCATATAGTTTGTAGCTTTGATAATTGGCTCCTCAGTAATTTGTAGTTTTGACACAATTGGCTCCCCAGTAATTTTGACGCACAAAACCCTGAAAAGAACAACAATTAATGCATTATTCCTAATTCACACACTAACCCTAATTTGACTTACTTTGACTAGTTTAACTTCATTTTACTAACACAATTGACCTATTAACTTAATTAAATTATGCATTAATTAGGGTTAATCAGAACGCATTTTCGCACTCTAAGGTCCATTTGAAAGCTTTCCTTAGGGTCTTAAAGAAAGGAATGCATTTGTCGTTGGCTTTAGAGATAAACCTCTTTAAAGCCACGACTCTCTGTGTTAGCACCTAGACCTCCTTAATGCTTCTTGGGGATCTCATATCTACTTGTGCCTTAATTTTCTCCAGGTTGGCCTCTATTCCTTTTTGATTCACCATGAATCCTAAGAACTTTCTTGAGGATACCCCAAAGGCATACTCAGCCAGGTTAAATTTCATGTTAAACCTCTTAAGGATATCGAACGTATCTCTTAAATGCTCTATATGCTCAATGGCTTTGAGGCTCTTGACAATCATGTCGTCAACGTACACCTCAATTGAGTGGCCAATGAGCTTCTTGAACATGTGGCTCACCATATGTTGGTAGGTGGAGCCTGCATTTTTTAACCCAAATGGCATGACCTTGTAACAGTAGGTCCCATCTTCGGTTATTAAGGAGGTCTTCTCTTGATCTGACTCATACATCATAATCTGGTTATAACTCGAGAATGCATCGATGAATGAAAGCAACTCATAACTAGCTGCGATGTCTACCAAGATGCTGATTCTTGGATGTGGAAAGCAATCCTTTGGGTAGGATTTGTTTAGATTAGTGAAATCTACATAAAGTTGCCACTTTCCACTTGTCTTCTTTTCCAATACCACGTTGGCAAGCCATAGTGGGTATTGAAATTCTCTGATAGATTTTGCATCCAAAAGCTTTGTGACTTCTTCCTTTATTGCCCGATTGCACTTTGGGTGAAGCTTCGCCGCTTCTGCCGAATCGGTTTGTAGTTTGGATCAACATTCAACTTGTGAACAATTACTGTAGGGTTAATTCCACTCATATCAGATTTTCTCCAAGCGATCTTTGGTAGAGTTGAGGAATTCTATCAATGAAGTCCTTAGGTTTTCTTCAAGCATTATTTTTATGGACGTAACCTACTCGGAGATGTCTCCGATCTAAACAGGTTCAAGTCTTCTACAAGCTACAGGTGTTTTGGGTACTCTCTGTGATCTAGGGAGCACTTGAAGGGTTTCGTGATGCTTTGAAGACATATAACACTCTCGAGCTGCAATCTGGTCCCCTCGCACCTCTCCAACCCCTTCCTTGGTTAGAAATTGCATTAGGAGATGGTATGTGGATGGAACGACCCTTATAGCATTAAGGCTTGGGCAACCCATGATGACGTTTTACTCCAAGGACAGTCTAGTACCAAGAAATTTGTCATGACTGTAGTCTACCGTGGGCCCAACCCAACTATGAGTAGTACAACAATGAATCCAATGGGATGAGCCTTCTCCCCTGAGAATCCAATGAGTGGCGCAGCTACTAGGGCTAGTGTTTCTCTGCCAATGTACAACTTATCAAGGCTAAGGAAAAAATGATATTTGTCGATCTTCCACAATCTACAAGAACTCTTTTCACGGTGTAATTGGCTATTGTCTAGGTAACCACCAGCGGGTCGTTATACGGGTGCTAAACACCACTCAAATCTCCTTTGAAGAAAGTAATTGGTAGCTCCGTTTGGGGCTTCTTCCCCGAATTTACTAAGCTTACATCTAGCTCGGACTTTATCTTCCGGGTATGAGCTCGTCTAGCAGAGCTACTTTCTCCTCCTCCTGTAAAGCCTTTAGAGATCACTATAACCTCCCCTACTGGTTGCTTGTGTGGGTTCTCCTCTTGGCGGTGTTGAAAATCATTCTTCTCCTTTCTTTGGTATTCTATATACCTCCTACCTCCCCCAAGTCTCCTTTTTGAATTAGATCCTCAATTTGGTCCTTTAGAACCAGACAATCTTCTGTGTTGTGACTATAGTCCCTATAGAAGTCGCAGTATTTATCTCTGAATCTCTTATTGGGATGTGTCTTCATCTTCCATGTCCATCAAAGGACCATTTCATCTTGGATCTGGAGAGGATCTGCTCTACAGAGGTGTTTAGGGGAGTGTACTTCTACACTGGGTCATTAGGAATGCGAGGACCTAGGCGATCTCCTGCACTGACCCTCTCTAGATAGTTCTTCTTGGGACTTCCAGCTCTTTTCTCTTTACTTGATGAATCCCTATTCTTTTGTCATTTCACCGGTCTTCTCGTTTATCCTCTTGGCTGCTCCGAGCTAGGAGGGTATCTTCAGCATTCATGTAGCACTGGGCTCTTGTCAATAGCTCTACCATTGACATGGGCGACTCTTTGGAGAAAGCGAAGAGGAACTGAGAAGATTGCAATCCCCCTATAAAGGTGATCAAGGCAACCTTGTCATCCACATTATCAATTTGTAGAAACCCTTTAGTAAAATGATTAACATATTCTTGCAACGTCTCTCCCATAGACTGCAATACATTTAGGAGGTAGGTTGGGGGTCTTCTGTGGGCCCATCCTCCGATGAAGTACTAGATGAAGGAAGTGCTTAACTCAATAAAAGTTTCGATTGAGCTCGGCTTCAACTTGTTGACCCAATGTCTTGTCATTCCTTTGAGTGTGGTGGCGAATGCTCGACACATGATTTGATCTGGGACATTGTGGAGCATCATCAGAGATCTGTAAGTTTCTAGATGGTCTAATAGATCCTTCGCAATGTCATCTTAAACCTTTCTGGTAGGGGTAATTCGCAATGGCCTGCATGAATGGTGATTTAGTATGCTAAACTAAAGCCTTGAAAACCTTAGGGGCCTGGGCTTTTACTGTATTCATGACATTCCCTAATTTTCATTTACTTCTCGAAACCTTCATTCCCATTGATCATTGACATGAGGTCAAGCAACCTCTTCTTCAATTCCTTGATTTCTTTCTCCAACCTCTTCACCTTTACATACTCCTTTTCTAGTGGGGGCGCAGCCCTTCGTCCCACTAGGTGGGTACTAGGGCGTTCAGGTTTCCGATCAGCCTCCGGTTCCTTTGATGCCTTCATTACTACCATAGGATTTGAAATTTGTGAAAGCATTTCCCACAGACGGTGCCAACTGTTGATCCCAAAAGCAGCACTAGTGGATTGTTTGATGACTCTATGATTCCCGTTGAGCTCCTACAAGGAATTCAAAGACTGGAGGGGCTTTGAGGATCGACCCTCCGTTGATTAAGTTAGCAAAGGCAGAAAAATTTTAACTGGAATTGAGTTAGGAGGAATTACTTACTTGGTTTCTAGCTTGCCCCTCTCCTTTATAGGCTTTTAGCTTCCTTTACCGTTAGAGCTCCCTCAACTACTTTTCAAATAAGGCGATCTATTAAGTGGACTCTCCTTTCCGTAGTTGGAGCTGGTTTGAGCTATTAAGAGTGAATTGGCGAAGCAGCTAGGATCGGCCGGGTATATCTCACCAGATCACATATCTCATGGCCCTTGTGCCTCCTCACATGCTTTGGGCATGCACGTGCTTTGGCGTGCACGTGCTAGCTAGATTAACATCCATCAAATATCATGTTGATTAGTTCAGGATTACCTCAGAACTTGTGAAGGGGGGTTTTGCTTTCATAAAATTATATTTTAAATAAATTACCTCACAAGAAGATGGACAAAACCCCTTACGAATTATGGAAAGGTTGGAGTGTTTCCTATAAATATTTAAAAGTGTGGGGGTGTTTGACTAAGGTGATGGTTCTTATTCCCAAAAGGATTAAAATAGGATCAAAGACCATTGATTGCATATTTATTGGTTATGCAATAAATATTAGTGCATATCATTTTTTTGTGCATAAATATGATATTCCTGATATACATGTCAATACAATTATTGAATCTAGAAATGTATAATTCTTTGAAAATATTTTTCCTTGTAATAATGCATATGATGGGAGTTCTTTTAAAAGAATTAATGATACTGCGACTAGTAATATAGACTATGAATTTATAAACGAAGAAAGTGATGAGACACATAGATGTAGTAAAAGGGCAAGGACTTTCCTGTCCTATGGTCCTAATTTTTTTACATATCTGTTAGAAAATGAACCTCAACACTTCAAGGAAGTGATGTCCACTCCTGAAGCATCTTTTTGGAAAGAAGTTGCAAATAATAAAATTGAATCCATCATGCAAAATCACAACTAGGAATTAGTAGATCTTCCTCCGAGAAGTAAACCATTAGGGTGTAAATGGATTTTCAAAAGGAAAATGAAAATTGATGGATCAATTGATAAGTATAAGACTGGACTTGTAGCTAAAGGTTACACGCAAAAGGACTGCCTTTATTACTTTGATATATATTCTCTTGTTAAGAGAATAACATCCATTCGCATGGTCATAGCTATTGCAACGTTATATAATCTTGAGATACACTAAATAGATGTAAAAATAGCTTTCTTAAATAGTGACTTAAATGAGGCAATTTGTATGGAGTGTTTGCTTCCCAAAAGTGGTGAATAATAAACTATTTCCCAAGCCTAGGAAAAATTATTGTATAATAACTCACAAGTCGTCTCTATAGGGAAAATGATGAAAAAATTGAATGGTGATGAGATTTAAATAAAATTAAAAATCATTTAGTTCAAAAGTGTGGTGATAATCAATAAAACTAAGAAACGATATTAAAACAAACCAGGTAATCATCAAATTTTATCTCACCATGAATAAAAAATTTGACCTAATTTATAACTCATCCAAGATCGTAATCAAACTCACTTGGATGGAGAATATTCAACTAAAACCAAAATTTAGAAAATATGTATTTTGATTGAATTAATTAATTTATGAAAGAATTAATATCATGTTGATTGCAGGGATTCTAAAAATTATCTATGTCAAACTTAATTGTCTACGAATAAGCAAAGATATTTACAAGTCAACTATGTTTTCAACAACAATCATTTCAATCAATAAAAATAATTTGAAACATTAAAACCCTAATTAAGTTAAAACTACCCATGCACGGATGAGAATTCCTCATCCAATCATACCATAATTAAACTATTCACTCATATTCAATGTAAAATCAAAAAAAATTATAAAAAACATGATAATTGAAATAAAAACTAAAAATTATAGTAAAACCAAAATATAAACCAAATACCTTATATCGAAAACAAAAATTGAGAACGATTACAAGAACTACGAATCGAATGTACTTTTCTTGTAATAAATAAATAAACTTGGTAAAAACAATGCTCTATAATTGCTTAGACATAAAAAATGATAAAGAACCCTAAAAACCCTAGTTGATAATGTTGAACGAGAGAGAGAGAGAGAGAGAGAGAGAGAGAGAGAGAGAGCGCGCGTGCGCTAAATGTGCAAAGGAAATCAACTTCATAAAGAGATTGGTTGATAATCGACTTCCCTCCTCACTCTCTTCAATTTCGGCCTTTATAGAATAGATTAACTGATAATTTCTCTTCCTTCTTTTTCTATTTTTGACCACCAATTAAACTTGTGAAAGTCCTCAGCCGATAGACTTCACAGAGAGTCATAAATTGCATTTTAACTATGATGAACTGGTAGAAAGCATACCCGACCTACTAGTAGAAAAGTTTTTATTCCAGATAAACTTGTAGGTAAGTAACAAAGAACTGGTAGAACTGTTCTCTGTCTCAAATGAATCGGTAGGTCAAATAGTAATGAACTGGTAGCACAAGTCTTTGTTTCAGATAAACCAGTAGAACTCCATTTCTACTAGTAGAACCCCTTTCTGATGCCTGATGATTGGTAGAACTAGCATTTTTCTGAATTCTTGCTGCAATGGGGTGGTTCGAAATATGGCTCACCTAGCTTACTTCCTAAGTTCTCCAAAGCATTAAAATAAATGTAAAACACCGTCCTTACATCGAATTACCAGCAAGACACAAAATTTTCTCATAAATCGTAAACTCAACTAAAACAAAACATATAGCTAATAATTAAAGCTAAAATGAATGGTTCAAGACATAAAATATGTAATATTATGCACTCAACATGGATCAACCCGAAGGGTTCATTTCTCTAGACAAGAGAAGAAGGTATGCAGACTCGTTAAATCACTTTATGGTTTAAAACAAGCACCAAAACAATGGTATGAGAAATTTGACAAAGTCATGATGTCAAATAGATTTACAATCAATGAATGTGATAAATGTGTCTATGTTAAGGACACAAATAATGAATATTTCATTATTTGCTTATATGTGGATGATATGCTTATTCTAGCTAGTAACAATGATATCATTAAAGTTACCAAGAAAATGTTGTCTAGTAAATTTGATATAAAGGATTTGGGTGTTGCAGATGTTATACTAGGAATTAAAATTTCTAGAACATCTGGTGAACTTATAGTATCTCAGTCACATTATATTGAGAAAATACTTGAGAAGTTCGATAAGAATGAAAGTAGTATTGATAGAACACCAGTTGATATAAATCTTTATTTGTCTAAAAATACTAGGTAAGACATATCACAATTGGAATACTCTTGTATCATTGACAATCTAATGTATGTCATGAACTGCACTAGACCGGATATAACATACTCAGTTAGTAAATTTAGTAGATATAAGAGTAATTAGGGAGTAGACCATCGGAAGACAATTATCAGGCTTTTAAGATAATACCCTGAATTTTTGATTGCACTATACAAGATATCCAGTTATACTTGAAGGGTATAGTGATGCTAACTGAATTTTTGATATGAAGAATACAAAGTCTACAAGTAGTTATATTTTTACACTTGATGGTGAAGCTATTTATTATAAATCCTCTAAGCAAACGTGTATTGTCAAATCCACAATGTAATTTGCATTTATTGCTTTAGATAAAGTAGGAGAGGAAGCTGAGTGGCTTCACCAATTTTTAGAGGATATTCTAATATGGACTAAACTTGTGCCAGCAATTTATATACATTGCGATAGCTAATCTGTAATTGGAAGGGCACAAAATGACATGTATAATAGTAAGTTTAGACATATAGGTTGCAGACATAAATACCGTTAGACAATTGCTCTCATGGGATAATTTCTATTGATTATATAAAATCAAAGGATAATCTAGAGGATTCACTTGTTAAAGGTTTGATGAGAAAGCAAATAAATTGCACAACAAGGGGAATGAAGCTAAAGCCTATGACTTAAGAATCAACTTAATGACAACCTACCTAATTGACTAGAGATCCAAGATTTAGGTTCAAATGGACAACCAAATTACACGTGATTCAAAAGAAGCACCAATGAGATAATTTCTCCTACCTATTCCTGTGATAAAATAGTGTTGCTTCCAGAGTTTATTAAGGTAAATTATACTTTTAATGAATTTTATACCTTAGAAATCCAAATAAGATATTGCAGGATATTTCTAATAGTAGTCACCTATATGGGTGTGAAGGGGCCGCTTCTGTGAGAATTTATAAAGGCTGAATTCTCTAAAGTACTCATGAAAACCAGTAGTTGTTTATGGTCAAAATGAACATAATCATGAGAACCAATTACATTAAGAAAGAGACTGTGTCAAGTCTATTCGATCTGATTTATCAAACAACTGAATAGTTTAAGACACGTTCACTATTCAGCCGGTAAGGTTGATGGGCTTTTACTAGGGAAGGTTTAAGGTCAAAAGCTACATATCTTGATTCATGATCATTCTAAGATGTACTATCTATAGTGTGTTAACATTATCATTTGCATACTAACAACTAATTTTCCATTAATGTGGGAGATTGTTGGAACCAAAGAATTTTTTGTGAATTAAAACTAAATTTTTTGTAGACTTTGAGTCTAAATTAAAATAGAACCCGCTCATAGTTTTGAGTAAACTTTCGTAGGTTCGTGTGGTGACTTTTCGGATCAGTCACCATTCTGTCTATAAATAACCCAAATATATAACCATTCTGTACGAATATATAATTTATAAGATTGAGGAAGTCATTAGTATTCATAATTTTGGCATTAAGCAATCTGCATTTTCTGAGAGTACAATCACAATTTTGGTTCACTTGGCATTTAGATTGGAGTGCTATTTCTAAATGTGTGAAAATTATTGTGTCCTGAGAGGCAGACGCTTTGATTTCCATAAGTACCAAATGTGAGGGCAAAATCTGTCTTAAGGACATAGTATCATACACTAACTTTGATCTACATAAAGTTCAATCACAGTTTATGATCTGCAAACAGGTTAATTTATTTATTGTTTAATTATAGATATATGTGTTACTGTTTTTATTCTTAATTGTTACTATTTTATTCTAAATTGCAGGATGCAAATAAAAAATTTCAATAAGTAATTTCGCTATATTTAGAAAATATCCAAACAACAGATATTAACAATAGTTGAGGTTCCATTGTTTTGTTCAAGGTGAGATTACAATATTGAAGGAGATTCAGGTAAATATGGGCGGGTTTCAACTCGTTTGAGGTCAAGTTATAATTCAATGGGGTTTGATGCGTGGCTAGGTTGGGGATTAGAAGTTAGATGGATGAGAATACGTCGTGGTTAATTGATAATCTAGGTAGGATAATTATTGAAATAGTTATGGTGGAGTAGGAGGCAGTCGGGATAGGTTACAACAAAAAGAAATTGTAATTATAATATTAAGATCAGTCCAAATGTTCAAATCAATTATGAATTGGTAGGATCAATCCCTAATACCTATTTTATGGGAACATCAGTCATTTTATAAAATAAATACGATACCAAAAAATAATTTTTTAATACGGTATTTTTACTCTTTTGGTTGACATTTATGAAAATACAGAGATCTAAAAGTGTAAGTTAATGTTTGACAATTAGAAACATTAGATTTGAAGTATTAGATTTTTTTTTTTTTCATATACCAATGATGGCTTCCTAATTCCTATCAATTAGTCTTTTGCGTGTGGTTTTCTTTCCATAACAACGAACTAGTTGGCTTTTCTTCGTGTTGTTGGCTTTTCTTCGTGTTCTGTAATTACAATGGTTGCTACTAACCATTATAGTCTTAAACCATTTGCAGATGTGGTTAAAGACTATTTGTCATTTTGCAGAAATTTGGTAAAAATTTCATCTGCTAATCAAATTTTTTTTTTTTTTTTGCTTCTGGTAATCCAATCATTTATCTGATTGTGCTACTTGAGAAGTTAGTACTGTTTTACCAATGGGGACGCAAAGTTTTGATTTCATATAATGATAGTATTAGAACCTAATTGGCTGATTTGATGATAGATATATTAACTTATAACACAAGATGATAAAATAAGATGAACTTGACATGACAAGAACTTGAAAATAAATAAACTAATAAACACATATAATAGATAGGTCAGATTAGTATGGACACATTTGGAAGAAAATGTGAATTTCAAACATGGATCATCTGATTTTTGCACCATAAACTGTTTTAACTAATATTATCGAAAAAAAAAGATCCCAATCATTCATTTTTTTGGTTCGTGAGTTGCACAAAAATGATATAAACACAATATGAAAATAACACATTCCCAAATAAAATAACAAAAAGATAATATAATTTAAAAAGACATGAACTCAAAAGTATTCTACATGAACATGACGGCTCGACTGAAACCCTATTTAGTAAATTGTTGTTGTTCGATTAACAAAGAACCTCTTTCAATATTGAGATTTCATTATTAATTTATCAACAATAATAAATTAAGCAAGCACATTAAGTCGTATTTCTCATAATATAAGCATAGAATTGGAAGAAAAGAAGGCCATTTTCAATGAAGATAGCATTCCATTAGGAAAGCAACCTTAATTGAGAAATTAATGTACAACATTCCATGTTGAACATGTAATTGCATGCATTTTATAATAAGCAATAGGCCAAGCACTACTGACCTCTTCAACGATAAAAAAGAGGCTAGTGGGTGATAATTTAATGAAGAAGTCATAATTATAATCATCAAAGTTTTACCATTATTAGTCCTAAGTAGAGCACCATGGTTATGGGGTGCCCATTGTATCAATTTCCCTAGCTTTTTTAACTTCTACATAGGGCAAAGTGTTTATGAGTTGTAGCATAAACGATTTATCTATGATATATAAGTATTTTTTCAATGATATACGAAAAATAATATGCAACGTACATTTTGAATTTAAATTATTTATAACAATTGATTACAAAGATAAAAAAAATAAAATAAAACAATAAAAATAAACTTTACCGATATTACACTCAGGTCTGATCTATTAAAAAAGATATTCAAAAAGAAGATTTGTAATATATTAGCGTTGTCAATAAGAATTCTACGTTTCACAGTATGAGTGTTAATGGGTCATAGCATGTCATGCTTTTAAGTTATTAAAATCATCTCATGTCAAAAATTTATTTATTTTTTGGTCAGAATATAAACATGCCAAAATTTTGTCCAATTTAAACCTAATTCATATATGATCATGGCACAACATAATCGTGTCTTGTAAAATTTCTGTTGTATTTAACCAATCTTGTTTATGAAAATTGATAGATTCGCTTGTTTAGCAATATTAGTTCTTAATTCAAATAATGATGAAATAAACTGAACCACTGATGTATCTTCATCGGTTACACAATTTGTGTGGGGTTCATAAACGTGCCTCTGCTCTTCCTTCATTAAAAGTTAGGTCTTTTTAGAGTGGGTATGAACTATGGTTTAAAATACTTGTGACTGTATATCAAGCATTGGTAAGTGAAACTCTTGTGCATATTTATGTTTAAAAAAATAATGGTCAATAACATATCCATCTGGTTTTGCACCTAGTGGTGTTTTTTTAAAACTGGCCTCGTGGTTTAGTTGATTAAAAAGGATGGGAAACTTGGAAGGGTATTTTGGGAATATATAATACTGCAATCACTGTTTCTGGTATAATAAACAGTAAAGAAAGATATCGAAGAATAAGTCGAGTAAAATTAAAAACTTCAACAGGGAACCGCACTAGTCAACTTTGCGAGGCTTTAGTCAGTCCCATCCCCGGGTGGATAGAGAAAACTGAATAATTTTTTGTAGAGAAAGAGGAAGAGAGAGACAGAGAGAACCAAGTAGAGAGAGAAAGACCTTTCAAGAGAGAGAAGATGGAGAGAGAAAGTTAAAGCTACGAGGAGAGGGCCAGAGAGAGGTCATTGTGTTTTTTTAGATAGAGAGAGAGGAGCGAGGGGAGAAAGGTGAAAAGGGTTGGAAGAACAAGAAGAGAAAGAAGTAGAGGAGAGAGAGATGTCTGGGAGATGTAGTGTGGAATAGGGGGCAAAGCTGCAGCATTTGGTCTCTACAATCCTCAGCAAAAACAACACCCTCTTTTTTCAAAGCACCTCTAGTCGGTACTACCACTTTTCCCGGCAACTTTCCCGGACTCTTTTCGCCGGAAAAATACCGCCGGCAGCTCCTAACCCTTCTGTCTTTTCCCATTTCACAAAGAAGTCGAGCTTTTTTCTTTCTTTTTTCCTTTCTTTTTTAGGAAACTATGCAACCAGCTTTTTTTTCGTTTTCGTACGTTTCCTGGGAAAATACAAGAAACTTTTTTCTTCCTGAGATGAGAAAGATAACCATAGCAAACAGCCCACACTTTGGACACTTTTGATTCTCATATTTCGAAATCTGAGTACTTATTTCGTCTACTCTGCTGAGAATATCTAGTTCAAGCTCCTATTTTAGGTGGATTCGATTCGATTCTCGAGATTCTGTATTTTGTTGTGCATGTTTTCGACGGAGCTCCGATTAGTTGCCTGGAAAATGAATCTAGGGTGATGTTTTCCGATCACTGCTAACCTTCAGTAGAGTCGCCGGCAAATCTGTACAATGAAGGCTTCGGCGGCTTGTGCCGGAGCTCAATCGGCGACGGAGACCACCATTCCCGGTGAAGGTCAGAGTCTCTCTCTTTATATATATATATTGAAACCACTGTGAAGAATCAGAAAATAACACCTCCATTTGCTTTACCCTTGTGTCTTTTCTGTACCCATTTTTTGGAAAAATATGAGGGATTTTTCAGCTTTTCTAATCTTCTGGCTCGTTTGGTGTGAATAGCACTGTAATACTAAAATATTGACATTTTCCGAACCCTTTCTTTTCCGGATTTTTCTCGGGAAACAAACACTGACACGTGTCTCGTCACAACAACTGTAAAGAGAGGTTGAAATGAGGAGCTCAAAAACAAAATTCTGGCTCGATGTAATTGAAATAGCAGAAATTCATATTTTCTTCCGTTTTCCCTGGATTTTTCTCGGGAAACAAACAAGAATTGGCTGACACGTTTCCTATGCCAATCGGTAGGCAAGAAAAGAAATAATTTGCAGGAAATTATGGCAACTTTTAACTTATTAATCTTCTGGCTCGTATGTCAGTTTTTTTAATCAAAGTCTGAATGGCAGTTGAAAGAGTCTTATTTTCTGTCTTCCGTGCATTTTCTCCTGAAACAAACAAGGGGTGACTGACAGAAGTAGGTGTTGTGTGGAATGAATAACTTAGCAGGAGAGAAGAAGAGTATAAATCCGGAGCTATGGCAGGCTTGCGCTGGGCCATTGGTGAATTTACCGGCAGCTGGGACCCACGTCGTCTACTTTCCTCAAGGCCACAGTGAGCAGGTTTGGGTGTAAATATGACTTTATTATTGTATATATGTGATATTCATATATTTGTACAAGTGAACTTGCTTTTTTTTTTCCCCCAAGGTAAGCGAGCCTGCTTAAAACTCAGCTTAATGCTAGTTATGTATTTTGTTACCGAACTCGCAGCCTAATTTGGACAATTTTTTGGGATTCAACAACTCTCTGTTTTTTTTTTTCATACCATTCTTTGCCATCCTGCACTCTAACCCCTTGATATGTTGCACATCGTGGCTTGAAATAAATATGTGCTTGAATTTGGAGAAAGTTTTAGGGTTTTACGTAGTGGGTTGAATTTGTGTGATTGTTAAAAGTTTGTCATACCGTTTTCCTAATATGGTGGTGGGTTTTGTGGTGTGGAATGAGGAGTGACCATTGTGTAGATATCTTCCTCAAGTTATCTTTCAATGTTTAACACTTGTATAGTTTTAAGGTTCATTGTAATTTTCTCAGTGCTGTTGGAAGTAATGCAATTTAGGAAGGAGATCTAATAGTTCACCATCTTTGTTATCTCTACTTCAAATTCAACTATTAGAACTACCCCTTGGACAGGGTCCAATGGGTGAAAAGGACTACCTGTACATTGCAAATTTGGCAGTTACCTTAGCAATGGTCAAGCTGCATAATTGCTCATTGAAAGGATGGATTTTCCGAGGACTTCCGAATTGAAAGTACAGAGTTGGATGATAGCCCCTTAAAAAGTAGTATAGGTACTTCACTTTTTATAGTTAATAGTGATGGATGTAGATAGAATTCAATCAATAATGCATGCGTTTGAAGTTTATTTGCTTTATATCCTTGTTGGTCTGAGAAATGTGGCAGGCATATCATTTCTTTGTGCAATTAGTGAATTTAGAATACTTGATGCTGTTGAAGAATATTGATGAAATTCTTGTATGAATTGTTATTTTAATCCAGTATAACGTTTCCAGAATGAATGTGTCCTGCAGAAATCTTCTACTCTCTCTCATTTTCCCTTTCTTCTCCTAATATTACATGGAATCTTTGATTTAAAAAATTTTCATTCTCAGGTTGCAGCATCTATGAAGAAGGATGTGGATGCTCAAATCCCAAACTATCCAAATCTTGCCTCTAAGCTATTGTGCCTCCTTCACAATGTCACATTGCATGTATGGATTTCTTTTATGCAAAACAGGGTAATATTATTTATTTCTTGTGATTAATGAGTATGATTTACTCCCATCTTTGATTTTTTAGGCGGACCCAGAAACTGATGAAGTCTATGCTCAGATGACACTCCAACCAGTTCCTGCAGTAAGGATCTGCTTTGACATAACTAAAGGATCTGTATTTTGTGAAATGAATATAAAATTCGCTCTTTCTTCTGTTTTTTTTCTTGGGTTGGGGGGGAGGGATTCTGTGAAGAAGAAAGTTGCAAAGTTCTGCTCATTTTGATGTCCGAGCTACTACTTCAAATTACAAACCCAAACTGATTGTGGTTACCATTCATGTGCAGTATGACAAGGATGCATTATTGAGGTCAGATCTATCAATGAAGGCAAATAAACCACAAACAGATTTTTTCTGTAAAACATTAACTGCAAGTGATACAAGCACTCACGGAGGTTTTTCTGTACCTCGCCGTGCAGCAGAGAAAATTTTCCCTCCTCTTGTAAGTTCGTATCTTGAGGTTACATTCTTTCGATTTTAAGGTTTTAATCTTATATGGGAACAAATGCTCTTGGGCTACACAGGATTTCACAATGCAACCACCTGCTCAAGAACTTATGGCCAAGGATTTGCATGATAACGTGTGGACCTTTCGCCATATCTATCGTGGTAGGTTGGTTTGTGGCCGTTATTAGCTCAATTGTCGAGACCTGTTAATTGCTTTTCCATGATATCATTTCTTCTTTGGCATTTAACGCCTGAACTCCTATTATTTGATCTGTAATGGTTCAGGGCAACCGAAGCGTCACTTGCTTACAACTGGGTGGAGCTTGTTTGTTAGTGGAAAGAGGCTTTTTGCGGGTGATTCAGTCCTATTTATTAGGTAATGATGTAAAATTGAGCATCCATTGCTGTCTCGATAATGATGTATTTATCCCAATGAAGACCTATGCTTAATTAGAAGCCTACTTTTCTGGTGGATTAATTTTTTGGAACTTAAAAATCCTTCCAAGTGGCCTTAATGCTTTAAGTGCTTGTGAGCAGGGATGAAAAGCTGCAGCTTCTTTTGGGTATTAGACGGGCTAATAGGCAACCCGCCAATTTATCATCATCTGTTTTATCAAGTGATAGTATGCACATTGGAATCCTAGCAGCAGCAGCACATGCAGCTGCAAACAATAGTCCATTCACCATTTTTTACAATCCAAGGTCAGTGGTTTTCTATTATTCTTTCAGATAATATTGTCTCATAAACACGTGATTAAAATAATTCTTATGGGGAATGCAAATTTGCGACAGATCATTTGTTCAAAACATGAAAATTTATCTCACTTTAATGATTTTTCTGTATGTTTTCTTGTAATTGTCAGGGCTAGTCCATCAGAGTTTGTTATTCCGTTAGCCAAATACTACAAAGCAGTATGCAGCAACCAAATATCCCTTGGAATGCGCTTTCGGATGATGTTTGAAACTGAAGAATCAGGAACAAGAAGGTAGTGTTTTATTTTTCATCGAATCAAATTGGATGTAAATAAAATTGGCCTGTTAGGTCCGAAAGAAGGAATCCGAATGATGGCATCTTGTCATACAAGTTATGGCTTCGTCTTGGATGCTTCAAATTTAGATGCTCCTTTCCTTATCTTTTAAACTTCACCCTACAGATATTCTGTTTAAATTTTATCAAGCAGCTTACTTTCTCGTCCTTTGTTACTGTTTCTTGAAATTTATGAGGCTATGTGACTTCCAAATCCATCAAAGTCTGGACTATGATGAATGGGTTAGAGATCATAGGTTGAAGTATTTTCTAAAAGAATTAAAGAGGAAAGTAATTGTTCTGCAGGTATATGGGTACAATAACAGGTATAAGTGACTTGGATCCTGTAAGATGGAAGAACTCACAATGGCGTAATTTGCAGGTACAATTTGTTGGTTTGTTCTCTCGTCTTCTTTCTCTTCCGTGTTTCCTTCTTATTTCCTCAAATATATTTGTTTTCCTGTTTAACATTGTTTAATTCTTTTGCTGTTCTTGTTTAGGTTGGTTGGGACGAGTCAACTGCTGGTGAAAGGCGTAACCGGGTCTCAATTTGGGAAATTGAACCCGTGACGGCCCCATTTTTCATCTGTCCTACTCCCCCATTCTTCAGATCGAAGCGTCCAAGGCAACCTGGAATGCCAGGTACAAGATATCAATATCTTGACTACTTTCATTAAATTTGCATTCATTTGCTGTAAATACCATAGTCTTGAGGATTGTATCACACTGTTGTGATGGGGTTGCTGCTTCAAATCTCACTTGTTTGTGGTGTCAGTTATTGTATCCCTCTTGCCTAGGCCACCCACTTTTGATTTCAAGTGAAATGGGTTGACCCTTTTGCTTGACTGAACCCACCAAGGAGTTATCCTAGTTAAAAGTGGATGGTATCAGCTGATCCAATTATCCTTTCAGAAAAAGAATACAATGTGTTACAGGACACAGGTTTTGATATAGATACTATTTTTGTCCTGTATTGGTTCATCTTTGACTTTCAAAGGTATCTTTGTTGTGGACCTTGGATGGAGATAATGTTAAATGTGCTAAGCCTATGATTGAGACAATAGGCCTGTTTGGAGTTGGCTTTTTTGGGTAAAAAACTGCGGTTTGAAAAACTTTGCAAAAAAATTAAGGGTTTGAAAAACTTCGTTGCGTAGACTCGTTTTTTCCTTACTTTACTTGAACTTGCTTCGCCTTGGCTGTTCAAGATGACCATTCACTTCTCGCCTAGGCTCGCTTTTCACAACATTGAGGTCGAGTATCCGTATCGGATACGATATTCATCAGATACTTGAAAATACGTATCAGATATGATACTTGTTGGATACTTGAAAATACATATCGGATATACACCAAACATATTCAATAATAAATAAAATATATGGATAGATCGTGGATACTTCCATATGCAGAGAAGTATGTGTAATTTTTAATTTTAATCTTTATTTATTTCTTTTGATTTCATATACAATGCAATACATCAATAAAAATTCATATAACTTGGAACACACATAGGTGTTTTCTAAGTATTATCCATTATCACATGTTCAGAGAGTTCAAATAAGTTGATTACTATATAATCTTAGCAACAAATACTTCTAAGCAGATATTATAGTTAAATATTGGTTCTTATTTATTTAATTGATCAAATTCACTTTGTAGATGTATTATAGTGAGACGATAGATAATTTTTTGAAAATAAAAACTTGTTAATGTTGTTTATTATTGTTAAAGAATCACTAAAAATTATAGCTATAAAGTCATTACATAATAGTAAAAATATAAAATATATATATTTATAGACGTATTTCGGCCGTACTCGTATTCTATTTTTTGGGATTTTACCCTATCGCCATATCTATATCTATATTGTATCGTACCCGTATCGCATATCTGTATTCGTGCTTCTTAGAGTTGAAAAAATTCATTTGGAGGGACTTTCTAGCTTTTTTTGTGTCAATAAAAAAAATGCATAATAGTTTCCAAAATATGAATTTCAAATTTTTTTACGTCACTAATAATATTTTATGAATATAATAGACTAAAACATTATGTGGGACATGTGACAAAACTTTAAAAAAGTTGGAAAAAAAACTCATAAAATCAGCTTCTTGAATCAACCCAAATAAGTTTTTTTGGGTCCAAAAAGTTGCTGCATAAGCCGGTAAAAAAGCCAAGGTCCAAACGGACCCGACTTATTTTATTCCAAAACCCTTAAAAGCTACCTATTTAATCTAGCTCCAAACATGCCAATTGAAGATGTTTCCACCAGAAAGAAGACACATTTGCAATAACAATTTAAATGTTTTTTGAGTGGGTTTTGTTGGAGAATTTCTAACCATTATATTATGTTGTTATTTACAGATGATGAAGCTTCTGATCTGGATAACCTATTCAAGAGGACAATGCCCTGGCTTGGTGATGATTTCTGCATGAAGGATCCCCAAGCTCTTCCTGGCCTAAGCTTAGTCCAGTGGATGAACATGCAGCAAAATCCTGCCCTGGGTAACTCGATGCAGCCAAGCTACTTGCATTCCTTATCTGGGTCCGTTTTGCAAAACCTTGCTGGAGCAGATCTATCACGTCAATTGGGCTTGTCAGTACCACAAATTTCTCAACAGAACAACATACAGTTCAATGCTCAGAGGCCACCTCAGCAAGTGCAACAGTTTGATCAGCTCCAAAAGCTACCAGCTGCCACACTGAACCCGCTAGGCTCAATTATACTGCAGCAACAACAACAGTTGAGTGATATTACTCAGCAACCAAGACAAAATTTGATCAATCAAACTTTACCCACTAGCCAAGTTCAAGTCCAACTTCTGCAGTCACAGAGTCCTGTCCAAACACTGAATATGCTTCAGCAGCAGCAGTCTATTCAGAACAACCAGCTTCAAAGAAACCTTCCCCAAAACCTGCCGCAACAGCAACAGCAACAGCAGCAACAGCAACAGCAACAGCAGATTATGGGTCAGACTCAACAGCAAAACACTATGCCACCGCATCCACCAGATCAAACAACCCAAGAGTTGCAGATGCCTGAGAATCAAATTCAGCTTCAACTTTTACAGAAGCTTCATCAGCAACAGCAGTCACTTCTAGCCCAACAATCTGCACTGCAACAGCCTTCTCAACTAAAACAACTCCAAGATCACCAGAAACAGCTATTAGATATCTCTCAGAGCTTTTCTAGGTCCGCGACCAGCACCCAAGTGCTAGAAATGCCTCAGACAACGGCCACCTCACTTCCTCAGTCACACATTCAACTGCAGCAACTGACCAGAACTAGTAGCCAAACAAATGTTCGGTTCTCCCATCCTGCTCAGCCACCGAGGCAGCAGCAGCAACCTGGTATGTTACCAGAATTGCCTGGAACTATGGGACACACCCCAACCCCAACAACCAATCAGCTTTCCACAGCTGGCAGCAGTTTGGTGACTGGAGCTGCAGGTGGAGGCCAATCGGTCATCACTGATGATGTTCCATCTTCTGCCACTTCACCTTCCACAAACAACTGTCCAAATGGAGTTCCACCAATCACGAACAGTAGGGCCCATCGGAGCACAGCCGTGGGGGATGAGATGACTCGTTCATCTGCCACTCTACTATGCTCCAGTGGTTTGGACACCATGTCTGGTCATCTTAACATGGTTAAAGATTACCTGCAAAAGCCTGATGTGAAGCCTTCCTTGAACATCTTCAAGAATCAGAACCAAGGATTCTTTACCCCACAAACGTACCTAAATGCTGCTGGACTCCAGATGGATTACTTAGACAGTTCATCTTCAGCAACTTCCGTTTGCCTTTCTCAAAATGATGCTCACTTACAGCGGACCACAAGTCCTATGGCTTTCAATCCACAACCAATGTTGTTTAGAGACACTAGTCAATATGGGGAAGTTCAGGATGACCCCGGGAACAATGTTCCATTTGGAGCTACTGTTGATAGTCAGTTGGAAATGCCCATGATGCCTGATCCTTTGATCACAAAGGACGTGGTGGGGTCAGGGAAAGATTTCTCTAGCAATCTTTCCTCAGGTGGCGGCATGCTTTCCAGCTACGAAAATCCCAAGGAAGCTCAACCTGAACTTTCATCATCAATGGTTTCCCAGTCATTTGGAGTTCCAGATATGGCATTCAATTCAATTGATTCCACGATAAATGATAACAGCTTCAGAGGTGCCTGGGCCCCACCACCACAGTTACCACGAATGCGGACGTATACAAAGGTTTGGTGTTGAAGGTTATTTTTGCATCTGGTTTTCTTCTCTATTATTTGGCTAGCTCTGAATTCTGAATTGACAAGTGTGTTTGTGAAGGTATACAAGCGTGGAGCTGTTGGAAGATCAATTGACATTACTCGTTATTCTGGTTATGAGGAGCTTAAGCAAGATTTGGCTCGTAGGTTTGGTATAGAGGGACAGCTGGAGGACCGGCAGAGGATTGGCTGGAAACTTGTGTATGTGGATCATGAGAATGACGTCCTACTGGTTGGGGATGACCCTTGGGAGTAAGTCCACCAATGCATTTACCTTTAGTTTTCCCTATGTCTCTGTTTACTATGGATTTTCTCAAATAATAACTTGAATATGATAAGTAATCACACATGAAGAAAAGACAAGGGGGAAGGAGAGGAGAGAAGGGGAAGAGGCTTGGGTTGATGGTGCAGAAAAAATCTTTGGAACCTTTTTTATATGCAGTAGCAGTTCAATTGAATCCTTGACGAGAATGTAAGTAATGATCGAATTAGGGTATTTTACCACAATGTAGTACAAAAAATTAACTATAGTGTGTTGACTGGTATGAGAACATTACCCAAAGCTTCTTAGTCCAAATAATTAGTGACAACTTTAGGTTCATTTTCTAGCAATCCAGTGCACTTTCAGACTTTGTATCTCCTATATATTGCAGCGATTCTTGCAGATTTTTGTGTGCTCGTCTTTTTACAATTTCATGTTATTTCTTAGTTAGCTGGTTTATTCTCGATAATTTTTAGTCTTAGTGGTTCACAATGTAAATTTTACCAAGTTTTCCATCTTGGCTTACATGTTAAATCTGGTCTTTGGTTCTGTTAAGGGAGTTTGTGAACTGCGTCCGTTGCATCAAGATCCTTTCTCCTCAAGAAGTTCAGCAGATGAGCTTGGATGGAGATTTTGGGAACAGCATACTTCCCAATCAAGCTTGCAGCAGCTCGGATGGTGGAAATGTATAAATTAGACGACTAGGGTTCTAGCGATTCTTCTTCCATGTTAGAAGCTTTCAAAATGATTACTAGGGATCTGTTTGTTTCTCTCAATATAGCATATATTTTCCACTACTGGGTTTTCCTGTCTTGCCTAACAGTACAATTGGCAAGCAATTATGGCCTACAGATCCTCTGGCAGCTGGAACATGTTTTTCGAACATCAGGACCTGCTAAGGTGAGAAGTTCGTAAAGTTGCTAAGGTGAGAAGTTGATAAAAAGAAAAATAGAAGATTGTTATAAAAGTGCAGATGGAGGACAAGGCTTGGTCCAATTACGAAGGAGAGCTATATACCAGTTTAGAGAAGAACCCGGCTGGGCATGGATATATATTTTTTTGGTATGATAATGCTTTTTCGAGATCAAACTTCAGTTCCTTTTAGCTTGTTTTTTCTATATTGAAAATCTTCCCGGCAGGTACATTGTAGGAAGTAGAAGCTTTAAATTTGTATGAATTTGTATGGTGTATTTTTTTTCCCAGTGTATAGAAGTTTAGATTTCTACCTTAACCCTTCAACAAAATTGCTTATAATGAATTGAGGAATTCTGTGCTGTGGGTGTGTTGGAAGTTTAAGTACTTGGTAAAATCCAATAGCTCTTTTAGCCACTATGAACTTTTAGAAATGGACCTCTGATTCAGAAAACTTGCCTAAAAGATTTCAGGATTTTGTAAAAGACAAAGAACGAGCTATATCAAATTTTATAAGGTAAAAGGAACAGCAATTCCACTGCAGGACATTCTTTTGTGACCTTTGACTCAGCAGCCAAAAACAAAAAAAAAGACCTTGAACTTCTTGTTTTTTTAAAACAAAAAGACTTTAATTTTACATTCACTCTATTATTTCTATGCCAAAATAATATTTAAATAATTTATCATATATTTTGTGTATAAAATTTAAAATTTTAATTATATTTTATTAATTTTGTATATATAATTATGCATGTATGTATATAGTATGACGCTTCCACTCTAAATTTATTTTAAATTTTTTCGCTCTTATGTCTCCACTCTTGTTCTTGCTCTGTGTGACTTATGCTCCATTTGGTACGATGGAAAAATGGAAGGATGGAAAGTTGCAAGGATGGAAAGTGGGAAGGATATATAAAATATCATGTTTGGTAAGGAAGGAAAGTAGAAAGGATGGAAAAGTGGATGAATTAACTTTCCTTTCAACTCACTAAAATCAATCTCTCCAAAATCGGAAAGAAAGTGGATATAAAGTTAATTATTTGTGTTGAGATGTATTTTATTTGTTTATATATATTTTAATATATACATATATTATATATACATTAATTTCATATAAAAATACAGTGATAAAATATGTATATATATATATATATATATATTAAAAAAAATTTAAAAAATTTAAAAAATTTAAAAAAAATTTAAAAAATTTAAAATAAACAAGTCAACTCGCAACTCGACATGACACAATTAGTTAAATAAGTTGAGTTAGGTTTGACTAATGTTCGACACAAACCCGTAATGACTCAACACGAATCTGACATGAAACGACTCGATTGTCACCCCTAATCATAGCCAACACAAAAAAAAAAAAAAATTAATCATTTTTATTTTCCATCCATCCAACCAAACACAAATGAAGGAAAGTGTATCATTCTTACTTTCTTTCCTTGAAGGATAGAAAGGGTATCCCTCCTACTTTCCATCATTTCTACTTTCTATCATTCGTACCAAACGGAGCATTAGGGTCTAAGATAAGAACTTTTTTTCTTGATCTGTGTGACTTAAGGTCTAAGATAAGAACTTTTGATTACAAAAAGGACAAATGTAGAAGGAAAGATGGAAATATCCTTCTGGGTTATTTGGTTGCCGGATTGGGGGGATATTTTGTTGGGATTGGGTAGGATACACTCTGGCGCAATAATTTTCATGTTTAACAAAGGTTTTTCTTGATAAGATTGTGAATCAAGACTCACAATCATCATTGCAAATAACTCTATGTACATGGTTTATTGAAACTCACCTAGGGTGTGGTATTCAAATGGGTGAATTTGGATTAAAATTCAAATTATTAATGTCCTTGTTGTTAGTAATATGTTCTAAGACCAATTATATAGATAATGTTTTGGGGTTGTACTAGTAACATTAATTACTTAATTAAATAAAATGGTAAGTTTATTTATCATGTTTCTACTTTATTTTATTTTAATATGCATGATAAAGTACAGAGTATAAGTTAAGAAGATAGTTTCTCAAAAGTGTTGAAAAGAGGAGACATATATTTCTTTGTACTTAAATCTTAAATATTTCTAGTCATAAGATTACTATGTGGGTACTATGTAATCTGGGTAGACTAGCATACACTATGTTAGCTCATATTTGATATGAGGTGACTTGTTTAAGTCACTAGTGTAGGGACATTGAAGCAGGTGTGTGGGTGCTTGTTAGAGAACAAGTATACTGAACGTAACCATTAACTAATGTAGGATTTTGCATATGGAGTTTTACATACCTGTCAATATTAAATCTTAAGTACAATTATGCAACTAATCATTGGACTTGAGACACCATGGTTATCTTGTACATAGACTTTTATGCTTTAACTATACAACATATTCATATACTAACCATGTAACTTAGATATGTATTGTTAGATATATTTAGACATGTATGGAGACTTATGTATGTACAACATGTAATCTATCACCCTTAGTAAATAAATGGAGAATGTCTTATGTAATCTTCTAGGATATGACTCAAGGAGTCATTGGCCAAGGCAGAATAAAAATTAGAAAAAGAGTTTATAATTGATAATTAGGAGTCATAATCCTAAGATCGATCAAATAAGATTGAGTTATGAGTTTGACAGTAATTTCATACCCTAGTAATTCAATTGGAGCAATGTGTGATGTAAATATTTAATTGCTTGGTAACTGCAGACTAAATGAGTTCTTTATCTACTTCGTGCTATTCGGAGATTGATCATGATGTTGTTATGTGTCACTCATGTGTGTGAAGTGGAGATGTAATTTAAGCATTTATACAACTGAGTTCACATTCACTTTGGCTATCCAAATTAAGCTTCGATGCAAAACTCACCAAGGGTGTCTCTCACAATGAATCACACTATAGTTATCTTGACATGCTCTCCATGTGTATATGTGAGATAGAATCTTGTGCTCAAAATGAAATATACTCACATATAATCCAAAAATGAAATACATGCATAAAAATGAAACAACCTTGGCATAATCTCATGAAAGGAATGCTAGGGCATTAGATAGCAAAACCAACTTCTCTTGTTCTTTAAAAGTATGCATCCCCCATGCTTCTCTAGATCATTTAGGACTTTCACGGGTTGTAATGAGGCCTTGGGGTGATATTGAGGTAAATGAAATGAAGGATATAGGATAACAAAGAGAGTTGTTCCAAGTGATTGACCTTTATTTCAAAAAGATCTCCCTTTTATGGGATTTATAAGCTAACACCATCACCACACTCTTTGTTTCTTTTCTTTCTTTCCTTAACATTTTCCTTTTTTCTTTGATCGTTCTTTTTTTTTTTTCATCCCTTTCTCTCTCCTTTTTCTTGGATTTCTCATTCTTTTTCATTCAGCTCCTTGAGTTTCAAATCATTCATCCATTTTGTTTGAGTTTCCACACCATACTTCCTTTTCTTTTATGATCACTCATTTTCAGTTCTAGGAACAACCAATGTGAGGTAGATTTTTATCTTTTTGCACTGGCTTGGTCACTTGTGTGGCATGGAAACAAATTTACAATTAAGGCTCAATCACGGCACTAGGGATAAAATTTTTACAAGAAAAAGGCTAAGGCTCAAAGCAAAACAAAGATGGCCTAAGATCATTTCTAAATAAACATGGGGGAGCATTATGCATTTCAAGACAAAGTCAATCAACTACCCAAATGCACCTAACCAAAACAAGCATAATGAGATTATTGAACAAATTTAGAATTTGAAAAATTGTTCCCTGAGTAAATGTAAGTTCCATCCAAACAAGGATTGGCATTAAAGCTCACATGGGTTCTTATTCATCTCCACTATTCATGTCAAGCACTAAATGTGAACTCAATCCGTAAATTGAAAAAAATTACAAGTTCATGGTGCACTTATGGTTGAGTTCAAAAGAAAATAAGTATGTGATACTCTTAGCAATAGGATAAACTTCTATAATGTTCTAATGTATTCAAAGTTCAAAATGAAGATCAAGCAATCACAAATCTCATAACCATTAGGATAGGGGAATATAGTTCAATATTGGAACCAAAATTTTTCAAAATTTTCACATTTTCCATTATTCTATACAAAAAGTGGTGGAAAATGTAAATGGTGCACCTCACCCCCCAACTTGAACCATGCATTGTCCTCAATGCACAAAGAATCATGCAATGAGAAAAATGAAAGTAACATGAGAAATGAGATACTCCCTTTTTTTCATTTTTTTTCTTCATATATATATGTACATTAACGAAAAAAAAAATAAAATAAAACACAAAAAAACTTGTTGACACCCAACAACTTAGACTAGAACATGATACCCAATAAGATTTGCTACAATGATGCTCAAAGTGAAATGAGTACAACTTAGGAAGAGGTAAACAACCTTCATGCTAAAATCTACACTACAACATTATGAAAATAAAAATATACCAATAAAAGAAATCTAACTACTATGTACATGAAAATAAAACAAAGAGGGCTCATGTCAATTCGGCTTCAAGTCGGATATGAGCTTGCACCCATTGATTTTTTTGATTTTAAAATTTTTTTGTTGTATAAATGCCCTTTCTATCCAATCTATCCAAACATAGAAAGGATGTTGATTCAAAATTCTCAACCGAACGGAGGTGTAGACAAGTTTATGCAATTCCAACAATGGAGTATAAAATTTCTCTTCAAAAGTTTCTACACTTAACTCCATTGCAATGCCCTCCCCAAGTTGAGAAATGTGAATCTCAACACCACTCATAGATGAAAAAATGACCTTGGGCTCATTAGCCTCATGTGAGATAATAATTTCATCAAATTTCTCACAATCAAGAGTGGTGGGAGATTCAACATCAATTTGCACTCTATTGGGATGATCATCCTCAATACATTGACTATGCTCAAGATGTTGTTCTTCATGCATAGCAATTATAACATTAGTCAATGTATTAAGTTGTTGGGTTATTTGGGCATTGAATTCCATTTGGTATTGCATAAAATCACACAAAATATTTTTCAATTCTTCTTCGGTTGAGTCCCCATATGTTGGATAGTGGCAAAATTCATTTGGTGGTGTGAGATTGGATGAAAAATTATAAGGTTCATTCTCCCAACCATAACTCGAATAACTCGATGTAACATAATGGTCGGGGTAAAAATTTTCGGAGGCCAAAATTGAATTTGAACATTCGCATGCAAAATTTTGAACTGGATAATTTATTGGGCACTCACTCGTGATGTGTCCATACTCACCACAAATCTTGCAAACGTTTTCAAAATAAGGGGCATTTATTGGGCACTCCTAGTGATGTGTCCATACTCACCACAAATCTCGCAAACGTTTTCAAAAATAAGGGGCATTTATTGGGCACTCACTAGTGATGTGCCCATACTCACCACAATCTCGCAAACGTTTTCAAAATAAGGGGCATTTATTGGGCACTCATTAGTGATGTGCCCATACTCATCATAAATCTCACACACATTTTCATAATATAGGGCATTTGATACATTTTCATAAAAATAATAAGACATTACATAAAACACAAGTTATTTACAAACTATTTACAAAAGAGACGACATACCTTGGCCCGTGATAAAAATCACGAGACTTACTTATGCTGCCCAAAATCACCTTTGAACTCGACGCTTAACCTTCCCCGGCAACGGCGCCAAAAATGCTTGATCAAAACCGTTGTAGTTCCTAACCTCCTAATATCATCCCTCAATGTGTATATGGTGTATGTGTGAAAGGAGTGTCACACTCCCTCGGAAGGATGTGGGAAATAGGGCAACAGAATGGTGGTAATGAAAATGGAATGAAATGTACAAAATGGAATGTGCGAAATGTGTGTATGGTGAACAAAAGTGCTTCCCAAGCGCAAGAAGTCTTTTGAGTGTCGTGTTTTACTTGGAAAAGTATTCTAAGGTCGTCTCCTCAGGGAAGGAAAGTTCAAGTGTGTGAAGGTGATTTTGGTGAACAAAAGAGAAAAGTGTAAAATCTTTTGTGTTTGAGTTTTTGTGATTGAAGTTTGTGAATGAAAATGCAATGGAAAACAAGTGTTGGCTAATCCAAAGAGGTCATTCCAATAGGAATACCAAATCAAGTCAAGCCTTCCTCCAATAGAGCCTAGATGTACGATTGATTCGTGGGAAGCTCGGGACTAAAATGGAGATGAGGATTCAAGCATACCTCGTGACAATGCCTATGGTGTATAAAGAACTCACAACCGTGTCCTCACCCCAACCCAGTCAAACCGAGCCATCGTACTCTGAGAGGAGGAATGAAAATGAGTTGAAGTGGCACACCCAAGAGGAGTTCTCCCTTGGATTAACCAACTTAAAATCTAGCTACTCATGAAAGCAAGAAAGACATGCATAATGTAAATGGACATAATGAAGAAAGGAAACATTAAACTTAACTTAAAGCAAGAAATCTTAAGCTATGAAGAAAAATATACAATACCCAATTTAAAACTTAAAATGAAGAAAGCTTGAAAGCATTAATGGTGAATTGAAGAACATGTAATTAAACTTGCAATATTCTTGAAATAAAGGAGATTACAATGCAGGAAATAAAGATTACAAGAGGTCTACAACTTACTGCAATGAAATGGGTGAAGAAAATGCAAAAACATACTATTCATCATCTTCCTCACCAAAACTACTCCTAAGCTTAGGTAGTCACCCCCTTCAAAGCTTGTGAATGCTGAATATATTTTCTCGTTTTGGACTTGGCTTCCCAAAAACGTGCTTGGAGAGGTGCCCTAGACTCCAAAAGTGACCTCCATCTGTAGGGGTGCAAGAGGAATGGGCTGGACAAAGGGGTTGCAGAGCTTGTCTGCACACCCAACTCCTCTTCTCTTCTCTCTCCTCATTGATTACCTAGGCTCCAAACTTGCAATCAAGGGTGTGAAAGGGGTGAATAGTGTTGTGGGCGTGTCAGGGGAGCATGGGAGGTCTGTTGGTGGGACCCTCAAAACAGCAGACATGAGTTACAGAGCATTTGGGCAGATCAGGCAAAGCGTAACGGTACACGTACCGGTACGTCGAACTCCAGTGGCTTCAGCGTACCGGTACGCATACCGGTACGCTGAACTCCAGTAGCGTTAGCGTACCGGTACGCGTACCAGTACGATTTGGCTGACTTCCTGATTTTCTGATTTCCTCCTCTCTTGAGCTATCCCCAAGCTACCTTTTCATCCTCATTTGTCTCAAATGGTTTGGGAAGGCCTTAAGAATCCTCATTTAGCACCTTTTAACTGCAAACACCAAATATCATCGTTAAGAACTCAATTAACCCAACTCCCATCATTTAATCTCCAAAAGCAATTAAAATAAGATGATTAGCACATAAAAATATACAAAGTTTTGTGCTAATCAGTGTGTACTGATTTCTTTTGTTTCAAAAATCACTCAAGAAATACTACCATCTTTCATGGTAGTCTTGATGTCAATCCTTTCCTGAAATACACTCAACAAAGAATACAGATACGTTATAGTGACTATTCTCTTAATAGTTACATGTGATTTGGAATATTGTTAACAAAGTAAATAGTATCACATGTAGCATATCTGAAGAACTGGTATTTGAATAAAATTAAATTTTGACATAATCTCATGACTGGATATCAACACTATATTAGACATATTATCAACATTCTCCCGTTTTGGATTGATAGGATTAATATAGATACATAATTTCTGGGATAAAAAAGGACTTTATTTGGGTTGTAATGTGGCCATTGATTTAGGGTTTAAGAAACGACGTCTATGAGATTCAAAAGCTATCATTTCTTTATATTGTGGCACCCCTCTTCTTAGCTTTCTAAGACTTTGCATATTCATCCTTTTTATTTTTCCATTTTTTCACTTTCTTGGCTCTTTTCTTTCCTTTTTTCTTTTCTTTGAATAGCCAATACTCTTTTCTTTTCTTTTCACTGTTTTGTTTTCTTCTCCTTTTGTTTTTCTGTATCATACTGATTTAAAAGAGGATGTAAGAAAATTAGATAACAAAAGGTAGGTTTAATCTATTTTCATGTGGCTCGGGTATTTTTCGGGTTTCATGAAAAGAATTTATACTCTTTTAGGCTCAATCATGGTTGACTAAGGATATAATTTTGTAAAAGAAATGGTCAAGACTTAAGTTAATCAAAAATGGCCTAAGATTATTTTCTAGAAATTATTCATCTGTATGAATCCTACATAAAAGAATTTCAAGGATAATGCTAATAATACAATCTAACAAGTGCCAATCAAAACAATAATTAATGAGATTATTCAAAGAAAGTTTACCGTAGAATCGAAGATGTTTATTTGAGTAGATGTAGAATATCTCTCTAAGGAAGATTGACTCAAATTCTTCAATTGGTTATACATCTCCACTAAATATGTAAAGAGTGTAATATTTCACAAGGTTTCTGAAATAAAGAAATCTATTCGTGTTGTAACAGAATAAGTTCAAACAAAAATATTAAGATAATATACAACTAAAATATGAAAATCTCGCGTGATCAGATTAAGGCTATTTTCACAAAGCATAGGAATATTAACCTAATTCAACTGTAAATTATATGAAATAATCCTCCTAACGGAATTAACATAAGTTCCATATTAATTATCAAAAACTAGTTAAACACAAACAAGTTCAAAACAAATAACATGGTTAAAACATAAAATAACTTTAAGTTTAAGTGCATAATGTAAAAGATGAGTGAAAGATAGCAAATTGTTTTGTAGAATCTCCAGTCTGTTTAGGAAGTAGAAGATCCTGCTTTGAAGTGATCTCTAAATAACTTCAAAAGTTCAGCTTGATTCTACTCATATTCATCCATGCGTTTGTTGATTTAAGTAACGCTGGTTGCCATCCCTAGTAAGATCTGTCTATCAGTTCTGTCATCTACCGGTATGTATGGCTAATCCTCTTGTGGCTGCTGTTGTTCTTGTGGGAAGAATTCTTCAGGTACCTGAAATGGCTCTTCTGGTTGTGGAGGTGGTGCTTCAGGTTGGTCTTCCGGCTCCATGACTCTTTTTCAATGAAATTTTATCCAATGCTCCAAAATGGATCATTGTCTTCCATATTGGATCACTGATCACACCCTCGTTCCTGCATAACTGAGAAACTAACATAGCATATGAGAGTGATGATTTCTTTCTTTCTATCCACAGCAAGTATCATTTGGTCCATGATTAAGTTCGGCAGGTCAATTGTGTGTCCCATCCCAAATGCATATAAGAAATAAGCCTGTTCAGTATAAATTTGATTCTTTTGGGCTCTGGGTAGCAAACTGTACACTATTATCAAATTCAGAATGTGGTATTTGTCTGTTAAATCCCTTTAGTTTATATATTTATTTGGTCTACCCCAAACAAATTCCGGATCACCCGTCACTTCTCTTCCTATGACATTCAAATCAGTTAATTCAGTATAAGGATATTGTGGGTTCTCTTGTCTTTGTATGGGTTGAAAAAAATCAGCTACAGTAGCCGGTGTAACTTGAAAAACAATACCCCTTACGAATACACGTAATTGTCTTTTCTCAATTATATCAGCATTACTATAAAATTCACGAACTAAGCAGTCATAGGCGGGAGCAGATAATCTAACATAATGTAACCATCCTCTTGTATCAAGAATTTGTCTTATTCCTATATTCTGAAAATCTTCATAAATAACAGGCCGTTCATAAATGATAGTTTTGGAAATTAAGTGAGCATCATACCAGGCCTGTTGTTGAAAATTCTCAAACATCACCTCATTGTAGATATTTCCTGGATGAGGTTGTTGTGGAGGTGCCTGAGGTGGTGGAGATTGATCCCTTTGTGCTCGACTTGAAGACCCTCTTATTCTTCGGCTTGAATCCATGTTTTTCTTGATTTCTCTTCAAATACTCCATTTCAACTGATTTCAATCGGTAGATATCTTCAAAATGTTATGGGTAAGTGAATAATCGGAGAAAATTTGAAGAAAAACGGTTGAGTGTAGCAAATTTGAGGGCTATTCTTTGGAGAATTTTGGCTTTTTCGTATTTGGCTTGCGAGGGAAACTGAACTGATCGATTTTTTGCATGGAGAAGGTATATATAGGAGTACTACCATCCAGACGCTATCTGACTGGTTTTTGGTTTGCAATTGCAGATTGTTTCTCTGATTTTCTGCATTTTTCTCTTTTTCCTGTAAATTCCTGCAGTTTACAAAATTAGATACAATTTTATATATTCTACAAAACTTTGCTAACCACTCTTTTTCTTTCAAAAGAATTGGGTTTATTATTTTTTTATTTGTTATTTATTATTTACGGATTTCCTTATTTTTCTATAGTTATTTACATTTATTTACAACTAACTATGTACAGTTATTTCCAAAACTATATATCTTGTTGATTATATTTAGTCAGTATCAGAACTATCTGGATCAATAACACCAGTGACACGGTTAACTTCACTTCTCACGTATCTTGTTAACATTGGGGTAGAATAGGATGACACCTCAGGATAATCCTTACTTTGCCCATACCTAATCCACCGTAAACGATCTGACGCTTGACCTGAAATTGGTTCCGCACACTGATTATGTAAGACCCCGTATTAAAAATGAAATAAGGATACTATTATCTTAAGAGTTCTCCTAAGATGAATAAAATGATGGTAGAAACTTAGAATCATTGTTGAAAGATTGATCATGAAGTTTGAGTTTCGGACGAATTGACTTTTGAGTCAAACTTAGTTTTGAATATGTTTAACCTTGAGAACAGTGATTAGGTAAGTTTCTAAATATTTTTAGGTCAAGATAAGATCTCCATTGAATCCGGAAGGTCGAGAAACATTGGGAGAGGTAATATGGGGTGTACTAGAAGTATTTCGAAGTTAAAACACATTTTAGATAGAATTTGTGTATGAAGGATTTGGATACTGCCTTAGTATTTGGACTATAACTTTTTACTCCTAACTCTGATTGATCTGATTTTTGGAAAGTAGATACTAGACTTCTAGGGGTACAAAAGTGTGTTTCACAAAATTTTTCCAAATCGACCTCTAAATGCTCCAAAACTTCATTGTAAGTTCAGCTGAAAATGGGACAACCGTTCGAACGTGAAAGTCCGTTCGAACGACAACCGTTCGAACGTGAAAGTCTGTTTGAATGACAGTTCATTCCAGTACTCTTGTCTGATGGAAAAACAAAAGTACTGGGAGCCATTAACATTCGAACGCCAAAATGACGTTCGAACGTGAACAACGTATCAGAGTATCAGATTTACGTCGGTTGGACTCTTTTCTCACCCTATAAATACATAAGGCCGCCTCCCTTAGCCCCAATACCACATTTCTAACCCTAGAGAGTCTTAGAGAAGAAGAAAGAAGGAGAAAAACACAAGATCAAGGGGGATTTTCACCTTGAAGTGGATGAAAACTCTAGTTTTTCACAAGAACACTAAGGAAGAAGGTAGGGGTTTCTTCTCACTCTTGTTCATTGAGGCTAGAGTTTATATATATGTATGTTTTGACTCTCAATCCTATATATATGATATGAAATCATTATTTCTTGATGCTCTTGCAAATATTACTATGTTTTGAAGGAAACTATGGTAGAATAGCCATGAAATCTCTTTCTCTTATCTTGAAAACCCTAGTTTTCAAGAAAAATGAGTTTTTCTCTTAATATTCATTTGTTCTTGATTTCAAAACTCTAGTGCTTTGTATTGAACAATAAAATGGTATTTTTTGATGATCTCTTGCATATTTTCTTAAATTGTTCTATTGGAATAATACATGTGAAATTTGGGGATTTTTGATTTACTTGTGATTAGAGAAATTGGTTGGTATTGTATCTCTTGTGTGGATGTTTGGATGAACATGGGTGGCCGTTGACCGGGTATCGTAGAGTGGGTAGATGCGTTTCTTACTCCATGCGGGTTTGAATTTTTCCTACCACTCGTAGTGGGGTTGGGGTCTTGTGAGGACCAAACCACTATTCGCTCACGTGGTACCGAGGCAAAGGGTTAGTATACTATTCTTGGCTTGGATTTGTCACTGCCAATGCGTTGGTGTATGCCCTTCCTAAAGTTGGATATCCTTGTGAGGATTAGGTGTGTGTGTGTGGGCCAGAATATTCTCAATGCGTTTATTCATGCGATATCATACATCATACTTGAGATATAGAGATACATTGTGGGTAATTGTACAAATTGTGGGTTATTGTTTATTGTTGTGGAAATGGTTTATTACAAGAACTTGTTGAAAATGGTTTATGGTTGAAAATGGCTTATTGTTGGGAATTTGTTTTACTTCTTCATTTAATTTATTGTTGTTGCATAAACTGGAGATCCGTTGAAATGTCACTATTTTATGTTAAAAGTTATATATGATATTTGTGAAATGAGACCGACCTGTTTTATATGTTTTCAAAACCTGTTCGAGTTTGAGAGGATTTTCCTACAGAGCTTAGTGCTCACCCCTTACAAACAACATTCTTTTCAGATTTCAGTCTAGAGGAAGAACTTGGAATAGATGGGCAGGTCAATTGGGAAGCTCATATCGATGGGAACATGGATTCCGAGGTGGACGTCTATAGCTATTTCCTTTATGTTCTAGATTGGGAGGAAAATTTTGAGATAATATTAATGTTAATATTTTATTTATTCTGCTGCAAGATAATAGTTGATTTTTGGATTCTAATTGCCATAGTTTGGCATATTTATTGTGAATGATGTTTTAGTTATTATGGATGATGAATGGAAATTCGTTTATTTATGGATTTTGTTAGTTGCTCTCATGATATGATGGTTATGGATAGTAATGCCTTACATGGTGGATTTTGGGGCATTACAGATTATATTGTCTCAAATGTTTTGTACGACCACATCTTACAGAACCACCAAGACGATTTGCTCCTCGGTGTTTAGCATATGTACTTTTTCCACACAGGGGTCTTGCCTGACTTTAAAAAATTTCTAAATTTCTAATATACCTAGTTTTTTGCATGATCAACGTATGTATATCTTTTGGAAAGTGACGTAGTAAAATTAAACTTAACCAAAATAATTTTTCTTCCATTTTTCAACTTTTAAGAAAGAAAAGAAAAAAAATGACTCAAAAAATTATTGAAAATTGACTCACTATCCGGTTCTTTAACGTCTGCCAGTTACAAAGACGAACATAATTTTTAAATCAAAATTACTATGTTAAAAACAAAAAGTAAATTCACACCCATACCTCCCCAACTTAAATTAAACCTTATCTGTAATGTAAAAACAGTAATAAACAACATTGATAATAAAAACCAGCAATTTGGTGTCTTTTAGCGATTAGGATATCTGGCTTTCACTCATGAGATTTAATCTGTTAAACAAATTACAAGTAATTAGTAATATTACTTACAATCAAACAACAATATATATTTTTTTAGTGCACATAAACTGGATCAAAAAGTTGCACATAAGTTACATTTTGAGTGAATCCATTATAAATAGGGTTTAAGCCTTTTCCCATTTACTTTGAAGATATTCCTAGTTACTGGATTTTCAATTTCAATTGCTACATAGTCAAAAACTTGCTTGACTATATAAGGTCTTGTCCATCTAGATCTTAATTTTCCAGGGAATAAATGAAGTTTTGTATTGTACAGTAGAACTTTTTGAGATGGTTCAAAAGATTTTCTCATGATATTTTTATCATGAAAAACTTTTGTTCTTGATTTAGCAATCTTTGCGTTTTCATAAGCTTCGTTTCTTAATTCCTCTAATTCATTAATTTGTAATTTACGTGATATTCCAGCTTTATCCATATTAAGATTCATCATTTTGATTGTCCAATATGCTTTATGTTCTAATTCTACAAGCAAGTGACATGGTTTACCATAAACTAACCAATAAGGAGACATTCCTAGAATAGTCTTATATGCTACACGATAAGCCCAAAGCGCATAAGTTAATCTTAAAGACCAATCCTTACGATCTGGATTTACTGTTTTTTCTAAAATGTATTTTATCTCCCTATTAGCTAATTCAGCTTGTCCACTTGTCTGAGGATGATACGGAGTGGATATTTTATGAGAAATCAAATATTTTTTCATCAGGTTTTCAAAAACTTTATTATAAAAATGTAATCCACCATCACTGATGATTGTTCGAGGAATCCCAAATCTGGATAAAATATTTTCTTTTAAAAACTTGATCACCATTCTGTGATCATTATTTCTACATAGAATTGCGTCTACCCATTTAGAAACATAGTCGACTGCAACCAAAATATACAGATATCCAAAGGATGGAGGAAATGGTCCCATAAAATCGATGCCCCAACAATCAAAAATTTCAATAATTAAAATAGGGTTTAAAGGCATCATATTTCTTTTTGAAATATTCCCCATTCTTTAACATTTGTCACAATTTAAACAAAAGATATGAACATCTTTAAAAAGAGTTGGCCAATAAAATCCACATTGCAAAAATTTTAGCAGCGGTTTTCTTTGAAGCAAAATGACCTCCGCAAGCTTCAGAGTGACAAAATTGAATTACCTGACTGATTTCATGATTAGGTACACAACGTCTTATTATTTGATCTGTACAATATTTAAACACATAAGGACCTTCCCAGAAAAAATTACGTACCTCACTTAGGAATTTGTTTTTATCAGTCCAGGTATAATTAGAAGGAATAGTACCAGTAGCTAAATAATTAGCTATATCTGCATACCATGGTACTTCGGTTATTGCTAAAAGTTGCTCATCTGGAAAGGTTTCTCTAATCGGAATTTGTTCTTCCTTTATATTGTAATTTAATCTTGACAAGTGATCTGCTACCATATTTTCTACTCCCTTCTTATCTTTAATTATAAGATCAAATTCTTGAAGTAATAAAATCCAACGCAGGAGACGTGGCTTCGCATCTTTCTTAGTAAGTAAGTATTTTAAAGTTGCATGATCTGTAAATACAACAATTGACGATCCAACTAAATATGATCGAAATTTATCTAATGCGAACACGACAACTAGTAATTCTTTTTCTGTGGTTGAATAGTTCATGTGTGCATCATTTAGAGTTTTGCTTGCATAGTAAATAACACATGGTTTTTTTATCTTTTCTTTGACCAAATACAGCTCTTACTGCAAAATCACTTGCATCACACATTAATTCAAAAGGTAAAGACCAGTCAGGAGGTTGCATGATAGGTGCAGAAATAAGCATGTTTTTTAATTTATCAAATGCTAATTGACATGCATCATTCCATTCAAATATTATATCCTGACATAAAATATTACAGATTGGTCTAGATATTGAACTAAAATTTTTAATAAATCTTCTATAAAATCCAGTATGACCTAAAAAAGATCGAACATCTTTTACAGTTTTCGGTGAAGGAAGATTAGCTATCAAGTCAATTTTGGATTTATCAACTTCAATTCCTTTTTCAGAAAATATGTGACCTAAAACAATACCTTGTGTAACCATGAAATGAAATTTTTCCCAATTTAAGACAAGGTTTGTTTGTAAAAACCGGGTAAATTTGAACTTTTTCGGAAAAAGGGCAAAACAGTAATTTGCCACAATAGTGCGGATTCGAGATACACCTTTCTCTAGAACTTGGATGAGGAAACGGACTTCTCCATTGGACTCGTATCGCGGAAACTAGTTACCCTGTCGAATTTCGTCGAATTTCGAGATAGTCGAATTTTTGCACGTGGTTCGAGGTGGCTGGGTGACGAATGACCTCGTGGAGGTCCCCAAAAACGAGTTTTATAAAATTTCCTTAGAATTGGATTAAATTTTGGATTAAATTAATTTGAACTTAAACCGGGATGTAATGAATTGTTTCGAGACGAAAACGGACCCGGAAGTAGGAAATATGCGGTGCAATGTGGACCGCACATTTGCGACTATAAATATCGACCAAAATCTGATATTTTGAGGAAAAATATCTCACTTGTTCAGCACCTTGGCCACCAAAGAGAGAGAAGAGAGAAAATAGAAAAGAGAAGAAAAATAGTTCTTCAAGCTTCCTCCCTCCGATCTTCGAAGTTCCGTCGCTCGGATCGACTCGGACCAAGAGTTAAAGTCGATCACCGCGACAAGGGCTATGCCACCACATCAAGAACGAGTGATTTCATCGAAAATCCAAGAGGAGACTTTGGGAAAATCAAGAGTTTTGGGAGCTTGAGAGGTGTTCTTGGAAGCTCTACCCTTCGATTTACGCACCAAGAGGTAGGGGTCTTCCTACTTTGGTTTTATTCCTACCTTTTGGGCTGATTTTTGGGGCTACTATGTGGCCTATTTTGGGGCTGTATTGTGGCTATTTAGGGGCTGAAATTATGGGCTGTTAAGGGGCTGAAATTGTGCCTGTTTTGGGTTGAAATTGTGCACTATTATGGGGCTGTTTTGTGCACTGTTATGGGACTGTTTTGTGCGCTGTTATGGGACTATTTTGTGCACTGTCTTGTGGACTGTTTTTGGGCTGTTATGAGCTGTTATGTGGGCTATTACATGGGTTGTTATGTGTTATATTGTGCCTTTGTGATTAAGTGTGTTATTGACATAAAAATTGTGATAACATGCGTGGAATTGTGTTAAGAAAATTGTCAATGTATATGCATACTTGTGTTATATTGACATTGTGGAGAATTATGAGAATTATATGCTTATGATATAATTTTGCCATGGGATATGTGAAATGTATTGATATTGTTCATATGTCTTTCATAGCATATAATATGTTATCATTGTGCAATGGGACATCATATTGCATATGAACGGTAACATCGCATGATGTGGGTGTGTGCATGGTTATCGTCAACACCACACTTGGTGGATGACGAGTGGGCTCGATTAAGCTTGGTCGAAGACCTGGCCGAGTCGCACGGGTTGCATGGTGATTAGGTTTGGGGTTAGCAAGAAGGGACTAGAAGATCCCTTGGGTGCAAGGCCCGGTGGTTGGGATACGCACTCCCTTGGCTTGGTCCATGAAATGTGTGGGTGTATGCGGAGCCCTTGGTGGAAGTCTATAAATTCCGAGTAGGTTGGAGACCCTTGGTGTAAGCCCATGAACATCCACCCCATACAAAGAACCTAGATTGGTAAAAGTCATTTGATGTACAACATAAATGACGGTTCCATACATATTGACACTTGCATGTGTTGAGGAGCTGGGAAGGGCTCGGGTTGATTTGTATGAGTGAGTCTCATCTCATTTCAGGGCATGACATGATAAATTCCAACATTGAATGCAAATTCTTGCTTGGAATGTAATGGATTGTTGTTTGTTGCATGTGAGCATTGCATATGCATCTAGGGTGGGGAGTAGCCTCTGTAGGAGATACTCTATTGAGCGTTGCTCACCCTATACGGGAAAACATTTCAGGTGCGGGTTTTACGCCGATGGACAGAACTCACTCGGGCACTTGAGGAGGAAGAAAAGCCGACTTGTGGCTTTCAATCCATTTTTTTTGTAAAATTAGACTTGTAATTAAATTTTGGCATGTAATGTATGTAAAAGGATTGGAACTTGAACTTATATTAACTATGTTTGATGCATAGGTGTGATGTGTTTATAGGTCACAGTAGTACATGACAATGTTACACTTTTATAATTCAATGTCACACTTCATACATCAACATAGGAACCCCAGTTTTAGGGGCGTCAAAAGTATGAATAAATGGATCCGGTGTGGTCATTATTTTATATTGGACCTCGGATGGGTCATGTGAATGTATATTGCACAGGTTTTGTTTTGGGTAGAGCTCCCCGTACAAAGGAGACTCTGCCCGAATTTTTGTTAAATTAAGGACCCCGGTAAATGGGGCATAATGGCGTGATATCGAGTTCCTCGGTATTCACGGGTATTCCGCGGGTTGATGGATAATCAATGGACCCCCGAATTTTGGGGTGTCACAGTTTGGTATCAGAGCTTAGGTATACGATTACCTAGGGCTTGATGGGCATGAGTCTAAACCATTGCATTCATTGTGTATTTCATGTTATGTGCTCTAATATGCTACATGATTATGTGCTATGTGTTATGTGAATTATATACATGGTAAAATGTATATGGAAAAAGAGGAACACTAGGGTTAGAAAACATAACCTTGGGGGTTCGAAAAAAAAAATGAACGGGATGGTTCGGGGTGTTGATGTCTATTAGTGGTTGGCACATGCTCTACTAGTTAGACAAGGAAAGAAATCGCAAAGTTTAAACTTGGTCCCCATTTTGGGATACTATGTAAGACTCTATTGCTATCTGACATATGTAGATGGCTAATTGAGGAAGAGGACGCCGAGGCGGTGGGCGGAACAACAACCAACCACCACTGGCCTTTGACTAACAAGCCTTCATAGAGGCTATTGGTACTGCGACTGCTACCATTGCACAGGCATGCACAGGCGAGTGCTGCGGCCGCCACCATTGCACAGGCTAGTGCAACTGTGAGCCAAGGAGGGCCAAGTAACCTCCAGAGGTTCAAGGCACACCATCCTCCAACCTTCATGGGAGGAGGGAACCCGATGGTAGCTGATCATTGGTTCCGACAAGTCGGCAAGATCTTGGAGGCTATGGAGATCACCTCCGATGTCACTAAGATAAAGTTAGCTGCATTCCAGCTAGAGGGAGAATCCCAAGTGTGGTGGGATTGGGTCAAAGCCTCAAGGGACTTGGAGGCAACGACTTGGGAAGAGTTCCGTGAGCTCTTCATGGGCAAATACTTCCCGGCGTCTGTCCGGCATGCAAAAACTCGGGAGTTCCTAGACCTGAAACAAGGGACGATGACAGTGCTCGAATATGTGGCTAAGTTCACTGAATTAGCCTGTTTCGCCGATGATTATGTGGCCACAGACATGACCAAAGTGAGGAAGTTTGAGGATGGTCTGAAATTGTCCATCCGGGGTAAAATTGTGGGACTTCTCCTGCAAGACTTGGAATTGATGGTCGAGACAGCTATGGCAATTGAGAGAGAAGTGGATGACGCACGGAACATCCGGGAAGCGGGTGTTAAAGACAAGAAGAAGGAGGGCCAATCCTCTTCTTCTAGTGCGGGGAAGAAGCAGAGGACTTTTGCTCTGCAGGGGCATCAAGGGCAGGGCCGCGACTATCAAGGCCAAGGCGAAGGTCGATCCTCCCAAGGCGGGAGAAACTTCAGGACTACGTATCAGGCAGGTCAGAAGACTTGCTATCATTGTCATCAGCCGGGTCACGTGAGGAAAGATTGTCCTCAGCGACAGGGATCCCGGTCCCAGTCTTCAGTGGGGTACTCACAGACGCACTTTATTCCTCCCTACCCTACCATGGGCCAGGAGAGCCAGTACCAGTTTTCGGGTGCTGCATAGGGCCCTACTACTTCACGTGCGGGGATCCCGCAATCAGGCCAGATGGGCCAGGGCATGGGTCAAGGTCGAGGCCAGGGCTCACAAGCTGGGACTTCAGGGACCTAGGGGCGTGTCTACGCCATCACACCTCAGACTGAGCCTGCAGATCAGTCGATTATTTAGGGTACATTTCTACTCTCTCACTTATGGGCAAGGGTATTATTTGATTATGGTGCATCTCATTCCTTTATTGCTGCATCATGTGTGGAAGATTTGGGTTTAGAGGTTGAAACCTTGGAAGAACCACTACATGTGAGTTCTTCCCTAGGAGCTAGGGTGAGCGTTGATCAGATATGTCGGGGTTGTGAGTTAGAGATCTCGGGGATTCTACTTGTGTAGGACTGACCCATTTACTATCAGATATAGGATAAATAATATTAGCATCTAGTAGTTTAAGTACTTCAGCGCGAACTACTTCTTTTAAATGTGGATTCAGTCTTCTTTGCATTTGACCAGATGGTTTAACATTTTCTTCTAAATAGATACAATGAGTACATAGAAGTGGACTTATACCTTTTATATCTGTTATTGTCCATCCAATAACACGTTGGTGAGTTTTCAAAACTTTTGTCAGTTCTTTTTCCTGAATTTCAGATAATTTTGGTGATATTATTACTAGATAGATTTCATTTTTTCCTAGAAAAACATATTTTAAATTGGTTGGTAGAGGTTTTAATTCTGGCTTAAAAACTTTGACATTAGATTCCACAATTGTTGGGGACAATTCTTCACATTGTATATCTTTTACAGATGTAATTTCAGATTCAGTATCAGGTATTGATTCTACTGCAAATAATTCTTTTTTCAGAGAGTTTTTTTTCAAAAAAACTTTGAGTTAATGTCTCCACATAATTTACTTCATGTATTTCTTCTTCTTCTCTAGGCCGTTTTGCACTATTAAAAATATTTAATTCCAAAGTCATATTTCCGAATGAAAGTTTCATGACTTCATTTCTACAATTAATCAATGCATTTGATGTAGCTAGGAATGGGCGACCCAAAATCAGATGTATGTATTGAGATGCACATGCCTGACAACATGGCTCTATGTCTATAACAATAAAATCTGCTGAAAAATAGAATTGATCAACTTGGACAATAACATCTTCCACAACTCCTCGTGGATTTTTTATTGATCGGTCTGCTAGTTGTAATGTAATATTGGAAGGTTTTAGCTCACTTAATCCTAATTGTGTATATACTGAATATGACATTAAATTACAACTGGATCCAAGATCTAGTAGGGCTTGTTTAATTCGAAAATTTCCAATGAAGCATGTGACTGTAGGACTACCCGGATCTTTGTACTTAAGAAGGGTATCATGCTGTATTATAGTATTAACTTGTTCAGTTAAAAATGTTTTCTTTGGTACATTAGTTCTTCTTTTTATTGTTCAAAAATCTTTTAAAAATTTAGCATAAACCGGAGCTCTTTTTATTGCATCCAACAAAGGAATATTAATTTTTACCTGTTTAAATAAGTCAAGAATATCAGATTGATCTTTTTCGGTTGAAAGTTTCTTGACCCTTTGAAGAAAAGGTAAAGGAATAGGACATGGAGGATCTTTTTCACTTTGTACTTCTAATTGCTTTTTGACTAAAGGTTCAAGTTCAAGTGGTTCGTTTACAGAAATTGACTTACGTATTTTCTTTGGAATCTTAGGTTTAATAGTTTTATCAATTACCTTACCACTTCTCAGTGTTGTGATTGCTTGTACTTGACTTGACGAGGCTTCAGATGACACATAATTAGCTTGACTCTGACTTTGTGGAGGTTTAGGTTGAGATGGAAACTTTCATTTCTCTGACGTACTTAAAGATTGGGTCAACTTAGCTAGATGATTCTTAATGTCTTCAATACTCTATGAAGTTTGAGCTTTAAAATCATTAAATGCCTGAGTTGTTTGAGTATTAAAACTCATTTGACTTTTAATGAATTGATTCATATTATCTTCCAGAGTTCTTTTCTGAGGAGGTTGATATTGTTGTTGATTTTGTAGCTGTGGTGGACCTTGTGTTTGATTTATAGGTTGTGTATTTCTCCAACTAAAATTTGGATGATTTCTCCATCATGGATTGTAAGTTTCAAAATATGGATTTGAATACAGTTTAGTATAAGTTGGAACAACATTTGATTGTTCAATTAAGACTTCTTTAAAAGCAGGTATAGTTGGACATTCCCCATCAAGATGTCCTAACAACGCACAAATTTCACATACTTGATCAGTAGAAGAAACAACAGCTACTTGTTTAATTTTTTTCATTTCCAAAGCTTCTAATTTTCGAGATAAATTAGCCATTTTATCTCTTAAATCATCATCGTCTTTCAAAATATATTTCCCTCTTTCAGATGTAGATGACTTATTTTCCACAATATTTGAAGAAGTCGAGTCCCACATCTGGGAACTCTCTAAAATATTATCAAAAAATTGAAATGCTTCTTCAGGGTTTTTATTCATAAATTCTCCTTGAGCCATCATTTCAACAAATTGTTGCATTGCAGATGGAAGAGCATCATAGAAAAACCCGACTAACGTCCAGTTTTCAAATGCATCATGTGGACAAGCTTGAAGAAGATCCTTAAATCTTTCCCAACATTGATAAAAAGTTTCTTTTTCTTTTATAGCAAAATTCATTATTTGACGTCTTAATGCATTAGTACGATGCACAGGAATTTTTTTTTAAAAAAAATTCAGTTTGTAAAGCTTGCCAACTTGTAATAGAATTTGCTCTTAAAGAGTTAAGCCATAATTTAGTTTTATCTGTTGGAAAAAGTTTTAATCTGACCATTTCAAAATTATCTTGCAAAGTTCCACAGACTTCTTCAAATTCTTTAATATGAACATAAGGATTTTCAGTTTCTATACCATGGAACTGTGGTAGTAACCGTATTGGTCCTGGTTTAATATTAATATTTGGAGCATCTGTTGGAAAAGTAAAACATGACGGGACATTAGTTCTTGTAGGATGTAGATATTATTTTAACGGTCTAGCATTTTGAACTACTTCTTGTTCTCTAGCTTCTTCCTCCCTAGGTACATTTTGAGCCATACTTAATTCAAATGATTCTTGTGTAGAAAAAGAAGAAGAAGATGATGAAGACGAAGGAGATGACTGATTTATCGAACCTACTGATGAATGAACAGACATAGACTTATCATGTGGATTTGATGCACAGGGTATTCCGGCCATATCTAGATCAATTTGTCATTGTGTTTATTGATGACATATTGATTTATTCCTGGACACAAGAAGAACTTGCACATCATCTCTCGGTTGTGCTACAAACATTGAGAGAACATAAGTTATATGCGAAGAGGAGCAAGTGTGAGTTTTGGATGAAGGAAGTGAAGTTCCTTGGCCATGTTGTGTCCGAGCAAGGGGTAGCGGTTGATTCCTCGAAGATTGAGGCCGTGATGCAATGGGAACCACCAAAGAACGTGACAGAAATACGTAGTTTCTTGGGGTTAGCCGGCTACTATCGTAGGTTTGTGGAAGGTTTTTCCAAGCTTGCGATGCCGATGACTCACCTTACCAAGTGATTGATGAAAAACGTTGTATTCCCTAACTTCTTAAAATCATCCCTCAATGTGTGTATGGCTTATAGGACTAAGAGAGTGTCACTCTCCCTCGGAATGATGCAAGAGATAGGGCAACAGAATGGAGGATGGAATGAATGAAAATGTGAAATGAAATGCGGGTGTGTGAACAAAAGTGCTCCCCAATCGCAAAGAGTCTTTTGTGTGTCGGTGTTTTACTTGGAAAAGTATTCCAAGGTCGTCTCCTCAGGGAAGGAAAGTTCGAGTGTGTGAAAGTGATTTTGCAAAAGGTAAAAAAAAATGAAAAATCTTTTGTTTGTGTTTTGTGAGTGAAGTTTTTGAATGAAAATGCAAGAAAACAATTGTTGGCTAATCACAAAGGTTCACTCCAATGGGAATGCCAAGCCAACTCAAAGCCTTCCTCCAATGGTGCTTAGAAGTACGATTGATTCGTGGGAAGCTCGGGACTAAAATGGAGGTGAGGATTCAAGCATACCCCGTGACGATGCCTACGGTGTATCAAGAACTCACAACCATGTCCTCACCCCAACCCAGTCAAACCGAGCCATCATACACCGAGAGAAGGAATGGCATACCCAAGTGGAATTCTCCCTTGGATTAACCAACTTAAAAATCTAGCTAGTCATGCATAAAGGAAAGACAAGCATAATGTAAATGGACATAATGAAATGGAGCATGAAACTTGAACTAATACAAGAAAACGTAAACTAAGAAGACAAATATGAAATACCCATTTTAAGCTTGAAATGAAGAAAAACTTAATACAACAATGGTAGATTCAAGAGTACGAAACTAAACTTGCAATATACTTGAAATAAATAAGATTAAAGTGCAAGAAATAAAGATTACATGATATCTAAAAGCTTACTACAATTGAAATGGAGAAGAGAATGCAAAAACATAAATTTCTAGCACTATTCATTGTCTTCTTCCTTGGAACTAAAACTAAGCTTAGGTAGCCACTCCCTTTGCAATGCTGAATAATGCTGAGTATATGGAGTGTGAGCCTTCAAATTTCGTGCATGGTGGTCCCCCCAGCTGTGTGCAGGCCACCCATCAATAGGAGGTTGAGTTGAAGCCTTGGACAGGCTAGCCTGCAACCCACATGGCAGCCCATTTCTCCCTCTTCCTCCTTGAATGTCAAGCCTCAAAAGTCTTCAAGTTGTGTCAGGGAGGCATGGAAATGTGTAAGGAAATGTTGAGGGGCAAGTGGGAGAAGCATTGGTGGGACCCCCAAGCAAGTGGGAAGTGATTTGGAGGCATTTCGGGCTTTTTCAGAAGACAGTACCGGTACTGAGTACCGGTACTGTACCGTACCGGTACTTTGAACACCAGTAGCTTCGGCGTACCGGTACTATTTTTCTGCTCCGGACCAGTCTTTGTAGCATTGGCATAACTTTTGATATAACCGTCCGATTGAGCTGAAATTTTGACACAATACAGAAGACATCCAGATCTACAACTTTAATGTTTTGAACTTTTTCATATTCGAAGTGGATCATGGTCAAAATGGAGGAAAACCGAGGCTCTTCAACCCAGTGGTGTGGCTGCTGGCGCTTTTGTTCCCAAACACCAATACCTCCTTGATTTCTTCACTTTTAAGCCTCCAAATCTTCATGTAATGTGTACATGCCCTCACCACACATCCATCATAGTTGCAAGGTCCTAAAATACATGATTTAAGCTATAAAAACATGCAACATCGAAAATTCAACATTATTCATAAAATCGGCTAACTCTAAGTACTTAGATGCAAAAGTTGAGTTAAAATGCATGTAATGAGGCCTTGAAATATACAATATTTTGTGCTCATCACCAAGAAGGGGGAGAAATTTGTGTGGACTCAAGCGTGTGAATTAGCTTTTCGCACCTTGAAGGAAAAGTTGACGACGGCACCGATCCTCATTATTCCGAACAGTGGGGAAGGTTACGATGTTTACACCGATGCTTCACTACGAGGCTTGGGATGTGTGTTGATGCAAGGAGGTAAGGTAGTTGCTTATGGCTCGAGGCAACTCAAGACTCATGAGCATAATTATCCCACTCACGACTTGGAGCTGGCAGCTGTGGTCTTTGCTCTTAAGTTGTGGAGGTGTTACTTGTATGGAGAGAAGTTCCAAGTGTATTCGAATCATAAGAGCCTCAAATACATATTCACCCAGAAAGACTTGAATCTTCGGCAAAGGAGGTGGATTGAGTACTTAGAAGATTATGATTTCACACTCAACTATCATCCGGGGAAGGCTAATGTGGTAGCGGATGCACTGAGTAGGAAGTCTCGGGGTGAAATCAATGTTCTTACGGCTCATCGGTGGAAGATGATTGAGGCATTGGAGGAGTTTGATTTGTGGGTCGATAGACAAGATGATCAACCATGCTTGTTTAATCTTGTAGCTCAACCAATTCTCCGACAAAGGATTGGGGAGTTGCAACGGTTAGATCCCGAGTTGAAAACTATTCGGGAGAAATTGGAGGGGAATGAAGTTGTTGAGGGTTGGTCGATTCATGGTGATGAGTTACAGTTTCGGGGAAGACTATGCGTGCCAAATGATGACCAAGTGAGAGAAGAAGTGTTGGGTGAGTGTCACCGATCCAAGTTCTCCATACATCCAGGGAGTACAAAAATGTATAGAGACATGAAACGGCAATATTGGTGGAGCAGAATGAAGAAGGATGTAGCAAAGTTCATTTCAAGGTGTACGGTATGCCAGCAAGTGAAGATTGAGCACCAACGACCCGGAGGGTTATTACAGTCTCTGCCTATCCCGGAGTGGAAGTGGGATCATATCACCATGGACTTCGTGTCGGGTTTTCCACGGACTTCAAGAGGGCATAACGCCGTATGGGTTATCGTAGATCGACTCACCAAATCAGCTCACTTTTTGGGGATGAAGACCACAGACTCGTTAGAGACCTTGAGCAGACTGTACATTCGAGAGATTGTTCGATTGCATGGAGTTCCACTTTCTATCGTGTCGGATCGCGATTCTCGTTTTGTGGCTCGTTTTTGGCAAAGTCTACAACAAGCTATGGGGACAGAGTTACATTTCAGCACAGCCTTTCACCCTCAAACGGATGGCCAATCCGAGAGAGTGATACAGATTTTGGAAGACATGTTACGGGCTTGCGCGTTGGACTTCAAAGGGAGTTGGAGCGATCACTTACCGTTGGTGGAATTTGCGTATAACAACAGCTACCAAGCGAGTATCGGGATGGCACCGTATGAAGCTTTGTATGGAAGACCATGTAGATCCCCGACATGTTAGTTGGAAGCCGGAGAGAGTAGTATGTTTGGGCCCGAGATTGTGCGGGAGACAACGGAGAAGATTCAGCTCATTCGGGAGAGATTATGCACAGCACAGAGTCGACAAAAGAGCTATGCGGATAGAAGACGAAGACCCTTGGAATTCAAAGTGGGAGGCTACGTGTTCCTCAAAGTGTCGCCCAAGAAAGGAGTATTTAGATTCAGCAAGAAGGGAAAGTTAGCGCCAAGATATACCGGGCCATTTGAAGTGATCAAAGTTGTGGGCAAAGCGGCGTATCAGTTGCGGTTACCAGCTCAGTTGTCTGGGGTACATGACGTGTTCCACGTGTCGATGTTGAGAAAGTGTCAATCGGATGCAACACCGGTCGTAGACTCGGAAGATATTGAAATTTAAGATGGAGCAACCTATGAGGAACAACCGGTGAAGATTCTCGACGCCAAAGAGAAGGTGCTCCGTAACAAAGTCATCGGACTAGTAAAGGTTTTGTGGCAACACCATGGAGTGGAAGAAGCTACTTGGGAACCGGAGCTAGAAATGCGAGAGAAGTTCCCGCACTTATTCGCTACTTGAGGTAAGTTTCGAGGACGAAACTTTCTTTAAGGGGGGTGGATTGTAAACCCCCACATGCTTATATTAATATAGTAATGTACTTATTTAGTGATTCTTATATATGTAATGACGTAAAAATAAAATAAACATTGCATATGAACAGTGCACGTGAACAGTGCACTAGGTGCAACTTCAAGCCCAATTTCGATCTTGATACAGTCAATATCTCTCAAAACTCAAAACATGGAAGTTGTAGAACTCTTTCTTAGCGTTCCATATCATCTTGAATCACCTCAATCGGAGCTCAGATGAGAGAGTTATACCCAAATAACGAAGCGATGTCGAAACAGTCCGGCAGACTACCTTTCACCAATTTGATCATAACTCTTTGTTGGAAAGTCCAAATTGCGCACCGTTATTTTTGTTAGAACCCTAACTCGTATATCTTTCCAAAAATATAGGTCACACATACTAGAAATACCTGAGTCAAATCAGTTTATTCTCCGAAGTTGACCAAAAATTTGCACTATGGTCTTCCTTGGATAGTAATTTTAATGTTTCGAGTGTAAATTTATTTTAGTTTGAAATAAATCATAAAAATGAATGTTTTTAGGTTAAAATAACATTAAAAATGAATCCGGAACGTCGAAAAACCTTAGGATAGTCATATGGATCAAATTGGAGATTCTTAGTGGCAAAACCGTAAATTTGGAGAAACCCAAAACAGCCTGTGAACAGTATTTTTCGGGGCTGCTATGTATAAACTCATTTTCATCTCATTTGCCCTCATTTCTTTCACTCCCCTCACACCCCCACACCTCTTGGAACCCTAGAGAGCATTAGAGAGGAAGAAAGGAAGGGAAAAAAAACAAGAGATTCAAGGGTGATTCAAGATCAAATCTTCATCTTCTTCACACTAAACCTAGGTTTTCAAGAACATTGAGGTAGGGTTTTCTTCCATTATTGTCCATTGATGTTAGAGTTATTATACATGTAGAATTTGGCTCTTAACATCATCTTGATTTCAAAAATTCTAGAACTTTGTGTTGGGTAGTAAAATGATTGTATTGATGATCTCATGCTTATTTCCTTTAAACTTGTCTCTTGTAACATGATTTGCGAAATGGGTATGTTTTCTTAAATTGTTCTATTATGTATCTTGCTTGTGAAAATTGGGGAAAATCATGGAATTTGCTTGTATATGAGGTTGAGTATATTGTTGGTATGTCACTCTTGTGTATGGTGTTGTGAGGGACTTGGATTACCTTCGAAAACTGCCGTAGAGCGTTAGAGGTTACTTTATCCCAATGGGGGGTGAGATGGTTGCCTAATGCTCGTAGTGGATCATTGTGGTGACAGTGACCACTATTGTTCACGGATACCGGGGAAAAGGGTTAGTATACTAGACACCTTGGGAGGATCTCGTCAATGCCGTATGAGACGGTACACGCCCTTCCTAAATTGGTCTGTGATTGTTAGTGGAAATGGGTGAACGAGGTAGAATCGTCGGGTAGATTCATGAGAAGCGACAACCTACTTGAGTGGTACCAAATAGAAATTATTGTTCATTGTACCAAATATTATTTCTCCAAGAGTTTCGGGTAGTATGGGGTGCCGCGATAACTTGTGGAAATGATGTATGGTGGAGTGGATTATGTTGGAAATTGTTTGTCAATTAAACGTGGTTTTATTCTCTTTCAATTCCTTATTATTGTACAAACTTGAGATCTCCTTTAAAATGTCCTTATTTTATTTTAGAAATTTATTTATATGTATGTGCGAAATGTGACCTACCTGTTTTACTTGATTTCAAAACCTTGAATGGGTTTGGAAGGATCCTCCTACAGAGCCTTGTGCTCACCCCCCCCCCCCTTACTTTCCCACCTTTCAGATTTTGCCTTTGACAAGGAGCTGGGAGTCGAGGGGCCGACACATTGGGAGACTCCGACAGAAGAGAGCGTGGATCCCGAGGTGGATGCGTAGAGCGACCCCTCCCCCCCCCCCCTTTTCTTTTGTTATAGACTTGGATAATCTTTTGGTAGAATTGTATAGCCTAGTTTTATTTTGTAAATTCCGCTGTGTATTATAGTACTTTTGTGGGGATGTAAAGGCCCTAGCTTGGCCTATTCTTTTGGGATAACATGTAAATTTGATGTATTGATTTTATGGTAGTTAAATGGACCCGGTGTGGTCATTACAATAGAATTGCACAGGTTGTGTTTTGGGTAGAGCTTCCCGAACAAATGAGACTCTGCCCGAATTTTGTTAAATTAAGGACCCCCGGTTATTTATGGATTTATTAGTTGCTCTCATGATATGAATGGTTATTGAATGTAATGCCGTCCAGGGTGGTATTTGGGGCGTTACAACAGTTGATAGCTTGTGATGTGAGCTTAGATTGATAACTAGTTTACTTTAAATGAAATGCGTAGATAAGCTTGTTAATGACAATAATATAAAAGATGCCCTTCAATTTAGAGGATCCCATATGCTTTATATCGGTTAAATATTGTAAATGCTACCTTACCACAATTAACTTCCATGTTACTGGTAAGTCAACCGGTAGGTCTGATGTATATAAACTATCACACATCAACTTCTTAGGTTAGCTGGTGGTATTCATGACAATTGATTAATCCAAGCACACTAGAAGGACAAGCCATTCATGAGGAATACTTGAATTATTTAATTGTCTCGTGATAGTAAGTGCATACATAATAAACCATAATACAACAACTTCTTAGGTTAGCTAGTGGTATTAGTCATAACACAACAACTTCTTAAGTTAGTTGGTTATAGATGTGCCAATTGACTAATTCGAGTGAACCAGAAGGACAAGCCATTCATGAGGAATACTTGAATTACTCAATAGGTCATTTGTGATATATATATATACTAGTTAAACATCCTTAGCGTTCCGGTGGAGGACAAGCCATACCGATAGGAACACTGTGGTTGTTAGACTGGCAATGTAGTTATATATAGTAATTAAACAACCCTAATAACCCTGAAGGACAAGCCATTATGAGGATTATTTAGGTTCTGTACCATGCATCAGTAGAACATCCTCAGCTTTCCGGTGGAGGACAAGTCATACCGGTAGGAACACCGTGGTTGTTTAATTGGCAGGTTGATGTTGCACTGATGACATAATTTCAGGCACAGCACCGAAACTACGTACATCGCTGTATCATGCATGAAGCGTATAGTACATATATAGATAAATATATGAATAAAACATCAGCATTTCCATAATCTAACCGATAATATACATATGTTCACCCTTCACCGAAGGGTATAAACGACTACTCACACCCCATTGCTACTGACAAGCAAAGAGTGCGGGTATTCGTCATTATAACTGAAATTAAAACACAAACTCTAAAACTTCTTTCACAAGGAACACTTGAAACACAACCACTTTTATTATTAATCAAAATAAAAAAGTGGCGATAGTTCAACTATTTGAATAGAAAGACTAAACAGAAATGTAGAAATACAGAGTATCGGTGTAGAACATACCGGCTTTGACTCTCCCTTTTTCTTTCTTTATTTCTCTCTTTGGAGCTCTCTCTTGGCTTTTAGATGGCCGGCCTTGTTGAAATGAAGAAGGGGAGGAATATTTATAGGCAAAGGAAGAAGCACGAGGTGGATGGATCAAGACAAACCACCAAGGTGGCCGTCCGGAACCCCCCATCACCATCCGGATGGTGGTGCCTTGCAGTAGGTATACGTGTTGCATGCTGGAGCTTCCATGTGTCGTGTTCTTGTTGTTCCATGTGTTGCTTTACACTTTGGTCCTTTGTTGTTTCCAGTTTTGCAAGTTTACCTCATATTCTTCGGTATTTCCGTATTAAACCCTGAAATTCAAACATAAAGTATTTAAAACTTTAATTTACGCACAAACCCTAATTCATAATGTTTAATTATTTTTATCTTACAAAGTTGATTACTTAGTCATTTTAATTTACATACTAGTTAGGGTTAATCAATGCTAAAATTGAATTATAACAATCAAAACACTCAGGCCTTCAATGACTTCAAAGCCCAAACTACACAATCTTTTGATGATTTAAAGACTCACATGCATAAGTTGACCCAGTCAATGACCACACAATAAAAGGGAAAATTTCTTGCAAAACAACCACATAGTCAATTTCAGGTAGGCAGGCAACTTTCCCACCATGAATCTTACACAGGAATGTATTCGGTAGTCACCACTCTTACAAATGGGAAGGTTGTAGATTAGGCTATACCACCACACACACAATCTTTGCCCATGGTTGAGCCTGCACAAGTCTGCCCAGATGAGACGACTAAAGAAGCCCTAGAAGCTAAACAATTATGCCGACATTTACGAGCTTTTTAAGATAGTAAAGATCAATATTTCACTTTTAGGTTAGAAAAGAATATTCTTACTTTGAAACTTGTTACATATAATGGAGATAAATCATAGAATGTCCTTTGTGAGTTTTGAGCCAATTCTTTTTTGGAGTGACATTGACATTTACTCAATAAGAATAGATTCATTCAACTATTTTTCTTGAATAATCTCAGTATATTTGTTCTAGTCAATACTGATATTATGGGAGACTGCTTGACTCTAATCTACATGCATCGGAAGTGTGTTACCAAGAACTCTTAAGATATTATTTTAGGCCATTGTTGATATAATTTGAGCCTTAGCCTTATTCTTTGTATGGTTTTTTTATCCCTAGAAGCCGTGATTTAGAATTTTTGAATAAAATTTCGATTCTCAAACCTCATACAATAACCAAGCCAAGAATATGATATAATATTCCTTACCTTGGTTATCCTGAGATTGAGCTAAAATTATTTATGAAAATAGTGTGATGTTGGTTGAGGAATATTGAAGAAAAAGGTGAAATTTTCATACTTATGAATATATACATGTGTTGACTTGCCGAGTTTTTTTTTAAAAAAATAAAAGAGAAAAGAAAGAAAAAGAAACAGATTGAAAAAGAGAAAAGAAAAGAAAAGAAAGGAATATCAAGCATGAATGTGAAAAGAAAAAAAGAGAGAGAAAGTTATGAGAAAGTGTTATGAAGTGTGCTTCTAAAGGTGGGAGAGTGAAAGGCTATCAAGGAATATAGTTGTGTAATGTATTATTTTCTTAGGATGACATTTTGAACTCCTGAATACCTTTCATTTCAAAACCCTTATCCCAAGGCCCTATTACAACCATAAAAAAGACCTATTTAATCTCAAGAGTACATTGGTTGATGTATGACTTGTGTGAGTGGGGAGGGGAATGGTGATTGTTTTGCTAATTATGCATGATTTCTTTTCATGAGACTATGCCAAGTCATTTTTATTAATATAGTGGTTATTGGTTATAAGACATACGTGAGTTAATTATTGCTTTGATTTTTATTAACTCTGCTCACATATGATATTATAAGGGTGAATAGTCACTACAATCATAGTAAATTTATTGTTGGGTATATCTTGGTGAGGATTACATCAAAACTAGCCGTAGATAGTGGAAGGGGTTATGTGTTATTGATTGATTATCTAATAATGCATAGTCATTTGCACACTACACATGAGTTTTCAATGGGAGTTCAATATATGAATACTACTGTATAACCTTTAATTCTATGATTTGGCTTGCTATGAACTTATTCTTGCTTCTATTAGGTATTTTCCTGCTTTACATACAGTTAAAGTTATATGTTAAATTCGAGTGATCAATGAATTAATGTAAATTTGTAGGTATTTTCACTGAAAATATTCACGAGGCTATAACTCGTCCACTAGGGGTAACCTAGAGGTTTAAAGCTTGTTGCATATGCAAAATGCAATCTTAAGACCTATGAAAGTGGATTTGTGTTTTCATTTTATCAGAGTATTTGTTTTTTTTAATTTGGATCTAGGTATTACTAGGGACTAGTAATATTTTGGTTGGAGGGTGTGATTAGCCATCAAAAGTGGTGCTTTATTATATTTAATTAATGGCTAATTGCATAATACTTGAGTTTATATGTGATGAATTCTTGGGTTTTCTATTTTGACTCTTATTTTTAGTGTTTGATCTATTTACCAGGTTAAATAGTTGATTTAAAGCATTATTCATCACACTTGGTAAAATGGATGATTGAGGAAGAACCAAAGTAGACCCAAGAAGGTTAAAAAGGCACATTGGAGCAATGGGTCATGATTTGGAGTGAATCGGGTACCAATTGAAGACCAATGCTCATCCCAAGCTGTTGGAACACAAGATTTGAGGAGGTACAAATAAATAGCACTGTCCAGACGTAGCTTACACCATCTGGATGCAATGATTGCTAATGATTGGATGAGTATTTGACGACGACGGTGTTGGAATCTCGAAGTACGAGAAGACCGCCCAGACAGAGCTATCATCGTCTAGACGTGAGTGATGAATTATGAATTCCAGAGAATTAATGGTGTTCGAACACTTTAGAGGTCATTCGGATGGAAATTGACGATATGTAAAGGCACCGTCTGGACGCAGCCTCCACTGTTTGCAGTGACCATCCAAATATGAAGATCTTCTTCGTACGTCGACCTAAAGTGGATTCCAAATTGCCTAATCCTTCCTGTACACCAATACTTAGGAATCTAGTACAAATACTACCTTTCAGTCATTGAGAGGGGATCTTCATTCTGGCTTTTACATCTATTTTCAGACTTACCATGTTTAGTGAGTAACTATTCTTGTCTTTAGTTAGGGTATGGATCTAGGATTGAGATCTTCTAGTTGACTAAACTAATGTTGAAATTCAACTAACATAATTATAATTCCATAAACATAAGTATTCAGTGAGCATGAGTAGATCCATATCTCGAAACTAAAAAGTCACTTTTCCAACTGATAATTCACTTTAGCTTTTCTGCACTTATTTTACAAGCAGTTCAAACCTTCAAACCAATTTTACCTATTATTCCTTTTCCTATTTATAAATTTCTTTGATCTCTGTGGTATGACCTCGGACTTCACTAAGTATTTACTACTTCTTGACCACCTGCACGTGGGTGTATCGATTTTGGATCAACCAGTCATAAAGCTTGAAAGATCAAGATCTGTAAGCGACAAGGAAGGGAATGAGATGAAGCTACAATGCCACACCACATTAAGATCACTCCGATGCACCTTTAAGCTTAGGACAAAGGTAATGATCGTAGAGATCTATGAAACCCTTGGTTTAATTCAATAGACTTAGGATGATTAGAGAAATGAAATTGAGAAAATCCCAAAAATGATTCCTAGGTTTTTCAAAGAAAAGTTTTTCTAAACCTTAATTTTATTTTGAAAACATAGGTTGAATCATTCATTGGATCTCACTTGAGCAACACCCTTTAGTTCTCAAGGGAACAAGTTTTTGCATGGTTTTCGGCTTAAAAATCACTAGGGATCGCCCTTTGCTCACCTGTCTTTGACTAGAGTGGCATCTGAACACTTAGGGATAAAATCGAGAAAAACTGACGAGTTAAGCAGTATAGACCGCCCTCTAGGTCGCTCTAGGTTTATGCATTGTACATATTTTGTTTGTTTGTTTTAAGATTATTTTCTTATATGAAAAACACAAAAATAATAGAAATTGAGAAATTCAAAAAGATTTTTGATGTCTAGTTGGAGATTCCCTTAGGATTTATGATAGTTGCTTTATTTTTCCTCGTTAATTCATATTTGTGAATGGTTTTCTATTTTTATGCCATTAAGAAAAGCCAAAAGCATTGAAAAAAGAAAAAGAAAAAGAAAAAATATTTTATTTTATTTATTTTTTGTTGGTTACCATGGTAATCACACTTTGATTTTTTGTTGTTGTTGTAATGTATCCATCTTTAATTCAAGGTTAAGTGTATTGATATGAGATATATTAGAGAATAAAGAACCTAGTGGTTAGCGCATGATCCTTGAACCAATTCTCTTTTTTCCTTAGCTTGCTTGCATAATGTCTTCTTTGTGAAAATTCAAAAACCAAGGGCACTCCAACTATTCACCTTCATGCTTATGGGTCTAGCTAGCTTTATTGATTAATGACCTACATGACTCTAAGTATTGGCAAATCCCCAAATCCCTTAAAAGATGGCAACGAGCCAATTGTGAAAAAAGAGTCCAATGTGGCCAAATATAAATTAATGCATAAAAATTGAATGGCTAGTATCAATTGCATTTGAATTGTTGAGAGTATTCAATGCTTCTTGTCATTGCTCATATGTAAAGCTCCAAGAGCTAAGTTTCTCATGTTTAGAAGTATACATTATAAAGTACATCGTGTTAATTGAAGCCATTATGAGTAGAAGGGATGTAAAAAATAGGGAGAATGCCTAAAAAGAAAAAGGAAAAGAAATATGCATATAGGACACATACTAAGCGGTTATGTATTCATTTAGATGATGCATTAGGAATTCATTTTAAGCTTTATTAATCTTTTAATCTAGATGGATTCCTGATGGTGTTAGAGTTTGGTTTCACACACGTTACACTTGAATTTATTAGGAGTAGATTGTAAACCCCCATGTAATTATATTAAGCTCCATGTGCTACTTACAAAATAAATAAATTATTAATAGGTTATATTAATTGTATTAGAAGATATTAGATAGTTGGGATCATATCGTCATTATAAAGAGAAGTTAGGCAGTGAATAAATACATATTGTCCTAGTAATTTTAAGTCTAAATTTTTAATTTGACATTATATTGATATGATATTTGTATAGTAGAAACTAGATCCCAAGAGCTACAAAAGTGTATTTCACAAAGATTTCACGAATCGACTTCCAAGTAGGACAAAACTGGATTAAAAGTTGAAGTAGGAAGCTAGGTTCACATTCGAATGCAAATCATGTTCGAATGCTAGTTAATCATAGTACTTTGGTGTCTAATAGAAAGTTTGATAGAAACTGAGATATTGGGAGCTTGAGACTTTCAAACGCCAAGTCACGTTCAGATGCCAAACTTATGTTCAAACGCCAGTATAATTTTAGTAGCGATCAGAATCGCGATATTTGTTTAGATGTTGACCCTATAAATACCTAATGACACTTCCTTTAGCCATATTTCAGTAATTTTCAACCCTAGGCACCTCTAGAGAGTGAAAAAGAAGGAGAAAACACAAGAGTCGGAGGGATTCACACGGTGGGAATGAATTAAACACGCTAAGGTTCGCATCAAAAGTTGGATTGAAGGTAGGGGATTCTTCTTTATTTTTTTTATTGAGACTTTGGGTATATATATGTACGTTTTAAATCTTCTTGATAGTTATATGTTAAATAATTATGAGTTCTTGATTTCTTTTCAATTGAAACGTAGTTTTGAATAGAATACATATTTGATATTCAAGAAATTCTTATTCTTGGTTTCCAAAATCCTAGTTTTGCTAAATACATGTTTTACTGTGAAAAATACATGGATTCTTAATTTTTAAATTCCTATTCTTGATTAAATTATGTTTCAATCAAACACTTGTTCTTGTTCCAAGAAGTTGAGAGTTTTGGCAAAATCCTAGATTTGTGATATCAAAATTGTAAAGACTTTTTTGGTATTATCTCTTGCATATTTTAATTCCATTATTATTATTGTATATCTAGAATTGTGAACTTGTGATACATGGATTTGATGGAACTTGTGGTTGGTTGAGTATATGGTTTTCGAATAATGTTGTGGTTTTTCATCTCTGTATAGTTTGGGTGTGACGGACTTGGATTACCTTCGCAAGCTGTCATAGAGTGTTAGAGGTTAGTCTATCCTAATGGGGGTTAGATTGTTCCCTAACACTTGTAATGAGTTGTTTCCTTGAGAGTTCAATCACTATTGTTCACGTAGGTTCAAGACTGAGGGATGATATACCTTTTCTGGGAAGGATTCGTTAATGCTGTGTGAGACGATATACACCCTTCCTAAAGTGGTTTGTGATGTGACCATATGGGGTAATGATTGAGATTGTTTGTGTTTGTAGTGGGTGAACGGGTTAGGTTCGTTATGTAGATTCCTAAGAAACAACTAAAATACACGAGAGCAATGAGATGATGTTATTGAATTATTCGTTGACTGCTTTGATCTTTAAATGTTATTTCTGTCATTAATTTATTGTATTACGTACACTTAAGATCAATACAACTGTCCTTGCTTTATTTTCAAAAAGGTATTTATGTTATTTTTCAAAAGAGACTTCCTTTCTTTATATTATTTTAAAACCTTGTCTGGATTTGAGAGGAATTTTCTACGGGCATTTGCTCACTCCCTCCATTTATAGATTTTAGTATAGAGAATAATGTCAAGATAGATGAGTAGTGTGACTACAAGGCGGTGGAGAATCAGGATGTGGACCCCATCTTAGAGGAGTAGAGTTGTCTTATTATTGGTTCAGAGTTTGAGAGGTTTTTATGAAACAATGTTTTCGTTAGATTTAGTTATTTCGTTGCTAGTTATAGTTTGGTTTTGAATTGTAAGTTTGGAGAAGTTACAATGTTTTATTGTCTTAGTATCTGATGTTTATTGGATGGATGAATAGTTTATTATTTAAATGGTTACTTTTAGTTGTTCTAATAATTAGATGGTTTGTAGATATTAATGTCTTCCAAGGTGGATTTTGGGGTGTTATAGGTTTGGTATCAAAACTTAGGCTTTAGGCCTTACATAGGAGCTGTAGGTTGTGGAATACCACTGGACTGTTAGGATAGGGGGAAAGAAAGTAGGCTTGAGTTGTATATAAATTATATGTGTATGCCTTAAGTGTAAATTGATATTGATGGTTGTGCAAGGAAACTAAAACTGTGTTTGGTTTGCAGAATGGACGGTAGATGATGCGAACCCTTAAACGAATTCAAGAACCCACGGGCACATTGATTGAAGACTCCCCAAGAAAGATCACAAATCAGATTATAAGAACCAAGAACCCTAGACCCAATGTTTGCAAGAAACAAGAACCCAAGGTTAAAAGTTCAAGAGAAGGACGCCACACTCAAGATTGAGCGATAAGTCGATGAACGCCACAAGAAAGATTAATTCTTGATAAGTTCTTGAAATAGTTCTTGGAAGAACAATAAGGTAGAAACCTCACAATACACACCAAAATATTCTGTCTTTTACAATGCTTTGAATGCCTATTTATAGGCTAGTTATTACAAAGAAAACTTCCTAAAATAGCTTATCCTATTTAAGAAATATCTCTTACTTGCTGGTGAAGAAATATCTCTTACTTGTGGGTAAAGAAATATCTCTTACTTGCTGGTAAAGAAATAGCTTACTTTCCTAAACTCTTACTTTCCTAAAAGGAATAACTCACATGCCTAAATAGCTAAGGAAAGTCTTACAATCAGACCAATTTTAAACATGCCAATTTAAAGCTTAGCCTTTGCCGGAATCTTCTAGAACTTGAATTATGTTGATGGATCTTTGCCCAAGTGGATCATGCTCCTTGCTTGAACTTCCACAATCAGCCCATATGTCTTGAATCAGCCCGTTCAATGCTTCCTTCATCCTTTTTACTCTTGCCCGAGTCATAGGACCTCCATTTATGCTCAACGGATCAGATTGTATTGCATCAGTAGATGTGGACGAGGACGTGTGATGAGCACGTAGCTTTAAAGTGAAATAAACCAAGTAGGTAGTGGTATTTGGTATCATAGGCACCGGTATCTAAGCCTACTTGAATTTTGGTACCGGCACCCGCACCATTCGGTATTGGTACCTCTGTTTTCCACATTTTTGACCATGATCCACTTCGAATATGAAAACATTCAAAACATGAAAGTTGTATATCTGGATGTTCTCTGTATTGTGTCAAAATTGAGGCTCCATCCAACGGTTGGATCAAAAGTTATGACAAATCTACGAAATCTGGTCTTGAGCTAGCATCCCCCTTACAACCTACCGGTAGAAGACAACAAAAACCTACTAGTAGGTTTTGCCTACTGGACAAAAACCTACCGGTAGGTTTTGCTAAAAAATGCCATATTCTGCAACTCGTCCTCCACTTGCTTGGGGGGCCCACCATTGCTTCTCCCACACATTTCCTAACATTGTCTACATACAACCATGCCTACAAGACCCTAGTTGCTGAATTTTGAGGATAGATGATGGGAAATGAAGAGAGAGAAGGAGAGAGGCATGGTGGGTTCAGGCTATGCTTGCCTTAGCTTGCCAAAAGCATCACCTCACCTCCCATTAATGGGAGGTCTGCACACACAGGCAAAGGAAAGAGGGATAGACGAAATTCACCAAGCTTTACACCATATATTCAGCATTCATACAAGCTTTGGAAGGGAGAGAGGCTACCTAAGCTTAGGAGTAGTTTTTAGAGAGAGAAGCTCCAAGGAAGAAGACATAGTTAGAGAGAGAAAGCTTAGATTTTTATATTTCTTCCATGCATTTCACTTGTAGTCTCTTGTAAGCTTCATTTATTGTCTTTAATGTCATTTATTTCAAGTACATTGCAAGTTTAAATACACCATTTACATTCTACCATTGTTGTATGGATTTTCACTCTTCTCAAGCTTTTAAAATGGGTATTTAATGCATTTCTTCTTAGTTAACTTTTCTTGCATTAACTCAAGTTCCAATCTTCCTTTCTTTACAATGTCCCTTTACTTCATTAATGTTCTTGCATTAAATATGAGTAGCTAAGCCTTAAGTTGGCTAATCCAAGGGAGAACTCCTTTTGGGTATGCGAAATCAACTCTTTTTCATTCTTCCTCGTAGTGTACATTTATTTGGTTTGACTATGTTGAGTGTGGACATGGTTGTGAGTTCTTGATACACCGTAGACTTGTCACGGTGTATGCTTGAATTCTCACCTCCATTTTAGTCCCGCCCTTCCTATGAATCAATCAAACATCTAGACACCATTGGAGGAAGGTCTTGAGTTAATTTGGCATTCCCATTGGAATGACCTCTTCGGATTAGCCAACACTTGTTTCCATTACATTTCTATAACCAATCTTCACTCACCAAACTCAAACATCAAAGATTTTATACTTTTCCTTTTTCAACAAAATCATCTTTAAAACAATTCATCTCCTTCCCTGAGGAGACGACCTTGCAATACGAATTCCAAGTAAAACACGACACTCGAAAGTCTTTCTGCGCTTGGGGAGCACTTTAGTTCACACACACACACACATACATTTCATTCCACACACCCATTTTCCCATCTCTTGCATCGAGCCCGAGTGAGAGTGACACTCACCTACACACATAAGCCTTATACACATTGACAATTCATGTTCGGAGATTAGGCACGACGGAATCAGTTAAGCAACGTGGAGGTTTAGCAACCCACCACCACCACTGATTAGCACAAAACATTGCATATATTGTATGTTGTTATGCCCTTTTATACTTGCTTTTGTCGTGAATTTGGGGAGAAATGCGTTTAATTTTCTCTTTAATGAAGTTTTATGTGAATGTAGGTGAAAAGTTGTAAATGGCTTGAGTAAGCTCCCATCGTAATGTTTAAAGTCAGTGAAGATGAGGGGATAGCTTAAAAGAAGGATTGGAGGGTGAAGAAACCAAGAAAAATGCAATTTGGATGAAAACCTTCCGGAAAGTTTGGCTATAAACCTTCCGGAAGGTTTTTGTTAGTAGTATGCTCTAAGACCAATCATGTAGATGATGCTTTAGGGTTGTACTAGCAACATTCATTACTTAATTAAATAAAAGGGAAAGTTTATTTATCATGTTTCTACTTTATTTCATTTTAATATACATGATATAGTCCATAGAGTATAAGTTAAGAAGATAGTTTTTCAAGGTGTTGAGAAGAGAAGACCTATACTTCTTTGTACTTAACTCTTAAATGGTCCTAGTCATAGGATTATTATTTGGGCATTACGTAATCCGGATAGACTAGCACACACTATGTTTACTCATATTTGATATGAGGTGACTCGTCCAAGTCACTAGTGTTGGGACACTAAAGCAGGTGTGTGGGTGCTTGTTAGAGAACAAGTACACTGAACGTGACCATTGACTAATTTAGGATTTTTCATATGGATTTTTACATGTTTGTCAATGTTAAATCTTAAAGTTATAGTTATGCAACTGATACTTAGACTTGAGACACCATGGTTGTCTTGTGCATGGACTTCTATGCTTTAACTATACAACATATTCATATACTAACCATGTAACTTGGATATGTATTGTTGGACATAGTTAGGCATGCATGAAGACTTATGAGTGTACAAAATAGAATCTATTATCCTTAGTAATTAAAGGGAGAATGTCCTATATGATCTTCTGGGATATGACTCAAAGAGTCCTTGGCCAAGGCAGAATGACAATTAGAAAAGACTTTCTAATTGATCATTAAGAGTTATAGTCCTAAGATCGAACACATAAGATTGAATTAGGGGTTTGACAGTAATTTCATACCCTAGTAATTCAATTGGGGCATTATGTGATAGAAGGATTGAATTGCATGGCAACTATAGACTGAATGGGTTCTTTACCAACTTCGTGCTATCCGGAGGTTGATCATGATATGTTGCTAGGTGTCACTCATGATTAGTAGAAGCACGAAGAATGAAATTAATATAAATATATTAATTGTTCTTCATAAAGGGAGAATTAGAAGAGTTCTAATTCAAGCTAAATTAGAAAGAGTTCTAATTTGAGATACTACTTGTAGTTAGTATCGAATGCCTACAACTGGGTATGCTTGAACCTATAGGGTCACACACAATATAATTGATTGGAAACTAAAGGATAAAAGAGAGACAACCAATTAAGAGTTAATTGGGGTGAAAACCTAATTAAGAGTTAATTAGGGACTTTATTACAATTAATGTTAATAAATGGGTTATATGTAATTATGAGATAATTGCAACTTGACCCAAATTAGGATTAGAGCCTTTAAAGCTCTATAAATACCTTTATGTAGGGTGTGGATATTAGATATAACAACTCTCTTGCTAGCACAAGAAGAACCACCCCTCATTCTCTCTCTCTCTCTACTAGTTTTATCAATGGCTAAAGTAGATCCTTCAAGTTTGGCAATTCGTGTGGATACCGATAGAGGCCAAACGTTTGCGAGGCTTGGGGTAAAGATCAAATTTAGATTTGAAGATTTAAAGTTTTTGAGAATGCTTGAAGATTGGTAAAGGCACGCTTCAAAAGGTAACCCTTAATCTTCTCTATAGATCTAAAGTTTCTCAGTTTGTATTAAACATGAATAGATCTTGGTATGAGGAATCAAATTATTTTTTTTAAATTTCGCTGCGTTTATTATATGATTCCTGTCAGTTTTGCCTACTGGAATGAAGTTTCCGGAAGGTTTGCATCGACCTTTTGGAAGGTTTTGTTCACTGAATTGCTGTTTTAACTGTTCCTGCACAAACCTTCCGGAAGGTTTGCATCGACCTTCCGGAAGGTTTTGTCCAGAATGCCCAAACAGCCTGCAACTCAAGCTCTGCCATTTGGGGGTGCCACCTATGCTTCTCCCACTTGTCCCTTGACATCCCTTACACATCTACATGCCTCCCCACACCCATGCTTGGACTTTGGAGGCTCAAGCATTAATGAGGAGGAGAGAGAAGAGGCAAGCCAGGGAAGATGCAGGCTAGGCTTGTCCTAGCCTGCCCAAGCCATCAAGTCAGCCTCCTATGGATGGGAAGCTTGTTACACACCTAGAGGGAGCTCCATGGACGAAAATGCAAGCATCCTTGGACAAGTATTCAACATTGTAGAGATATAGAGAAAGAAGCTCCAAGGAAGAAGACAGTTTAGAGAGAGAAAGCTTAGATTTTTGCATTTATTCCATCTATTTTTACTTGTAATCTTCTGTAAGACGTTTGTAAGCTTCATTTATTACCTTTACTGTCATTTATTACAAGTGCATTGCAAGTTTAGTTACACATTTAAGATTCTACCATTGTTGTATTGAATTCTCTTCATTTCAAGTTTTTGATGTAACACCCCCCCTCCACATGGCACGATATTGTCCGCTTTGGGCCCCACCGGCCCTCACGGTTTTGTTCCTCCCACTTTACCGCGGGAAAAGGCCTCGTACCAATTAAGGACCTGGGGCTTACTTATAAAGCCCAGCAACTCCCTCTCCCTCACCGATGTGGGAACCAGGATCTCACAATCCACCCCCCTTAGGGCTGCACGTCCCCGTGCAGGGCCCCACCCTCGGCTAACCGGGGAGAGTCGGCTCTGATACCAAGCTGTAACACCCCCCTCCACATGGCACAATATTGTCCGCTTTGGGCCCCACCGGCCCTCACGGTTTTGTTCCTCCCACTTTACCGCGGGAAAAGGCCTCGTACCAATTAAGGACCTGGGGCTTACTTATAAAGCCCAGCAACTCCCTCTCCCTCACCGATGTGGGAACCAGGATCTCACATTTGAAATGGGTATTAAATGCATTTCTTCATAGTTTAAGTTTTCTTGCATTAATTTAAGTTCCAATCTTCATTTCTTCACAATGTCTCTTTATTTTATTTATGTTCTTGCATTAAATATAAGTAGCTAAACTTTAAGTTGGCTAATCCAAGGGAGAATTCCTATTGAGTATGCTAAATCAACTTTTTTTCATTCCTCCGCGTAGCGTACAACGGTTTGGTTTGACTAGGTTAAGTGTGGACGTGATTGTGAGTTCTTGATACACCATAGACTTGTCACGGGGTATGCTTGAATCATCACCTCTATTTTAGTCCCGCGCTTCCTACGAATCAATCGAACGTCTAGGCACCATTGAAAGAACGTCTTGAGTTGATTTGGCATTCACATTGGAATGACCCATTTGGATTAGCAACACTTGTTTCCATTTTATTTTCATCAAGAACACAACTCACCAAAACTCAAACATCAAAGATTTTTACACTTTTCCTTTTTCACCAAAATCACCTTCAAAACAATTCACCTCCTTCCCTGAGGAGACGACCTTGAAATACGAATTCCAAGTAAAACACGACACTCGAAAGTCTCTCTGCGCTTAGGGAGCACTTTTGTTCACACACACACACACACACACATATTTCATTCACACACCCGTTTTTCCCATTTCTTGCATCGAACCCGAGTGAGAGTGACACTCACCTACACATATAAGCCATATACACATTGAGGGTTCATGTTCGAAAATTAGGAACGACGGAATAACTCAAGCAACCACCTCCTCTAGATGCTATGAATGGTATCTGCCAATGTCTATGGGAGTTGGCCATTCTAGTCCAAAATCAGAATGAAAACCACAATCAAAATGGTGTTGCACAAACCATTGTCGGTGGGATCAGGAGATGTCAATGAGAACCGTAGGATGACGGTGTTGAGAGAATTTATGCAATAGCGTCCACCCACTTTTCAAGGAAGTTCTAATCCAATGGAGGCAAATAAGTGGATTAGAAGAATTAGGAAGCTGTGTGATAGTATGGGGAATGATGCTGATATCAGGGTGGGGCTAACTACCTATTTGTTCAAAGGAGATCACTGGTGGGACTCAGTGAAGCGGATGCATGTAGTGGATACAATGACTTGGGAGGTGTTTGATCAGATCTTCCAAGATAAATACTTTCATGAGTTTGTAAAGGATAGGATGAGTGCGGACTTCTTGGCTTTGAAGCAAGGGAATATGATGGTGACTAAGTACAAAGTGAAGTTTGATTAATTGTCCCGATATGCAACAGAGTTTATGTTTACGGATGCAAGGAGGGCCAAACGGTTTGACCAACGGTTGAGGCCTGCTATTCGTGAGAAGTTGGTTGCACTTAAGATCTGAGAGTACAAGAATCTAGTGGAACGGACGAATTTGGTCTAGAGAGACACATACGAGGCTAGACAGAGACAGGTATTTGCTAGAGGCAGTAGTAGTGGAACTATATAGGGGGCGGCTTCGTATCGCCGACCTGATCAGACTTCGAGGCCTAGCAATCATCTAGTTAGAGGAACTGGGGGTCCACATGACAGAACAATTGCGAACCCTCATCAATTCTTTACTTGTGGAGGTTTTGGACATTTCAAAAATAATTGTCCATCCTTTTCCCCAAAGAACAACCAAGCTGTAGTACAATAGAATGTGAAAAAGCCCCCGCCTCAGAAACAACTACCGTATAAGAACCCAGGTGCAATGATACCAGCTGACAACAATCAGGGTTGAGTCTTTGCAATGACCCAATTGGAGGATGACATCACAAATGCTATGGTTAAAGGTATCATTTTACTTTATAATTCTTGGGCACACATTATTTGTGTGACGCCCCAAAAATCGGGGGTCCTTAATTTAACAAAATTCGGGCAGAGTCTCCTTTGTACGGGGAGCTCTACCCAAAACTCAACTTGTGCCATATACAATCACATGATCCATCCGAGGTCTAATATACAACATTGACCACACCGGGTCCATTTATTCATACTCATATAACAACATTTAATCACATGACCAATCCGAGGTCCAATATACATCCATTTATACTCCCACATCATGAATTTATGCATTAAACATAGTTAATACGAGTTCAAAATTACAATTCTTTTACATACATTACATGCCCAAAATGAATTTACATGAAGTTTTACAAAAATAAGATTTAAAAGCCACATATCGGCTTTTCTTCGTCACTGGGGCCCCGAATAAGCACCGTCCAACGGCGTGTATCCCCCACCTGAAATGTTTTCCCGTATAGGGTGAGCTACGCTCAATAGAATATCTCCTACAGAGGCTACTCCCCAACCTAGATGCATATGAAATGTACACATGTAACAATCAACAACCATTATCTATTCCAAACAAGAACATGTAATTCAAGATGGAAATTCTACCATGTCATGTCATAGTATGAGATGATACTCACTCATGCACTTTAACCCGAGTCCTCACCGACTCCCACAACACAATGCTATGCACGTGTGTAATACTTTTGTCATTGATGAAATACATCTAATGATTGCTTGAAATAAAAGTCATGTGTTTATAAAACCAAATCATTGTTGGATGTTACCCATCGAATGAGTATTTTATAAACAAAATCATGTGTATTTATTGGGTATCGGATTTTGGAATCACACCGCTGGCTCCGTACGCCATTACACTTTTCTGGAATTTCACCACAGGAGAGTGTATGAATCAAGTGGCCGGGTTTTTCACCCGAGGGAGAATCTATCCCTTCTTGCTATACCCAACACAGGTTTTTTTCATGCAACCATGTGACTCAACGGGATCTTCGATCCAACCTTCCCGAGTCCACTTATCAACCACCAAGTATGGTGTTTGATCAACCATTCACACACACCTACACTCATGCCTAATGCCCATGAATGTGATGTCAACATCATGCCCACTATGTAATGAATGCCAAATGAGCCATTTAATCGCATTTCATCATATTTCATGGCGACTTACATCATATGCATATAATCACCAAAATTTATCACACTGTCAATATATCACTAAGCATATATCAACAACAATATCACAAGTATGTTATTACATAATCTATGTCACTAACACATTTCATTCACAAATGTACAATATAAACACATAGCATGCCCATGTAATACCAAATTCCAAGAAATTACACAAGTAACTTCCACACCTCAAATTCAAGCTAGAAATTGATTCAAGTCATTTCTATACCTATTTCCTCATTTCCCTAATAATAGGCAACTTCTATACACCTAACCATTCCCTATGGACACCATAGGTTAGAAATAAACCAAAGTAAGAGGGCACCCTACCTCTTGACGCGTAAAATGAAGGGTAAAACCTTCAAGAACACCAACCACAACTCTAAACTTTTGATTTCCCAAAATCTCTTCTTTGGATCTTCGGTGAAATCATTTGTTCTTGGTATGGTTGCGTAGCCCTCGTCGAGGAGATCGACTTTGATTCTTGGCCCGAAGAATTCCGACTGGCAGAACTCCGTAGATTTGAGAAACAAGTCTTGAAATTTCTTTTTTTTCCTCTCCTCCTCTCTCCAACGTTTACACACTGGTTTCAACAGAATATTCTGCTAGAAAATCATATTTTTATGGATATTTATAACCCTTGATGCTTGGTGCACGTCACGCCACACGCCCCCTTGTCCGGGTCCGTTTTCACCCCGAAACGATTAATTTCATACCGGTTTAAGTTCAAATTATTTTTATTTGAACTCTCCTTCAATTATAAATAAATTTTATAAATTTTATTTGTGGGGACGTTCGTGAGGTCACCTGACACCCTGTTGTCTCGTAAAAAGTGAAAAATCCGATTATCTCGGAATTCCACGAAAATTTTCTGCGCAACTCGGTTTCGCGATACAAATCCAACAGTGAAGTCCGTTGCGTCATCTGAGCTCTAGATAAATACGTATTTTAAATCCGCATTATAGTGGCAAATTACCATTTTGCCCTTTTTTAGAAAAAAATTCAAATTTATCCGGGTTTTACAATTTGATCCCGGTGCCACTTAATTTTTTATACGTATTTCATATGTTAAAACACTGGGATTGAAATGTGAAAACTTAGATTAGGGATTGAATGTGGACCTACTTATTAGAGAATCATTAGAAACCCTCAGGGTGTGTAGGGATTGTATACTTCAGATAGGGGAACAAGAGCTGAGGGTAGATTTGGTGGTGTTGGACATGCAAGAGTATGATGTGATCTTTGGAATGGACTTGTTGTCAGCATATCTTGCGGTGATGGATTACTTCCGAAAAAGGGTAGTATTCTAGTCACCACGAGGAGTAATATTCAGCTTCACAAATGAGTGAAATTCTTCTCACCCTTTTTCCATGACGGGAAGATGGTTCTTACAGGCTAAGGCAGGAAGTAGTATGAGTTTCCTAGCTAGCATAATGGGAGAGAAACAAGTTGACTCCCAACGAGAGGTGATATTAGTGGTGTTGGACTTTTCAGATGTATTTTCGGATGAGTTGCCCAGCTTACCAGCCCAGAGAGAGATTGAGTTTACCATCGATTTGTATGCTATGACAAAACCCATTTCTATTCCTCATTGGATGACACTTTTGGAGTTAAAGGAGTTAAGGAAGCAACTAGATCAGTTAGTAGCAATTGGGTTTGTTCGCCTAAGCACTGCACCTTGGGAGCTCTAGTCCTCTTTGTGAAGAAGGATGATGAAACACTCCAGTTGTGCACGAATTACCGAAGGTTGAACTGAGTGACAGTGAAGAATAAATACCCATTACCTCATATTGACGATTTGTTCGATCAGCTAAAAGGTTCTAAGTATTACTCCAAGATTGATTTTCGCATAGGATATCATCAACTGAGGATTAAGGAAGAGATAATTTTTTGTACAAGGTATGTTCATTTCAAATATACTGCAATGTCGTTCGGATTGACTAATGCTCCAACAAATTTTATGAATTTGATGCATAAAGTATTTAGATCGTATCTAGATTAGTTTGTTATTGTATTTATTGATGACATATTCATCTATTTGCGAACACAAGAGGAACATGAACAACATATTCGGGTGGTGCTACAAACCTTAAGGGAGCACAAGTGTTTTTCCAAGAAGAGTAAATGTGAGTTCTAGATGAAGGAAGCGAAGTTCCTTGGACATGTGGTGTCAGAACATGGAGTAATTGTCAACCTCGAAAAGATAGAAGCAGTAATGAAGTGGGAACCACCCCAGAATGTAATAGAAATCTGTAGTTTCCTGAGCTTAGCAGGTTATACCGGAGATTTGTTGAAGGTTTCTCAAAGTTGGTTATGCCAATGACCCGTCTTACGAAGAAGGGTGAGAAATTCGTGTGGACTGAAGAGTGTGAACTTGCCTTCACTACTTTGAAGGAAAGATTGACTACTGGCCAATCCTTATTATTCTGAACATTAGTGTGGCATATGATCCTAGGATGTGTAATAATGCTGGAAGGTAAGGTAGTGACTTATGGTTCTATACAGCTGAAGATACATGAGCATAACTGTCCCACCCATGATTTGGAATTACAACAGTGGTGTTTGCTATGAAATTATGGAGGTGTTGTGGATTGAGTATTAGGAAGATTATGATTTCACACTCAACTATTATCTGGGAAGGCTAATGTAGTAGTAGATGCTCTTAACAAAAAGTCTCGAGTGAAATCAATGTTCTCGTCGTTAGCAGATGGAAGATGATGGAGACTTTGGAGGAATTTTTCTTAATGGTGGATAAACAAAAGGATCGACCATGTTTATTTAATATTGTAGCTCAACTAATTCTTCGACAAAGGGTGGTGGAGTTACAACAATTAGATCCATATTGGGAAACTATCTGGGGCAAATTGGAGAGAAGTGAGATCGTTGAGAACTGGTCAGTATGTCAGGATGAGCTATAGTTTCGGGGAAGACTATGTGTACCGAGCAACGACCAAGTAAAGGAAGAAGTGTTGGAGGAGAGCCATCGTTCCAAATTTTCCATATATCCTGGTAGTACCAAGATGTTCAAAGACATGAAGCATCAATACTGGTGGAAGGGAATGAAAGGAGATATGGCTAAGTACATTGTGAAGTGTGTAGTATGTCAACAAGTGAAAATTGAGCATCAAAGACCAGGAGGATCATTACATTCTTTACCTATTCTCAAGTGTAAGTGGGATCATGTTACTATGGATTTTGTGTCAGGGCTACCCATGAACATTAGGGGACATAATGCCATTTCGGTAATTGTTGATAGATTGACAAAGACTGCCCACTTTATACATATCAAGACCACGAACAATTTAGTAAATTTAAGTCAGTTGTACATCCGGAAGATAGTGAGGTTACATGGGGTACCACTATCGATCGTGTCCGATCGAGATAGCCAATTTGTGGCTAAATTTTTGCAGAGCTTACAGAAGGCATTAGGGATAAAGTTGTGTTTTAGTACTGTCTTTCATCCTCAAATGGATCATCAATCGGAGAGGGTGATTCAAACTGTGGAAGATATGCTAAAAGCGTGTGTTCTTGATCTTATGGGTAGCTAGAGTGAACATCTAGCGTTGGTGGAATTTACCTATAACAACAGTTACCAGGCTAGTATCAGAATGGCTCCGTACGAGGCATTGTATGGGAGACCTTGTAGGTCGCCGACTTGTCGATTAGAGGCAGGAGAGAGTAGCTTATTTGGATCGGAGATTGTTCAAGAGACTACTGATAAAATTCAGCTAATTTGGGAAAGACTACGCATAGCTCAGAGTAGACAAAAAAGCTATGCTGATAGAAGGAGGAAACCTTTGGAATTTCATATGAGAGACTATGCATTTCTCAAGGTGTCACCTAAGAAGGGTGTGTTCAGATTTGGCAAGAAGGGGAAGTTAGCCCTAAGGTACACTAGGTCATTTGAAGTGATAAAATTTGTATGTAAAGTGGCCTATCAACTTAGGTTACCAGCTTAGTTATCAGCAGTACGCGACGTGTTCCATGTATCAATGTTAAGAAAGTGCAAATCCGATAAAAAGCCTGCAGTGGATTTGGAAGAAATTGAAATTCAAGACGGAGCAAAATATGAAAAACAACCAGTGAGAATTCTTGACACCAATGAGAAGGTGCTTTGTGATGAGTACATAATATTTCATTATTTTATATCTCATATCATTCATCTTAGCTTTGTTTATTAGTTATATGTTTTGTTTTAGTGTAGTTTTGTCTTTTATGGATAATATTTGTGTTTGCAGGAAAATGAAGTTAAGAGCAAGGTTTTATACTCATTTTAATGCTATGGAGGACTTGGAGGATGATTTAGGAGATCTAGGAGTCAAACCAAGAGCATTGCAAGCATAAAAGACCAGTTCTACCGGTTCATCAGCAAGCGAAATTGAGTTCTACCAGTAGTAGTTGATTCCTATCGGTCGGTAGAAGTAAAACAAAGACCTGTTCTACCTAAAGGTTGGAAATAGAAAATTGTTCTACTAGTAGAAGAGAAGAGCTACCAGTTCGTGCAAGACAGTGAGCAGTTATATCGGTAGGTTGAATTATGCTTTCTACCGATAGGTCAGGGTTAAAATTCAGCAATGGCTCTTTCTCCTATGCGTTGACTGACTGAATATTCAATTATATCTTCCATGATTTTCAAGGCTTATTTGGAGGAGAAAGGGACAAGATAGGGAAGGGATTTTGACTGGCCATATCTTAGAGATATTCTTGGAGATATTGTCGGAGATTTTTTAACAATAAGAGATAGACGTAAAAGGAAAGATGGTCTCTAGAAAATCAGTTGTATCTCTCTCTCTCTCTCTCCCCTTATTTTTCCTATAAATACCAACCCATAGGGGACCTCTAGACATCGGTTTTCTCATGGGAAATTTTCCAAGGGGCTGCTCCTCCTCCTTCTTCTTCATTGTTCTTTACTTAGGTTTAGATTGCAAGCAAGGTTCTTCATTATTTTATTTATAGTTTTCAATTTTGCTGAACACTACGGTATTTCTATTTCTTTTATTGTAATTACTTTCAATTCTAGTTTCAATACGAAGTGTTCTTTAAATTCCAATTTCAATACAAGTTTTATTTATTTGCATTAAATTACCATGTCTTCTTTAATTGCTTTTGATTTTCTCTTTCATTATGTTTGAGTAATACTTTCGGTATAATCAGATAAGGGATTCTTATTCGTGAATGGGGATTTTGAATTAACTAGGGCTTTTCCAAATATTAAGTTATGTTGTTGATTGAATAATTACAGTTGAAAACATGGGTAATATGTATATCTTCTTGCTTATTCGTAGACAATTTAGACTTAACATGTATAGTTCTTGGAATTATTGAAATCAACATGAATGCAATGCTTTCAAAATTAATTCAATCAATTTAAATACACATTAGTTGTTTTCTTGATTTAAGTGTAATATTTTCCGTTCAATGGCGTTTGATTACAATCTTGAATGAATTATAAATTAGGTCAATTTTCTTATATTCACGGTGAGATGAACTCTAAAGATTAACCTGTTTCTTTTAATATTATCTTTTAGTTTTTCAATCAGTCATACAATTTTCCAAAACCCAAAATTTTTTTTATTTTTTGTTTTAAGTTTGTCACCTTTTGAATTTGTCCTTCGTTTTCCCTGAAGATACGACATCGGTAATCGACTGAGTTACTAAACGATACATTCTTGCGCTTTAGAACCACTTTATTATCTACCAACTTTTAAGGTCAAGTATTTTTGGCTCCGTTGCCGAGGAAAGCAAGCGTACAAATTTGAAAGGCGATTCGGATCAACGACGGATGAGTCTTTTGATTTTCATCGCAAGCCTAGGTACGTTTTTCCGTTGTGAATAATTTCTTTTATTTTACATTTTCTATAGAATTTTTTATTTTGATTTTTCTATTTAATTTAATAAGGTGTTAAATACTCTCTTATGGAGTATATTTGTGGGATTTGTTCTAAGTATGTGCATATTACTGAAGATTGTCCAAGAATTCCAATTGGTCGACATTTTTGTCGGATTAGTTTAATGCTATTCTAGATTTCCAACAACCTTACTCCGACCATGATTATGAACCTTGTTATCATAATTATGGTTAGTGCGACGAATATTATACACCAGATAATCCTACATAACTGTCTGAACCATTTTATTCTTCATCAGATTATCATCTTGAGAACACTCTTCATGAATTCATGCAAACCCAAAAGACTTTTAATGCTCAGACTAACCAATATCTGCAAGATATTAAAGATAGTCTCAATGAATTGACTGTGGCCTTAGATCTACTCCTATCTAATCTAACCCCTGCTAATCTAACATCTAACCTAACTTTTGACCTAACTAGAGAAGACAATACATTGAGAATAATTCCATTCCTACTACTGATAATGTTGAGAATATTAATTTTCCTATCAGTCAACAAGCTCAAGAGCCTAAAAATGCTTCATTATCAAGAGGTAGCAATGAGATAGACGAGATGAAAGTTGATTTTAAAGTTGTACTTGAACAAAAATCATCTCAAGCCTTATTTTTGGACTTGCCTAAATCTATATATGTTTTATTTTTATTAAATTCTTTAAAAGTGTTCTGGAATGATGAATGGGTAGATAGAATGAGAATTGTAGTGGAGCACCAAAATTTTAAATTTTCAAAATTTAAAAATAGAAAATATATATCCGAGTTAAAACCGGATTGATAGTTGATTTTTTTTTTCCTTTTCTTGTACATAGTGGTTAGATTTATTTGATTTGATTTTTATTTGATTTATTTTTCATTTTTCTAAATTTTCACACACCTTTTTACTTTGTATCCATTATTATTTGGAGTTTCATGTTAATATATTTCATTAACCATAGTGTTGGGTCTAAGTTGGGGGGGGGGGGGGGTGTGAGCATATCTTTGAGTTTTTATTTTTATTTTTTTATGTTTATTTTCTAAGAATTTTTTTATTAGTTGTTATGCTTATTTCTTTTTGTATAGTTTATTATTTTTATTTTCTCATTACATTCCTATGTTTTGCATTGAGGACAATGAATGATTTAAGTTAAGGCGTAAGGGTTACACCACTATTTACAACCACCACGTACATACTTTTAATAAAAAAAAATTTTAAAAAAAACATCCGATTTGGACTGTATTATTGTCTCTTAATTGGGATGAGATTTTGGATTATTCAACTTGAATCTTGAGTTATTTGAGTATTAGCACTCTGTAGGAGTTTATTCTATGTTTGAGTATCATGTTCCTATTTTCATTCGAAACAAAATTTTATATACACCATGATCGTGTTATTTTTGTGATTTATTGAATGAGATGCACATCTTAAAAAACTTGATATTTATATTAAAGATGAATGTATAACCTATGTGAGTTTTGTGTCATTCTTTATTGGAGGGTTACAATTCATTTACTCAAAAAACTATTCTTTTAATTTCAACCTCTTTCAATAATCTCATTATTTTTGTTTTGGTCAGAGTATGTGACGTAGTTAGTTGATTATACCTCAATGCTAGAAGTACCTTGCCATTTATTTCTAAGAGATGATTTTAGACCATCTTTGAATTAAATTGAGCCTTAAGCATATTTCTTTGTTCTCATTATCCTTAGAAGTCGTGTTTGATCCAAAAGAAAAAAAATGAAATATGGTTTCTTTGCCACAAACAATAACCAAGCTAATTATAAAAGATTTATACCTTACCTTGGTTATCCTAGGAATTGTTATGTACTTGTCATGATTTAAAGAGAGAAAAAATAAGAAGAAAATTGTGTTGAATTGTGAAAACTATTGGAAAAGTCAAAGGCAATAAAGAGGAAGAGGAAAAGAAAAAAGATGAAGTATCTTTGAAAAAAAGTGTTGGAAAGGGAAAGATAGCAAGAAATACATGTCTTGAGCTATTATTTCCAAAGAAAGAGATTTGGGTGGAAAAATTGTATTTTTGAGATGTGACGCCCCTAAAACCGGGGGGGTCCTTTATTAACCATTGATCACCCATCAACCCGCGAAAATACCCATGATTGTCGCAGAACCCGACATCACTTTAATAGCATCCCCTTAACCGGGATCACAAAACCCAAAATTTGGGTAGAGTCTCCCTTGTACCGGAACTCCCAATGCATAACCTGTGTACACGGCGTTCACGTGACCCATCTGAGGTCCAATATACAACAATTTATCCTCATTTAATGTTCATTTATATCATTGGAACAAAAGGGCTCAAGGCCCGGAAGCGTAGGAAGTCATTCTTAAAATTTCAGATTTTTGGAAAACCTTCCGGAAGGTTTTTGGTCGACCTTCCAAAAGGTTTTCATCGACCTCCCGGAAGGTTTTGCCTGTTTTCCTAGGATTCCTTCCTCTTTCAATTCAAATCCATTCCAAATCAATCCAACACATGTATAATGAAAATTTTCATATAAAACATGGTTCATACAAGTTCTATTACATCATATCCATACAATTACATGTTCAAAACAAATTTGCATGAAGTTTTACAAAAATAAGATTGAAAAGCCACATGTCGGCTTTTCTTCAACCATGGGGGCCCGATTGAGAGTCGTTCGTCAGCATATATCCCGCACCTGAAATGTTGTCCCATAAAGGGTGAGCCACACTCAATAGGGTATCTCCTAAATAGGCTACTCCCCAACCTAAGTTCATATGAAATGTTCACATGCAACATTCAACAAGCAACAACCATCCCAAACAAGAATATACAATTCAATGTTGGAATTCTACCATGTCATGCCATGAAATGAGATGAGACTCACTCATGCACTTTAACCCGAGCCCTCTCTGGCTCCCACAACACAATGCATATGCCATGTGTATAAAACTGGGCATTCCAAGCCCCCGCCAGTGATGTTGCACATCCAATGACATTTAAAACTCTCCGGGTCTTTCTTGGGGTGGGGTATTTATGGGCTTACACTAAGGGTTACCAAACCCACACGGAATTCATAGGCTTACACCAAGGGTTCCGGATACACCCACACACTTTATGGACTAAACCAAGGGAGTGCATATCCCAAGTAACCGGGTCTTGCACCTGAGGGATCGTCTAGCCCTTCTTGCTAACCCTGACCCAATTTTCAAAGCAAACCATGCGACTCATTCGAACCATCGGCCCTGTAAAACCCGGGTAAATTTGAACTTTTTCTGAAAAAGGGCAAAATGGTAATTTGTCACTATGCGAGATAGTTAGATTTTTCACGTTTTACGAGACGACAGTGTGTCGAATGACCTCACAAGGGTCCCCAAAAAAGGAAATTATAAAATTTCCTTATAATTGAATTAAAATTCAAATAAAATTAATTTGAACTTAAACCGAGATGAAATTAATCGTTTTGGGGCGAAAACGGACCCGGACAAGGGGGCGTGTGGTGCGACGTGGACCAAGTGTTAAGGGTTATAAATATGAGCAAATATATGATTTTGGAGCAGAATACTCCCCATTTCTCTGCTGGTTCACGTTGGAAGAGGGAAGAGAGGAGAAAAGTGAGAAATCCAATTTTTCTCCCTTCGATTCACGGAGTTCCGTCTCTCGAATCAACTCAAACCAAGAATCAAAGTTGATCTCCTCGACGAGAGCTACACAACCATACCAAGAACAAAGGATTTCACCAAAGATCCAAGAGGAGACTTTGGGAAAATCAAGAGTTTTGGGGCTTGGGAGGTGTTCTTGAAGTTCTCCACACTTCATCTCACGCTCCAAGAGGGAGGGTTCCCTCCTACTTTGGTTTACTTCTAACCTATGGTTCTATATGAAATGGGTAGGTATATGGAACTATACATGTCACTTGCCTCTTGTTATGGAAGTGAGGAATTGGGTATAAAAAGTGGCTTAGACCAACTTCTAGCTTAAATTTGATATGTGGAAGCTATTGGTGTAAACTCTTGAAAATTGGGTTTATGTGGGCTGTTTTGTGTATTTTAAAACTTTCCTATTATAGTTGGTTTAAATGGAAATGGGTAGGTATATGGAACTATGTATTTCCCTTGCCTATGGTTATGAAGTAGGTGTAGAAATGATTTAATCAATTTCTAATTTGAAATTGATATGTGAAGTTTCATGTGAAAATTCTTGGAGATTGGTATTGTGTGGGCATGCTATGTGTTATATTGTGCCTTGTGAAAGAAATGAGTTATTACATAGGTTATGTGATAACATGATTGGTGCCTTGAAGGTATTTTGCTAAATGTCTATGTGAGAATTAAGCTTGTTATGGCATAATTTATGTGTGACTTGCTTGAGAAAAAGGTAATTGATATATGTTGTTAATATATTAGCATCATGATGAATTGTGGTAATTATGTGCATTAGATATAAATTACCGTGGCATATGTTGAAGTATGTGGTTAAATTGATCCATATGACATTCATTACATATGGGACTTGACATTGACATGCAATGGTTCATTACATTGCATTTGCACGGAGACATCACATTAGGTGGGTGTGTGTGCATGGTGTGATCAAACACCACACTTGGTGATTGATGGGTGGGCTCGGGAAAGTTGGGTTGAAAATCCAACTGAGTCGCATGGTTGCATGAATATGGAGTCGGGGTTAGCAAGAAGGGCTAGAAAATCCCTCAGGTGAGAGACCCGGTGACTTGGATACGCACTCCAGTGGTATAAGAGTCCATAAAGTGTGTTGGTGTACGCGGAACCGTTGGTGGAAGTCCATGAATTCCATTTCGGTTGGGTGCCGTTGGTGTAAGTCCATAAACACTCACCCCACGAAAGACCCGGAGATTTTAAAAGGATCATTGGATGAAATTCATTAATGACAGATTTTTTACACATTGGCATTGCATTGTGTTGCGGGAGTTGGTGAGGGCTCGGGTTAAAGTGCGTGAGTGAGTTTCATCTCATTTCATGGCATGACATGGTAAAAGAATTCCAACATTGAATTGCATGTTCTTGTTTAGAATGGTTGTTGATTGTTACATGTGCACATTCATATGCATCTATGGTGGGGAGTAGTCTCTGTAGGAGATACTCTATTGAGCGTTGCTCACCCTATACGGGAAAATATTTCAGGTACGAGATACACACAGGTGGACAGCTCTCATTTGGAGCTTCAAGGGTGAAGAGAGGCCGAATTGTGGCCTTAACCTTGGTTTTTGTAAAACTTTTGTTAAAACTATGTTTTGGGCATGTAATATATGTAAAAGAATTGTAATCGAACTTATATGGACTACTTTTAATATAACCTTGCATGTTTTTATATAAGTATGGATAAATGGACCCGGTGTGGTCAATGTTTATTCATAAATGGACCTGGTGCGGTCAATGTTGTGTATTGGACCTTGGATGGGTCACGTGATTGTATATTGCATAGGTTATATTTTGGGTAGAGCTTCCCGTACAAAGGAGACTCTGCCCGAATTTCGTTAAATTATGGACCCCGATAAATAGGGCATAATGGCTTGATGTCAAGTTACATGATATCCACGGGTATTCCGCGGGTTGACGGGTTGACAAAGTACCCCCGATTTTTGGGGCTTCACAGTTTGGTATCAGAGCCTAGGTATACGATTTACCTAGGGCTTGATGGGGCTTGGGTCTAGACCATTGCATTCATTGTGCATTTCATGTTACGTGCTTTAAATGCTATATATTATGTGAAGTGTTGTCTAAATTTGGTATTGACAATTTACGTACAAGTATACACGATCAACAAGTAATAAAGTGATAAGTAGAGTATCGTTCCCACGGAGAATTATTGCTAATAACTTTCAAGTACTAACTTTATATCAATTCGATTTTATTTAAACAATAGGAATCAACTATGAATTCTCTAATTGAAAACTAAATCTAAACTTAAAAATCAAGGGTTGAATTTACCGGATCAAAGAATTTAAGATCACAACTTCCCCTAATGTTTCGTATAAATCTTTTCATTCTCCTTCCAGTTAATTGATCAAATTAAGTTGTTAACTAATACTTCAAAATTATTTATCAAACCTCTTCCGATAGTAAGATAAGCATATCTATCCCAATTAAATTGCTATATTCCTATGCAAAATAAGTTGGAATAGATTCACTAAGTTCAAACTCTCATAAAAGTTACACACGGCATATAGGTATATTCCTATCCTATACACAAAACCAGCAATTCAATCCTAAGAAGAATTAACCAAACACATGTCATCATATTCCGATCTAAACCTAGAATTCATCTCCCAATTTCATCTAGGTTATCAAATTGATTGTTGACCACACAATCATATATTAAGTACAAAATATGACAAACAACTCATATATGATCAAGAAAACTAGAATCGAGAGTAGATCAATTTAACTAGACATTAGGTTCCGTTGCAATCTTAATAAAAATTTAGTTCATAATGTAATTGAAAAACATCATTCTCAAATTAAACAACATCTCAAAAAATCAAGAAGTAAAAGTAAGAGAACGAATGAAAACTTAGTTGCAATCTTCAACTCCTCTCTAGCCTTCAAGTCCGATTTTCTTCGTGTCAGTTTCTTCGATTATTGCCTTCCATTTTCTATCAATCATTGGTCTTCCTCTTCCTCTTTTCAGCCCCCAAAATCAGTATTTATATATTCCCCTCAAACTCTAGCACATAAGAGGCATTAGAGTCCAATTTCGGGTCAAAAACAAGTCGTAATTCGCGTCCAAAGCCACACACGCGCGCAGCTGCGCCAAAATCAGTGCAGGGGCATTGATTTACTGCCCTTGTGGCGTAGGGGTGCTGGTTTTGGCGCAGGGGCGCTGATCCCTTTTAAGCCTAGCATCTTCCCTTGTTGCTTAGCCATAAAAAATTCAACACTTAGGCTCCAAATTGACCTTGTTTCCTTCCAAATCATCTTGTTTCCTTCTAAATGATGATTCCTACAAAATAACATTAAAACACACAAAACAAATAAAAAGGAATATAAAATAATTGAAAACTTGCAATTTCATCAAACCGAAAGTACTCAATTCGTAGGTATAAAATCCACTCATCATGAAGTATATGCATGGTGAAATGTATATGGAAAAGAGACACTAAGGTTAGAGAACATAACTTTGGGGGTTGGAAAAACAAATGAACGGGGTGGTTCAGGATGTAGATGTCTACTAGTTGGTGACACATGCTCTACTAGTGAGACAAGGAGAGAAATCTTAAAGTTTAAACTTGATCCCTATTTTGGGATACTATGTAAGTGTTTTATTGCTATTTGACATATGTGTAGATGGCATATAAAGGAAGAGGACGTCGAGGCGGTGGGTGGAACAACCAACCACCACCAGCCTTTAACCAACAAGCCTTCGTGGAGGCTATTGGTGCTGCGGCCGCTACTATTGCACAGGCTAGTGCTACAGCTGCTACTATTGCATAGACTAGTGCAAATATGGGCCAAGGAGGCCCAAGTAACCTCCAGAAGTTCAAGGCACACCAGCCTCCGACCTTCATAGGAGGGGCGGATCCGATGGTGGCTGACCATTGGTTCCGGCAAGTTGACAAGATCTTAGGGGCTATGGAGATCACCTCCGATGCCACTAAGATAATGCTAGCTATATTCCAGCTAGAGGGAGAATCCCAATTATGGTGGGATTGGGTAAAGGACTCCAAGAACTTGGAGGTGACGACATAGGGAGAGTTCCGAGAGCTCTTCATGGGCAAATATTTTCCTGCGTCTATCCGGCAAGCTAAGGCTCAGGAGTTCCTTTATTTGAGGCAAGGAACTATGACAGTATTAGAATACGTGGCTAAGTTCACGAAATTAGCCCGTTTCGCTGATGATTATGTGGCCACAGACATGCCAAGGTGAGGAAGTTTGAGGATGACTTGAAATTGTCCATCCGAGGTAAAATTGTGGGTCTCTACCTACAAGACTTGGACTCGATGGTCGAGGCATCTATGGCCATTGAGAAAGAGATATAAGATGCACGGAACATCCGGGAAGCGGGTGTTAAAGACAAGAAGAAAGAGGGCCAATCCTTTTCTTCTAGCTCGGGAAAGAGTCAGAAGACTTTCACTCCGCAATGACAGCCAGGACAGGGCCGTGGCTATCAAGGCCAAGGCCCAGGTCGATCCTCCCAAGGCGGGGGAAACATAAGGACAACATATCAGGCAGGTCAGATGACTTGTTTCCATTGTCACCAGCCGGGTCACATGAAGCGGGATTGTCCTTAGAGGCAGGGATCCCAGAGTTGTGGGGCGTCTCAGACGCAGAACATCGGTGGGGCACTCACAGACTCACTTTATTCCTACCGACCCCACCTTGGGCCAGGGAAGCCAGTACCAATTTCAGGGTGCTGCACAGGGCCCTACTACTTCACGTGCAGGGATCCCGCAATCAGGCCAGATGGGCCAGAGCATAGGTCGAGGTCGAGGCCAAGGTTCTCAAGCCGGGACTTCAGGGACCCAGGAGCGTGTCTACGCCATTATGCCTCAGACTGAGCCAGCAGATCAGTCGGTTATCCAGGGTACATTTCTACTCTCTCGCTTATGGGCAAGGGTATTATTTGACTCTGGTGCATCTCATTCTTTTATTGCTGCATCATGTGCAAAAGATTTGGGCTTAGAGGTTGAAACTTTGGAAGAGCAGTTGCATGTGAGTTCTCCCCTAAGAGCTAGGGTGAGCGTTGATCAAATATTTCGGGATTGTGAGCTAGAGATCTCGGGGATTCTACTCACCGTGGACCTTAGGGTCATGGACATGTCGGAGTTTGATGTCATCCTTGGGATGGACTGGTTGGCGGCACACCGAGTCGTCATTGATTATGATCGTAAGAGGGTCACTGCCTACACACCGAAGGGTGTTTGTTTCAAGTTCCAGGGGGAAAAGCATAACACTTTACCCCAAGTAGTGTATGACTCCCGTTGGCACAGTTAATTGGTGGGTTGGCTAGCAAGCCTTACCCTAGAGGACGAGGCGAGACAGGAGTTGGGTTTACCTCGGGTGGTTTGTAAGTATGAGGATGTTTTTTCGGATGAACTACCGAGATTACCTCCACATAGGGATGTAGACTTCACCATTGAGTTACACCCCGGTACATCGCCCATTTCTATGACTCCACATAGGATGGCACCTGCTGAGTTGCAAGAGCTCAAGGTCCAATTGCAAGAATTGATGGACAAGGGGTTCATTAGGCCGAGCAACTCACCTTGGGGCGTTCCGTTATTGTTTGCCAAGAAGAAAGATAAGACTCTTCGGCTATACATAGATTACCGGCAGTTGAATCGGATTACTATCAAGAATAGATATCCTTTGCCGAGGATTGATGATTTATTTGATCAACTGAGAGGGGCGCGGGTCTACTCCAAGATAGACCTACGCACAGGTTACCATCAGCTGAGGGTTAGGGAGGAAGATATCCCTAAGATGGCGTTCAGAACACGGTATGGGCATTTTGAGTTCACCGTGATGTCCTTTGGATTGACGAATGCCCCCGCGGCATTCATGGATCTCATGCATAGAGTGTTCCAACCCTACTTAGATCAATTCGTCGTAGTCTTTGTTGACGACATTTTGATCTACTCCAAGTCTGAGGAGGAGCATGAGGGTCACTTGAGGGTTGTTCTCCAGACCTTGAGAGACCACCAGTTGTACGCCAAGTTCAACAAGTGTGAATTTTGGCTTACGGAGGTAAAGATTTTGCGACACGTGGTATCGGCTTCGGGGGTGTCGGTTGACCCGCAGAAGGTTGAGGCAGTTATGAGTTGGGAGAGGCCGAAGTCAGTCTTCGAGATACGCAGTTTCTTGGGATTGGTAGGGTACTACCGGAGGTTCATCGAGGACTTCTCCCGACTAGCCGCACCTATGAAGAGATTAACCCGGAAGGAGGTCAAGTTTGAGTGGAATGATTCGTGTGAGAAGGCATTTCTGGAGTTGAAGAGGAGGCTTACTTCAGCTCCTATTTTGATTGTTCCGGAGAGGGGATTGAGGTACACAATGTATTGTGATGCCTCCAAGGACGGACTTGGTTGTGTCTTGATGCAGTCCGGGAGAGTGGTAGCTTATGGTTCTCGGCAGTTAAAGAACCACGAGCAGAATTACCCTACACATGACATGGAGTTGGCGGCCATAGTCTTTGCCTTGAAGGCTTGGCGCCACTATCTATATGGTGAGCAGTTCGAGGTGTTTTCAGACCACAAAATTCTGAAGTACATCTTTACACAGCAGGACCTCAACATGAGGCAATGCATATGGATGGAGTATCTAGAGGACTATGACTTCACTTTGCATTACCATCCCGGTAAGGCAAATGTGGTGGCTGATGCACTCAGCCGGAAGTCACGGAGAGTCTTGACTAGTGTGGCTTCCCGGGAGTGGCAGATACTCGAGACTGTGGGACATTTCGGGCTACACTACATAAGTCAGGCTTAGGGTACTTTGGGGAGTTTGGTGGCTACGCCTTCCCTACTGAGCAGAGTGATCAAGTCCCAGGGGCAGGACACGAAGATGTTGTCCATCAGGGACCGAGTACGGTTAGGTACAGGTGACGAGGGCTGGGCCATTCACACGGATGGTAGTCTTCGGTATAGGGGAAGGGTTGTGGTTCCCCATTCTGTGGATCTGAGAGAGGAGATCCTTAGAGAGTTCCATTGCTCCCGTTTTGCTGTGCATCCAGGTGGCACGAAGATGTACCATGATCTTCGTCACCAGTATTATTGGAGCGGAATGAAGAAACACGTTGGGGATTTTGTTAGCCGATGTCTCACGTGTCAGCAGGTGAAGGCTGAACACCAGAGACCAGCAGGGTTACTCCAGCCTTTGGAGGTAGCGGAGTGGAAGTGGGAGCATGTCACGACGGATTTTGTCACTCACTTGCCACGAACATCGCGAGGGCATGATACGATATGGGTGATAATGGACCGGCTTACGAAGTCGGCACACTTTTTGGCGATGCGGATGACCTTCACACTAGAGGAATTCTGCAGGTTATATATACGGGAGATTGTCCGGTTGCATGGGGTGCCCGTATCTATAGTATTGGATCGGGATCCCAGGTTTACGGCTCATTTTTGGGAGAGTTTACAGCGAGCCATGGGGACACAGTTGATGATGAGCACTATTTTTCATCCTCAGACAGACGGTCAGTCGGAGAGGACCATCCAGATTTTAGAGGACATGCTACGGGCATGCGTCCTAGATCCCAAGGGTAGTTGGGAAGAGCACTTACCCTTAGTGGAGTTCGCCTACAACAATAGTTATCAAGCGAGCATACAGATGGCACCCTATAAGGCACTATATGGGAGGCCATGTCGTTCTCCGGTTTGTTGGACGGAGGTAGGAGAGAGACCCTCTATGAGTCTGAAATTGGTTAGAGACACCTCGGAGAAGGTGGACTTGATATGGAAGCGTCTTCTCACGGTTCAGAGCCGACAGAAGAGCTACGCCGACAGACGGCGGCGACCTCTGGAGTTTGAGGTAGGAGATCATGTCTTCTTGAAGGTGATGCCTAAAAAAGGAGTGGTCATGTTCGGCAAGCGGGGAAAGTTGTCGCCGCGGTATATCGAGCCCTTCGAAGTACTTGAGAGGGTTGGTACAGTTGCTTATCGGTTGGCGTTACCGCCAAATCTATCAGGGGTTCATGCGGTGTTCCATGTCTCCATGCTCCGGAAATACACCCCAGATCCGACTCATGTGGTGGATTGGAGCGAGCTTGTTGTTGATGTGGATGAGACCTTCGATGAGGGACCGGTGCGTATCATGGATAGCCGGAATCAGGTTTTACGAGGCAAGACAGTGAGGCTAGTGAAGGTGTTGTGGCAGCACCGAGGAGTGGAGGAGGCAATATAGGAGCGTGAGAACACAATATGTACCAGCTATCCTTTCTTATTCGAGGATGGAGGTACATTATTATAGTCATCTAGTATTATATGACTGTTGCATATGCATGTGGTTGACTATGCATGTGTGTGTGAATTTTGGGGGCAAAATTCTTTTAAGGGGGGAAAAATGTAAAACCCGGGTAAATTTGAACTTTTCTTAAAAAGGGTAAAATTGTAATTTATCACTATAATACGGATTTAAAATACCTATTTCTCTAGAGATCGGATGACAAAACAGACCTCACCGTTGTATTCGTCTCGCGAAATCTGGTTGCCCTGTCAATTTTCGTCGAATTCTGAGATAGTTAGATTTTTCACGTTTTAAGAGACGACTGTGTGTCGAATGACCTCACAAGGGTCCCCAAAAACATAAATTATAAAATTTCCTTATAATTAAATTAAAGTTCAAATAAAATTAATTTGAACTTAAACTGTGATGAAATTAATCGTTTCGGGGCGAAAACGGACCCGGACATGGGGGGTGTGTGACGCGACGTGGACCAACTCTTAAGGGTTATAAATATGAGCAAATATCTGATTTTGGAGCACAATACTCCCCATTTCTCTGCTGGTTCACGTTGGAAGAGGGAAGAGAGTAGAAAAGTGAGAAATCCAATTTTTCTCCCTTCGATTCACGGAGTTCCGTCCCTCGAATCAACTCGAACCAAGAATCAAATTTGATCTCATCGACGAGAGCTACGCAACCATACCAAGAATGAAAGATTTCATCAAAGATCCAAGAGGAGACTTTGGGGAAATCAAGAGTTTTGGGGCTTGGGAGGTGTTCTTGAGGTTCTCCACACTTCATCTCACACTCCAAGAGGGAGGGTTCCCTCCTACTTTGGTTTACTTCTAACCTATGGTTCTATATGAAATGGGTAGGTATATGGAACTATACATGTCACTTGCCTCTTGTTATGGAAGTGAGGAATTGGGTATAAAAAGTGGCTTAGACCAACTTCTAGCTTAAATTTGATATGTGGAAGCTATTGGTGTAAACTCTTGAAAATTGGGTTTATGTGGGCTGTTTTGTGTATTTTAAAACTTTCCTATTATAGTTGGTTTAAATGGAAATGGGTAGGTATATGGAACTATGTATTTCCCTTGCCTATGGTTATGAAGTAGGTGTAGAAATGATTTAATCAATTTCTAATTTGAAATTGATATGTGAAGTTTCATGTGAAAATTCTTGGAGATTGGTATTGTGTGGGCATGCTATGTGTTATATTGTGCCTTGCGAAAGAAATGAGTTATTACATAGGTTATGTGATAACATGATTGGTGCCTTGAAGGTATTTTGCTAAATGTCTATGTGAGAATTAAGCTTGTTATGGCATAATTTATGTGTGACTTGCTTGAGAAAAAGGTAATTAATATATATTGTTAATATATTAGCATCATGATGAATTGTGGTAATTATGTGCATTAGATATAAATTACTGTGACATATGTTGAAGTATGTGGTTAAATTGATCCATATGACATTCATTACATATGGGACTTGACATTGACATGCAAAAGTTCATTACATTGCATTTGCACGGAGACATCACATTAGGTGGGTGTGTGTGCATGGTGTGATCAAACACCACACTTGGTGATTGATGGGTGGGCTCGAGAAAGTTGGGTTGAAAATCCAACTGAGTCGCATGGTTGCATGAATATGGAGTCGGGGTTAGCAAGAAGGGCTAGAAAATCCCTCAGGTGAGAGACCCGGTGACTTGGATACGCACTCCAGTGGTATAAGAGTCCATAAAGTATGTCGGTGTATGCGGAACCGTTGGTGGAAGTCCATGAATTCCGTGTCGGTTGGGTGCCGTTGGTGTAAGTCCATAAACACTCACCCCACGAAAGACCCGGAGATTTTAAAAGGATCATTGGATGAAATTCTTCAATGACAAATTTTCTACACATTGGCATTGCATTGTGTTGCGGGAGTTGGTGAGGGCTCGGGTTAAAGTGCGTGAGTGAGTTTCATCTCATTTCATGGCATGACATGGTAAAAGAATTCCAACATTGAATTGCATGTTCTTGTTTAGAATGGTTATTGATTGTTACATGTGCACATTCATATGCATCTAGGGTGGGGAGTAGCCTCTGTAGGAGATACTCTATTAAGCGTTGCTCACCCTATACGGGAAAATATTTCAGGTGCGGGATACACACCGGTGGACGGCTATCATTTGGAGCCTCAAGGGTGACGAGAGGCCGAATTGTGGCCTTAACCTTGGTTTTTGTAAAACTTTTGTTAAAACTATGTTTTGGGCATGTAATATATGTAAAAGAATTGCAATCGAACTTATATGGACTACTTTTAATATAACCTTGCATGTTTTTATATGAGTATGGATAAATGGACCCGGTGTGGTCAATGTTTACTCATAAATGGACCCGGTGCGGTCAATGTTGTGTATTGGACCTTGGATGGGTCACGTGATTGTATATTGCACAGGTTGTATTTTGGGTAGAGCTTCCCGTACAAAGGAGACTCTGCCCGAATTTCGTGAAATTATGGACCCCGATAAATGGGGCATAATGGCTTGATGTCGAGTTACATGATATCCATGGGTATTCCGCGGGTTGAAGGGTTGACAAAGGACCCCCGGTTTTTGGGGCGTCATAGGCCCGACCATCCCGAGCCCACACATCATCCACCAAGAATGGTGTTTGATCAAACCATGCACAGACGCACCCACACTCAAGCCTTATGCCCATGAATGCGATGTCTCCGTGTAAATGCAATGAAATGTCCAATTGCAAAATCAATATCATACCCATATGTAATGAATGTCATATGAACTACTTCAACACATTCTATGGCCAATTATATCAAAAGCATATAATTTTCATAATTTATCACAATGTCAATATATCAACAAACATATATCAACATTTTCTACAACACAATTTCCAAGCATGTTATCACATAATCATGCAATTTACACCCATAATTCTCCAAGGCATAATGTAAACACATAGCATGCCCACATATCAAAATTTTCAAGAAATCACAAGCTACAATTTCTAACTACCAATTTACTCTAGAATTGATCTCTACTCTTTTTCAATACTCATTTCATCACAATAATCACAATAGGCATGTGTTAAAAATTTCTAACAACCTACCAATTCCATATCTTCACTCTAGGTTGGAAATAAACCTAAGTAGGATGAAACCCTACCTCGTGAAGCGTAAAGAACAACCGTAGGAAGCTCCAAGAGCCCGCTTCTAGCCCTAAGCCCTAGCTTCCAAAAATCCCGTTCCTTGAACTTCGATCTCCCACCTCAAACTCCAGAGGTCGCTGCCGTCTGTCGGCGCAGCTCTTCTGCCGACTCTGAGCCATGAGAAGACTCTTCCGTATCAAGTCCACCTTCTCCGAGGTGTCCCTAACCAAGTCCGGACCCGTAGAGGGTCTCTCTCCAACCTCCGTCCAACAAACCCGAGAACGGCACGGCCTCCTATAAAGTGCCTCATAGGGCGCCATCTATATACTCGCCTGATAATTGTTGTTGTAGGCAAACTCCACTAAGGGTAAATGTTCTTCCCAACTACCCTTGAGATCTAGGACGCATTCCCGTAGCATATCCTCTAAAGTCTGGATGGTCCTCTCCGATTGACCGTCCGTCTGGGGATGAAAGTTGTGCTCATCATCAACTGTGTCCCCATAGCCTGCTAGAAACTCTCCCAAAAATGAGTCGTAAACTTGGGATCCCGATCCGATACTATAGATACGGGCACCCCATGCAACCGGACAATCTCCCGTATGTACAATCGGCAGAATTCCTCCAGTGTGAAGGTCATCCGCACGGCCAAGAAGTGTGCCGACTTCGTAAGTCGGTCCACTATCACCCACACTGCGTCATGTCCCCGAGATGTCCGTGGCAAGTGGGTCACAAAATCCATTGTGATGTGCTCCCACTTCCACTCAGCCACGTCCAAAGGATGGAGCAACCCTGCCGGTCTTTGGTGTTCAGCCTTGACCTGCTGACAAGTGAGACATCTACTAACGAAATCTCCGACGTGCCTCTTCATCCCACTCCAGTAGTACTGGCAACGAAGATCATGGTACATCTTCGTGCCACCTGGATGCACAGCAAAACGGGAGCAATGAAACTCCCTGAGGATCTCCTCTCTCAGATCCGCAGATTGGGGAACCACAGCCCTTCCCCTGAACCGAAGACTACCATCCGTATGAATGGCCCAGCCCTCGTCACATGTACCCGTCTGTACCCGTTCCCTGATGGACAATATCTCAGTGTCCTACCCCTCGGACTCAATCACCTTGCTCAGTAGGGAAGGCGTAGCCACCAAACTCCCCAAAGTGCCCTGAGCCTGACCCTTATAATGTAACCCGAACTGTCCTACAGTCTCAAGCATCTGCCACTCTCGGGAAGCCACACTAGCCAAGACTCCCCGTGACTTCCGGCTGAGTGCATCAACCTCCACATTTGCTTTATCGGGATGGTAATGCAAAGTGAAGTCATAGTCCTCTAAATACTCCATCCACCTGCGTTGCCTCATGTTGAGGTTCCGCTGTGTGAAGATGTACTTCAGACTCTTATGATCCGAAAGCACCTCAAATTGCTCACCGTATAAATAGTGGCTCCAAGCCTTCAAGGCAAAGATAATGGCCGCCAACTCCATATCATGCGTAGGGTAATTCTGCTCGTGGTTCTTTAACTGCCAAGAACTATAAGCTACCACTTTCCCGGACTGCATCAAAACACACCGAAGTCCGTCCTTGGAGGCATCACAGTACACTGTGTACCTCTTTCCCCTCTCTGGAACTATGAGAATAGGAGCTGAAGTAAGCCTCCCCTTCAACTCTTGGAATGCCCTCTCACAAGAGTCATTCCACTCAAACTTGACCTTTTTCCGGGTCAACCTCGTCATGGGTGCAGCTAGTCGGGAGAAGTCCTTAATGAACCTCCTATAATACCCTGCCAATCCCAAGAAACTGCGTATCTCGAAGATTAACTTCGGCCTCTTCCAACTCATAACCGCCTCAACCTTCTCCGGGTCCACGGATACACCCGAAGCCGACACAACGTGTCCCAAAAATTTCACCTCTGTCAGCCAAAAATCACATTTGCTGAACTTGGCGTACAACTGATGGTCCCTCAAAGTCTGGAGAACAACCCTCAAGTGACCCTCATGCTCCTCCTCAGACTTGGAGTAGATATAGATGTCGTCAACAAAGACTACGACAAACTGATCTAGGTAGGGTTAGAACATCCTATGCATGAGATCCATGAATGCCGTCGGGCATTCGTCAATCTGAAAAGCATGACGGTAAACTCGAAATGCCCATACCGCATCCTAAACGCCGTCTTAGGGATGTCCACCTCCCTAACCCTCAACTGATGGTAACCCGTGTGTAGATCTATCTTGGAGTAGACCCGCGCCCCTCTCAGTTGATCAAATAAATCATCAATCCTCGGCAAAAGATATATATTCTTGATAGTAACCCTATTCAACTTCCAATAATCTATGGATAGCCGAAGGGTCTTGTCCTTCTTCTTGGCAAACAACACCGGAGTGCCCCAAGGTGAAGTGCTCGGTCTAATAAAGCCCTTGTCCAACAATTCTTGCAATTGGACCTTGAGTTCTTGCAACTCAGCTGGTACCATTCTATGCGGAGTCATAGAAATGGGCGATGCACCGGGGTGCAACTCAATAGTGAACTCTACATCCCTATGTGGAGGTAATCCCGGTAGTTCGTCCGAAAAAATGTCCTCATACTCACACACCACCCGAGGTAGACCCAACTCTTGTCTCGCCTCGTCCTCTAGGGTAAGGCTTGCTAGCCAACCCATCAACTGCCCGTGCCATCGAGAGTCATACACGGCTTGGGGTAAAGCACCATGTTTTTCCCCCTAGAACTTAAAACAAACACCATCTGGTGTGTAAGCGGTGACCCTCTTCCGATCACAATCAATGACGACTCGGTGTGCCATTAACCAATCCATCCCAAGGATGACATCAAACTCTGACATGTCCATGACCCTAAGGTCCACGGTGAGTAGAATCCCCGAGATCTCTAACTCACAACCCCGACATATCTGATCAATACTCACCCTAGCTCCTAGGGGAGAACTCACATGCATTGGCTCTTCTAAGGTCTTAACCTCTAAGCCCAAATCTCTTACACATGATGCAGAAATGAATGAATGAGATGAACCAGAGTCAAATAATACCCTTGCCCATAAGCGAGAGAGTAGGAATGTATCCTGAATAACCGACTGATCCGCTGGCTCCGTCTGAGGTGTGATGGCTTAAACATGCCCTTGGGTCCCCGAAGTCCCGGCCTGTGAGCCTTGTCCTCGGCCTCGACCCATGCCCTGGCCCATCTGCCCTGATTACGGAGTCCCCGCTCGTGAAGTGGTAGGGGCCTGAGTAGCGCCCTGTAACTGGAACTGACTTTCTTGGCCCATGGTAGGGTAGGGAGGAATGAAGTGAGTCTGTGATTAGCCCACTGATGACTGGGACTGAGGTGTCCCATAACCCTGGGGTCCTTGTCTCTGAGGGCAATCCTGTTTCACGTGTCCGCCTTGGCCTTGATAGCCGCGGCCCTGTCCCTATGGAGTAGAAGTCCTCTACTTCTTCCTCTAACTTGAAGAAGAGGATTGGCCCTCCTTCTTCTTGTCCTTAGCTCCCGCCTCCCGGATGCTCCTTGCATCGTCCACCTCTCGCTCAATGGCCATTGCTGTCTCGACCATCGAGTCCAAATCCTGTAGGCGGTGGCCCACAATTTTCCCTCGGATGGATAATTTCAAACCATCCTCGAACCTCCTCACTTTGGCCATGTCTGTGGCCACGTAATCATCGGCGAAACGGGCTAGTTCCGTGAACTTAGCCACGTATTACATCACCGTCATTGTCCCTTGCTTTAAATCTAAGAACTCCCTGGCCTTCGCATGTCGAACAGCCGCTGGGAAGTACTTGCCCATAAAGAGCTACCGGAACTCTCCCTATGGCATTGCCTCTAAGTTCTTCGAGGCCTTTGCCCAATCCCACCACAATTGGGCTTCTCCTTCTAGCTGGAATGCAGCTAGCCTTATCTTAGTGGCATCGGAGGTGATCTCCATAGCCTCTAAGATCTTTTCAACTTGCCGTAACCAGTGGTCGGCCACCATCGAATCCGCCCCTCCCTTAAAAATCGGAGGCTTGTGTGTTTTGAACTTTTGGAGGTTACTCGTGCCTCCTTGGCCTGCATTGGCACTAGCTTGCGCAATGGTAGCCACGACCATGCCCATAGCCTCTGTAAAGGCTTGTTGGTCGAAGGCCGGTGGTGGTTGATTATTGTTCCGCCCACTGCCTCGGCATCCTCTTCCTCTATTTGCCATCTACACATATATCAATAACAATAAAGTACTAACTTAGTATCCCAAGATAGGGATCAAGTTCAAACTTTGAGATTTCTCTTCTTGTCTCACTAGTAGAACATGTGTCATGACTAGTAGACATTTACACGCTGAAACGTCCCGTTCATTTTTTTTCCAACCCCCAAGGTTATGTTTTCTAACCCTGGTGTCTCTTTTTCCATATACATTTCACCATGCATATAATTCACATAACATATAACACATAACATGTAGCATTTAAAGCACAAAACATGTAATGGACAATGAATGCAATTGTCTAAACCCATGCCCCACAAGCCTTAGGTAAATCGTATACCTAGGCTTTGATACCAAGCTGTGACACCCCTAAAATCGGGGGTCCTTTGTCAAACCTTTGATCATCCATCAACCTGTGAAAATACCAGTGAATGTCGCATAAACCGACACCACGGCACAAAAATAAATGTTTTGGACAAGGTCTCCCTTGTACCGGGAACTCCCAAACGCCGAACTTGTGTATATTTAAACCACGTGACCCATCCGAGGTCCAATATACATCAATGTATACTCCATTATTGTCCATTTACATCATTTGTATAAAAGGACTCCAAGCCCAGAAGCATAGGAAAGCATTCTTAAAATTTCAGATTTTTGAAAAACCTTTCGGAAGGTTTTTGTCTACCTTCCGGAAGGTTTTGCCAACTACAAAAGTTCTTCTGGAAGGTTTGCCTTCTATGAAATTTCTTCCGGAAGGTTTTCTCTGTTTTCCTACGGCTCCTTCCTTTTGCAATTCCAATCCATTCCAAACTCATTCAAAACCACCCAACACATGTATAATGAAGTTTTTCATATAAAACATGGTCCATAAGGTCTATTACAATCATTTTCAAATATTTACATGCCCCAAAATCAAATTTCACAAAGTTTTACAAAAACTCTAAGTTAAAGCTACATTTCGGTTTTTCTTCATCATTGAGGCCCCGAGTGCGAGCCATCCATCGGTGTGTAACCCGCACCTGAAATATTTTTCCCATATAGGGTGAGCCACGCTCAATAGAGTATCTCCTACAGATGTTACTCCCCAACCTAAGTGCATATGAAATGTTCACATGCAACAACCATCCCAAACAAGAACATGCAATTCAATGTTGGAATTATAATGTTATGCCATGAAATAAGATGAGACTCACTCATGCAACTCAATTCGAGCCCCTTACCAACTCCCACAACACATGCAATGCCAATGTATATAAAATCGGGCATTCCAAGCCCCGCTAAAGGTGTTATACATCCAATGAATTTTTTAAAATTCAGGGTCTTTCTTGGGGTGGATATTCATGGACTTACACCAACGGTTACCCAACCGACATGGAATTCTTGGACTTTCACCAACGGTTCCGCGTACACCGACACACTTTATGGACTAAACCAACGGAGTGCGTATCCGAAGTAACCGGGTCTTGCACCCAAGGGATAGTCTAGCCCTGTTTGCTAACCCCGACCCAATTTTCAATGCAAACCATGCGACTCAGCCAGATCTTCGATCCAACTTTTTTTCGAGCTCATCCATCACCCACCAAGTGTGGTGTTTGATGTCAACCATGCACACACACCCACAATTGCGATGTCTCCGTGCATATGCAATGTAATGCACAATTGCGATACAACAAATATGTCCAATGTGCTATGAATGCCATATGGACCAATTAACCACGCATTTCAACATATATCATGACCAATTATATCATATGCATATATAATCACCAAAATTCATCACCATGTCAACACATCAATAAACATATATCAACATTTTATACCCAACAACCAATCACAAACATGTTATTACATAAATTATGTCAATAACACACTTCCTTCACAAAGGCACAATATAAACATATAGTATGCCCATATAATATCCAATTCCAAGAAATTACACAAGTAACTTCCACATATCAATTCAAACTAGAGATTGATTTTAGACCATTTCTATACCCATTTCCATATTCAACCACAATAGGCAATTGTTAATGTTTCTAACAACCTACCCACCTCATATAAACACCCTAGGTTGGAACTAAGTCTATGTAGGAGGGAACCCTACCTCTTGAAGCGTACAACAAAATGTAGAGAACTTCAAGAACACAACCCCAACTCCAAACCCTTGATTTCTCAAAATCTCCTCTTTGGATCTTCGGTGAAATCTTTCGTTCTTGGTATAGTTGTGTAGCTCTCATCAAGGTGATCGACTTTAACTCTTGGTCCGAGTCGATTCGACCAACGGAGCTTCGTGGATTGTAGAGGGAAGGTGGAGCTTTTGATTTTTTTTCTTCTCTTTTCCCTCTCTTCTCTTCCAACGTGAGAACCCAGCTGATGTGTGGGGAGAAATCAGATATTTCTCCCCTATTTATACCCTTTAATTCCGCGGTCCACGTCGCGTCACATGTTCCCTATTTCTCGGGTCTGTTTTCGCCCCGAAACGATTAAATTTCATCCCGGTTTACATTCAAAATATTTTTATATGAACTTTCTTTAAATTATAAGTAAATTTTATAAATTTTATTTTTTGGGTCGTTTTTGAGGTCACCCGACACTTGGTCGCCTCGTAAAACGCGTAAAATCTAACTATCTCAGAATTCGACGAAAATTATCTAGGTAACTAGAATTCGCAAAACGAATCCAACGGGGAGGTCCATTTCATCATCCGAGCTCTAGAGAAATATGGGTTCTCAACCCGCACTATAGTGGCATTTTACCGTTTTATCCCTTCTCATAAAAAGTTTAAATTTACCCGAGTTTTACAACAGCTGCGTCCGGACGCACCTGCTGAGTATGGAACTTCGGAGAATTCAAGGTGTTAGGACATGGAGACGCATGCGGACTAGGATTTGACGATACGATGTATCTTCGTTAGGACGGGACAATCTGTTTTGACTTAATTGGTTGACTGAAGTGAAGACCTCAGGTTTCAAGGCTTGCGTCCGAGTGCAAATCTTGCCTCCAGACGCATCTATTGGAATATGTGCCATACATATTACCCTAGCATGCCTTAGTTAGTGATTTTAATTAGTTTTTTGGTTATTTTATTGAAAAATATAAATAGAAAAAGGGTCAGTTGTATTGGGGGATCCATTCTTTAGTTCTTCTTTGGCTAATATTCTTTTTTCCATTACATCTGCAGTTATTATTTAGGGTTAATTGCACTAGAGGTCCTTAAAATATGGGGTTTGTCTCATTTTAGTCCCTAATGTTTCAATTGCATCATTTTTGTCCCTGAAGTATTGAATATGTTTCTATATGGTCCCTCAAGCAGATAGTGTTCAGATTGCTAACGATTTTTTATTATAAACTTGTCACATAATACCTAAATATAGACAAAAAAATAATTTTAATAGCTCTTAAACAAAATTTGGGTAGCTCTTGACAAAAAAAATGTATAATATGAGTAGTTTTTGACCAAAATTTAGATAGCTCATGATCAAAACTATATAATTTAGGTAGCTATTTAACAAAATTTGAGTAGAAATTTGAGCTATCCAAATTATTTTTTTGTCCATATTTAAGTATTATGTGACAAGTTTATAATAAAAAATCGTTAGTAATCTGGACGCTGTCTGCTTAAGGGACCATATAGAAACATATTTAATACTTCAGGGACCAAAATGATGCAATTGAAATATTGGGGACCAAAATGAGACAAACTCCATACTTTGGGGACCTCTAGTGCAATTAACCCTATTATTTATCAAGCAAACTTTATGGAATGTACAGCTAATGTGCGTCATTCTATGTGTACATACAAATCAATAGGGACCAATAAAATTCGTTTTTTGGTACAAAGGAACTATAAAATTCTTTTTTTGGCACATTGGAACTATAAAATTCTATTAAATTAGTTATAGGGGCCTTACCTTAGTTAAAGAACCTCATTTTCACACGATCATATATTCAAAACCCAAGGTAGCTTATTGGAGATAGGGATGAGCTATAAATCTAGACATCATAATTTCAAAAGTTGGCAACTCCCTTGGGGCCACGCATGAAGGATTTATTCTCATGAATTATCTAGTCCTGGTGTGGATGATCTGCTTTTGACCAGACCGAAGAAAAGATTAGGTCAAGATGCACATAAGTTGACCCGAACATCCTTGACCATAATACCAAAAAAAAACATCATTTTCACAACCCTGTTTTGCTAGAAATAAGTGGCCCACAGACCATGGCAGTTTAGCATCCCATGCTATAGTCACATGCAAAGCCAGAATTTCCATTCAACTTAATACTACTTTATGCTACTTTACAAGACAAATTTATTTTAAAATAATCCATCTTTGTTGATGAAAACAACTAGTGGTAGCTTAATTCAATGAAACGACGCTGTTCGACAAAGAAAATCTAGCACCGGAGTGAGTCGTTGTTGGTGCCAATGTGGTCTGCCAGTGGGCTAAGCTATAGGCAAGCATATCTATGTCAGATCTGCACCGAAGACAATGACTCGTTGCATCCACATGTGCCCAAAAATGGAGATTCGTCTTCTGCGGAGAAGTTTTCAGGAAGGAGGAATAAGACAATCCCCTTGAGAAATTTGAATTTTTGCTTCCAAAAGAATCACCTTGGGGTTGACAATACTTACGAAAATGCCATGGTCTTCATGCCTATAAATAGGCTTGCACTGTAGCTTCTTGGCATCCGAAGTTCACTCTGGAATTTAGTAAGTGTACAAGAGTGCAAAAATAAACTCTCTTCTTTGTATTGAGTGGGTAAATTGGGTGGTGGTTTACAGGGGGTTAAAAGTTGAGGTTTGGGATATCAAATTCGAGTGCTGAGACTTATACCATTATACTCAATTTTGCTTAATAGTGAAGAATGTGACTGGATCAGGCCTCGTGAACATAGGCAGGAATTTTGTCAAACCACGTAAATATTGGCTTTGTCTTTTCCTGTGTGCTTTGATTTATTTATTTTCTCGTCATCGTATTAACTTAATTGCTATGAGTATTTCCCAACAAGTGGTATCAAAGCCTCCAAGGTGGGCACATAAGGTTGGAATTAAGAATAAGGTGCACTATTCTTAATTATCGGTACTCAATACGATGGCAGAAAATGGAATCTCAAAGCATGTGGCAAAGCATGATTAAAAACATTTTGGTGCAAAGGGTTTGTCCAAAGCACTTTATGGCATAGAAAAGAAACTAAAATCTAGAAAAAAGAAGATTGAGATTAACTTAATGAGAAGGTTATGAGCACAATCCGTTTATGTCTTGCACCGAAGGTAAAATATAGTTTTCTAAGTGAACCATCTGCTCCGTATTTGTGAATAAAGTTAGAATATATATATATATATATATATATATATATATATATATATATCGCTCACAAATAAATTGTTCCTAAAAAAGTAATAATATCAATTATGGATGGAAGAAGGAACAAATTTATTAGATCATCTCAATGTTTTAAATATAGTTTTTACTCAAGTGTCAAATGTTGATGTGAAAGTTGTATAGAAGGATAAGGTCATTCTTCTATTAGTTTCTCTTCCACATTCTTATGATACACTTATGACTACACTTTTGATTGAAAAAGACACTCTCAAGGTTGATGAGGTGGTAGCCGTTCTTTTGGAGATTGAGGAACTCAAAAAACCAGGTAATAGTTCTTAGGTAGAAGGGTTGGTGGTCAAAAGTGAATTAAGTCAACAATGCGGAAGGAGTAACCATAGAGACTCTGGAAATGGAGAGAGGTCACGCTCCAAATCAAGAGGGTAGAGTAGTACAAAATACAAGTGTCACTATTACCACAAAGAGGGACACTTCAAAAGGGGCTGCAATCAACAAAAGCGAGATCTGGAAGGAAAAGTAAAATCTCCTAATTTAGATCAAGCAAGCATGGCACAAGATAGTCTGAATGGAAACACGATTTATTAATAGTCACCACATGTACAAATTATCTTGCTGACAAATGAATTTTCAATTTTGGATGTTCTTATCACATGTGTTCTTATTGGGAATGGTTTAACACTTATAAACCCTGTAATGGAGGAACATTTATTGATGTTTTTTATCACTGTTATAGTAACTATTTTTATTATTTTTTAGGGTACCATAACAGTGGTAAAGACACACGTAAATATGATAAAAACAACCATAAATATGATAAAGAGAGGTAAAATATCAAAAAAAAAAATTCCTTAACGTAATCAACTCCCCTGAATTTATGTAAAAGAGCATATGGGACATGTGACATAATTTGACAATTGTAATTTGATAAGTGGATCACTCGGGGTAGTAAGCATACCATTATATCCGTACTAAATCCCATTAAAACTTCTGTATTAGGCGTGCTTAAACGAGTAGTACGAGAATTTGTGCCTTCTAGGAAACTATTCGCATTGTACCTTTTTAGAAAGAAGTTCAAAAAAAAAAAATCACTAGTAGTGTGACGCCCCAAAAATCCAGGGGTCCGTTGATCAACCCATCAACCCGCGGAATACCCGTGAATGCCGGTTAACCCGACACCGCGGCACCACATTCCCTTTATCGGGATTTATAAAAAAAATAAAAGTCCAGTTAATTTAGGTTTATCGACCCATCCGAGGTCCAATATACCACCATTGGTATCATATTATTTTCCATTTATAACATTGGAAAGAAGGAAGACATAGTCCAAAGACTTGGCAAAAGAATAAAAAAAATTCTGAGTTTTTGGAAAGTGTACCGGTACGGTTAACTCTCTGGACTGAACCGTACCGGTACGCCCAGTCCTCTGGACAGCAGTGTACCGATACGCGTACCAGTACGGTCTGCCCAGTTTTGTTCGTTTCACCTGTTTTCCAATTCCAATCGACTCCAAGCCTCACCAAATCCATCCCAAACTTATACAACATGTATTTACACGTTAAAACATGATTGATACAAGTTATATTATAATTATTGACATAAATTTACATACCCACACTAAGTTTTCATAAATGTCTTTACAAAAACTTCAAGTAAAGCCACATTCCGGTTTTCTTCCTCCTCAAGTGCCCGAGTGAGTGCCGTCCGTCGGCGTAAAACCCGCACCTGAAATGTTTTCCCGTATAGGGTGAGCCACGCTCAATAGAATATCCGCTACAGAGGCTACTCCCCACCTAGATGCATATGGAGTGTACACATGCAACAATCAACATCCATAACATTCCAAGCAAGAATATGCATTCAATGTTGGAATTTCTCATGTCATGCCATGAAATGAGATGAGACTCACTCATGTGACTCAACCCGAGTCTTTACCGACTCCCACAACACAATGCAATGCACTTGTAACTTAAAATCTTTCCTTTACGAAAATCCATCCAATGATCGTTTTAACAAAATCATGTATTTATAAAACCAACCATCATTGGATAACACTCATTGAATGAGTATTTTATAAAACAAAACCATGTGTCTTTTTGGGTATCGAATTCTCGAATTCGCACCGCTGGCTCCGCACGCCATTTACACTTTTCCGGAATTTCACCATAGGGGAGTGTATGAACCAAGTAACCGGGATTCGCACCCGAGGGAGTGTCTAGCCCTTCTTGCTATACCCGACACAAGTTTTCCATGCAACCATGCGACTCAAGGGGATCTTCGATCCAACCTTTCCGAGACCACATACCAACCACCAAATGAGGTGATCAACCATGCATACACACACTCACACTCATGACTAATGCTCATGAATGTGATGCCTACATCATGCCCAATATGCTATGCATGCCCAATGAGCAATTTTCACATATCATCATGTACCATAGCAATTTATATCATATGCATATAAATTTCTATGAACTATCACAATGCTAATCATATCATGAAGCATATGTCCACATGTCAACAACAATGCTCAAACATGTTACTGCAATTTCATCAAAACAACATTTTCAAATCACTCAAGGCATTTTATCAAACACCTTCAAGGCAAACATATCATGTTATCACCAATTGTTCTCACATAACATTAAGTATCAAGAAAATTACCTAAGTAACTTTCACATCTCAAATTCAAGCTAGGATTTGTTTTAAGTCGTTTCTAGGCTCTTTTCCTCATGACCATAACCATATAAACATATGGGTTCATCTATACATCTCCACACCCAACCCTTGTCCTACGGACACCATAGGATCGGAATATACCAAAGTAGGAAGAAACCCTACCTCTTGAAGCGTAAATCACCCGAAGGAAGCTTCAAGAACACTTCCCAAGCCCAAAAGTTGATTTCTCCCAAATCTCCTCCTTTGGATCTTCGGTGAAATCTCTCGTCTTTGGTGTGGTTGCGTAGGTCTCGTCGAGGAGATGAACTTTAGCTCTTGGCTCGACGAATTCCGACCGACGGAACTCCGGGAATTGAAGAGGAAAGTTTTGTTTTCTCTCTTTCTCTCCCTCTTTCTCTCCAACGTTGAAGACCAGCTGAATATCAGAGATTTTTGTGCAAAATATCTAATTTTTAACCCTATTTATAATTTCCAAGACTTGGTTCACATAGTGCCACACGCCCCCCACTTGTCCGGGTCCGTTTCCGCCCCGAAACAATTTATTTGATCCCGGTTTAATTCCAAATTAATTTTATTTGAAATTTAATCCAATTCTAAGGAAATTTTATAAAATTTATTTTGTGGAGACCTTTGTGAGATCAGCCGCCACCCAGTCGCCTCGCATTACGTGCAAAATTCGACTATCTCGGAATTCGACGAAATTAGCCTGGGTGACTCGGTTTCGCGATACGAATCAAATGGCGAAGTCCGTTGTGTCATACGGGCTCTAAAGAGTACGTATTTTAATTCCGAATTACAGTGACAAAATGACCTTTTTGCCCCTTTTTAAGAAAAATTTCAAATTTACCCGGGTTGTACATTCTTCCCCCTTTAAAAGAATTTCGTCCCCGAAATTCACACACCCATGCACATTTAACCACATGCATATGCTATAAGTATATCATACTCATAACTACAAAAATGTACCTCCATCCTCGAATAAGAATGGATAATTGGTACGTATAGTGTCCTCACGCTCCCATGTCGCCTCCTCCACTCCCCGGTGCTGCCACAACACCTCACTAGCCTCACGGTCTTGCCTCGCAAAACCTGATCCCAGCTATCCATGATACATACCGGTCCCTCCTCGAAGGTCTCATCCGCATCAACAATCAACTCCCCCCAATCCACCACATGTGTCGGATCTGGAGTATACTTCCGGAGCATAGAGACATGGAATACCGCATGAACACCCGATAGATTTGGCGGTAATGCCAACCGGTAAGCGACTGTACCTACCCTCTCGACTACCTCGAAGGGCCCGATATACCTCGGCGACAGCTTTCCCCGCTTGCCGAACCTGACCACTCCTCTCTTAGGCATCACCTTCAAGAAGACATGATCTCCCACCTCAAACTCTAAAGGTCGTCGCCGTCTGTCGGCGTAGCTCTTCTGCCGGCTCTGAGCCGTGAGAAGACGTTTTCGTATCAAGTCCATGTAACAACCCAAGTACCACCCTGGACGGCATTACATTCTAAAACATTCACATCATGAGAGCACTAAAATAATCCATCAATAAATAAGACTTCATAAAGTCATCCATAAAATTTACAAGATCATCCCCAAAAGAATAGGCCCATTTTGGCCTTTACATTCCAAAATTTATTTAAAGTTGCACAGCGGAATAAACAAAAGAAAACTAGGCTATACAAGGTTCAAAATAAATATCCTAGTCTAGAACAAAAGAAAGTGTCGCTCTAGGCGTCCACCTCGGGATCCACATTCCCGTCCAGTGGAGTCTCCCAAGTAGCGGGCTCCTCGACCCCTACGTCCTCCTCTTGTAGGAAATCTGAAAAATGTTAGCGGTAGGGGGTGAGCACAAAGCTCTGTAGAACAATTCTCTCAAACCCATACAAGGTTTAGAAAAGCATTCAAAACGGTCGGTCTCATTTCACAAATATCATACATAACTTTTGAAGTAAAGCAGTGGCATTTAATAGATCTCAAGTTTACGGAACAACAATAATTGAATGAGTAAATGAAACCACTATACATTTAGCAAAACATTTCCAATATAATCCAGTCCTCCATTCACAATTTCGAACGATTCTTTCGGTAAGTGGCATACTTTAGGGTAACCTCCACCTCCCGTTTAGGTCATCTTTGATTCTCAAGCATCCTTACAAGGAACCTCTTGAGAATGAGTGAGCATCCTTACAAGGAACCTCTTGGGAAGGGGGTGAGCATCCTTACAAGGAACCTCTCACAAATCACTTCATGGCTTCCCAAGCATCCTTACAAGGAACCTCTTGGAAAGGGGTGAGCATCCTTACAAGGAACCTCTCACAATTGGGTATCACAAGCAACCCAACCAAGAATACAATCCCAACATTTATCTCCATTTACAATCATTTATCCAAAATCTCCAAATTTATGCATGTGACATTTTCCATAACAACCAAGAAATTACATGAGATCACAATAACATTATTTTGCTATTCAATATCAAACACTAAAGTGGTGATGGTTAGAACAAGGAAAATGTAAAGAGGAAAGATTCATTTTTCTTAAAACTAGGGTTTGAGAATGAGAAATGGACCTTTAATGGTTACCCAACTACTACAATGTTTAAAACATGGTAATAAATGCAAGAGGAGCAAGAATCAAGTAAATAATAGCAAGTGTATATGATTTTTAACCAAAAGAATACATATAATTTAACCCTAGTCTCAATGTAAGTGAGTGAGAGAAAACCCCTACCTTAGTGTTCTTGAGCTCTAAGGCTTGAATCTTGACTCACTCTTAATCTTGTGTTCTTCCCTTGGGTCTTGAGTCTCTCTCTTCCTCTCTTTCTCTCCTAGGGTTCTAAGGTGTTTAGTGTGAGAGTGGAAACGAAAAAATGGGACAAATGAGGCTAAAAGGGGTGTTTTAAAACACCAAAATCCCGACTTTTACTGTTCGGCGGGCGTCAGACAGATGGTACCGGTACCCAGTACCGGTACCAGAAACCTTCTGGAATCGGGGGTACCGGTAATCAGTACCGGTACCATTCAGTACCGGTACCCAGTACCGGTACCAATTACCCAGTTTTGCCTATTTCTTTTGTTTTCCATTTCCAATCCATTCCAAAACTAACCAAATCCATCACAAACCTTTCCAACACATATTTATACACCAAACCTATCTAATACAAGTTATAGGACCTAACATTTTATATTTTCACTCACTAAACTAAATTTCCACTATGATTTTCCATAACATTTTAAATCTTTTACTTTTCAATTTTTTTTACAAAGTTCAACCCACTTCAATTCCCCTATCCACATCTTTACAACCATTATTTGCTATATCTATATATCCATATGCATATATAAAAGAAAATGTGGGGTGTTACAGTCCACCTTCTCAGAGGTGTCCCTAACCAAATCCGGACCCGTAGAGGGTCTCTCTCCTACCTCCGTCCAACAAACCGGAGATCGACAAGGCCTCCCATATAGTGCCTCGTAAGGTGTCATCTGTATACTCGCCTGATAACTGTTGTTGTAGGCGAACTCCACCAAGGGTAAGTGCTCTTCCCAGCTACCCTTGAGATCTAGGATGCATGCCCGTAGCATGTCTTCTAAAGTCTGAATGGTACGCTCTGACTGGCCGTCAGTCTGGGGATGAAAAGCAGTGCTCATCATCAACTGTGTCCCCATGGCTCGTTGGAAACTCTCCCAAAAATGAGCCGTAAACTTGGGATCCCGATCTGATACTATAGATATGGGCACCCCATGCAACCGGACAATCTCCCGTACATACAACCTGCAAAATTCCTCCAGTGTGAAGGTCATCCGCACTGTCAAAAAGTGTGCCGACTTTGTAAGCCGGTCCACTATCACCCACACCGCGTCATGTCCCCGCGATGTCCGTGGCAAGTGAGTCACAAAGTCCATCGTGACATGCTCCCACTTCCACTCTGCTACCTCCAAAGGCTGGAGTAACCCCACTGGCCTTTCGTGCTCAGCCTTGACCTGTTGACACGTGAGACATCGGCTAACAAAATCCCCGACGTGTCTCTTCATCCCGCTCCAATAATACTGGCGACGAAGATCATGATACATCTTCGTGCCACCTGGATGCACTGTAAAACGAGAGCAATGGAACTCCCTGAGGATCTCCTCTCTCAGCTCCGTCGATTGGGGAACCACAATCCTTCCCCTAAACCGAAGACTACCATCCGTGTGAATGGCCCAGCCTTCGTCACCTGTACCTGACTGTACTCGGTCTTTAATGGACAATATCTCTGGGTCTTGCCTCTGGGACTCAATCACCCTGTTCAGTAGGGAAGGCGTAGCCACCAAACTCCCCAAAGTGCCCTGAGCCTGACCCGCGTAGCGTAGTCCAAACTATCCCACAGTCTCGAGCATCTGCCACTCCTGGGAAGCCACATTAGCCAAAACTCCCCGTGACTTCCGGCTAAATGCATCAGCCACCACATTTACCTTACCGGGATGGTAATGCAAAGTGAAGTCATAGTCTTCCAGATACTCCATCCACCTGCGTTGCCTCATGTTGAGGTCCCGCTGTGTAAAAATGTACTTCAGACTCTTGTGGTCCGAAAACACCTCGAACTGCTCACCGTATAGATAGTGGCGCCAAGCCTTCAAGGCAAGGACAATGGCCGCCAACTCCATGTCATGCGTAGGGTAATTCTGCTCATGATTCTTTAACTGCCGAGAACCATAAGTCACTACCCTTCCGGACTGCATCAAAACGCAACCAAGTCCGTCCTTCGAGGAATCACAAAACACCGTGTACCTCTGTCCCCTTTCTGGGACTATCAGAATAGGAGCTGAAGTAAGCCTCCTCTTCAACTCCTGGAATGCCTTCTCACACGAGTCATTCCACTCAAACTTGACCTCTTTCCGGGTCAACTTGGTCATAGGTGCGGCTAGTCGACAGAAGTCCTCGATGAACCTCCGGTAGTACCCTGCTAATCCCAAGAAACTACGTATCTCGAAGACTGACTTCGGCCTCTCCCAATTCATGACTGCCTCAACCTTCTCCAGATCCACGGATACACCCGAAACCGACACCACATGTCCCAAAAACTTCACCTCCGTAAGCCAAAATTCACACTTGCTGAATTTGGCGTACAACTGGTAGTCTCTCAAGGTCTGGAGAACAATCCTCAAGTGACCTTCATGCTCCTCCTCAGACTTGGAGTAGATCAAGATGTCGTCAACGAAGACCACAACGAACTTATCTAGGTAGGGTTGGAACACCCTATGCATGAGATCCATGAATGCCGCTAGAGCATTCGTCAATCCGAAAGGCATCACTGTGAACTCAAAATGTCCATATCGCGTCCTAAACGCCGTCTTAGGGATATCTGCTTCCCTAACCCTCAACTGATGGTAACCGGTGTGGAGATCTATCTTGGAGTAGACCCGCGCCCCTCTCAGTTGATCAAACAAATCATCAATCCTCGGCAAATGGTACCTATTCTTGATAGTAACCCTATTTAATTGTCGGTAGTCTATGCATAGTCGATGGGTCTTGTCCTTCTTCTTGGCAAACAATACCGGAGCGCCCCAAGGTGAAGTGCTCGGTCTAATAAAATCCTTGTCCAATAATTCCTGTAATTGGACCTTGAGTTCTTGCAACTCAGCAGGTGCCATTCTATGTGGAGTCATAGAAATAGGCGATGTACCGAGGTGTAACTCAATGGTGAAGTCTACATCCCTAAGTGGAGGTAATCCCGGTAGTTCATCCGAAAAAACATCCTCATACTCACACACCACCCGAGGTAGCCCAAACTCCTGTCTCGCCTCGTCCTCCAGGGTGAGGCTCGCAAGCCAACCCATCAACTGCCCGTGACATCGAGAGTCATACACGGCTTGGGGTAAAACACCATGCTTTTCCCCTTGGAATTTGAAACAAACACCATCCGGCGTATAAGCAGTAACCCTCTTACGATCACAATCAATGACGACTCGGTGTGCCGTCAACCAGTCCATGCCAAGGATAACATCAAACTCTGACATGTCCATGACCCTAAGGTCCATGGTGAGTAGAATCCCCGAGATCTCTAACTCACAACCCCAACATATCTGATCAATACTCACCCTAGTTCCTAGGGGAGAACTCACATGCAATGGCTCTTCCAAGGTTTCAACCTCTAAGCCCAAATCTTTAACACATGATGCAGCAATAAAAGAATGAGATGCACCAGAGTCAAATAACACCCTTGCCCATAAGCGAGAGAGTAGAAATGTACCCTGAATGACTGACTGATCCATGGGCTCAGTCTGAGGTGTAATGGCGTAGACACGCCCCTGGGTCCCTGAAGTCCCGGCTTGTGAGCCCTGGCCTCGACCTCGACCCATGCCCTGGCCCATCTGGCCTGATTGCGGGATTCCCGCTCGTGAAGTAGTAGGGGCCTGAGTAGCGCCCTGAGACTGGAAATGACTTCCCTGGCCCATGGGGGGGTAGGGAGGAATGTAATGAGTCTGTGGCTGCCCTACTGAAGACTGAGACTAGGATGTCCCAAAGCCCTAGGATCCCTGTCGCTACGGACAATCCCGCTTCATGTGCCCAGGTTGGTGGCAATGATAGCAAGTCTTTTGGCCTGCCTGGGAGGAAGGCCTCTAATTTCTCCCGCCTTGGGAGGATTGACCCTGGCCTTGGCCTTGATAGCCACGGCCCTGTGGAGTCGAAGTCCTTTGCTTCTTCCCCGAACTTGAAGAAAAAGATTGACCCTCCTTATTCTTATCTTTACCACCCGCTTCTCGGATGTTCCGAGCGTCGTCCATCTCTCTCTCAATGGCCATAGATGTCTCGACCATCGAGTCCAAGTCTTGCAGGAGAAGTCCCACAATTTTACCCCGGATGGACAATTTCAAACCATCCTTAAACTTTCTCACCTTGGCCATATCTGTGGCCACATAATCGTCGGCGAAACGTGCTAATTCCGTGAACTTAGCCACGTATTCCAACACTGTCATTGTCCCTTGTTTCAAATCTAGGAATTCTCGAGCTTTAGCTTGCCGGACAGACGCCGGAAAGTATTTGCCCATGAAAAACTCTTTGAACTCCTCCCATGTCATCACCTCCAAATTCTTAGAGGCCTTTGCCCAATCCCACCATACTTGGAATTCTCCTTCCAGCTGAAAAGTAGCTAGTGATTGAGCAAAAACAAGCCTATTCCTAACCCCTAATTACTATCCCTCAAATGATGCAATGTATGAGCGGAAGGAAGGATTTCTCCCCCTTTAGGATAGTGTGAAAAGAAAGGGCAATAGGGAAGGATATAAGTCAGTGGGAATGTGATAGTTGCATGCACAAAAATGCTCCCCAATCGCAAGGAGACTTTCGTGGGTCGTCTTTTACTTGGTGGTAGTCCAAGGTCGTTTCCACGGGGAAGGAAGTAAACCAATTTGAAAGTGATTTGGGAAAAGAAAGTGTAAAATTCTTGTTGTTGGAAATTGTTTGGTGAAGTGTGTGTTGGTGAAATTAGAATGAGAAAACAAGTGTTGGCAATTCCAAGAGATCCCTCCAATGGGTATACTATCTCAACTCAAAACACTCCTCCGATTGAGCAAGAATGAACGGTTGATTCACGGAAAGCCGAGGATGATGATGGTGAGTGCCTAAGCATAAACCGTGACTAGGCCTACGGGTTATCAAAGACTCACCAAATCATCCACCTTCAATCCGGTCAAACCGAACCATGGGACTCTAAAGGGAAGGTGTAGAAAGAGTTGAAATGGTATACCCCAAATGAGGATTCCCCTTGGTCTTGCCAACAAAAAGTGCTTAGCTACTCATACTTGAACTAGACATGATAATGTAAAGGTAATGCATTCTAAGGCTATGGAGTTTTGAAGTACCTAAGCACAAGAAATCATAGACTAGAAGTGAATGGCATGAAAATCTATTTTATAGCTATGAACATGAATAACTTTTGAAGCATTAATGGTAGAACTTAAATGGGAGCATTAAACTAGCAATCACATAAGGGAAAATGACATTAATGGCATTCATTCATGATATAAAGGTTCCTACCATTGATTACAAGACAATGCAGCAAAAGAAATGCAAAAATCACCACTTTCTCTCTCTAAAACTACTATTCATTGTCTTCCTCGCCAGAGCTTCTCTCTCTAAAAAACTATCTAATGTAATGCATGCCCCCATTTCTTGCAGGAGACTCTTCCTTTTCCAAAAACGTGCCTGGAGAGAGAAGTGGGTCTACAGATGTGATTTTCCTTCATAGGGATGCAGCAGCCAGGGAAAGACATGGGGTGGCAGAGAATGTCTGCACACCCAGCACATCTCATCCTCTCACTCTTCATTCAATGCCTTAACTCCACAAGTCTAGAAGGGAGTGTGAATCATGATGAACAGTAAGGTGGGCGTATCAGAGAAAAGCATGGAGGGGTCCACAAGACAGCTGAGCAGATCTGCAGAATTTGAGCACTTCAGGAAATCAGTACCGGTACTGGGTACCGGTACTGCGATTCCAGTAGGTTTTCAGTACCGGTACTGGGTACCGGTACCATTTGGTACCGGTACCGAGTACCGGTACTGTTATGCATCCTTTTCTGAATTTCTTGATTTCTTTGCTCCCGATCTATCCTCAAACTATCATTTCAACTCCTTTCATCCCAAGTGGTATGGGAGGGTCTTTAAAGGCCATATTTAGCTTCATTCAACTACAATACAACAAATTGATGTTAAGACTTCAATCATCATAACTTAGATTATTTAAAGCTCAAAAGCAAGTGAAATGAGTTGATTAGCATCTTAAAAATATACAAAGTTGTGTGCTAATCACACCCCCCAACTTAAGTTTTGCTAGTCCCTTAGCAAAATGTTCATTTCCCAGCACAACCAAAGCAACCATAAATCACACAATCAATCAATTTAAACAACCATTCAGTCAAATGAAAAGTAAAAATCAAAATGCAATTAACAACATAAATAATGAGCAAAAAAGGAATAACTGTGGATTCATAAATTGTGAACAAAGTTGGAGTACAAAACGGAGTAGGACATTGAAAAGAACAATCAAAAGAAAAGCCTAATCTCCCCTCCCCAACTTCACCTAATCCCAAAACAAAAAAGAAACAAAGCACAAGAATCCCAAACACAACTACTCTCCATCACTCTCATCATCACCCTCAAATTCATCCCCCTCCTCATCTTCTTCATCATCTTCAGCCTCAGAATCTTCCTCCTCCACATCCATTCTAGAGGTTGAAGGAGCAGCAGGAACTTCTGGGACAGCTTTCTCAGGAAATGTGTGTACATACATCTCCTTCAACATTGTTGCCATTTCCTGAACTGAGGTCTTGATTTCATGCGCTGTCTTTTCCAGGGCACCAAGTCTCTGATGGGTTGAGCATTTCACAACAGGCTTGAATGGCATGGTGGGCACAGCAGGTGCAACATCCTCTTCAGAGTCAGATTGAGCCCGATCCCCACGGCTCATGGCCTTCCTTTTCTGACTGCTGGCCTTCCCAATAGCTCCAAACTCAGGGGGGGTCAGTTTTTCCAGTCCATAGCCCTTAACCTTAGCATGGTCACAAAGTCGGGTAACCAAGCTTCCGTATGGTAGGTTGGCCATCGGCTTCTCAGTGGTGGCAAAGTCCTTCATCACATCCCAAATGATAAGGGCAAAATCCATTGTTTTGCCCGACACGACGGTATCCAGGAGGTTCAACTTTTCCACATTTGGTTTCTTCTCTGCGAATTTTGGGTAAAGATTATAGTGAAGGAGTTTGTTAAGAAGCCCATAAACATGCTTCAACCCCCCACTCTGAAAGGTTCCCCTGAACGTAGCAGGATCCTCATACATCAACTCGACAAGATCCTCTTTAGTCTTCGGCTTACCCATTTTGCGAGGATAAACGGGTGGTCTGGATGGGGGTCTCTGGTAATCCCCAAGGCATGTGGCTATGACATCAGGGGTCACCACAATAATCTTACCCCTAACATTTGCTCTCAACACTCCCTCATCATCATTCTCGATGAAATTTAGTGAACGGTAAAACTCCCTCACCATGGCCAAATTGTATCCCACAACCTCCTTAAACCAGAATTGCATCCCATGCCCCTCAATGATTTTCACAGCAGGATGAATGGGGGAAAGGGAAAGCCTATCCAAAAACCGTTCACAGGTCACATTCTTACCGTCAATCAACTGGCGTCGAGCATCCCTCTTGTCCTTCTTTCTCTGCTTCTCAAGGTCCCCACTCGATCCTTCTCCACTTCTTTTGCGGCTGGCAGAACCCATGGCAGGAGGAGAACTGGGCTCTGGTCCTGATCCGACCATCTTGGTGCGAGGCATTGTGTAATGAATGGAGAGAATAGGAGGAACTTGAGATTCGGCTATAAGGGTAGGGTAAAATGGAGGAGGACTGTGGAAAATAATCTAGCTCAAGGGGATTTTATAGACTGAGGGGGAAGAAAAAGGGTTTTGGACCCTTGGAGTTCCATCGGGTAGGGGGGAAGGAGATAGGGGAGGAGTAAATGGGGAGAGTGAAGAGGGAAAGAGAAAGGGTTCTTGACCCTTGGAGTGCCGTCGGGTAGGGGGGAAGGAGATAGGGAAGGAGTAAATGAGGGAAATGAAAGGTAGAACTTAGGTTTTGAAATTAAAAGCCCTAAAAAATTTTTCCGTCAGGCAAACGGTACCGGTACTCGATACCGGTACCATTTGGTACCGGTACTGGGTACCGGTACTGCGATTCCAGTAGGTTTTTGGTACCGGTACCTAGTACCGGTACCAAATGGTACCGGTACCAAGTACCGGTACTGTTCTGCTTTTGTCCGCCAAACTACTGCTGAAACATTCCTTCAATCAAATTCAACTTAGGACCTTCCTAGACACTTCATCACATTACTTCTAACTCCAACTCCATTCGAAAAGATATATTCCAATTATAAACCACAACTCGAACCATCATGCTCACTTTATGATTGAAATTGCAAGGTGATTTAAACCTATGAACATTCATCATACAAAAAAAAAAAAAAAAAATCAAAATCTGTTCTCAACTATCAAAATGAGCACCCAAAATAAACATCATAAGGCTCAGAATCAAAGCATTCCTAAAATATGTCAATATCAATAACTTGAGAGATATTCCCTCACTCTTGCAAGCATGGAACTTTTAACAAATTTCTCAATTGAATGAACTAGATGTACATGAGCAAAACCATAGTCCTCAATGCTAGTCAGAAATATGCACCTACAAATTAATTTTCAACTCGTGTGCATGTGAATTTAAACAAGTAATTTGGGCATTTACGAAACAGAATTCACATTCGAAAGGCTAGACAAACTCAGTTTCAATGTAAAACTCACCGGGGGACACTCTTAAGCAAAAAACGCACTCACGTTATACTGGTATGCACTCCATGTGTACATGTGATATAGAATCTTGTATTCAAAACAAAGTGCTCACATGTAATCCAAAAATGAAGTTCATATGTGACAATGAGGCAACCTTGGCATAGTCTCATGAATAGGATGTTAGTGCATTAGGTAGTAAGACTAAACTTTATCATTTCTTTAACAAATATGCATCTCCCATGCTTCCCTAGATCACTTAGGGCTTTAAGGGTTGTAATGAGGCCCTGGGGTGATATCTGGGTAAAAGAAATGAAGGAAAAAAGGCAACAAAGAGGGTTGTTCCGAGTGAGCGACTTTAATATTGGAAAAACGCTTCCTTTTTCATGGGATTTTGATTTTCTCCCCATCACCACACCCCTTGTTTATTTTCTTTACTCTTCTTAACATCTTCCTTTTTTCTATGATCGTTCTTTCTTCTTTCACCCCTTTCTCTTCCTTTTCTTGAGTTTTCATTCTTTTTCATTCAACATTTAAACTCCACAACATCCATCCCTTTTGTTTGAATTTTCACACCATACTTCCTTCGCTTTAACGATCACTCAAATTTAGCTCTAGGAACAACCAAGGTAAGGTAAGTATTTATCATTTTGCATTGGCTTGGTCAAATGTATGGCATAGAAACGAATTCAAGTAAGGCTCAATCATGGCACTAGGGATAAATTTTTCCAAGAAAAAAGGCTAAGGCTCAAAGTTTTCAAAAATGGCCTAAGATCACTTCCAGGTCCACATGGGGAGAGCATTACATGATCAAGACAAATCAGTCTAATAACCAAATGCAACTAACCAAAGCAAGCATAATGAGACTATTGAACAAACTTGATATCAAAAATTGTTCTTTGAGTAAACGTAAGTTCCCTCCAAAAAGGTTTGGCACTAAAACTCTCATGGGTCCTTACTCATCTCCACTACTTATGTCAAGCTTAAAACATGAATCCAACCCGTAAATCACTGAAATTACAAATTCAGAAATCACATACATATGAGTTTGAAAATCAATACATATGTGATATTTATGCATAGGATCCATTTCTATAGTAAGCTCATGTGCACAAGGTTCACAACAACAATCAACATATCATCTAGTTCATACTCGCTTCATAAGGGAATACAGATCAACTTAAAGGTATCTTTCATCAAAAAATTTCAAGAAAATTTCACCTATTTTTCACAATTGCAAGCAAAAATCAAAAGAAAATCAAATAACCTTGGTGTATCATACAAATGGTGCACCTCACCCCCCAACTAGAACCATGCATTGTCCTCAATGCAACAAAAAGATATAATATGCAATGGGAGACAATAAAAAGATAAATAGGGTAAGAGAACACCTCGCAATTTCGCTTTCGACAAAAGCACCAAGATCTGGATTCAAAAGAAAACAAAGCTATACACCAACACACAAGTAAGTGACATGAAATAAAAACATGACATAATTAAAATAAAAGAAACTGTACATGCGAACAAGGGACCAATTGTTATTCCTCAATCACTTCCGGATACACCGGGTCGGTTAACTCCTCCTCCACCACTTGGTTTTCAAAGCCCTCAAGGAATGGCTTAAGTCTTTGGCCATTGACCTTGAATGTTTGGCCATCTTTGAGGTTGGTGATCTCAACAGCTCCATTGGGGTAGGCCACCTTGACAAGATAGGGGTCATCCCAACGGGATCTTAGCTTTCCGGGAAAAATGGAGAGGCGGGAATTATACAAGAGTACCTTTTGCCCGGGCTCGAATGATTTCCTCACTATGGAGTTATCATGAAAGATTTTCGCCCGTTCCTTTGAAATTTTTGAACTCTCGTATGCATCCCGCCGAATCTCTTCCAATTCATTCATTTCTAACATCCTATGTTTACCGGCCATTCTCATATTGAAATTTAAAGTCTTGATGGCCCAATAGGCCTTGTGTTCCATTTCTATCGGCAGATGGCAAGCCTTTCCATAGACAAGCCGATAGGGAGACATGCCCAAAACTGTCTTATAGGCAGTACGATATGCCCACAGGGCATCAATCAATCTCTCAAACCAATCCTTCCTATTGGGTTTAACTGTTTTTTCAAGGATGGTCTTGATCTCCCTATTGGCTAGCTCGGCTTGGCCATTTGTTTGTGGGTGATAAGCGGTGGATACTTTATGTGTAACGCCATATTTGAAAAATAACGATGCAAGTGGCCTGTTACAAAAGTGTGATCCACCATCACTAATCATTGCACGAGGCGTCTCGAACCTCGAAAAAATGTTCTCTTTTAAGAACTTGACTACAACCCGGTGGTCGTTAGTCTTGGTTGGGATAGCCTCCACCCATTTGGACACGTAGTCCACTGCCAGCAGAATGTATAGATAGCCAAACGACATAGGGAAGGGACCCATGAAGTCAATGCCCCAACAATCGAATATATCTATGACAAGTACAGGGGAGAGGGGCATCATATTCCTCCGGGTCACATTCCCCAAACGTTGGCATCTATCACATTCTTTGCAAAATGAAATACAATCCTTAATTAAAGAAGGCCAGTAGAAACCTGATTGGAGAATTTTTGAAGAAGTTTTCTTGGCGGAGAAGTGGCCACCGCAGGCTTGGGAGTGACAGAAGGCAAGGACATTCCGCTGCTCATTTTCAGGCACACATCGCCTCATGATTTGGTCTGGGCAGTACTTGAACAGATACGGATTATCGAAGTAAAAGTACTTCACGTCCGCCATAAACCTCCTTTTATCTTCAGGGCTCCACTTCGGTGGTATTTGTCCTGTTGCAAGATAATTGCAAATGTCAGCATACCAAGGACAATGAGAATGAATGGATAATAAATGCTCATCGGGAAAAGAATCAGGGATTGGAATGTGCTCATCAGCCTCTTGCACCACCAATCTAGATAGATGGTCCGCCACCACGTTCTCTACTCCTTTCTTATCTTTGATTATCAGATTGAACTCTTGAAGTAGGAGGATCCACCGGATAAGCCTTGGTTTGGCATCCTGCTTAGACAGTAGATACTTTAAAGCAGAATGATCAGTGAAAACAATTATCGGTGAACCAATGATGTAAGACCGAAATTTATCTAATGCAAATACTACTGCTAGCAACTCCTTTTCTATGGTGGTATAATTCATTTGGGCCTCATTGAGAGTTTTGCTAGCATAGTATATTACATATGGTCTATTATCCTCCCTTTGACCGAGCACTGCACCGACCGCATAATCACTTGCGTCGCACATAAGCTCAAAAGGTAAGTCCCACTTAGGTGGTCGCATAATTGGAGGCGTGACAAGCATACTCTTAAGTTTTGAAAAAGATGCCTCACAACTATCCGACCAAACAAAAGGAACATCTTTGGATAACAAATTGGTCAACGGGCGGGCCAATGCACTAAAATTTTTTATAAACCGACGGTAAAAACCTGCATGGCCCAGAAACGACCTGATATCTTTGATGACCTTTGGCGTAGGGAGGTTGGAGATGGCCTCCACCTTTGATTTGTCCACTTCGATTCCCTTTGCCGAGATGATGTGCCCGAGCACAATTCCTTGTGTCACCATGAAGTGACATTTCTCCCAATTCAGAACTAGATTCTTCTCCTCACACCTTTCTAACACCTTTTTCAAATTCCCCAAACACCCCTCGAAAGAATCCCCGAAGACTGAGAAGTCATCCATAAACACCTCGACAATCTTCTCCACCATATCACTAAAGATCCCCATCATGCAACGTTGGAATGTTCCAGGGGCATTACATAGCCCGAAAGGCATGCGACGATACGCAAAGGTACCGTAGGGGCAAGTGAAAGTGGTTTTCTCTTGGTCTTCAAGGGCAATCTCTATCTGATTGTAGCCAGAGTATCCATCTAAGAAGCAATAGAAAAGATGCCCCGCTACTCGTTCTAGCACTTGATCGAGGAATGGGATTGGAAAGTGGTCTTTCCTTGTGCACAAGTTGAGCTTCCGGTAATCAATACACACTCTCCATCCAGTGATTACCCTTGTTGGAATGAGTTCATTCTCCTCATTTTCTACCACAGTCACACCCGACTTCTTGGGTACTACTTGCGTGGGACTAACCCACTTACTGTCGGCAATTGGAAAGATAATGCCCACGTCATGTAGTTTCAAAACCTCATCCCGTACCACATCCTTCATAATCGGATTTAATCTCCTTTGTGGCTGGCGAGATGGTTTTGCATCTTCTTCAAGGTAGATCCGGTGTGTGCAAATGGTAGGATTTATCCCCTTGATATCCGCAATTGTCCACCCAATTGCTCCCTTATGTCTCCGCAGCACCTCCAAGAGATCTCCTTCTTGCTTTGCATCCAATGTCGAACTAATCACCACCGGGAATGATTCATCTTCCCCAAGATATGCATACTTTAAGTGGGAAGGTAGTGGCTTCAATTCCAAGGTAGGCTTTTGTACATCGGATGGAAATATCTTCTTCTCTTGGTGTGGGAGTCTTTCAAATGTTGGGATCCACTTATCCACCCCTTTCAAACTCTCCACTTCTCCATGCCCATCCAATCCTACATTCACTTCTTCCTCATCAACAAACCCTTCCTCTCTTAAACTCAAGGTGCTCATCATCTCCATGTGCTCCTCCATCAAAGTATCAATTCGGTTAACCTCATGTGCATCTTCATCGTCCCCCGGTTGCTTGGATAAATTGAACACATTAAGCTCCATTGTCATGTTTCCAAAGGCTAGCTTCATGAGACCGTTCCTGCAATTTATCACAGCATTAGATGTCGCAAGGAAGGGTCTACCAAGAATGACAGGAATTTGGGAGCAAAGATTCGCAACAGGTTGAGTATCGAGTACAATGAAATCAACAGGAAAATAGAATTTGTCCACTTGGACTAAAACATCCTCAACCACTCCCCTTGGTGTGCGAACACTGCGATCCGCCAGCTGAAGTGTGATAGGAGTAGGTTTCAACTCCTCAAGCTTGAGTTGTTGATATACTGAGTAGGGGAGGAGATTGACACTGGCACCCAAATCAAGCAAAGCTTGTTCAACCCGGCAATCTCCAATGGTTATGGCAATGGTGGGGCAGCCTGGGTCCTTGAACTTGGGAGGAGTGTTAGTCCTCAAAATTGAGCTCACTTGCTCGGTGAGAAATGCCCTCTTCCGGACATTCAACTTTCTTTTCACCGTGCATAGGTCCTTCAATATCTTGGCACATGACGGAATTTGCTTGATGGCATCAAGGAGCGGGATGTTGATCTTTACCTGCTTAAACAAATCCAAAATGTCAGAATAATTAGCCACCTTGAGAGGTGGCTTCAACCGATGGGGAAAAGGGGCGGACATAGAAGGAAAGCATAAACCATCATCAATCACATGTTCTTTATCAACCCCATCTCTCTCACTCTTTTCACTCGACTCGCCCTTGTCGACCACACTTTCTTTGGCCTCACTTTCTTTTTCTTTTTCTTTTGGCAATGCGGCCTTTGGTGTCAACTTTGGCACCACCATCTTTTCAATTTGTTTACCACTCCTAAGTGTGGTGACAGCCTTGAATTGCTCAAAACCCTCCTGGGAAGTCTCGGCCAACTCAACCACATTTTGACCTTTGGGATTTTGTTGGGGTTGAGAGGGAAATTTTCCCTTCTCTTGTTGAGACAACCCAATGGCATTGGTGATCTTGGTGAGTTGGGCCAAAATGTCCTTATTGAAGGTGGTTTGGCTTTGCATGAAATTAGTGAAGGTTTGATTGAGGGTGGTCTGGGTTTGAATGAAATTGTGGAGCATATCTTCCAAATTCTTCTTATGAGGGGGTTGGTAGATGGAAGAACTAGACGGACCTTGTTGGGAGAAATTTTGTGGGGGAGGATTGGATTGATACCCTTGCGGATTAGACCGTGGGTATTGGGAGTTAGAGGCTTGCCCTTGACCCTGGGATTGAAATTGGCTTTGCCTAGGAGGTGCGGGAGGTGTATATGTGTTTGAGCCATAAGGAATGGGGTTCTCATTCCTCCAACTGAAATTAGGGTGATCACGATACCCTGAATTGTAAGTGTTGGAATTTTGAGGAAATGATTGCCTCGGTTGGTTGAAGGCATTGGCCTGTTCATGGTATGTCTCTTTAAGTGTCGGAATGCTCGGGCACTCCGACGTGGAATGATCGACACCCCCACAAATAGAACAAGCCTCCTCGGCTCTTGACACATGAGACACCTCTCGTCTCCTTTCCACCTCAAGGCTATCTACTTTCCTAGCCAATTTGGAAATTTGTGAAAATAGGTCCTCCCGGTCTTTCAGATCATATATCCCTCCCCGTGGTGGTTGACTACTCACTGGTATTGTCCTAGGTACATCACTTGGATCCCTAACATCCCACGATTGTGCATTTTCGGCCAAGGTACCAAAGTAATCAAGGGCCTCATCAGGGTCTTTGTTCAAAAATTCACCATTGCACATCATGTCAATAAATTACCTATGGTTTGGTGAGATTCCTTCATAGAAGAAACTCACCAATTGCCACGATTTAAAACCATGATGTGGTATGGATTGAATCAAATCTCTATATCGTTCCCAACACTGATAGAATTGTTCATTGGGTTTTTCAGAAAAGTTTTGAATGTCTTTTTTCAATGAAGTGGTTCTATGAACCGGAAAAAACTTTTTCAAAAAGAATGAAACTATATGGTCCCAAGATAGCATGGTCCGAGGTCCCATGGAATCAAACCAAATCTTTGCCTTACCCTCCAAGGAAAAAGAGAAAAGTTTCATCCTTGCAATCTCTTCCATGTTGTAATTTGGGATAAAGGTTGCAACTATTTCCTCATAAGACTTTAGATGACTATAAGGGTTTTCCTTCTCAACCCCATGGAATTTAGGGAGTAGTTGCAACATCCATGGTTTGATTACAAAGAGATGTGCTTGGACAGGAAGGACAAGGCATGATGGTGTGGAGCTACGGGTCGGCTGAAGGAACTCCCGCATTGTCCTTGGTGGAGGGTCAAGTTGGATGTTCCCTTCATTCCTAGGTAGGGGAAATTGCACTCGTGGGTTGGGCATCCTAGGTTGTTGGAATCCCCCACCCATTTGCCTATTCGGGTTAGCATCCTCATTATCAAAAGCATCGGGAGGGGGATATTGCATTCTTGGGTTAGGCATCCTATGTTCAGGTAATCCCCCACCCCTTTGAACATTTGGATTTGCACCAACATTTTCAAAATTTCCACCCCCTTGGATGTTTGGGTTGGCATCCACATTTTCAAAATTGTCACCCGCATCTTCGGGTGGCTCTTGGTCGATGTTCATGTTGGGGTCTAAGGGTTGTCTAACTAATCGGTGATAGTCGTCCCTTCCCCACATGCAACAAGATATCTATACAAATGAAATTATAAACAAACAAGAATATGTACACAAGACAACGTACCTCAGCCCGTGATGAAGATCACGGGACTTACCTCCGTTGTTCGGAAATCACTTCCTTGATTTGACACTAGCCTTCCCCGGCAACGGCGCCAAAATGATTGAGCAAAAACAAGCCTATTCCTAACCCCTAATTACTATCCCTCAAATGATGCAATGTATGAGCGGAAGGAAGGATTTCTCCCCCTTTAGGATAGTGTGAAAAGAAAGGGCAATAGGGAAGGATATAAGTCAGTGGGAATGTGATAGTTGCATGCACAAAAATGCTCCCCAATCGCAAGGAGACTTTCGTGGGTCGTCTTTTACTTGGTGGTATTCCAAGGTCGTTTCCACGGGGAAGGAAGTAAACCAATTTGAAAGTGATTTGGGAAAAGAAAGTGTAAAATTCTTGTTGTTGGAAATTGTTTGGTGAAGTGTGTGTTGGTGAAATTAGAATGAGAAAACAAGTGTTGGCAATTCCAAGAGATCCCTCCAATGGGTATACTATCTCAACTCAAAACACTCCTCCGATTGAGCAAGAATGAACGGTTGATTCACGGAAAGCCGAGGATGATGATGGTGAGTGCCTAAGCATAAACCGTGACTAGGCCTACGGGTTATCAAAGACTCACCAAATCATCCACCTTCAATCCGGTCAAACCGAACCATGGGACTCTAAAGGGAGGGTGTAGAAAGAGTTGAAATGGTATACCCCAAATGAGGATTCCCCTTGGTCTTTCCAACAAAAAGTGCTTAGCTACTCATACTTGAACTAGACATGATAATGTAAAGGTAATGCATTCTAAGGCTATGGAGTTTTGAAGTACCTAAGCACAAGAAATCATAGACTAGAAGTGAATGGCATGAAAATCTATTTTATAGCTATGAACATGAATAACTTTTGAAGCATTAATGGTAGAACTTAAATGGGAGCATTAAACTAGCAATCACATAAGGGAAAATGACATTAATGGCATTCATTCATGATATAAAGGTTCCTACCATTGATTACAAGACAATGAAGCAAAAGAAATGCAAAAATCACCACTTTCTCTCTCTAAAACTACTATTCATTGTCTTCCTCGCCAGAGCTTCTCTCTCTAAAAAACCATCTAATGTAATACATGCCCCCATTTCTTGCAGGAGACTCTTCCTTTTCCAAAAACGTGCCTGGAGAGAGAAGTGGGTCTACAGATGTGATTTTCCTTCATAGGGATGCAGCAGCCAGGGAAAGACAGGGGGTGGCAGAGCATGTCTGCACACCCAGCACATCCCATCCTCTCACTCTTCATTCAATGCCTTAACTCCACAAGTCTAGAAGGGAGTGTGAATCATGATGAACAGTAAGGTGGGCGTGTCAGAGAAAAGCATGGAGGGGTCCACAAGACAGCTGAGCAGATCTGCAGAATTTGATCACTTCAGGAAATCAGTACTGGTACTGGGTACCGGTACCATTTGGTACCGGTACCGAGTACCGGTACTGCGATTCCAGTAGGTTTTCAGTACCGGTACTGGGTACCGGTACCATTTAGTACCGGTACTGTTATGCATCCTTTTCTGAATTTCTTGATTTCTTTGCTCCCGATCTATCCTCAAACTATCATTTCAACTCATTTCATCCCAAGTGGTATGGGAGGGTCTTTAAAGGCCATATTTAGCTTCATTCAACTACAAAACAACAAATTGATGTTAAGACTTCAATCATCATAACTTAGATTATTTAAAGCTCAAAAGCAAGTGAAATGAGTTGATTAGCATCTTAAAAATATACAAAGTTGTGTGCTAATCATCTAGCATCACCTTAGTGGCATCAGAGGTGATATCCATAGCCCCTAAGATCTTGTCGACTTGTCGGAACCAATGATCGGCCATCATCGGATCCGCCCCTCCCACAAAGGTCGGAGGCTTGTGTGCCTTAAACCTCTGGAGATTACTAGAGCCTCCTTGGCCCACATTTGCACTAACTTGTGCAATAGTAGAAGCCGTTGCACTGGCCTGTGCAATGGTAGCAACCGTAGCACCAATAGCATCCACGAAGGCTTGTTGGTCAAAGGTCGGTGGTGGTTGGTTATTGGTCCGTCCACCCCGACGTCCCCTTCCTCTAATTGCCATCTACACACATATAAGATAGCAATAGACCAACACCTTAGCATCCCAAAATTAGGGATCAAGTTTTAAACTTTGGGATTTCTCTCCTTGTCTCACTAGTAGAGTTTATGCCACCGCTAGTAGACATTTATCCCATGAACTATCCCGTTCATTCGTTTTCCCACTCCCAAGGTTATGTTTGCTAACCCTAGTATATCCATTTCCATATACACTTTACCATGTATACCATTCACATATCACATAGCACATAATATGTAATAATTTGGGGCACACAACATGAAATGCACAATGCATGCAATGGTCTAAACCCATGCCCATCAAGCCCTAGGTAAATCGTATACCTACGCTCTGATACCAAGCTGTGACGTCCCAAAAATCCAGGGGTCCGTTGATCAACCCATCAACCCGCGGAATACCCGTGAATGCCGGTTAACCCGACACCGCGGCACCACATTCCCTTTACCGGGATTTATAAAAAAAATACAATTCCAATTAATTTAGGTTTATCGACCCATCTGAGGTCCAATATACCACCATTGGTATCATATTATTTTCCATTTATAACATTGGAAAGAAGGAAGTCATAGTCCAAAGACTTGGCAAAAGAATAAAAAAAATTCTGAGTTTTTGGAAAGTGTACCGGTACGCGTACCGGTACGGTTAACTCTCTGGACTGAACCGTATCGGTACGCATACCGGTACGCCCAGTCCTCTGGACAGCAGTGTACCAGCACGCGTACCGGTACGGTCTGCCCAGTTTTGTTCGTTTCACCTGTTTTCCAATTCCAATCCACTCCAAGCCTCACCAAATCCATCCCAAACTTATACAACATGTATTTACACATTAAAACATGATTGCTACAAGTTATATTATAATTATTGACATAAATTTACATACCCACACTAAGTTTTCATAAATTTCTTTACAAAAACTTCAAGTAAAGCCACATTCCGGCTTTCTTCCTCCTCAAGTGCCCGAGTGAGTGCCGTCCGTCGGCGTAAAACCCGCACCTGAAATGTTTTCCCGTATAGGGTGAGCCACGCTCAATAGAGTATCCCCTACAGAGGCTACTCCCCACCTAGATGCATATGGAGTGTACACATGCAACAATCAACATCCATAACATTCCAAGCAAGAATATGCATTCAATGTTGGAATTTCTCATGTCATGCCATGAAATGAGATGAGACTCACTCATGTGACTCAACCCGAGTCTTTACCGACTCCCACAACACAATGCAATGCACTTGTGACTTAAAATCTTTCCTATACGAAAATCCATCCAATGATCGTTTTAACAAAATCATGTATTTATAAAACCAACAATCATTGGATAACACTCATTGAATGAGTATTTTATAAAACAAAACCATGTGTCTTTTTGGGTATCGGATTCTCGAATTCGCACCGCCGGCTCCGCATGCCATTTACACTTTTTCGGAATTTTACCACAGGGGAGTGTATGAACCAAGTAACCGGGATTCGCACCCGAGGGAGTGTCTAGCCCTTCTTTCTATACCCGACACAAGTTTTCCATGCAACCATGCGACTCAAGGGGATCTTTGATCCAACCTTTCCGAGACCACATACCAACCACCAAATGAGGTGATCAACCATGCATACACACACTCACACTCATGACTAATGCTCATGAATGTGATGCCTACATCATGCCCAATATGCTATGCATGCCCAATGAGAAATTTTCACATATCATCATGTACCATAGCAATTTATATCATATGCATATAAATTTCTATGAACTATCACAATGCTAATCATATCATGAAGCATATGTCCACATGTCAACAACAATGCCCAAACATGTTACTGCAATTTCATCAAAACAACATTTTCAAATCACTCAAGGCATTTTATCAAACACCTTCAAGGCAAACATATCATGTTATCACCAATTGTTCTCACATAACATTAAGTATCAAGAAAATTACCTAAGTAACTTTCACATCTCAAATTCAAGCTAGGATTTGTTTTAAGTCGTTTCTAGGCTCTTTTCCTCATGACCATAACCATATAAACATATGGGTTCATCTATACATCTCCACACCCAAACCTTGTCCTACGGACACCATAGGATCGGAATATACCAAAGTAGGAAGAAACCCTACCTCTTGAAGCTTAAATCACCCGAAGGAAGCTTCAAGAACACTTCCCAAGCCCAAAAGTTGATTTCTCCCAAATCTCCTCTTTTGGATCTTCGGTGAAATCTCTCGTCCTTGGTGTGGTTGCGTAGGTCTCGTCGAGGAGATGAACTTTAGCTTTTGGCTCGACGGATTCCGACCGACGGAACTCCGGGAATCGAAGAGGAAAGTTTTGTTTTCTCTCTTTCTCTCCCTCTTTATCTCCAACGTTGAAGACCAGCTGAATATCAGAGATTTTTGTGCAAAATATCTGATTTTTAACCCTATTTATAATTTCCAAGACTTGGTTCACATAGTGCCACACGCCCCCCACTTGTCCGGGTCCGTTTCCGCCCCGAAACGATTTATTTGATCCCGATTTAATTCCAAATTAATTTTATTTGAAATTTAATCCAATTCTAAGAAAATTTTATAAAATTTATTTTGTGGGAACCTTTGTGAGGTCAGCTGCCACCCAGTCGCCTCGCATTACGTGCAAAATTCGACTATCTCAGAATTCGACGAAATTAGTCTAGGTGACTTGGTTTCGCGATACGAATCCAATGGCGAAGTTTGTTGTGTCATACGAGCTCTAAAGAGTACGTATTTTAATTCCGCATTATAGTGACAAAATAACCTTTTTGCCCCTTTTTCAGAAAAATTTCAAATTTACCCGGGTTTTACAAGTAGGTTCTATATTGCAATTCTGCGAATACTCCTAATATTACCAGTTTTTTTATCAAATTTTCTTTAATCATTGAATGCAAGTAATTAGATCGGAGAGTAAAATGTGATCAAAACAAACTTGTTGGAGACATCTTTAATCTTCTTCAACTCAAAAGATGCTTAACCTTATTTGTTTTCCTAGTAAGTATTTTTGATACTATTTTCTGATAATGGAGATCTTTTGGCACTTGTCAAAAGATAGAAAGATCCTATTTAGCTTTATTGAACTAAACTTAATAAATTTAAAAATTAGTAAAAACATACATACTCATCTAGTCTAAAACTAATCTTATAAAGGAGAAAATATTAATGGAGCGATGATAATACAATATCACGTGATCAATAAAAAGATAACAAATAAACAAGTGGATTCCACATCAATCTAAAAACTATCTCATATATAAAAGTGGGAGTTGACTGCGATACCAAAAAAAATGGTACCTATTTGGCTTATTTTCAGATTGTGGGCATGGCAAAATTCACGTGGACTTAAAATCCAAACAATTACGACATTACCTACTCAAGAACCAATGTGAGGCTCTAAAATTGTGACTGCACAAACGACTGTAGCGAGGCGTAGAGTTACCTCTACGTTCTTTTCTATGCATTGGAGCTTTAAGGACTTTAAATAATTTCACCAGTCAAAAACTTGTGAATACTAATAAAAGTAATTAGCGGAACTGCAAACTAACAAGTAAATTAAATTCGAATTTGAAAGACGAATTGAATACTGGACTTAGCATTAATTGAAAATAATAAAACATCGCTAGAGTGATATATTACAGGAAAAGTAAAGCTTGTTCGGAAACAAGAAACACGTAAAAAGATAGGTTGACTATGTGAAGAATATTTGTGATTGATTGTGGGATCCCTTCTCGGTAGCCTAGCCTCTGCTATTTATAGAGATGACTCTCAACCATTGATCTATCTTATCCGACCACTACTTGCGATCATGGCCTTGTCCTTGGAGATAAGTGAATGTGTGCTGAACTGTTTCCAACTGGCAGCTCATAATGTCTCGTTTCTCAAGATTCCAAGAGTCCTATTACTCTAACTGTCCTGTCAATTTTGGACTCTCACAGTCTCCCTTGTGACCGTTGGATTCCTTCCACGTATCACCCTCAGATCTTGCTATTTTTGGATGTAAACATTGCCCCCTCCCCCCTCCCAAAAATGATGTTGTTGAATACTACACATTCGGGCCGTCGTTTTGGCTCCTTTGAATTTAAACCTTTGCCGCTACACAAGCCCTACTTAACTATCATATGACCATTGACCGTGAAGCTCTAGGATTGTGGCTAATGTTCCACGTGCAATCCTTCGGTCTATCCTTAGTCTTTTTAGATCTGTAAGAAATGGCTGGCACGCGATCCATCCATATCTTCGTAATCATTATTTTGGCACGCTCTCTGCGCCTATATAATCTGTTTCCAGACCTGGTGTTTTGTCATTATTCTGACTTTCTTCCTTCTTCTTCAACAATGGAGACCTCTCTTGCTATTGCTCTTGAAACAGCTCTTTCACGAGTGCAAACTCCTCAATACACCTTTTGTACCTTCAATTCCCTTTTTGATTCCTATTCAACATCGGAGATGGCCCTTAGGCCAGCCTTCAAAGAGATGCCTCTAGATGAAGTTCAGCGCATTTACCCTGACTCTCACATGTCCCTACCTTTCAACTTAAAGAACCTCTCCAACGAACAAACTGGCTCAGCAGCAACCCGTTTCGTGCATGGAAAGCTCCTTCCCCTGATTGGATTTCGTTGGTGGCACGTGTTAAAGCAGCCAAGGGTATTCTATGGTGTCTTCTTGGTATTTATGATGCCAGACTTAAGATTGAATGAATAACAATGTTGTTCCTCTACTATCCTTGGTCTTCCTCCCTTAGGGACCGAGGCTAATGCTCTACTTATGCATATTGAAACGAGCTACATATTTCCACTTGATGTGCACAGCAAGCCAATCACTACATATTCTTAATTCCTTGCAGCCTGTCGTGGTCATGATGGTTCTCCTGTGTCGGATCAAGGACACATCTCGTTCTTGCTCTACTGGCTTAATCAGTTCTTTTTCTGCACTTCGTCTTACAAGGTGACCAAGGAGTTTATTCCACTGGCCGTCTTCTTGGTGGTGAGATCTTCATACGTTCTTGCCCCTGTCATGCTTACCCACCTCTATCGCGGAATATGGGAGACGGTGGCATGTTCTAGTACTCTCTGGGTGCTTTAGCTATGGCTTCGTGCTTGTTTCCCAGAGCTTTCTATCCCACCTGCTGATAATGCCTCCTTTTCTTATGGCCGTCTATTTGCCATGGCCCCTTCTAAAGAATAATCCTTTTGCTGACTATTTTTCTTATTTTTATAATTTGAATGGTTCACAACCCATTTGGATGTCGTTTGCCTGGAACTGAGGTCCCGAATGGCTCCTTTAAAATCTCTAGGAGGCCCCCACTAATGCCATCACTTCTGATGAGGATGTCTAGTTCTCCTATCTTCACCCTCAAGACCTACATTACGGCCTAGGGCCGACTCATGGTGCCAATGCTCATTATGGCGTCGAAGTCTACATGCCTCAACAGTTTGCCTGTCAATTCGGCCTAGTGCAACAAATTCCTTATCCTTTTGCTCACATTTTCAATGTTGATTATTTTAATCGGCTGAATGTGACCTAGATAAACATCCGAGAAGTCAATCGTTGCTACTCTCTTGTTCGTCGCTATTTTCGAATGACCTCTTTCACTGAGTCATTGGACGTTTCAAAGCTTGCCAAAACTTGGTGGAAACGCTATGTCTTTTGGCATTTTGATCGTCGCTTGGTCACTGTCCTTAACCATGTGAACTTCTCATCACGAATTCAAGCATCTCTTAGAGCCGACTCAGTCAGGAATTCTCCCACTATAATTATCAGGGGCGCCCCAAGGTAAAGTGGGGCCCTAGACGAAAACTTTATATGGGATCCTATTAATATTTTGTTTATTCATATATAATATTTTAGTTATTATAATTTTATTTTTTATTTATTTAAAAATATTTTTTTATTGTTTTAAATACAAAATATTGATCTAATTTTTATATTCAAGTTTTGACAATAAATTCTTCTCAATAAATAATATAGTTGATTCATTTAAGCTTAGTTGAGCAAAAATAAGATTTTATCAATTTAAGCTTTGAACAAGCAATTTAATGATAAAATGTGTGAGCAAAGAATAATTTTAATATAACAAAGAATCATTATTTACCCACGAGTTCTGTGCACTCATGAAATACAAAACTTTGATAACACATACAATTTAAGCATAAATTATTTGGACTAAAAATTTATATTAAGATAAAAAAGGAACTAATTTTATAAATTTTCACCACAAGAAATAATATATATATATATATATATATATTGTATGTGAACGAGAGGAATACAACTATAAACACATCTACAAGAGTTAGAAAAACTTAAATAAAAACTCACAAAGAATGAGTAATTTTAGATCTAAAAAAATTAGATATTGAATTGAACTATTAAAATTTGGAACCTAAAAATTTGAATTATATCTAATTTTGTGTGATGCACTATGCTGCACTTTATTTTTTGTGTGTGATGCAAATTGTATTCACTAAAATTGTACAAACTTCTATGAATAAATTTACTTTGCTGTTCGCTCTTTTCCATTTTCCTTGTTGCATTTTACAACTGTTAAAATGGTAGAACGATTTCCTTGTTAGTTGTCGACCTGTTCTAGGCCGCCGGCCGTGACCCCTTATCTTATGGGTCTTGCTCGCATTCCACAACCTCCCAAACTGTTGATCTATAGGCCTTCAAGAACTGTCCATTAATAGATCGAAGATGGCGTTCTCCATCCAAATCTCTTAAATAGTAAATACCGCCTTTCTTAACCTCAAGGACTTCAAATGACCCTTCCTAGTTGGCTGACCATTTGCCAGTCCTTGAATCATTTAGTCCCAAAGGAAACTTTACTTTCCAGAATAAGTCACCTATGCCGAAGGTCCTGTTCCTAACCCTCTTATTGTATGTCCTGGCGACTCTGAGCTTTTGTACTTTAATGCAATCCAGAGCACCTAGCTGCACTTTGTCCAAATTCTCAAGCTCGATCATCATAGTCTAATTGTATTCAACTGAACTTAACCTATTTTTGAAAGCCACTCGCAATGACTTCACGGTGATTTCCATAGGCAAAACTGTGTCATGCCCATATGTTAGCTTGAATGGCGTGATCCCTATGCTAAATCGTTTGGACGTTCTATATGCCATAGTGCCTCCGATAGTTTGTCGTGTCATACCCTTGGCTTGTCTTCTACCATCATTGTGATAATCCCTTTCATCACCTTGTTAGTAGATTCTACTTGGTCATTTCCTTGCGCGTAGTATGGGGTTGAGTGGATTATGCTAAAATCATGCTCCTCTACAAATCTCTCAACTTCACTACCTATAAAGATTGTTCCTTGGTCGACCACTATGTTCTGGAAAAGCCCAAGTCAGTGCACAATATTTTCTTCTATCATTTGTATGATTTCAGCTTGATTGACCGCTCTAATTGGAATGGCCTCCACCCACTTTTTGTAATAGTCGGTAGCCAAAATGATAAAATAATGCTACTGAGTAGAAGGGGGAAAGATCTTCCCTATCAAATCCATGGCTCAAGCTCTGAACGGCCATGGCTTGATTACAAGATGCATTTGTATTGTTGGCACCCTCTAGATAGGCCCGTGGCACTGACATGCTTGGCAGCCTCTTGCGTACTCAATGCTCTCCTTCAGAATGCTTGGCCAATAGTAACCACATCTTTTGATTAGCCACCACATCTTGATACTAGCTTGATGCGCACCACATATGACCTCATGACTTTCGTTCATTACCAAGATGGACTCTTCCCTACCGATGCACCTTAATAATAGGTCATCGTGCATTCATTTCTTATGCAGATCCCTATCCATGAGTATGTAGTTAGCGACACGTCCTCTGATGGCCTGCTCTACATCCCCACTTGGATACTTTAGAAATTGCATGATGTTGAATCTCCAGTCTTCCTCTTCCACTTCCACTATTAGCGCTTCAAAGTCCATCCCTCTGGTTCTTATGGATGGCAGAACTCTCATTTGCACTTTGACTATTACTCGTCCATGCCTCGAGGAATCCTTAGACCTGAGCCTAGTCGAGCCAAGTTGTTAACCTGGCTGTTCATCTCTCTTGGGACTACTTGTAATGTCACGTCATCAAAATTTGTCAACAATGACATTGCGATGGAATGGAATGGGAATAGATCCCAACTTTTGCATTAGAAACTGCCTGCAACCTAGCTAATGACTAACTGGGAGTCCCCGGTTATCTCGACCATTAATGCTCCCATTCCTAACAAAACTTCAAGCCCTATGATTAACAGCTTGTATTCGTCTTGGTTATTAGTGCATTCAAACTATAGTTTAAATGACAGTTGGATTTCGTGGCCTTGGTGATTCTATAATTACCCCAGCCCCTACAAACTCATGTGTCCTTGACCCATTGAATCTTAATTTCCATGGCGTTAATGACACACGAGTACTCCAAGCAAACCGAGTGATTCCCTCGTGTCTTGCTCTATCTCAACGCAAGGGTGGTCTGCTAAAAAGTCGGCCAGTGCCTAGCCTTTTACCGTGCGATGTGGCAAGTAATGGAGTGAAAATTCCATCAAGGTCATAACCCATTTATCGATTCAACCTCTCATAATTGGCCTCATTAGCATGCACTTAGTTAAATCAGTTTGCGCAACCACATACACCACAACTAAAATCATATAGACTATTTTTGTGATGCAAAGTACAATGATAAACAAAGTTTCTTGATCGGCTTATAACATTGCTCGGATCGAGTCAATATTCTACTTAGATAATAAACGGCTTCCTCTTTGCCTGTGAGCAAACAAAAACCTAATATATTCGTGTGCGACTAATAAGTACAATAATAGTGGCCTACCCTTAATGGGTGGCATAAGAACTGGTGGGCTCGCCAAATACTCCTTGATCTGGCAAAAAGCCTCCTGATGCTGCACTTCCCATCTAAAATCCTCTATGCCTTTTAGCTTTAAGATCAGCAAGAATGCTTGCAATTTTCCTGCGCAATTGGCGATGAATCTTCGAAGGAAATTAACTTAACCGATTAGGCACTAAAGCTCCTTCCTAATCTTTGGAGGCGCAACCTCTATGATGTCCCTTGCCTTATTCTTGTCTACCTCAATCCCCTTCTAATGTATTAGGAATTCAAGGACGTTGTGACCCCAAAGGCGCACTTCTACAGGTTCATCTTTAGCTAGTGAACACACATCCTTTCGAAGACTACTTTTAGATCGCTAAGATGTTTTTCCATGTCTTGAGTCTTGACTATGATGTCATTAATGTACACCTATACGATCTTACTAATCATGTCATGGAAGAGGAAGTTCATGGCTCTTTGGTATGTGGCTCCTGCATTCTTCAGCTCGAATGCCATTACTCTTCATTCGAACATCCCAATCGATCTAGGACATCAAAAGGAAATTTTGTGCCGATCCTCCTCCGTAATGAAGATCTGATGGTAGCCCGCATTGTCGTCCATAACTGGCATGATCACATTTATGGAGGTCGCATCTACAAGCTGGTCTACCTACGACATGACATACTCATCTTTAGGAGTTGCCATGTTAAGGTCGCGATAGTCGCAACAAACTCTGATCTTGCTGGCCTTTTTCTTGACTGGCATGATGTTGGATACGTAAAAAGAGCATAATATTGCATATTATAAGTCTCATAAACATTCATCTTAGTTATGTTTGTCGCTTAATTCCTTTATTTTAGTTAAGTTTTATATTTTATAGTGATTTTGTGTGTTCGTAGTTGAATTGGTGTAAAAACGAGAATTGACCCGTGTTTCAATGATATGAAATACTTAGGGCATGAGCTAAGAGGTCCAGGAGTGCAACTAAGTCCATTGCAAGAAAAATGAAGGAAAATACCACTTTTACTAATAGGTCTTGTACCAGTACAATTAAAGCCAGAAAGAGGTTCTACCAATAGGTCATCACTTCTACTGGTAGGTGCAATCCATAGAGTTGTCCTACTGGAAGGTGAGTACTGTTCTACCGGTAGGTTGGAGACAAAAATGTGTCCTATTAGTAGAAGAGTAGAGCAGCTAGTAGGAGGAAAACAGTGAACAGTCCTACCGGTAGGTCATTTTCTACTCCCTACCGGTAGGTTCCTGTAAATCTGTTGTGAGGACAGATTTGGAAAGGCAATTTACTGGGTTATTTTAAAGGCCGTAACTGGTGGATAGAAAAGAGAAATTTTAACATAGAATCTTCTATAAATACCCAAGTCTTGCAAGAGAGAATAGAGCTTCCATTCTATTGTAATTCACCATTCTTCTTATTCTCTCTCCTAGGGTTCTTAGTCTTTCTTATTCTTTTTAGTGTTTCTCCATTGTTTGCTTTACATGTTTTATTTAAATTCAAGTATTACATTCCTACAAAGCAATTACTTTGGTTTCTTTTCTGTGAACGATTTAAATTCATTGTAATTTCAATACAAGGTATTTACTTTACTTGCAAATTCAATTCTTATCTTTTTGCTTTAATTTACAATGATGCTTTCTTCAATAGCTTTTAATTTAATTTATGTCATGAGTGAGTAGTCGTCAACCGGTTTGATCGGATGAAATAGTCTCATCCGTGAATTAGGGATTTGACTCAAAAATAGGGCTTGTCTACTGTCGAATTACTTGGGTCAATTGAATAGGTTAATTTGGGATTCCTATTGTGTTGTATATGTTCTTGTTTACCCGTCGACAACTGAGACTTGGCACAAGTAATTCTTGTAATCACTGCAATCGTAGTAAATTCTATTAATCGATTAAATTGTCTTGAATACACATTTTTATTCGTTAATTGGGTGTTACATGAATATCAACCGCTTGAGTGCGCTTGATCGCAATCTCGAGTGAGTTATAGAGTTTGAGTAAAAAATACCTATTCATGGTGAGGTGATCTCTACTAATCGACCGGTTCTTTCTTTTAATTTTTATTTTCTTAAAGTGATCTCTTTTTCAACCCAATTCTCAAAATTCAAGATTTTCTTTTTCTTTTAATCATCACCTCTTGAGCCTTTCATTTTTCTTGTGGAGATGACCTCGGTAATCAAAAGAGTTTCAAACAATACCCCTTCCTATGCTTAAGAATTCCTCTTAAATTTAATCAACTCAAAGGAGCATGAATTTTTGGCACCGTTGCTGAGGACAATGGTTTAGATTCAAGGGTGATTCAGAGGTCGCCAGGGTAAGTCTCATGATTCATATCACTAGCTCAGGTGCGTTCTTCGCTATATTTTATCTTTAATTTGCTTATTCTTTTTAGTTCCTGTGTATAATTTGTTTTTAGTTGTTTATTTTTCTTTTGTATGTGAGTAAGAGACACACTTCATATTAAACTTGTAAGACTTGACCCCACACACACTGAAATGGATAGAACTAATATTGAGAACCCACAAAACGTGGGTAATTAGGGACATAACTTTCATCTAGGTCCACCAGGTCCAAATAATGGGAATGTTGGAAATAATCTTCCACTGGCCCCATAGGTGAGAAGGATGAGGGATTATCTTCAACCCACACGTTCTTCCACTCCTTCATGCATACTTTTGTCTGTACAAGCACAGACTTTCGTTGTAAAACTAGGGATGCTCCAACTGCTTCCCTAATTTCATGATGTGGATAGAGAAAACCCCTACCTCCATATTAAGGAATTTGAGGAGATAGTTAACACATTCCTAGAGCAGAATATGCATGAGAAAAGTGGTCAGAATGAAATTATTCACATTCTCATTAAAGGACAAGGAAAAAACTTGGCTCAACTCTATAAAGTCTCGAATTGTGGCTAATTAGGCTGGTTTGCAAAAAGAGTTTTTAAGAAATTTTTCCCAGTTTGTAGAACAACCTCTTTGAAAAAACAAGTACAAAATTTTTCTGAAAAATCTAATGAACAATTCTATGACTATTGGGAGAGATTCAAAGATCTCTTAAATGTTGTAGCATATCATGGCTTTGAACCATGACAGTTGGTGAGTTTCTTTTACAAAGGAATCACACCATCTCATCGTCAGTTCATCGACATGATGTGTAATGGCGAATTTCTGAGTAAAGAGGTTAGACTATTTTGATAGTTTAGCAGAAAATGCCCAATCTTGGGATATTTCTGATCCCACTGACCGATCAAAACAGTCTAATCCATCCCAGTCTATTGGGGGTGGTAAATATGTTTTGAGAGAGCAAGATGAGTTGCTGGCCAAAATTGCTCATCTGTCTAGGAAGGTTGAGAATTTAGAGGTGAGAAAATTAAACAAGGTAGTAAGTGTGCCTCAGGAGGAACCTTGTTCTTTATGCGAGTAGGTTGAGCATTTTGTAAAGGATTGCCTGACCTTACCAATTTGTGAAGAGGTCCTCCACGAGCAGGTGAATACCTTTAACCAGACTAGGCAACAAAATTATCCCTACTCTAATACATATAATTAGGGTTGGCGTAGCCACCCGAACTTCAGTTAGAGAAACGACACCGCTAATCCACCCTCTACCTCTATGCCATATGTCCCTCTAATTTAGTCTATTATTGGTCATATCCAGTCTTCCACTAACTAGTCTTTGCACCCACCACCACAAGGGTTTGTTCAAAACCCGAATCCACACGGGTTTGTTCCCCGAGGGCAAGCTAGTGCCCCACCATATCAACCTCCACACAAGAGAAACATCGAGGATGTTCTCCACCAATTCATTCAAAGTCAGACCACCATCAATAATTAAACCAACCAAGCTTTAAATGATATTCGGTCTCAAATGACCAAGTTGACTAGCAATATGGGGGTGATGCAGCTGGAAAAGGAAAAATTTCCTGCTCAACCCCAAGAAAATCCCAATAGTCAATATGGATTGAGATTTTGATTGTTACACCAAGTGAGGGGCAGCTCAAGTCTATAACCACTCTTTGGAGTGGTAAGGAAGTTGACAAAACTATCCCACCCAAGGTCTCAAAGCCTAAAGAAAAAGAGACTCAGGGTAATGTTTGCCCTCCAAAAGGGATATATTTTCATGAAAGCTCCCAAGCGTAAGAAAAATGTATCGTGTAGTAACTTGAACAAAAGTCCAAAGTCGTCTCCGTAGGGAAAGAATTGAAATCCAAGGTGATGAAAAATAAAATGAAAAAGCTCTTTGAAATTGAGAATTTTAAGAGTTAACTACTAATGAAATTGAAATTCAAAAAATATAAAAGTTGGATAATCTTCAAAATTCATCCCACCTATGAATAAGATTTTCTACCTTAAATTTATAACTCATCTACTTTTGTATTCAAACTACTACAGATGGATGATATTCAAATAAAAACTTGGAAAGAACTAATGTAGTCTAAAGATGGTTTATGATGAAAGAATCGGTAATCTAAAGGTTGCAGAAATCACCACAATTATTTGTACCAAGCCTAATTACCTACAAATAATAGGGACATGTGCAAACCAATTAGGTTTTCAAAAGAATAACATATTCAATTAATTATATAAATGTTAAAACCCTACTTCATAGGTTTGAGACTCCTTCCTCAAATCATCTAGAAGAAGACTACTCACTCATTAGAATGGAAGTAACGTAAAGCTTTAAAGAAGATATAATTGAATGCGTAAAAGTAAAAACTAAATTGAAATTGATTTCTTGTATTGAAAAACTGAATATAAATAACAAAGCTTCGAAAGTAAAGACAATTGAAATTAAATATTGCTTGAACAAATAAAAGAAAAGAATTGAACTTATAAGTAAAATTATGTAGAATAAACCCTAAAACTCTCTAACAAGAAAAGTAAAAAAAAAACTCCTAAACGTATTCTAAAGCCTTGATTCCCCAAAGGGTCTCTATTTATCTGGTCGGAAGGGAAATCTTCATATCTCTGACCTATATCCATCCCAAAATTATCTTCTTCTTTAATTGATTGAGAATCCCCAAAGACATGGTCAGATCTGATTTTTAATTAAGCTTTCAGTGAAAATCTGCCTCGACCTACCGGTAGGACTCTGTCTAATGAATTCTCTGAAAAAGTATTGTAAACTTTGCTACCGGTAGAACATGTTTTAATTACCGGTAGAACTTCTCTGATGAACAAGAAGTAAACTTCTGTAAGATTTGTTATCAGTAGAACATGAACCACCTACAGGTAGGACTTCTGCACCAATCTTTTGTAGTTCAAACTACTGGTATAAATGACTTACTACCGGTAGAACCTTTATTCTTCCGTCTTCCTACTGGTAAAACTTCTCTTTTCTTCCAATTTGCTTCTAAGACTCCCGAATTTATCTCTACTTGAGTAAACTCAATCTCAACTTGTCTTTTGTCATCTTTTTAATGCTTAAACTCAACATTTACATCCAATTTACCTACAAACACTGAAATCAAGGCTTAATATGCAAACTATACTAAGTAAAGTGAATTTTCATATTAGCAAGCCTAAAGTGAATATGTTAAGCTATAAAATAATGTAATGTTGAAGTCTTAACAGGTAACACCATGGATAGTGAGTCAATTGAGCTACCCGAGGGTGTTGGGTCTGATGAGGTTGTTTGTCCTATCCTTGCTTCCTATCCTCATCGGTTGAAAATACCTACAAAACAAGCCAACCAGGCTAAAATTCTTGATCTATTCAAAAAGGTAAAAATCAATATTCCTATCCTTGATACAATCCGACAAGTGCCTTCATATGCTAAGTTGAACATTTCATATGCATCTAGGTTGGGGAGTAGCCTATTTAGGAGATATCCTATTGAGCGTGGCTCACCCTTTATGGGGACAACATTTTAGGTGCGGGACATATGTCGGTGGACGGCTCTCATTCGGGCCCTCATTGTTGAAGAAAAGCCGAGATGTGGTTTCAAACTACATTTTTTGTAAAACTAAGATGTAAACTAGTTTTTGGGACATGTAATGTTATGTAAAGGATTGTAATAGAACTCATATGAACTTTATTTTTTTAAAATGGATGTTATATGAGTTTGGGTTGATGTTGTATAAGGTTGGAATGGATTGGAATTGAAAAATGATGGAATCGAGGGAAAACTAGGAAGCCCTACCGGTAGAACGATGAGCTCTTCTACCAGTAGAACTTTTCCAATAGGTATTTCCTACCGGTAGAACGTCAAGTTTCTACGGTAGAACATTTCTAGTAGCCTTTTTCTACCAGTAGAACTTGCACTTCTTCTACCGGTAGGTTTTCTTCAAACTTTAAATTTTCAAATGTTTTTCTATGCTTCCGGGTCTTGAGTCTTTTTTTTTTCAAATGATATAAATGAACAATAAATGAGAGTGAATTGATGTATATTGGACCTTGGATGGGTCATGTGATTGAATGGTATCCAGGTTATGCGTTTAGGTGTGCCCAGTACAAGGGAGACTCTGTCCAAATTTTGTGTGTTGTGATCCCAGTAAAGGGGATGTTGTGTCGTGGTGTCGAATTATGCGGCATTCACAGGTGTTTTCGCAAGTTGATAGATGATCAACGGGTTGACAAAGGACCCCTAGTTTTAGGGGTGTCACAGCTAACCCTACTAATCAAGGGCATAATGGTACTAATATTGTGCTTAACCCGAGAAATACTGGGAATAATCCTCCAGAAGTTTAACCTAGTCAAACTATGATGGAACAAATCATTTTATTGTGACTTCCTCAATTTCATGGGGTGGAGAGAGAAAATTGATACCACCATCTCAAGGAGTTTAAGGAAGTAGTTAGTACATTCTTGGAACAAAATTTGCTAGAAGAGATGGCCCGAATGAAATTGTTTCATTTCTCACTTAAAGATAAGGCAAAGATTTGGCTAAACTCATTGAAACCTCATACCATTTCTACTTGGGCTCAAATGCAAAAAAAAAAAATTTAATAAAATTCTTTCCCGTTCATAAAACTACTGCTTTGAAGAAATAAATCCAAAATTTTGTTAAAAAACCTAATGAGTAGTTTTATGAATATTGGGAGAGATTCAAGGACCTTCTAAACTTTATTCCACACCATGGCTTTGAACTGTGGCAGATGGTAAGCTTCTTCTACGAAGGAATTACCCTTACACATCATCAGTTCATAGACATGATGTGTAATGGATAATTTTTTAATAAAGAACCCGAGGAAGCTCTTGATTATTTCGATTGTTTGGTAGAGAGTGCCCATTCATGGGATATATTGGACCCAACTGAGCAATTGACATCATCAATAGCCACTTAATTGTCCAAAGGAGATAAATATCTTTTGAGAGATCAAGATGATCTCTTAGCCAAGATTGCAAAGCTTCCAAGGAAAATGGAAAGTTTGGAATTTCAAAAGGTCAATGAGATGACTAGTGTGTCAAAGGTTGTGGACCCTTGTGCTCTTTATGATTCGGTTGAGCATTCCATGATTGAGTGCCCGAACATTCCTATTTAGAGGGAAGCTCATGAGCAAGTTAATGCATTCAACCAACCTAGACAATCTTTTTCTCCATATTCCAATACATACAATCCGGGATGGCGTACCCATCCTAACTTTAGTTGGAGAAATGACCACACTTCACCACCTCAAGCATAGATGTCCTATCCTCCTACCACCAGTTTGCCCAATCAAGTTTTTCTAGGTCAAGGTCTGTCTAGCATTCCAAAAGTTCCCACACATGGACCACTATAGCTAGGGTTTGTACAAAACCCACCACAACCTCAAGCACAAGGGTTTGGCCATCAAGGTCAACCTGCATCACCTCTATATCAACCACCACGAGAAGCATAGATGACCTATTACATCAGTTCATACAGAACCAGAACAACATTAATAACCAAACTGCACAAGCTTTGAATGACATTAGGACTCAGATTACTAAGATCAATAGCACCTTGGGGGTAATGCAACAAGAGAACGAAAAATTCCCAGCTCAACCATAAGAAAACCCCAAAGGTCAACACATACTAGAGTCTTCTAAGCCCAATCGAGAGCAGATTAAGTCCATTACCACTCTTCGGAGTGGTAAAGAAGTTGATAAGACAATACCACCCAAGGTCTCTAAGACTACAGAAAAAGAGACTTTGGGTGAACTTGAGACTAGTAAAGGGACTAAGCTGCCTGAGATTGTTGATGTTAATAGTTATCATATCCCTGCTCCTTACCCACATAGACTTCATATGCCTGCTAAATTATCTGATACTTCTGAAATTTTAAAAAAATTTAATCAGGTGAAGATTAATATTCCTATTTTAGATGCTATAAAACAGGTACCATCATATACCAAATTCATAAAAGACTTGTGCACAGTCAAGAGGAAAATTAATGTTCAGAAAAAGGCATTCCTTATAGAACAGGTAAGGTACCATCTTGCGAACTAACACCCCACCCAGATACAAAAAGATCCTGACTGTCCCACCATCTCAATCATCATTGGGGATTGTTGGGTAGAGCAAGCACTGCTTAGATTTGGGTGTGAATGTGAACCTCCTTCCCTATTCGATCCACAAGTAGCTGGGACTTGGGGAATTGAAGCCAACATCTAATATTCTCTAGCTTGCAATTAGGAGCGTGAAGGTGCCAAGAGGAATAGTAGAAGATGTTTTAGTCCAAGTGAAAAAATTTTACTTTAAATGTAGTAAAAATACCCACAACAATAGTAAAAATACTCACAAAAGTGATAATTTCTTTTGTTATAAAATGACTCACAAAAATTATAAAACACACTCATTACAGAAAGAAAAGTTAGAGGTACGGTACCGAAATTTTTTCTTCGATATCGTAGTCAAGTCCATAGAAGTGAGGTTGATTTCTCTATTTTATGTTTTATTAGATAGTAACATCACGGGATAGTAATTAGGTAGGTTACTGTTATATTAAATATTTGCTTATCATAAAGATTTTTTTAAGCAAGTCTGTTTAAGCCAAAAATAATTTCGTACATAAAGTAAAGATCATGTTTAAATACATGACCAGGGATGTTTTAAAAGTAGAGCAATGCTATTGGGACATAATTTATTGATTTAATTTGCTGACATAATTCACTATGACATTTGGATTGACTGTGGAGCTCATCAAACATTGGAACTTAGTGTTGATCCAATGGTTCTATTGAAACCACATCATTATGTCAGCAAATTAGGTCAAATTTTTAGGTCTAAATAGTATTACTCTTAAAAGTAATGCAACTAACATGTGGAGAGTAAATTGGTCAAAGTACATCCATCATATTGATCCACCAATAAAAAGATATGCTTCGCTACGCATGCAACAATCTTTCAATGACCCATGTAAAGATTAACAGAAAAAAGTTGAATAATTTTGTTGAAAGTTATATTCCTTTTGTTTGTGGATTTAGCCATAGCTTTTTAGTAAATGTGTGGAAAAAAAGAGGAAAAAATAATTTTTTTTAATTAGGAAATCATCTTATGGATGGATAAAATCTCACCTTCCCCCCTCTCTCTCTCTCTCTACGACAAACAGGCAACATTGTAACAGCTTGAAACTAGTTACTGTTAAAAATTTCAGTTCTTATGTGCATATTGTGCCATTGACAAGACAATTATTGTTATTTATATGGTTGCAATTAGCTTCATTTTTTTTTTTTTTTGTAAAGTGTTGTAATCTTTCCTTTTTTGTTATTAATTGTTTATATAGACTATTTATATGGTTGCAATTAGTAAAGTGTGTTGTAAAACACTTTTTCTTTTTTGTAAAGTGTTGTAATCTACCCTAGAAGAGATTCCTGATTCCGCCCCTATCGCCCACCCATTCCATTTTGTGGTCTTAAGCAAAAAGTGTTTGCTAACTAGTTGAGAAATTGTCTACTTGAAGAGGTGTCAACAGTGGGTTTGTCTCATATTCTGTTCATTTGGTTTTATGTTATTTCGGTTCTTGTAAAGAATAAATTAAAAGTTACAAGTGTGGTACTTATTTATCCCCCAATCAAATTCATCAGGCATAGGTGTGTAGTTAAGTTAACTAGATTTTCAGTAAATTTAAGTACCCCACCCCCGCCCCCCCCAAAAAAAAAAAAAAAAAAAAGCCCAAACAGCATTAAATGAACACAGCTTATCCAGTAATGATGTGCCCATAGATCCAGACAACCCCTTGTTGGTAGGGTAACCTAAGAATTAACAGTTTGATTGCTCAGTTCTATCCTTGATTAGAATGGAGGACAACAGACCCTGAAGGGGACAATACTGTCTTTGTACAAAAAGTGCCCATTTAACAGAAATTAGGGGCCTTAATTCCCCAATCGTGGCCTACACATGGTAGTTCACTGATTGCTACTCATTCCCTGCCTGTATAGTCCCCATACATTCGCCCACCCAAATGAAAATTTTAAAACAATTATCAAGGAATAAAAAAGGGGAATAATTGGATCAAACCTAGTTTGAAAGTTTAATAATATGGCGATGCTATAAATGCCAATTATTGAAAGTAAAATTGTATTATTTATTTACAAAATATGAAAAAGAAAATTGACATTCCTTTTCAAGAGGGTTAAAAACATGTTCTAACATTATTAATCCAATAATAACGATAAATAAATTATATTTAAATAAAATTTTGACGTGCATTCTTTGCAGAACTGTTCGTTGAACTTAAGCCAATTTTGAAAGCTCCAGGGGGCTTGGCCACTGCCTGCCCCATATGTGTGTGTATGTGCAATAAACTGAAAATCAAAAGAATTGAAGTGATTTCTTTGTCAACCAAATTAATCAGACATAGGTCTCCCATTGAGTTAACTGGATTGTCATTCCAATTGAGTAGGCTCCCCTAGTCTTTTGAATGAAAAAAATAGAAGTTTTTGATTCTGATACAATACGCAATTTGGGTGGATTTTAGTGGTGCGCTGAGTGAAACCTAGCTGGAACCTCATTCTGAAGAGGGTATAATTTTCTCTAGTGGATTCTGATATGTGCCACACCACACATTCTCCATCTGACATGATTGAAAAGATTGCCTTTGGAGTGGTATTGCTAAGGAGATGAACCAAACAGCATTAAATGCTGCCAACTCAATGTTTTTCCTTTCATGGCTCCCACAAGCCAGCTCAATAGACAACTCGTCCAATAATGCATGGGCCCCATTGACCCAGACAGCCTCTTGTTAGTAGGGTACCCTAAAGAATTAACAGGGATAAACCTGTCTTTATAAAAAAAGTGCCAACTTAACTGAAGTGACTAGTTAGGGGTCTTAATTCCCCAATAGTGGCCTGAACATGGTGGTTGTCTGATTGGTACTCATTCCTTGCCTGTCTGCCTGGTCCCTGTTCATTCATTCACCCAATGTTATGAGATGCATTTGTGGAGAGGAGAGTGAAAGGGTCAAAAAAGTAAGGTTGACCCTTAAAATTTGCCCGAAATTCAACTATATTACCCCAACTATTTTTTGAAGGAAAAAAAAATGGTCCTGAAACTATCAAGAAAGCTGCAATGTATCCTTCCTTCAATCTCCTTCGAATTTTTTGCAAAAAAATATTATATGTCCAGAAGAGGTAAATAAGAAAAAATAGGGGAGAGAAGACGAAGGTTGATGTCAAATTTTCCTCTCAAACAACACAATAAAATTTTTTATTTGAAAAAATGAAGAAAAATAACAGAAAAGATATACTTCACCAATTTTAACTGTAAGGACTGATTTGGCAAAATATTAATTTAAGGGGGCAAATGTAATTGCGAATAAAGTATGGGGGATAACCTTGGACTCATACAATGTTGGTGTGTTTATGATGTGGAATGTCGCACTTGAGTCAACATTGGAATAGTTGTAATGGAGGAAAAAACATCCTAATCTAATGAATCATGATGATCACTAAAGAAAAGGACCAGAATTAGAACCAAACTTTAGCATTGTTTGGAGGGTATCACCTTTTTTTGTGAAAAGCATTGGTCATTGAGATTTACAAGGAATATAATTTTCCTAAAAACCTACTTTTCCTTGCCCTATCTAAACTCTCTTTGACGGCTAAGAATTCAATGGTTTAGGAATCATTTCATTTCATGATTTAGGTACTCATAATCAAGAAGTTGGGTCTACTTAAATTGCGATACTCTTAATTATAGAGATGATATCGATAATGTAGGATTTAGGTCTGAATTTTCTCTAAAGAGTAGCTCGCTTTGAAATCAAATAATAAAATTTAATTGCTTAAGGGTTCTTCTAAGCTTCATGGAGACGAATAGATAAAAACTACTCTTTATTGCCCTATCCAAAGTCACTTTGATGTCTAAGGATTCTTTGATTGAGGAACCATTTTGTTGTCGGAATAATCTTTAGAAGTCGAATCAACTTAAATTGTGGTTCCTATAATTAGTGAGATGATAACATCAATTTAGGGTTTATGCCTAACTATCTTGGGATAATAGCTTTAGCTTAGCATCTGAAAGTCATTATTGCCTGGAAAAATAGTTTAAAAACAAAAAAAATTCATGGATAACAATTACTTTTTTTCAAAATTCGTCTATAAATTAGCGATTATTGGCATATGTTAGCATATTCAAAATATTAATGTATAAATCACTCTTCGATACTATAGGCAGACCTGTATATCTATGTACAACTCCCAACTGCTTTGAGTTATTTAGAACTAGAAAGCTAGGGCAGTTGATAAACTTGATATAATGCACAGCTCAAAACAATTTCGTGCTACTTCGAACTAATAAACATAGAAACATAATGGCTGTAGTTGTGACGAGGTTGATGATGCTTGCTTGTCCTATTCCTTATCAAATCATAAGCTTAAATGACAGCAAATTACACTTAAATTAATACATCTCGATTCGACTCGACTCAATTCAATAAAGTATTTATCTCGACTATTTGGATTAGAGTCAACTATATTAATCCTATTTTTCTATTTTGATCTATCGAGTGTCATATTTTCTATTAAACCGTGAATTATCATATTTTTTTTAGTATCAGTTCAAAGTTAAATTCAACCTACCTCTATTTCTCGCATTATTAGTGATATGAATAATAATTACACTTTCTTTCTCACCAATGAACTACTAAATCTTCTAAAAACATGTGCAAAAAAACTTAAGCTAGATTCTCTTCTTAATCTATCTTGTATCGGGGTTATTTTATATACTAATTTCTAATTTTATTTTTTCTTGTTTTACTACACGTCCATTTTAACATTGCAGTTCTATAATACTTAGTTTTTGAACATGTTATTTTTTTATACCCCAACATTCTATACCGTAAATAAGTGTTAATCGAGACAAATTATTCGGGTTCGGCTCAAATAAAACTTGACTAAAACTCGTCTCGTGTTCCAAATTAGATGAACTTGAACAATTTTTAAGACTCGTTTAAAAAAACGAATCTGCAAAGTTCGACTCAAATTCAACTCATTTATATGTAAAATAATCGAGCTACTCGAGCTCGGACTCGCCTTGAGTTCCAAACGAGCCAAGCTTGAATAATTTTTTAAGTAAGTTTAAAAAAACATACTCGGACTCAAGCTCGCAAAGCTCAAACACCTCTAACCGTAACACATTGTCGGTGTCATAGTTATATCATAAAATTTAGCTTTCAACCCAAGGAATATGTCAATCAAACAACATACCAGATGCATTTTTCCAGCTTGTCCGTATTGCTTTAATTCTACTATTAAAATCGTTCTTAATCTCGGGCCTACGAAAAATTAACCCCAAATATCAAAAATATTCCCTTTTTGATCTCTTAATGTTTGGATTTACTACTTCCTCAAATATAAACTTGTATTTGTATTTGAACCCCAAATACAAGTTTCTTTCTACTTATCTTGAATCTTTTTAATTCTAAAATTTCTTTCCAACTTCTACTTTATAATTAATTCCTACTTTAATTTCACAAATAAATTATATATCAGCAAATAATATATACCATGGAATCCCGTGTCTACTCAACCATCCATAATCACGATAAAAATATAGACTTACGGCCGAACCATAATGTAGACCTATAATGATTAAAAATTCACTACTTTTTCCCAGACTGTCCTCACTAAAATAATCGAACCCCGCATATATATACCCTTAAACACCTTCCGATTCAAAACCTCTGTTTGGCCTTCACAGACCAAATGTCACTGGCAAATTTTTAGTACTTCAAGTATGAATGCACCCTTCCATTGCCAATAATTTCTTCCACCGTGCATCCTTGTAGCATAAGACATTCAACCACGTCACAAAAAAAAATTGACTGAATGAAATTGCGCTATGACAGCAAGGGAACATAGCTTACTGGGATTGATTTCAAGCCCTTTCGAAGGGCATAAATATCAAATATAAGGGGCAAAAACCCTACCACCACCCTCATGCAAGTCACGTGTATCATCCGCCATCATATTCTCATTCAATAAAAGATCAAATATAATATTTTGATTTTCACATAAGCTCAAAACCCTTTTTGAAAAAGTTCATTTAGTTCGCAAAATAAAATTTGTACTTGCAAACATCGGACCCCTCCTATACGTGCTGGAATCAAAATCTAACATGAAGCATGTGGAAATTTAAATATAAACAACCTCAATAAAAATTTAAAAAAAAAAAAAGAGAGAGAAAGAAAGACCTCAAAAGTGACCTTCATATGCTGATGTTACCTTTCCATGAATGAACATGCGCCTCTGAAATCATCGGTGCAGACATTGCAAGATTGGAGTAAGTGGCTAAACATCCACAAACCCAAAAAAGGGTTGAACGGTTGAAAGTTCAAATACATATATCAGAGGGTAACCAATGTAGAGTTGCATAATGTTATAGTGAAGATGTGTGTGGTGGGGTACACACTATTTGGGATCCAATGGGGTCTATAGCATTTAAAAGCACCATCACATAAAGGTTTAGACTGTCAAATAAGAAATTAATTCAACTTCAAAAAGTACAATCATCCAAGAAATTGTCTAGGACCCTTGCTGCAGACCCTTTTTAGATGATTATCATACTTTCAACTGACCATTGGTTCGGGACTGGAGGTTGACATTAAATCCAGCAGTGAATTCTGGGGCTCCAGCTCTTCATGCCACAGTGGAAGGGTGTCACCAGGGTAGAAATTTCTTGTCACCCCCTCCGAATTTATCTGCAGAAGATAAAGAGTTATTGTCATCACAATTGAGCAGAATGAAGACTAAGAAAGACAGACGATGGACACAGGCCATGCTAACCAACTAATGTATTTTGTTCATTCACTAAAATTCGGAAGGAATGCTGGGAAGCAATTTTGGACGCAAAAATAAAAAACTAAAAAACTTGAATCCTTAAAAACAACACAATGGCATCTGTTCCATAAAAAGATCATCAAGCCAAACAAACAACTTGCACAGAGCCACACAGGAAGGAACTTGGAATTCAGAATGCTAGAAATCCTACTGTAAAGATATTTAGCACAGCCATAACACCCATAAAAAGCATCCAGACGGACAGTCAAAGCTGCAAAGCAAAAAAAGTGGAGTTCATGTTCAACACCTTGTAAGATAGACCAGAGGGTAAGGGCAACAATCTATTAACCAAAAAAGGCTCGGCCAGCACCAGCTATGATGCTAGAAGAAAAAAAAAACTATAAGCAAGTTCTGGATATGGCGGTATGCCACCTTCCCCTTCTGAATGAATAAGTGTTGCATTCTCCTATGAACATGACCGAAATCCCCTCAAAAAGCCTCCACCCCATGTATTCTCCAACATTTATTCAGGACAAACAAAAATGTGTGACAGAAACTCCCTGTCACACAAACCGGTTCCAGCTAATGGCCCTGTGACATGTAAACCTACTATCCTCCAAGCCGTCACCCAGGGCGACCTTCCCATGATCTCCAATGTTGTAATCCCTGCCCGAGTTGGTGGATCCTGGTCCCCATCTTTGTATCTTCACCAAACTATTTCTCCGGCTATTGGCTAATACCCCAAAACATAGCAATCATCAATTAATTTTGCTCCTCACGAAAAGGTAATGTCCTAGAACATTTGCAAAAGAGTGTCAGATCTTTGGAAGGAAAGATTGGTGAGGTCAGCACCTCGGAATTCTCTCGTTACAGTATCCTTAGATGTCCATGTTAGAGCATTCAACATAAAACCAATTGTCAATGAGTGGAGAGGCCCAGCATATAAACCAACCTTGAGTGGTCCTAATCATCCGAAGTGAGATACAATCTCTCTTTAAACCCTCCCTGTCGTGGGACCCGGACTCGCACGTGGGGCTAACAAGCAAACAGACAAACATGCATATTAAAAAATTCAAATGGGTAAGAGACTTAACCCACTAATCAACCATGGTCCAGCTCTGATACTATATTAGAGCATCCAACTCAACTAATTGAAAATGAGTGGAAAAGCCCTTGAGCAAATAAACCAACCTTGATTGATCCTAACCATCCCGTATGGGATACAAGCTCTCTTTACAATCCATTTTCAAATTCATCCTAAATCTATTTGTCTCCTCAACAACCAAAAGACCACCTCATTGCTCACCCCAAAAATAATCTCCGTGGGTCCACTATCCTACACATATCCCCTCTTATGGTAGGAGAAGAGCTGTGACAAGCAATCAAACCTCACCCCAAAGTTGAAAATAGAGTACCACTATTGACTAAGACTGGAGGTTGTGAAAGACTTTTGAGTCCTTATGATACAATAATCCATTGTCATGGCAAATGAAATAAAGCCGTATCATTAAAGTTTGTCAACCATGTCTAAAGCACTACCTTTACTTGGCTTCAGGCTAAGACCAATTACGGTTGTGAATGGATAAATGTAAGTTGTACTATTGAATACAAGCTATAAAAAGTACTCACAGTAACAGTCCGAACAACTCCGCCGCTAGCACCATCTCGAGCAATTGCAAGAGAGACTGCCTTCACCACAAATTTCTGCAGGATGAAAACAAATATGTTCAGGAAATTTTCAGCATAAATTCAACCGCACAGAGAATAATGCTGGCAAGTACTTACGATCCAGACTATCAACAGAACAAATTGTGCAAGTGTTTCAACAAAGTCTCCTTATTAAAGTAAAATAGATGTCACCATAACCTTAACTTCTTCATAGCCACACCGATAATAAGCAAGATGATATATTGAAATTTCCAGAGTTATTCTAGGACAATAAGATTTTGGATATAGGAATTATTGGGAATGTTCGTAAGAAACCATCGTAGATATGTATATTTGTGCCTGCAAGAAAGGCAGTGCCAACAAATATTGTAGCATAAATTCCAGAAATAAACCCCCACCCCGCCAGATCCAAAAAAAAAAATCCCAAGAAAAAAGCAGTAAAGGAAAAGAAATGGAAAATAAATGAAATGAATGTTGCATTCTAGAATCAATGACAAATAATTGGATCACATAAGAAAATTTGAGGTGGATACAATTCTTGAAATATTTCTGGTATGCTCTTTAAGCGGGCAAACATACAGACTATGGGGTACATACCTCAGCTTCATCCTTGGTCATCCCTTCCCTCCATTCTTGGTCGAAAAACCCATACAAATAACTAGAGCCAGATCCTGAATTAACATAAACACCATTATGTATATGCCAGCATCAGATAACAAAAATATCTCTTAGTTGCTCATAGATCAAACAGAAATAAGTTGTTTTGAGAAAAATAACAATAGAACAAGAGATTCCTTGCCAGTTCAAGCATAAGACACTAAATTGATTGCCTGACATCTTGGCAATTTTCAAATAAATACAAAAACAGACATGTTTTAATTGACGGATAAATTCCAATACTAAAACAGAAGGATGCAATGTTGGCAAAAAAACCCATCTGAAGGACAACACCAGATGTAACTCATAGAGATTTAACAGAATTCACTGACAATATCCATAACAAAGGCTTACATGAAAAAAAAAATTATGTTAAAATACATTGAGATTAAATTGAACCAAACCACAACATTTTTAGATCTTTATTGTTCATGTACCCACTGTACAACTAATATGATAAGGAAACTCAGCATGTAACTAGTAAGTCTGACAGAAAGCTTTACCAGCTAAGCAAGTGCAACAAGCTTCATATTATTACAGAGGAATAGGATGACTGGAAAAAGAAACAGACAACTTGCAAATAACACCACCAAGAAGAAGAATGTCATAAATAACAAATATTAAACAAGAAAAGTTGCAGGGTGACAGAAACATATTCGAATCAGATCAGAAGGCTGACCTCCAATGGCAAAAGGCTGCTCCAAAATTGTTCCTCCAAGAGGCACTCCATATATTTTTCCTCCTTCATACTTGTCCCAACCACCAATAATGAGGCCAGTTTGTAGCATATTCTGTGATGTCGAAATTAATATCGCTAAATTAAACATCACAAGAAGGTAGGGCATACAGAGGTTGCATACCTACTTTTTAGAATTTTAGCACATTCATAGTACAGATAAAATTAAGAGAGACAAATTATCCAACATACAGAATAGATGTACATTCATACACCAAAGGAAAAGCAAGGCATAGATGCAAGAAAAAAAAAAAAGAAGATGCAAGGGGTACAGGTTATGAGACAGGCAAGTTCTACTAACAAAACAATCACCAAGACCCAGGAGAATTCACAGAAACCAATAAATCCTACTTTTTAGACAACAATTCATATAACTTAGAAGTCTGGGGAAATTTTAGTTCACACCCCTTGTATATTGTCTTATCTTCGGGCACAACCCTGTACTACTTGAAACGTCATTTGCCTTCCCTGTTAGGTTTGGTCGAGTACCTGACGGAACAGAAATATGGTCTTACATTTCTGCCTCATATTTTTATTTATAAACAATACAAATATACGGAAACACAATAATTAGCACATCAATGAGTGAGAAAGATAGCACCATCCACCACGGTCTAGATCTGCCCCACCCCTACCAATATGCACCAACCACCTACCAAACCCACACCCAACTCTCTCTCTCTCTCTCTCTCTCTCTCTCCCATTTTATATATACATAAATACATCCCCATACATATAACTAGGGCATGGCCAGTGATGGATTTCGATTTGAGAGATAGTGTATGGTGGTGGCATGCTCAACAAGAGCGGTGCAGAGATGGCTTTGATCAAACCGAAACAGGTGCCGGAATCCAAAATTGGAGTAGTTGGCATGTCCAAACTGGTAAAATCAATTGTAGCTTATGCTGATTACAACAGCAACTGAGGCACAAAAGAACCCCGGGCCTAAACGCGAGGTGCGAAGCAAAGCACAGGTTTCATCGATTCGAGCCACATTTATAAATTATGCAGCAAGTGAACTGAATACAACAAATTTTAGAAAATTTCTAGCAAATTCAAAGAATATAGCTCATCTAAGCAGCAGGTGATATTATTTCCATTAAAAAAACAAATTACAAGGGAAAAAAGAAACTAAGGCACCAAGGCATCTTGTGGCCTACCGCACACCAAAGCTCTAAAATGCAACAAAGTTCAGAGAATTTCTGGCAAATACAAAAAATAAGGCTGATCTAAACAACAGATACAATAATATTCTTTAAACAAAGAGTAAATTGCAGGAAAATACAATATATATAACAACTCATTTTAACTAATTTTATCCAGTAAAGAACAAAATAACAATGAGATTCCAAGCAAAATTAATCACCTTTAGCATCAAATTTTCCATAATAAAAAATAAATATTATCCAAGATACAGCTTATTTAAGAATTATTAGCATCCTAAAGCCAATTTCAACACAGACTTTTGTACTGTGAGTTAGATTAGACTAAATCTGCAATGTCAGGTAGAGTTTAGGGTCAGAATTCAATACTAATACTTGGATTTCGAATCTGTTGTTATGTATATCCATTATACCAATCAAAGTATAATATCAATGGCCCAAAATAACAATGAAGGGAACAAAAAAGGCTCACGCTTCATGCGCCATGGCCACGTTCTCAGGGAAGGTGTGCCTCACCTTGCCTCGGGCCTAGGCCAATGCCTAGGTGCACTTTTCACTACCCTATTGGTTGAAATCTAAAGATCTAGGGTTTAGAATGGGAAAGAGGCAAAAGAGAAGACAAGAAAGAGATTAGGATTAAGGAGAGTAAAAGTTAACCTACCCCTCTTCTCATTGCCCATATTTATATTAACTCATAATAAAATGAGGATTACAACAATAGCCTCAATTAAAATAACCTAATATTCGACACTCCCCCTCAAGTTGGAGTATAAATATCTCTCATACCTAACTTGCATACATCTGAATGAATAATTCTACTATTAACCCCCTTAATAAACACGTCAGCAAGTTGTTCCCACATATGGCATACAAATCAGCCCATCATTTAGCTTCTCTTTAATGAAGTGTGTGTCAATCTCAATATGTTTTGTTCTGTCATGTTGAACGGGTTGTGAACAATATTTATGGCAGCCTTATTATCACAATACATGCACATAGGCTCATCATTAGAGACACCCAAACCTTTCATTAAGGTTTTCAACCACATAAGCTCACAAATACTATGAGTTATAACCCTGTATTCTGCCCCTGCACTAGATTTAGTCACCACTACTTACTTTTTCTCCGCCAAGTAACTAAATTTCTTCCTACAAAAGTAAGATAACCTGTTGTGGACCTTCTATCCTTAATTGAACCTATCAAATCTGCATCTGTAAAAGCATCTATTCTCAAATGACCTTACTTTGAGAACAATATTCCTTTCCCAGGAGATGATTTGAGATATATCAGTATACGATGAACTACCTCTTGATGAAGAACACACGGAGCATGCATGAATTGGCCAACACTCACTACATATGCTATGTCTGGGTGAGTGTGAGAATGGTATATACGTCTCCCAACAAGCCTCTAATTACTTCTCAATTTGTGATTTGTCTCAATAGGTGAGCTAGCACGTTTACAACCTACCATGCCGATTTCCTTTAAGAGATCAAGGATATACTTCATCTATGAGATGAAGATGCATTTATCTAACCTAACCACTTAAATCCTTAAGAAATAGTGTAACCGCCCCAAATCCTTGATCTCAAACTCTTTAGCAAGGTGGACTTTCAGTTTGACCACTTCCTCCACATCATCACCTGCGAGTATTATGTCATCAACATATAATATAAGAATTAAGATCTTATCACTCCCTTGTTTGATGAATACAGTGTTATTTGCATGATTTTGCTTTAACCCAAACTTGACCATTACCTAAAGAAATCTCTCAAATCAAGCTTTGGGAGACTGCTTAAGTCCATAAAGAGATTTCTTCAGCTTACATACTTTTTCATGCCTCTAGAGAAAAAAACCCCGAAGGAATATCCATGTACACTTCCTCCTCTAAGTCCCCGATGAAGGAATACATTCTTTACGTCCAATTGTTGTAAATCTCATCTCAGATTGACAACACATGAAAGGATGACACGAATAGAATTCATCTTTGCCACAAAAGCAAATATCTCCCGATAGTCAATTGCATATGTCTGAATAAACCTCATAGCTACCAACTTTGCATTGCATCTATTTATTGTGCCATTTGCATTCTACTTTCAGAATGCAAATGGCAGAAGAGACAAAAGCTCTCAGGTTTCATTCTTTCCCAAAGCTCTTATTTCTTCTACCATGACTGCTTTCCACTTGGGTTCTGCAAGGGCTTTATTCCAACTCTGAGAAAGGGATATAGAAGACAAAGACGCAACAAAAGCACGATAGGAAGAAGACAAAGAGTCATAAGAAACAAATTTCAAAATAGGATGGTAGGTACAAGTCCTAACTCCTTTTTGAATATGGCAATGCCACATGGACTTAAAAACTAGACTTAAAAAGTATACTTGATAATTACAACCATTGATTTTACTATGGGTCCCAGCATTTATTAGGACTCACTACCTGTTCAATGGCTGTGATTATCAAGTCTAGTTTTTAAGTCATGTAGCATTACTCTTTCGAATAACAATAGGTAAAAAATTATCATCAACAAGATTACTACAAGGAGGCTTATTACCTAATAACAGGGAAAAGATCTCGAGAACTACGTTTAGAGATGATGACGGGCTTGGTGGCTCATGGGCAGTGATCTGCTTAGCCTGTCGTCGGGTATAAAATCGCAAATACTCCCTATCTAATCTTCTATAAGCAGTATGCTCCCCCTGGACAAGTGTTTCTCCCCGAGTCCCCCCCTAACTAGGTTTTTCTCCCTGACCCAAGCCCTGAATGGGGGTAAGAGAAGGAATACATCCTCTAACATCTCTTCTTCAATACACTGCTCCCCCTCGAGATAGTTTAGGAGTGGAGAAATATGAGTATCTCATAAAAAGTGACATTCATTCTGACATGAACCTTCCGGGACTGAGAGTGATAACACTTATACCTTTTTTGGGTAGAATAGTAGCCAATAAAGACACACCGCAACACCTTTGGATCCAACTCTCCCCTAGTCTTTCGATAATCATGCACAAAACACATAACCAAACACTTTGGGTGAATAAAGTGAAATTGACCTTTGAAGCTACCCTATAGGAGTAGCAAAATCAAGAACTCTCAAAGACATCCGATTGATAAGATATGCAACAGTCAGCACTACACCTCCCCAAAAAGGTGGGGGGACACCCATAATAAACATGAACATACCACTTTAAGAAGATGTCGATTATTCATCTCTGTTACACCATTCTGCTCATATGTATCCACACAACTAGATTGGTGAAGAATTTCATATTCTGTAAGATAATCTCGATATTTTCCATTAACGTACTCAGTCTCATTATCAGTCCTCAGAACCTTAACTTTGACATCAAACTAAGTATTTACTAATTTATGAAAATTCTTGAAATAAGTAAACACTTCATCCTTACTATTCAACAAATAAATCCGAGTGTAGCAATCAATGAAAGTAACAAACTGATATCTAGCAAGAGAAACTACACGAGAAAGCCCCCAAACATCAAAATGAACAATCATAAACGGCGCAATGCTTCTATTATTATTACTAGGATAGGAAGTTCTTGCATGTTTGGCAAATTCACATGCATCACAAAGAAAATTATCTTTATTACATTGTTTAATCAAAACTAAAAAAAATTTATATAGTGCTCCTACTGATGGATGACCAAGTCTTCAATGTCATTGATGTAACTATTGGACTGTCACAGAACCAGAAGCGCCTGACAAGGTTGATCCTCCACCAAATATAAACCACCATGAGCTCTACCACTGTCAATTATTCTCCCCATTCCCAATTCCTAAAAAACACAATGAGATGGGAAGAATGTTACTGAACAATTTAGAGACTTAGAAATATTACTGACTGAGAGTAAGTTGGTAAAAAAATTAGGGACATGAAGAACTAAAGACAAAGATAGAGACATAGAAAGAGAACAATGAATGGAACATTTCCCTCATACAGAGAACAATGAGTCATTTGCTACCCTCACTTTTTCTCTACCGCAACATGTGGAATAAGAAGAGAAAAGATTCGAGGAACCTATCATATGGTCAGTGGCTCTGGAATCGATAATCCAAGGATTAGAGGAATAAGATGCAGTAAAAGTACCAACTTGTATGCTTATGTGAGCAAAGTTGGAAGCAGTAGAAGTAAAAGTAGATGCAAAACACTTGAGAGCCTGCATCTCATCTATAGTGAAGCTCGCATTATCAGTACTGGTCGATAGAGATAGACTACTGGGGAAGGATCAACAACCTTGGTCATATGGGCATGAGAAGGCCAGGACCAGCCTTATTACCACCCCACGTCCCCTAGAAGGACGAATATGTAGTTGCCAACAATAATCTTTAGTGTGCCTCGTTTCTCTATAGTAGTCACACTTTAACAAATCCTTTTTTGTACTCTTATTCTTACCATCACCACGAGGCTGAAAGAATCTATTATCTCTCAATGGAATAGCTGGAATAGCTACTAGATCAAACCGATCAAGAACAGGAGTATGAAACATAGCACTCCTACTCTCCTCCTGTTGCACATAAGCATAAGTTTGTCTCAAAGAAGGAAAGGGATCTCTACCTACAACCTATATACAAATTTAATCATACTCCATATTGAGGCCTTGAAGAAAATCATATACCCTTCTTTTTCTATCAACCTCTAAAACTTAGCACTATCTCAGCACAATCTACTTGAAAATACTAGTAATAATCCAACTCCAACCTCAGACTACTCAAACTTGCGTATTATTCTGCTAGTATCATATCTTTCTGTTTTGTTTCATGAATTTTCTTCCTGAACTCATAAATCTAGACATCATTCACGACTTGTGAATATATATAAGCCACCGCTAACCAAATCTTACCAACTGTCTCAAGAAATAGTAAATCACGACTAATGTGATGTTGCATCGAGTTGAGTAACTATATCATTATTAACGAGTTCTTAGAGACCCACTTGCTAAGATTAGGTTCATATTTGGGTTTCTTCCCTTACTCCTGTCAAGTATCTATTTAGCTCACTTGTCTAATAACAGGCATGATCGAGACCAAGCCAAATAGTTGCCCCCATCCAATTTTACTGGACTGATCTGTAGAAAACGATTGCATCCAAGAGTCTCTACACGACTAACCTCAACTTTCTTAGTACCAGTAAATTCTGCACTACCTTCAAACATGTCTTCTTAACAATAAAGAACTTTTCTAACAACCCAACTACTAGATAACAATTTTGGGATTATCCTAACACAAAAGAGATCCAAACTAGCAACTAGAAACGCAGAAAACAAAACCAAGTAGCCTATACTCCAAAAAGGACCTTTATAGAGGTATCAAAAAACACAACGCTGAAACCAACATGCACAAACCAGTCACTGCCGAAACAAAACGGAGGCTAGAGAACTACAGTCGAGGCCAAAGCATACCTGCCCAAAGCAAAACCCAACTGCAGGAGCAAGAAAGTATCACTGCCGAAACAACACAACACGGTTGGAGCAAGAGGATGCCACTACCGGTGAAACAACACTGCCAAAGAAAACAACACTACTGAAGCCTATAAATGCCCAATAAACAACGGGATGTGCTCGGAACTCCACCAAAGCACCTAGGAGGCTTAGTCGGCACCCACAGATTCCTTTAGAGGCATCGAAGTAGTCTGAAACTCAGCCGAATCGTAGATCACGAAATACGACCCGCAAATCTCGAAAATCATTCAAAAATCAAAAAAACCTCATATGGTTCAAAAACAATCCAAAAAAATCGTTATACTAAGGAGGCCAAACCGACTCAAATATGTTGGTTTTGGAAAATTCCGGCGATGACATCAACAGCACAGTAGCCCCCCAGCGCCTTCTATAATATTTATGTGACTACGAACTTTCGTTTTATTGCTCTAATACCAAGTTGAAATCTAAAGATCAAGGGTTTAGAAAGGGAAAAAGGCAAGAGAAGAGAGAGATTAGGGTTAAGGAAAGTGAGAGTTAACCGGTCTCTCATCTCATCACCCATGTTTATATTAACTCATAATAAAGTGAGCATTACAACAATACCCTCAATTAAAATAACCTAACATTATACAATATTCAATACCAAAAGATATACAAACAAACCAAGCCACGAATACCCGATGGAAAAAATTAATCTAGAAAATATCTAGCACCACCATTATTGAAATTAAAGTAGATATCCCAGTCAATCAAGACCCAAACCACAAGAAACTTAGTTTAATATGAGACATACTGCCGACAATTTCTCCAGCACTCTTTCCCTCTGGCACATTTCTCGGTGATCTCTCTCTCTCACGTTAGGATTTGAAAGTTGAGGAGGCTCGTGGTTGAAGTGCTGGCAGGGTGCCAAGAGTAGCGGAGACTTGCATATGAAAGTGATCAGACCGCTGTTCTTCTTCTTCTTCTAAGGCAAATAAATCGTCCAACTTCTAAACACAATGGCATTTTAGTCTATTAGCCATGTCTAAGGAGTAAGGACAAATTAGTCCTTTTTGAAACAATTTTGGACTCCATCAGTCACTTGTGTCTTGTCAGTATAATGGGTGTGAATCATGCAAATACATAAACTGAGGATGCTGCAGTGAAGTTTCAAACTAATTTGCTGCATATGTTTTTCATTCTTGCAATAGAAGTAAACTTTTAAACTACAGAACTTCCTTTAGAATAGTCAAATTTACTAACCAAAACTTTAAAGCTTTGAGCTATTTGATCCAATGTTTCAAGATTACACCGCTGTATGTATTTTTCTTTGGATTTTTAGAACATGTAAATGAAGAACTACTCTACATCTTCAAATACCTGATCACGCTTTTTTTCACCGAACTCAATGTTAAGCCAATATGATTTGACAGTCCCAAGTGAAGGAAAACAAAAAACAAAAGGGAATATTTGGTTTGCTTACGAAGTAAGATTCTGTTTTCGGTAACGAATGATGGCACAGTAACTATTTTTAGCTTAAAAGACAATCAGAAAGTTTAAGAGAGTTAGCTCTTAGTCTCTTACGTAGACAGTTTGTAAAACAGTAAAAGTACAACTTAGGTTTTATCGTACAACTCATCATACTTTCCCCCAAAATTATCTTGCTTTAAATACTTTTTAACTTTATCAGGTATCTATCGATTTATTCCTTTTTAATAACCAAAATTCATCAAGAAACTATGCAAGAACTCCCCTTTGGACTTCTACTCATGTGAATCATCCTGACGAATGAAGAATTCACTCATGCAGAAAAGATATTATGAGATTTTAAAACTCGAGGTTGATTGAACTGCCAGAGCATAATTATTTCACATGTTCACACCATCATCAATGTTGATAGGCGTCTGATGTTTGTTTTAGTGCAAATGTCATATCTCATTCTTGACAAACAACAAATTGATTAAATGAAGCAAAAAGTTTCATCGAGGCAATTTGAACATCTTGCTGGCATTTTTTTTGGCAGCACAAATTAAATGGTAAGTCATGATACAACGTCAGATGGAGTTCCAACAATCAGAGGTGGCCCTAAGAGAGACTATTTTTACTCTGGCTTGCTATCTGACTGTATTACAAAATCTTGTGAACATCTAAGATCTCATCATAATCTACTATCAAATTTCCCAAACAGAGATAGCAAAAAACAAACCTTGTTATTGTACGAAAGTAATCTGACAAGGTTTGCAGCAACCTTGACAGTTGCAGGCTGCCCAAGTTGTATCCTACAAGGAGAATTCAATCACTGTAAGAAGTTCGAGGTAAATACATTGGTATCGATAGTGGTAAAGAAGCAGCAGCATCAGTGTTAGAAATAGTAACAACAAAAGTTTAGATGAATTAGAGAATATGGAGTCGTATTCACAGAGATAATAAGCAGCCCCCCTTGTAGCTTGTTTACTTCCAATGTTGAGTGGAAAGCCACAGGTAGGGATTTCAATGCTCAGGAACAGGGATAAGAAACTTGCTTCTTAGTTACAAAGAGATAATAAACACCATATCATAGGCAAATCTACATATGAAGACAGTTGATTCTGCCACAGACATTTCACAAGAAAGCCAAACTCTGGAAGTACGTCAGAAAATGTTGAATCCCCAACCAAGTTCTCATTAACCAAGGGATACAAATCAAGGAACAGGAAAGAAACCCACTAATAGCACTGGACTAGGAAAGTTGCCCTGCACAGATGGCATGTGCACAACTGGCATGTGTCACTCTCCAGAAGTTCCAGTGTGATTTTTCTATTACTTTTTTTTTTTAATGAGAAACAAGAAAACTTTATTAATTTAAAAATGATACATCATAGAATAATAAATAATATAGATGGACAAGGTATCCATCTATGAACAGGAAAAAAACAATTCTCAGCTCATAGATACTATTTATCACATGAGGCCTTCCAATCTGCAAAAATACAAAAAAGCGGGATACCATCAACCTCCTTCGAAACATAAGCCCACGGTGATGCCAAAAAATAAATGTGATCCCATAAACCTTCCTTTCACTCTTCTTTATCCTCAAATATCCTTGAATTCCTTTCCAACCATATTACCCATATAGTGGCCAACATTAGACAATGCACAGTCACCACTTTCTTCTGCTTTCCTAATCCCTCGAATTCCTCCACTAATATAGAGGAAAATGTACTAGAAATCACCCAACTCAAGCCTACAAATTGAAATAATTTGGACCACAAAAACAAGGCAATAGTGCAATGCAAAAACAAATGATCAATAGTCTCACTAGCACATGCACACATGACACTAAAAAAGTCGAAAAGTTGGCCTCTACTATCATGAGGGAAAGAAACCAGCTCAACTTTGAAGTTTCAATTCTTATATACCACTCTGCATGTTTGAACTCATTTCCAAAAGAATCCCTAATTACACCTATTTGGGAAGTTGATATATAGTAATTGCCACTCTGCATGGCAATTTGGTTCATCACTAAAACTGAGGTGTCATGTTGACAAACCTATCATCAGCAAGACACTTCGACCAACTAAATTTTGATTGCACCCAATAAGACAATACTAGCATCACACAAGTCTTAACACTCGACATTAAAAATTGGATCTTTCCATACCTAAGGAAGGGACAGCAGTAAAAAAACAATTGTGCCCTTTTGTAACTAAGTTATCATCTAGCTATTTTCATTGTCATTTTACTTCCTTCAGTTTTTCTTTATGTAGACATGTAGATTTAGCTACATTTTCATTATTCCATTTTGTTGAGAAAAATATCATCCATCTGCTTTTGGTTTTTCAATCCTTACTTTATTTCCCTTGGTTCTTTAGCATGCACCACCACACACACTTCCAATCAACCATCACTTGGACGTCACAATGGACGTCATCACAAACTCCCATGTCCAACTTCTCGGCAGTTGCACTGTCCCAACTCCTATACTCATGCTGAAACTCTATTCCACAAACCAAAACAATCCAGTATCTCCTTTAATCTTACAACTTATTGAATGACTCCACAGTTTTTCTAAATCCAAACATTTGTCTGTAAGAAAACATGTACTCGGATATTAATACACGTATTTGAACAAGAATTCATAAATAGACCATTGTGACGTCCATACAGCTGCGGCAACTGATTCACCCTGTCCATGCTAAAAGGCAAGCATATTCCTGTCCACTGATTATGGATATCAAGTTTTCCAGGAACCCAAACCTGACACAACCAGAAGAGAAATAGGATGCGTCTACCAATAAAAATTGGTTTAGGCAGATAACAAACCCTCGAATTAGGCATAGTTCGGATAGAACATTCTGATATGTCGAACTCCGCTTACTGCTATAATGTGGCCCAACAATGTTGTGTTGAAAGGTCCATATAAAGGTCTGTGCTATAGCTTGTCTCACATCAGTTAAATAACCAGCCTTGTCAGCCCCTACAGTCATTATTATTATTATTATTTCGATAGGAAATGAGAAAATATTATTAACACAAAAATAAAACGTACATGAGAGGACAAGGAGTCCTCAAGAAATACAAAAAACAAAGAAGGGAACATGAAAAGGCCTAAGTCAGCTAAAAATAAATACAAACCAAAAATGGAGAGAAAAGGAAGTTGTGTAGTAGCAATATTCATACACTTGAATCCAATGATCTTTAATTAAAAACAATGGAATCCCTTCAAATTCCTTGGACATAGAAACCCAAAGAGATGCCATGAAAGAGCTCTGGTACTGCAAGTCTTCCCAAGGAACTTCCTGTCCTAAAAAATCCGTCCATTTCTTTCCAACCACAGCACCCAAAACAAAGCCAACACCGCACATCTCCATAACACCTTAGTTTTTGGACATGAACCAAAGCCATCACAATTTATACTAAACAATGAGGCACAACTTCTTGGAATCACCCAAGGGATCCCAACAATACCCAAAAGCTTATTCCACAAGTTTGAGACAAAAGAACAATGAAGACACAAATGATCTATACACACTGCTTCTCTCTTACAAAGAATGCACCATTGTGGTTGAAGAGAACTTGATGGCCTTCTTTTTTGGAGCACCTCATTAGTATTTAGTTTCTTGTGTGCAATCCACCATGTAAAAACTTGTATCTTCAAAGGTGTCTTACTTTGCCAAGCCAAAGATGTGGATTCAAGAAAGGAATAGATAGTATATCAATCAAAGATTCAAAGAATGATTTGCAAGAATATTCACCCGAAGAAGAAAGGATCCATCTTCTTTTATTCATAGAAGAATTGCTCAAAACAATATTGTCGAGAAAAAGATGAGACCATCATAACATACTAGCAATAGATGAATCATGTGATCTAGATAACCGATATAAAGGAGGAAACATAGATACAAAAGACGACTCTCCCACCCCCAAAAAAATATATATATATATCTTCCCAAAACCAAACTCTTTCCTCATTACCAATAATGAACTTCACATTTTTGTGAGAAAAGAAGTATCTCATATTTGTTCTCACCTCGCAATCATTGAATGCCATAAATTATTAATCTAGATGAGGATCTAAAAAGCCATTTGCCAAGCAAAGAAACATTCTTGGCTTTAAGATTACCCAATACAAGATCTACCTTAATTTTATATCGTGACACCACGTCCCAACTAACTAAATGATCTTTTTTGCCTTCTCCACTACCTTCCCATCAAAAACCTCTCATCATCTTTTCAATTGTTTTCCAAACCTTTAAGGGCATTTTAAACAAAGGCATGTAAGAAATAGGTATACGTTCAAGCACAGAATAAATCAAAAGTCTCCCCTTTCTTACAAAAAAACTTTTTTCCCATTCATCAAGTCTCTTGCCAATCTTATGAATCACATGCTCCCAAAAACTAAGAGCTCTTGGATTTTCCCCTAAAGGTAAACTTAAAATACTTTAAAGGCCACTCTAAAATAGAGCAACCCAAAGCTTGAGTTAATCTAACCAACTTGTCTTGTTTGCACATTGATTTTGCCAATCGCACTTTTGGACAAGTTCACCTTTAGGCCCAACACCAGTTCAAAACATTTCAACACTAAGGCAATTGAATGAATATTCTTTTCATCCCCTTCACAAAAGAAAATGGCATCATTGACAAATTGCAAGTGAGTCACCTCAACTCTATCACAACCAATCCTAAGCCCTCAATCACCTCTCTACAACTTGCTCTATCCATCGTCCTACCCAACACATCCAGCACTAAAGTAAACAGGAAAGGTGAAAGAGGGTCTCCTTGTCTACGACCCCTAGTAGCTCTAAAACAATCTCTCAAAGCTACATTGATAATGACAAAGAAATGCACCAACATTAAGCATCCCTTAATCTATTTTCCCCATCTCAAACCAAGACTTTCCTAATCAACACATTCTCCAAAAACTCCCAATCCACCATATCGTATGTCTTGTCAAAATCAATATTCAAATTCTCGACTGAGAAGTTAGGAGGAACCCGAATTACAACAAGCATGAGGCATTTTTCTGAATTTGTGGAGAGAAATTTGTTGGTGGATTTTACCTCTAAATGGGGCAGCGTTCACTTGTACAAACAACCAAGAATGCCCTTCTCTTTCTAAATTGGACTGGGTCCAACTCTCGGCTTTAAACATAAGACCTTCTATCTTCATCTATTTATACTCCTCAACAATCTCATTTGGAATGAGTACTACTTCCTGAATTCTCCTAATAAGGACTTTAGCCAAAATCTTATAGAGGCTAGAAACTAAACTTATTGGCCAAAATCCTTTACCAACAAAGACCTCTTCTATTTTTTAGGAATAAGACAAACAAAGGTGGCATTAGTGCAAGAATTGACAACTCCAATCTCAAAAAATTCCTCAAAACCTTTCATCAAATCTTCTTTTAACCCTTTCCAACTTTTTCTGAAAAACAAGCATATTGAAGCCATCCAATTGTAGATTTAATTTCACCTTTCTCAAAAGATCTCTCAAATCATCTAGACTTGCTCTCACTTAGAGGACACTCCAATCTAATCCTTTAATACAAGGTTTTTCAATTCCCTCAAAAGAATATAACTTGGAAGAGTAGTTAACAAACTCATAAGTAATGAGGTTCTCACTCTCAAACACTTCTCCAAACTTAGTTTCAATCCTAGTGATCAACTTCTTCTTCAACTTACCATTCACAATTTTAGAGCAAATAAAACTTTGCACCCTAAAAGATCTTTTCACTTTCAATTTACAACCTGAAAGATTGTAATTCCATATTGCACCCTAGGGGGAAAAGGACAGCAATGTGCTCCATTTTAAGAAATTAAGTACAAAATTTTCATTGAAAAAAACTTATTAAGTACTATGGAAATAATTGTGTATAAAAATTGGATAATCTAACAAATACAACAAAAAAATTTGTCAGAAAAGGCAAAAAACATTTAGTTTTGGACTACATTATTACTTTTTTATCTGATTAAAGGTGCAATGTGAGAATTCTAGTCTTTCAGTATATAAATTGAGAATCTTTCACGGTTCAAAGTGGCATTCACCCACAAAGCTATGGAAAAATTTTGAATTACAATCACCTTCCTTGATCTACTTAACTTTAGCCTTTTATCTCCAACTTTTTTCTTCCTTGGCCAACACACATTCATATTCATTTCTAAAATCACACTTTTCCCTCCTCAAATTTTCCAATATTACCCCTTCAACTCTCGAGATGATCAATATCATCAATTCTTTTCAAAATTATTCTTTTTCCAATCTAATACCTCCAAACACACTCCTATTGATGGTGACAAATGGCAACACCATTATAAAAGTTCATAAAAGGCGAGGGAAAGATGCTTCCAAGGCTCAAGCTTTAATTTGGCACATGTTGAATGATGTGGAGTCTACTTGGGAGCTTGCATAATAAGCATAAATGGAGTCTTATTTTTAGTTGCTTTGAGTTAGTTTGGTAGTATTAGTATTTTATGTGGTCTTTTTATATTTTTTAGAGTCGGGGGTATTTTTGTAATTTCCATAATTTCTAGAATGGGTCATAATCTTTTGGGTCAAACTCTAGTATTAGATATGCTAAAATTTAGAGTCCTAGTTCTAGTTTGTTTTAGTTTTGTAATTTTTAGTGATTTAGAGTTTTTAGAGTCTTAGAGACTTTGGAATCCTAATCTTTTAGGATTAAGAGTACTTAGAACTCTTTAGTGATATTTTTAGTAAAAGATATAGAGATATTTCAGAAATTTCAGCAATTATATGCTTCTTGAGTTGCGTGATACAATTTTAACCCTTAGGTGTGATGCCTAAGAAACCCTAAGATTGATTCCTAGCCAATATTACTATTCACGTCACCATTCACAGCCTTATTACTGTTCACAGCCTCTAAACGGCCCCAATTTTGATTTTGCATAGTTGTCCTACATCAATTTTGGTATCAGAGCGAGGATCCGACATGTCTACGCGTTCGGGAATATCATTTCGTGGGCGATTGATGGGTGAGCAGCGAAATGAGATGCTTTTTCGAATTTGGGAGCAACTTAATAATATCTCAATTCAATTAAGCGATGTAGACGGTCGAACCACTCAACCCAATGGTTGTGCGAGGTCCGACATGCAAGGAGAAAATTCTGCCGGAGGTAATAATGGAGAGAATCATGAGAATCTAGATGCAAAATAGCAAGTAAATCCTCCCCAAACATAACAATTTAGGGCTCTCCAAGATCATGAATCAACCGAATATCCCATGTTTGATTGGTCGCAATATGAACCACAAGATACCACGGGAGGTATCATAAAAAAAAGGTCAGGATGGATGTTTCAAACTTTGAAGGAAGGGTAGATCCCCACGTGTTTTTCGATTGGCTTTCTTCAATCGAGGAATACTTTGATTGATATGATATGACCCACAATTGGAAAGTAAGATTTGGTAAGACGAAATTTGTAGGCTTGGCAAAAGTTTGGTGGACTGGCGTGGAAGAGGATATAAGAAGATTGGGACAACCTCCTATAAGCACATGACAAGAGATAATGGCAAAGCTTAGAGAGAAGAATATGCCTATCAATTATCATGATAAATTATGTGAGCAATTAGTTAATTTGAAATAGGGCATCATGTCGGTGGCAGAATATATGCGAAGGTTTGATGAACTTAAGACTCGAAGCCAAGTTGTGGAAGATCTCCGTCAAACACTAGCTCGATTTAAAGCTGGTCTACGGGCTGATTTAAAGCGAGAATTGCTTCGGCAGCCCCTATATAGCGTGGAGCATACGTTTCAAGTGGCACTTGACATGGAGGAGTACTTGAGATACCCACCTATTAGAAAAGTGGGGTTTCAAGCCAGAGAGACTGCAATAAAGAGGCCTAATGATGCAAATTGTGGCTCAAAGGACAGCACCTAATCAACTATTCAATCGATCAAGCGGATTAAAGGCTTCTTCCTCAAACGTGGCTGATCCTAAAGGCAAAGGTATTATGACTAGTAAATCAAACGGGAGAGACAAGAGGGCTGTTTGCTTCGAGTGTGTTGAGCCGGGACACATGGCTTATCAATGTCCAAAGAAGAACAAGCTACATATTGGGGCGAAAGATGAGGACGGAGAGCAACCAAACGAGGATATCAATGAAGAGAATTCATTTAATTATGGAGCATATGTTGCTGATGATTTGGAGGAAGACGAAGAGGATACTTTTTTTCTTTCCGTTGTGAGACGCAGTCTAGCTACCCCAAAAGTGGAGCAAGAAGATTGGCAACGCTAGTTCATTGTGGAAATCATGCTAAGAAGCTTATTTTGATGGTGGAAGCTGCATGAATGTTGTGTCGGCATCCACAATTGAACGTCTTAAGCTTTCAGTGGAACCATACCTTAAACTTTACAAAGTAGCTTGGATTGATGACCCTTCTACCCATTAACTCAACGATGTCTCGTTTCTTTTTCTTATGAAAAATACAGTGATTCCATACTATGTGATGTGATTCCTATGAAACTCACTCGTATCCTTCTTGGCCGACCTTGACTCTATGATCGAGATGTCAAGCATCGTGGGAGAGAAAACACCTACACTTTTCTATTTGGAAAGAAGACGATTGTTTTGAAGCCTATGCCACATGATGACATAAAGAAATATGAAGAATCAAAGCCTTTGTTTGTTGTTAAGGGCAAGCAAAGGCCTATTCACATCTTTTCAAAGAAGCAATTTGAAGTGGAAAGCAAAAGTCCAACTGTTATTTATGCTTATTGTGATTAAAGAAGTGAAGAAATCTCTTGTTGGTGTTAAATCTAATATGCCTTTTGAAGTGCAAAAGCTACTGTCCAAATTTTCTGATGTAGCTTCGGAAGAGTTGCCTAATGAGCTCCCTCCCATGCTTAGTGTCCAACACGCAATAGATTTTGTACCGGGCTCTTAATTACCTAATCTCCCTACATATCGCATGAATCCAAGTGAGCATACCGAGCTAAAAAGACAAGTGGATGAGTTGCTGTCCAAGGGTTCTATTCGTCATAGTTTAACTCCATGTGATGTCCCCGCTTTGCTTCAACCAAAGAAAGATAGTACTTGGCATATTTCTGTTGATAGTCGTGTTGTTAACAAGATTACTATCAAGTATCAATTTCTTATTCCTTGCCTTGATGATCTACTAGACATAATGGTTGGTTTTATTATCTATTCAAAGATGGATTTGAAGAATGGATTTCATCAAATACGCATAAGACCCGAAGATGGGTGGAAGACTGCTTTCAAGACAAAAGATGGACTCTATGAGTGGCTAGTTATGTCATTTGGTCTTTCCAATGCCTCTAGTATATTCATGCGTTTTATGACACTGGTACTTCAACCATTCATTGGTCAATTTTTAGTTAAACTATAGTAAGACCACGGAGGAACACGTCCTTCATCTCCAACAAGTTATGAGAGTTCTTCAAGTTATGAGAGTTCTTCGTCAAGAGAAGCTGTACATAAACATGAAAAAGTGTTCCATTATGAGTCTGAAAACAATGTTTTTGGGCTTTGTTATTTCTTATAAAGGTGTGAAAGCTAATCCAGATAAGGTGAAAGCTACTCAAGAGTGGCAGACTTCCTCCACTTTACATGAAGTCCGTAGTTTTCATGGGCTGGCCACATTTTACTGGTGCTTTATTAGAAATCTCAGCACCATCATGGCACCAATCACTAGTTGTATGAAGAAGGAGCACTTCAATTGGACCAAGGTAGCCTCTCAACCTTTTGAAGATATCAAGAAGAGAATGACATAAGCCCTAGTTTTGCGACTTCCAGATTTTTCAAAGGTGTTCAAGGTAGCATGTGACGCATCACATATGGGAATTGGTGGCGCACTTGGTCAAGAAGGCCATCCTATTGCTTATTCTAGTGAGAAGTTGAATATGGCCAAACAAAAGTACTCCACTTATGACAGAATTTTATGCAGTGGTGCAAGCACTTCATTATTGGCGGCATTATCTCATTCCCATGGAATTTGTATTATACTCCGACCATGAAGCACTTAAATATATCAATTCCCAAATGAAGTTGAATCATCGTCAAGGAAAGTGGATCTCTTTTCTACAAGAATATACTTTTGTGATCAAACATAAGGCAGGTGTTAAGAATAAAGCAGTTGATGCATTAAGTCAAATGGTGATTATGCTTTCCTCAATGACTATACACGTGGTGGGGTTTGATTTGCTTAAAAGGGACTACCCATCTTGCAAGGATTTTTGCAATATATATACTAATTTGATGGGTGGACAGCATGCAACATATTCAGATTTTTCCTTGAATGATGGTTATCTCTTTAAGGGACCTTGTCTTTGTTTGGCGAACACATCTCTATGTGTGAACAAGTGATTCAGAAACAACATTCCGAAGGGGCAGCAAGTCATTTTCGAAGAGATAAAACCATTGTCATGGTTGAAGACCGTTTTTATTGGTCAAGTTTTAAGCGAGATGTAGTCAAAGTTGTCTCTCGATGTCGGACTTGTCAACTATCAAAGGTTAGGAAGAAAAATACGGGTTTGTACATGTCATTACATGTTCCTCGTGAAGCATGGCAAGACTTAAGTATAGACTTTGTCGTAGGGTTGCCAAGAACCCTTCGAGGTCATGATTCTATCTTTGTGGTGGTGGATTGAAATTCGAAAATGACTCATTTTGTTCCTTGTTCAAAGACATCTGATGTCGTCCATATTGCTAAACTTTTCTTTAAAGTTGTTCGTCTTCATGGGCTACCAAAAACAATTGTCTCGAACTGTGATATGAAATTTATGAGTTACTTTTGGAGAATTGTATGGAAATTGTTGAACACAAGACTGAATTTTTCCTCCTCTTTCCATGCTCAAACTAGTGGACAAACGGAGGTTGTTAATCGAAGTTTGGGCGATCTCCTTCGTTGCCTTGTTGATGATCATGTTGCTAATTGGGACCAAGTACTTCCTATAGCTGAATTTGCTTATAATAGCTCTATTAATCGATCTACAAGTAAAAGCACCTTTGAGAGTGTGACAGGTTTACTTCCTAGGAAACCCATAGATTCGGCTCCCTTACCCATCGAGACTCGTCCTAGTGTTGAAGCTGATGTTTTTGCCAAACACGCATGAGATACATGATGATGTGCGATGAAGGATTGCAACAAGCAATGACCGCTATAAAGCACGTGCTGATTTGAGGAAAAAATTTGTTGAATTCAAGGAAGTAGACATGGTTACGGCCCATATTAGGCCTGAAAGGTATCCTAAGGGTGCATACAAGAAGCTTCATTCAAAAAGTGTGGGTCCTTACAAGATTATGAAGAAAATAAGCTCTAATGCCTATGTTCTTGACTTTATATCGAGGGCATGATGTTGATAAACGTTAAGATGTGTTATTGCTAAACTTCCACTAGCTCCATGGGTGAAGGAAGAGATTGAAGATATATGGAAGGGGCGTCCACTTTTTGATTGCACGGGGATCACCGATAATAAGTTCCAATGTCTAAACCCCGACTTTTATGAACGGTTCCATGCATTTAACTCGCTGGGGTCAAGTTTTTTAAGTCGGGGAGAGATGATGGGGACAAATTGCAACAACCTTATAAAGTTTATAAAAGGCAATGAAAAGATGCTTCCAAGGGTCGAACTTTAATTTGGCACATATTAGATTATGCATAGCCTACTTGGGAGTTTGCATAAGCATAAATAGAGTCTTATTTTTAGTTGCTTTGAGTTAGTTTTGTAGTTTTAGTATTTTATGTGGTCTTTTTATATTTTTTAGAGTTGGGGTATTTTGTAATTTCTAGAATTTCTAGAATGGGTCATAGTCTTTTGGGTCAAACGCTATTATTGAATATGCTAAAATTTAGAGTTCTAGTTCTAGTTTGTTTTAGTTTTCTAATTTTTAGTGATCTAGAAGCTTTGGAGTCCTAGAGACTTTGGAATCCTAATCTTCTGGGATTAGCAATACTTAGAACTCTATATATAATTAGTGATATTTTTAATGAAAGATATAGAGAGATATTTCAAAAATTTGAACAATTATTTACTTTTTGAGTTGTGTGATGCAATTTTAACCCTAAGGTATGAGGCCTAAAGAACCCTAAGAGTAATTCCTAACCAATATTACTATTCACGTCATTGTTCACAGCCTTATTATTGTTCACGATTCACAGCCCCTAAACTGGCCTAATTTTGATTTCGCATTGCTGTCCTACATCACCTATTCTACTCCTTCAAATGTTGCTTTACCAACTTAAATTTATTCGTGAACTTAAAACCTTCCTATTCTTCACTAAAAATTAGACCAAGTAAAGTTTGCATTCAAGAAGGGTGGGCAATTAAACTCCAATCTCTAATGAATACATCAAACTTTCTGATACTAGTGGTACTCCTTTGTGTCCATTCATTAAAGTACATTAAAGTCTCCACCAAGGATCCACCTAGTGCTACACAAGCCATACAGATTATAAAGCTCATTCCACAAAAACTCTATCATCCTTTGGTTATTAGAACCATCCACCCTAGTTAACCACCATTCTCCCTTCTCAAGGTTTTTAAATTAATAATCACAGAAAACTTCACAACACAACCACAATCCTCTCAAACTTATATCATCCCACATTATAAATACACCATATGCTCTACCACAAGAAGGCAAAAAAGTTCAATCCCTATGTCTAAACCCCCACAAGCTTTTAATTAAAGCAACATCAATTACTTCTTTTAAATTTCTTATAAAACAACCACGGGCTTAACTTTCCTTAACAATTTTTTATAGTATTAACTTTCCTTAACAATTCTTTAATCACCCTCCTTTTCTTACTTTTTCCCAAAACTCTAACGATAGAGCTAACTATCTTCATTAAACAACATAATGTCCCATTCTCCTACCCAAACGTTTGCTCAATTGTAATTCACATATGAGATTAGGCCTCTAAACTCCCACATCCCACTATATTTTCTATCGCTCTTCCTTGCTCCTTCCCCTTCCCCTTCCCCTTCCTCGCTTGTGAACCAAGGGAACTTCTAGCTTGCCCAATAACTCCCTCAGTTGTTTCCAACTCTCAATATCCATCCCACCAGCTTCAATAGTCTTGGTTTCACCATCCAAATTACATTGGACTGGAAGAACGGTTTCCTCATATACAGTGGTATTTCCATACATAATAATGGAGAGATGTTACCCATTCAAGTTCAACTCAATAGTGTCACCATTCACAAAAAGTCTTGCTAAGAAAGAATTATGCAAGGCAATTGGTGGAAAGCTAGTACATTGTGAAAAATCTCCTCCCAAATTCTCCTGGGAATTCAAAGGAAAAGGAGGGAGACAAAGTGGAAGACTACAGTTAACAAAATACAAGAAAGGCTTTGAAACCAACAAACGAAATATCTCAGATAACAATCCCTCACCAACTTCAGAACTACACTCCCCATGGTTAGGACTATAAGATGGCACAAGCAGGCACTTAGTTGATGCACTAGAACTTGACAATGGAGACTGATCAGAAGAACTTACCTGATGAGGCATTCCAGCCAAGTCGAAATCCATCACTTCAAAAGCCATTTCCTTTAGAAATTTCCCAGAACAGTTTGCAGCATATAATGCTTCAACACATCCCTAAGGCACTTCAACACAATCTATGTGCATAGAAACATTATGATCTTCTTGACCCTTCAATGCTTTCATCCATGGTTTTAAAAAGCGGCAATTGCGGAGCATAGTGGTTGTTATATAACAGGAACGGAGATCACCGATACTGTTACGCCCCATTATATCGAGCATAAAATTTTTTACACTTGTAACGACCGTTAAAACCCCATGAACGGTTCCATGCATTTAACTCGCTGGGGTCAAGTTTTTTTAAGTCAGGGAGAGATGATGGGGACAAATTGCAACAACCTTATAAAGTTTATAAAAGGCGATGAAAAGATGCTTCCAAGGGTCGAACTTTAATTTGGCACATGTTAGATTATGCAGTACTTGGGAGTTTGCATAAGCATAAATGGAGTCTTATTTTTAGTTGCTTTGAGTTAGTTTGGTAGTTTTAGTATTTTATGTGGTCTTTTTATGTTTTTTAGAGTCGGGGTATTTTGTAATTTCTAGAATGGGTCATAGTCTTTTGGGTCAAACTCTAGTATTGTATATGCTAAAATTTAGAATCCTAGTTCTAATTTGTTTTAGTTTTCTAATTTTTAGTGATCTAGAAGCTATGGAGTCCTAGAGACTTTGGAATCCTAATCTTTTAGGATTAGCAATACTTAGAACTCTATATATAATTAGTGATAATTTTAATGAAAGATATAGAGAGATATTTCAAAATTTTGAACAATCATTTACTTTTTGAGTTGTGTGATGCAATTTTAACCCTTAGGTATGATGCCTAAAGAACCTCATACCTAAAGAACCCTAAGAGTGATTCCTAACCAATATTACTATTCACATCATTGTTCACAGCCTTATTATTGTTCACAGTTCACAGCCCCTAAACTGGCCTAATTTTGATTTCGCATTACTGTCCTACATCACCTATTCTACTCCTTCAAATGTTGCTTTACCAACTTAAATTTATTCGTGAACTTAAAACCTTCCTATTCTTCACTAAAAATTAGACCAAGTAAAGTTTGCATTCAAGAAGGGTGGGCAATTAAACTCCAATCTCTAATGAATACATCAAACTTTCTGATACTAGTGGTACTCCTTTGTGTCCATTCATTACACTGCATTAAAGTCTCCACCAAGGATCCACCTAGTGCTACACAAGCCATACAGATTATAAAGCTCATTCCACAAAAACTCTATCATCCTTTGGTTATTAGAACCATCCACCCTAGTTAACCACCATTCTCCCTTCTCAAGGTTTTTAAATTAATAATCACGGAAAACTCCACAACACAACCTCAATCCTCTCAAAATTATATCATCCCACATTATAAATACACCATCTGCTCTACCACAAGAAGGCAAAAAAGTTCAATCCCTGTGTCTAAACCCCCACAAGCTTTTAATTAAAGCAACATCAATTACTTCTTTTAAATTTCTTATAAAACAATCAAGAGCTTAACTTTCCTTAACAATTTTTTATAGTATTAACTTTCCTTAACAATTCTTTAACCACCCTCCTCTTCTTACTTTTTCCCAAAACTCTAACAGTGTAGCTAACTATCTTCATTAAACAACATAATGTCCCATTCTCCTTCCCAAACGTTTGCTCAATCGTAATTCACGTCTGAGATTAGGCCTCTAAACTCCCACATCCCACTATATTTTCTATCGCTCTTCCTTGCACCTCTCCCCCGACCCCTTCCCCTTCCCCTTCCTCGCTTGTGAACCAAGGGAAGTTCTAGCTTGCCCAATAACTCCCTCAGTTATTTCCAACTCTCGATATCCATCCCACCGGCTTCAATAGTCTTGGTTTCACCATCCAAATTACATTGGACTGGAAGTACAGTTTCCTCATATATAGTGGTATTTCTATACATAATAATGGAGAGATGTTACCCATTCAAGTTCAACTCAATAGTGTCACCATTCACAAAAAATCTTGCTAAGAAAGAATTATGCAAGGCAATTGGTGGAAAGCTAGTACTTTGTGAAAAATCTCCTCTCAAATTCTCCTGGGAATTCAAAGGAAAAGGAGGGAGACAAAGTGGAAGACTACAGTTAACAAAATACAAGAAAGGCTTTGAAACCAACAAACGAAATAACTCAGATAACAATCCCTCACCAACTTCCAAACTACACTCCCCATGGTTAGGACTATAAGATGGCACAAGCTGGCACTTAGTTGATGCACTAGAACTTGACAATGGAGACCGATCAGAAGAACTTACCTGATGAGGCATTACAGCCAAGTCAAAATCCATCACTTCGAAAGCCATTTCCTTTAGAAATTTCCCAGAACAGTTTGCAGCATATAATGCTTCAACACATCCCTAAGGCACTTCAACACAGTCTATGTGCATAGAAACATTATGATCTTCTTGACCCTTCAATGCTTTCATCCATGGTTTTAAAAAGAGGCAATTACGGAGCATAGTGGCCGTTATGTAACAGGAACGGAGATCACCTATACTGTTACGCCCCATTATATCGACCATAAAATTTTTCACATTTGTAACGGTCGTTAAAACCCCATAATAGTGAATATGCCTACCTAAAAACCATTTTTAAACATGTATGTATAAAGAGATCTAGATACAAAGAAAAAGAATTTTCTTGTAGAGGGAGAAATCTGAAGCATGGTTGCTAAACAATATACGTAATATCCAGGCTACACCCATCTCCAATATAGCTTAACGGTTGGCACAAATGCCCTCTTTGGCTTTACGTTTGACATCTTGGCCACACCCAGCTCCCCTATCATAGTTATCCTATTGAGTATCTGGTTTTTGAAGTGTGAATTAGAACTAGCCAACTAGGGCTTTGGATTCCCTGAATTTTATTACATGAAATGCTGAAAAGGGAGAACAAGAGGAGAAGTGTCATCCTCGAAAACCTTTTGTCCTTATCTTGTGCCACGCGACAAAATTGCAAGGCTTATGCCGGATTTGAAGTGGAGCTCCATTATTTAATCCTAAACCCAGCTGCCCATTAACCACTACGTCCGAATGATGGTAATAATTGTGGGCATGGCAATAATAACGGCCCACGTGACCAGATTTCTTCATTTGGAGAGAGGCTTTGAATAGCCTATAGTCCCTCTCTCTTGAAGTGGCCGAGATGAAAGTCAATTTTATAGGGGAGTGGACTATAAGCTCCATTATCCATTGTGAGAAGGTCAGACTCCTATTTGACAAGTCTGGACTTCTTGATTCTTATTGTAGGTGGGCGAGACTTTGCTCGCTTGAGGAGTCTTTTTTCCACTTGTGTTGTAAAGGGAGTTGAGACCTCTCTAGGATCAAGGGTCTCAACTCCTTTCCCTCCGAGTATTGGTTGTAGATTAGTCTTAGGAGGCTCTTTGATTTTCAATTAACAGATAACATTATCTCCTTGCCTAAATCCACGAGTCAGAGATGGCAATCTTCCCAATAGTAACTTTTTGTCTAGGACGCTGGCAGTCTTCCCAATGGTAACTTTTTGAATGGACAACCCTTGTCAAAGCTTTCCCATCGATGCTACTAATTTTTCCCTCATCAAGTAGTAATGTAGGCGAGTGTCAATTTTGGAGTGTTTCCATATTTCAATGGTTATTGAGTTAGGATGTATTCTATTTAACGATTCGGGTTATAGATTATGTTTTTGACCTAATAAGATGCATTAAGGATTGTCAAAAAATTCAAATCTCTTTTATTTTGGAGTTAAAATGTGCATGCATTCATTTTTAAGGTGTGAATTGAAAAAAAAAAAAATCACGCCTTTGATTTATGTAATTGTTATGTAACGCCCGTTATACCCCATTTCCATTACTCCATTACCGTTACCATTACAACGGTCGTTACCATTATTCAGAACTATGCTTTCATCAAAAAGAATGTCAGAATCAACTAAGCTTCAAGAGAATTTGAGCAAGACTCTCTTGTCTCAACTAAATTGATTTGGCGGTGGTTCATTTATGTTTATTTCATAACTACGCCATGCCTCTAATTATGTCTTGTGATTCTTCTCTTTACATCTGCATGCATGTGACTGGCTCATGGGTAGGGGAATGTTAGAGCTTAATGCACATCAGAATAATATTCTCTGCAAAATAGTATATGAGCCTTATCAAAATTATCATTCCTTTCAATTGGTTTTGAGTTAGATGTTTTTGTTAGAGCATCAATCCCAAAACCAATTTATAATGGGTGGAATGGCCCCTCAAGTATATAAACAAACCTTGTAGCCTTAATTATTCGAAGTAGGAGACAAGCTCTCTTAATGCTCTCCCTCACATGAGAGTCGGACTTGCACGTGGGGTCGACAAACAAACCAAGCATACCGAAAAATTCAATCAGGTAAGAGACTTAACTGACTGACCACTCAAGGCCCCAGCTCGGACACCATATTAAAACATCCAACGCAAAACCAATTGACAATAGGAGGAACAGCCCCTCAACTATATAAACCAACCTTGATGGTCCTAATTATTCGATGTGTGATACAAGATCTATTATTACCCGTCAAAAACAAGCCTTCAATTCCTAATCTTCAAAAATATCGGCTTTTAACCCCATTATTCATCAACCAAAAAGAGAAAAATCAAAAAGTCTAATTTCTTTCATCCATTAGTCATCATCCAAGAACTTTGCTCATCTTTAGTCATACTTGAGGTATATTGATGAAGTCCATTAGAAGCTCAAGAACGAGTAAATTCAAAGACAACGAAAAAAATTGGAATTTATACTGTTTTCCAAAAAGTGGAATTTATACTGTTTTTGACTGCCTTGCAAACTTGATAACCATTATAATTTGATTTCAAGTTTAGTAGAGTCACAATAATGCTTACAACTAGTCAGTTTCTAGTTTTTTATAAAGTGTTTTTGTTTTAAAAAAAAATATTTTGGAAATTTCATCTTTTGTTGGAAACAGCTCGTGGTAGATGACCAATGGTTTTATTCCTAAATGGGTAATGGGTTTAAGCTATGAATGTCGCAAGTTTAAGCAGGTTTTAATAGTTTAAGTCTGCTTTCAATTTAAAGTAAGGATTGCTTGAAGTCCATATGTTGCAATGCGACGGTTTGCAGAATTTTCAGAGCTTTTGAAGTTCGAATCAAGCAATACAAATCCTACGTGTGATGTCTATGGGGATTTTATGTAGGTGTGATGCCTAATTTCCTTTTTTTCTGCTCTTCTTTCTTTAATTTAAGCACTTAATGATGGCATATATTATCATTCAAAAAGAGACAGGCACCAGATATGTCAATCTCTGATCTTTGCTCTTAAAATGCCTATTGATAAAGCTTAGATAATTCCTCCTCTAGAAATTCAACTAGAAAGCATCAAAAGACCCGAATACAGCCCCCGATACGGTTCAGGGTACCATCACAATACCCACAACAGCCACTAAACACTTTTTCTTGCCTTACTTTGATCCTCAAACCCTTACCCTTTGCCCACACCTTTTGTAAGCCACAAAATCCATTTTAAGCCACAAAAATTAACAGATAGTAATCCCTAAAGGACCTTTTTTGCTACTACCCTGCATAAGGTTCCACGTGTGTCCTACATCAAATATCCCAGACCTGATCCCTAAGAATGACTGCCTTCAAATATTTACAGATCTACACAACTGTGTGTTATTATCTAGATCCTCAAATCAAAATTAAAGTGAGAATTGGACAAAATGATAGGTTTCCAATCTGTATAAGTGACCAAAGGAGGCACATACAAATAGATAAATATGAGGTGGATCAAATTACCATCTTCAATGACAAGCAATGTCCTTGTATGACAACCATCTTTTGTCAAACCAACAAATTAGATATTCAATCATGCCGAAGATCAGGTTACAGAAATGACCACAGCCCGATCACAATTCAAATCTTAATTTCATTATAACTCTATACTAGCACAAATGAATCTATTCATCGGATAGCCAGCTATTGCACATTAACTTGATATTTGACGTGCATAATAGTCAGAGTAGGGGTATGAAATTAAATAATAGACTCAAAAAAATCTCCATAAAATTTTATCAAGGATTCTAATTATTACAATACTTATACCAGGTGTAATTTCTTAAACCTCATTCTTAAGTACATTGCTTGTATTCAAGAATGTTGTTGCCCTAGGTATGCAGGGATTAGAATCAACAACTCATGAAGTCTACTGCTGATGGACTTATATTTGAACGTTCATCAAAGGTTAACACACTATATAAATCAAAACTTTCACAAACTCTACCTAAATAGTTTCCCTTATAAAATAATACTGCTTTCAGAACATAATATGAAAAACAAAAGCCTCTTTTGCTACCAACACTTGTTCATTTTCCTTTTTCTTAAAGCAATCAAGTTAATGAAGTCAACATAAGGTGAGGGGCAAGAAAATCCTAGTTCTCAGCCAAGAAAAGAATCGCACAAGGACCATCTTGTCTAAAAAACGAAGACATTAAAAAATAAAAACTGACTCAAGGTATCCCTTTACTAATGCCTCAAATGAGGGGAATAAAAGTAATTAACCCAAACCAATAGCTTCAACTTCACCCTCCATGACCATGAAACAATACTTGAACAGTTGGGGAACTAGAACTTTTTCCAAAACAAAATTAATGATATTAAAACAAACTATACGGACCATATCTTATAAGCATTGTTAATTCAAATTTGCTACTTGTTCAAAAGTGAAAGATTTTGAAATCAAAATGCTGAAGAAATTACTTTTTCAAACCCTAATCCATTTCAACCAGCCAAAAAGCTTTCAAAATGCAAGATACTCACAAAATCGACCAAATCTAAAAGGCATGCAGAATGTAAAGCAACTGAAACCATATGTTCACTTACGTATGTTGATGGAGAAAGTATCGCACATAATCAGAAACAATTTGTGAATCTGCTGCCTGGAAAAGAAGAATGGTAAACAAATTACTCGCAAAACAGAAATTAAAATTGGAACACAATGCTGTTTGAGTGATGGTTTCCTAGTTATTCCACAATCTTAAGGTTCATTCAGAGACTTCCACATCTACTAGATTCCTGTTTCTTGTACATGTTAAATCAAATCGAGTAAGACTGGAAAAGGATAGAATATTTAACAATTCATAATTCTTGATGCCGTCAAAAGTTTGGTGACCCTAGTTACAATCCACTCTTAAAAGTGGTTAAAGCATGATATGTAGTGTATTTAATTATGGTAATGCGGTTAGGGGTGGTGACAGAGATAGAAGTAGTGAATCTGATACGGGTTCACAGGCGATGGTGGTGTACTAGAGGGCAGCATGGGCGGTTTGTCAGCTAGACATGGTGATGTGTTGGCAGTGTCATCTGGCAATCATGGGTAAAAACAATGGCAAACCAACTGTACTATGGTCAAGGTGGGGCATTTTAAGGAGTACAACTCGAGAGAGCCAATGTGGTGCATAAAAGATGAAGCATGGTGGAGATGTAATTCCACAATGATAGATGTGATAGGAGGCAAAGTGGTGCAACATAACTTTTTTGTGCCACAACAAAAGCGTATTCTGGAGTGTGATTTATGCATACTTAAAACATTATATTAGGGTTTTATATTAGGAGTAATGCTATTTGGACCTAAAAATCTGACCTAGTGGAACCATTAGATCAACACCAACTGCCAATGTTTGATGGGACCACAGTCAATCCAAAGGTCATAATGAATTAGATCAATAAATTAGGTCCCAATAGCATTGCTCTTTATATTAGTGCAATAATAAGAAATAGAAAACAAAATCCAAAAAAGTACAAAGGGCCATATTAGCACTTACTAGCATACTTTAATGCTTATATCTACAAACACTGGTATTCATTGGCACGTACGAACAAATACAAGCCACATAACATAGTCAGCATACCAATTGTGAAGCAAATGACAGTTCATTTGACTAGCTTTCGTATAACTGTGCATCAAACTTATCTCTTTGACCACAATCAGTTATGTTATACAATTGCACCATACAATCAAATCACTTCCCTTAAGAAACTAAAGAGCCAAAGGACAGTGCCTGTAAACAAACAGGAGACAAAAGTAATTTTTCACTATTCCACCAGCTGAATCTATGTTTCGTTGCTGACGAAAAAAAAAAAAAGGGACACATAGCCAACAAGCATTAACCGAAACACACAAGAACTTATTGGATTTGTAGCAATTCATTTTTGACTTCAAGTACACTTCTGAATCCGTTCCTTAATATTAGCATCACTTGCAATTCTTCACATATAACGCCACTTGTACATTAATATAATCAAATGGGAAAAACAACCCAAAAAATTCCATAACGTTTCGCCACCTTAGCTCCATAATATACCCAAAAGTAGTACAATAGTATGAAAACACTGAACAATTAATAGCATGATACCCAAAAACACAAATAAGACAAATAATATTTAAATGAAAACATCGTAAAAGAAAATCCAAATGATTCATACCATATATATGTAGAGAGAGAGAGAGAGAGAGAGAGAGAATACCGATCCAGAGCGACACAAGTAGACATTATCGGTCAACTGGGTGATCTTGTCCGATGCCCTATTCGCAACATACATTCCTATCAAAAAGAGACGATGTAAAAACCTAAAAAATTTCCCTTTTCATTTTTCCAGTGTTTTCTCGGGAAACAAACAGATGGTATAACCTAACAGAGATTGGGATCTGAGGAGATATAAAAATCTACATACCGGTGCTGGTACGGGAATCGGCGCCGAGGACGACGCCGCCGTTGTAAGTGACACCGATGATGGTGGTTCCCATCGAATGGGGTGAGTTCAGATCGCCAACGTTCACGTCCATTGTGTGCGTGTGCGTGTGCGTGCGTGCCCGTGCGAGAGAGAGTTTCGTCCGGCGAGGAGAGAGAGTTTCTTGTTGGAAAAGAATGGAAATCGCACCAGTCCCTTTGGTAAGCCGTAAGTGCATTATTTATCTAAACAAAATAGGCAAATTCTCACGAAAATTCGTTTGGATTTTTTTTTTTTCCTTTATTTGCTGTGAAATTTGTAGAAAGTCGAATTGAAAACAGCTGTTGCCCAAGATTAAAAAAAAAAAACACTGGAAAAATCACTAATTAAGTTCTATCATATTATCTAAGGACAATTAAGTCTTATTTTTTTAATTTTATGGATGTCTAAGGGACGGGTTAGTCCATGAGACCCGTTATTCGGTTCGAAATCTGATAAATCTGATAACTGTCCATCTGAACCCGAGCCTAATATCCTTCAAGAGAAGGCTTGGTCTGCCCCCAAGCTATTACTCGACCCAAAACTCAACCCATTAGCCCACCCGCAAAAATCCGTTAAAACCCGACCCAAGAACCCGTCCGTCCATCCACTTTGTTTGAAAAAAAAATTGACCATTAAAAATTAAGTGACATATTCCTCTCAAAAATATATATATAATTTATGGTACATTTGGTAACGTTTCTTTTTATGTTTTTTTTTTTTAAAAATAAAATTAATTTTTGTTTTTTCTATGATAAAAATCAAAAATATAAAACATGTTTGATAGTCATTTATATTTAAAAAATTATAAAAACAAAAATAAAAAATATGTTTTGTATTACAATAGTGTTTCCATAGTTCATTGTGGTTATTTTAATTAATTTTTTAATTACAAATACATCTCCACCCAAATCACCGAAAACCCACCCCACCCAGCCACCATCTTCTCCACCATTTCAAAACCCACCACCCAACCCATCTGTTTGGCCACCATCAATACCACTAAAAACCCACCACCACCACCCCTATTTATCCATCACCAAACCACCGAAAACTCGCAATCCAACCCACCACCAACACCACTAAAATCCCACCACCCAACCCACTCAAAACCCACCACCACCAGCCCCGACGACCCAGTTGCAGCAGCTTGAAAATCCAGTTGTTGTAGCCCCAAAACCCACCACACAACCCACCCAAAACCATCACCAATACTAGTCCACCACCACCAATACTAGTCCACCACCACCGATACACGCACACAAAGAAAACCCAGCTGTTGCAGCCCCGAAACCCACCACTCAACCCACCCAAAACCATGACCAATTCTAGTCCACCACCTCCGATACACGCACACAGAGAAAACTCAGCTGCAGCAGCCTCGAAACCCACCACCCAACCCACCAATACCAGTCCACCACCACCAATGCACACACAGAGAAAACCCAACTGCAGCAGCCTTGAAACCCACCACACAACCCACCTAAAACAACCACCAATATTAGTCCACCACCACCAATAAACACACAAAGATGCATATACAAACATAGATTGGGATCCCACAAAGCTGCGAACTTCGCCATAGTCGCAAACCCACAGACATGAGAGAGAGATAGAGATAGAGATAGAAGGGGGATGGAGCTTTATTTTTGCTTTTTATAGGTGCCACAAAAATGTCCTATTTTTTTCTTCTACTGAAAGTCGAAGGCTAGACCTCATTAAAGACCTCCTTGAGCCCGCATGTTTTCGTTTTTCTATGTTTTCAAAACCATCATTTTCCTTGTTTTCAATATTCACCCTTATTTTCAAAACAACTTGACTTAAATATTAAGTTAAGTAATATATAGGGAATTATTCATTATTTACATTTTGTCCATATTGACTTCACTTTTAATTCAAAATTTTAATTTATAAAAATACTAAGTTGAAAATTTTTACATGAAGATTTATATATATAAAAAAATGAGTGACGGGTCAGGTTGCGGGTAGTCTACCCCTATTCGAAGCCCGGCCCCTCCTGCCCAAGAACTCACCTAGGTAAGGGCTTGAGTCTATCCTACCTAGACCCAAAATTTCACGGGCCTAGCCCGGCCCAGCCCATAGACACCCCTATGAATCAACTCCATCAATAATATATTTTATTTTCAATTTTGTCATTCCCATCAACACAACAATTATATTTTTATCAATAATATTTGTTATTAGTGTCCCAAAACAATTTTTTTTCTAATTAATGCATAACACCCAAAACACGTAATTAAAGACTTATGGAAATGATAAATCATATAACTTTATCTTTTTTTTATATTTAACTTTTTTAAGTATATGATTTTCTACTCACCTAACTATTAAATCTCAACCATAAAGACATATAAATATAGATTTTGAAAATAAAAACTAATATATGAATACAATCATCGAGAAAAGCTCATCTACTTATATTTTTTTTTACTTCTCTTTCTAAATTTTGAATTAATTAGAAAATAATTACTATTTTATGGCATTAAAAAAAATTCAAGCATCTGAAGCTACAACATTGTATTTAAGAGAGAGAATAAAAATATTTTTGTATATTATGACTTTTATACTATGTATGATTCACTCACATATGAACTCTTATTTGTCAATATGATGTATGTGTTTAATAATTAAAAGTATAACTTACTTGGATTTTAATTTAAGATACAAAAATCATATTCTAATAAATAAAATCAAATATAAAATTATAAACATAAATGTAATTTGTGAGTTCGTGGAGGATAAATTTGGAACAAAATACACTATTAATGGAGTTTAGGACTTGTTGGTAATAAATTATCAAAAGTATGACTTAATTGTTCTAAAGTAAATATGATAAGACTTAATGATTATTTTAGAAAAAAAAAAAGGTCTTATTGATAATTTTTCCAAAAGAAAAAGTTAAGTCATAAATGTCACGCCCTTAGTCACATAATTGGTGTGAATAAGTCATAAATGGACCACACATGCTCCATCGCTCGAAATTCGAATTCACGAATTGAGAGCAAATTTGGTATAAATTCGCGATTTTACTCCACTAAATTCGCAAACTCAAAATTTTAAACTCTTTTCTAAGTGAAAAGCCCAAAATTTTACACTGGGTCAGCCCATATATGTAAAAGGTTGCCTTCCTTTTGCTTTCCGACTAAGGACGCCCAAGTATAGCAGTTGTGAGAATGAAAGTGCCTTCACCTTCTCATGCCTACTCAATGTGGGATGTTGTACAACAAGTCAAATGTCTTCCAAAGGCTCGTGTTATTCCCAGCCTTTTGTTTAAACATTTATTTTTTATGAAAATTAATAGTTAAATAAATTTAAATAATTTATTATATATTTGTGTATAAAATTTATTGTTTTATTTTTTTTATTAACTTTTATATCTATACTACTTTAAAATATCAACATATTTGAATTTTTTTTTTCACCCACCACTAATACAACTATACCATCCTTATCCTCAAGAATTAATATCACACTAAACTTAATCATCACCTCCAATTACTTCTCACCGTTAGTGTCTCTCTCTTTCCTTGTCCCTTCCTATACTTATCTCTCATTTGCATCAATTACAATACGGTTTCTTGTATTTTAATTTTTTTTCTCACAATAAGAGTAGAAGAAAACCAACACCACTATTGTCACACCACTTCATCTTCCATGGTACCAGAAACCTACTCATTCATGCACAAAGTCATTGTCATCGAAGATGATTTCGATCCAAAAATTCTAAGTGAGCTTTCAAAACTTTTTTGCCCTTTTAGTTACCTGATATTAATATTTTTGTGTGGTTTGAATCTGACAGAAATTGTTTGTGATTCCAGTGATATCAAAGGGATTACAACCACGTTGCAGCTAGAGCTCCAAAGTGTGGTAAGAAGAAGACCGAACATAAAAAACAAAGTCCTCTTCGTGGCAATGTTCAGTTCATGTACCCATTGGTTGATTTAATTTTTTATTTGTGATCAAGTTTCTAGTTTTTTTTTTCTTATTTTGGGGTTTGGTTTCCCTAAGGGTCTTGTCGAAATTGTATGTGGTGATCCTTCTTTGAATTGGATTTTGAATTTAATTATTTGGATGTTGGTTATCTATATGTATGATTAAGTTGGTTGAACATCTATGTGTCCTATAAAAATCAAATTAATGATGATAACTTGACCTTTTTTATTTGTTTATCTTTTCTATCTTGTTTAGTTTACCCTTTTTTTTTTTTTAACAATTTTTATAATTATTTTAAGAGTTCTTGAAAATTTTGCGTTGGTTGCCCCCCCAAATAATAAAAATGTCATGAATAGTTCCAAGTCATTTCTTGGACTTAATACTTAGTTACCAAACAAATATATATGCGTATGAATTCTTGCCTTCAAAAAAACTATTAATAATTTTGAAAGTGATTAACAAACATCTTTGTAAATCTAATGCTAAACTCTTACTATTACTTAGTTAGATAAATGCAACATATCCTGTCCTTTATCTTGTTTAAAACTCATAAGTTTTTTTTATGCGGCATACATCCAATAAATATAGATTATCATCCATAAATTTTCGTCACCTAAATGTTGTGAATTATCCTTTAGGTAAAAAAAAATATATTGCGAAATATTTTACTTTGTTAACTCATATCAGTTTGTCAACAAAAGTATACATCACCAATCACTTTCAACACCTATACTACCAGTTATGGATAGTCCTAATCAAGCGATGCAGTAAGAAATCATCTCCTATTAGCTTTATCCAATATTTTGTGACTCTTCCTCTAAAACAATAAGGGAAATAGAAAGGAAGGCAGGGTGAAGAGGTATTTTTTTTGATTATCCGATAATAATAAAATTCAAGTGACAATGCAATTTTATTACTTAGTGAATGTCTCAAACTTCCAAATAAACAAATATTTGATAATTTTTATAATAATTATATACAATAATTTATATTCAAAATAATTCATGTGCAACGCACGTTTGTATCAACTAGTATGTAAATATGTATGTATGTATGTATGTATATAATAAAGTGCTCTCAAGGTGCTCCCGCTCTAAACTTCTTTTAAATTTTTTTCGCTTTTGCGTTACTACCCTTGCTCTTGCTCCCGCCTCCGCTCCCACCGATTAACCCTAAAAAGAGCGTAAATAAATTAAGGTTTAGGGTTAATTATATGCTTTAATTGATTTAAAGTGCTTAATTGAGATTATATTATGATTAATGTTTGAATTATATATTTTGTAGGGTTTCATACGTAATTAAGAAAATTTGGAGGGTTAAAGCGCGAAAGAAGAATAAAAGGAGAGAAACTAAAACAATTTTAGCAAAAAGCTCACCATTCGGATGGTGGTTCAACAGTGGCTAAAGTCAAATAAGTCAACAAATGCCTTAACCGCCTCATGTCCTTCTTTTCTCCCATTGGTCCGTTGATGCAGCAAAGCCTTTGATTGGCTAATTTGGGTGTTTGCCGCCTTGACCCTTTATCGGAGCCTATAAATAGGCGTGTTCGGAGTCATTTTGAGAGAGATCTTCCACCTTTGGCAAGCTAGAGTCCGAGAGAAAATACCCTACCCTAAACACTCATAGCTAAAAATTATCTTCTTCTACATTTCTTTGTATTCCTTTTTACTTGGAGGGTTGAATCTCTCTCACTTTTTCGCCCTAGTCGATAATAAGAGTGAGAGTGTTTCAACTATTTGTAACACTCCAAAACACACTCTGGACGGCATTACATTCTAAAACATTCATATCATGAGAGCACTAATATAATTCCTTAAGAAACGAAACTTCATTTGTCATCCACAAATATTTACAAAGTGATCCAAAAGAATAAGCCCAAATTATGGCTATTACATCTCAAAAATTAATTAAAGTAGCACAGCGGAATAAACAGAAGAAACTAGACTACACAATGTTCCAAAAGAATGTCCTAGTCTAGTACAAAAGGAAAGGAGGTCGCTCTATGCGTCCACCTCGGGATCCACACTCCCGTCAAGTGGAGTCTCCCAAGTAGCGGGCTCCTCAACCCTTACGTCCTTCTCAAGCAAGTAATCTGAAAAATGTTAGCGGTAGGGGGGTGAGCATGAAGCTCTGTAGAAAAATTCTCTCAAACTCATACAAGGTTTAGAAAAACATTTAAAACGGCCGGTCTCATTTCACAAATAGCATATATAATATTTGAAGTAAAACCATGACATTTTACAACGGATCTCAAGTTTAAGTAGCAATAGTACTAGAAATGAACAATAATAACCAATTCTAATAAACATCCATTTTCAAAAGATAAACCATTTCCCACACCTTATATAATATTGTCCTCCATGGCATGAGCATCCTTATAAGGAACCTCTCACTTCCAAGGTTTGGTTTCTCAAGCATCCTTATAAGGAACCTCTTGAGGAAAATCACATACTGTCCTCTTTTGGCATGAGCATCCTTATAAGGAACCTCTCACCCTCAAGACTTGGTTTCTCAAGCATCCTTATAAGGAACCTCTTGAGGGAAATCACATACTGTCCTCTTTTGGCATGAGCATTCTTATAAGGAACCTCTCACCCTCAAGGCTTGGTTTCTCAAGCATCCTTATAAGAAACCTCTTGAGGGAAATCACATACTGTCCTCTTTTGGCATGAGCATCCTTATAAGGAACCTCTCACCCTCAAGACTTGATTTCTCAAGCATCCTTATAAGGAACCTCTTGAGGGAGATCACATACTGTCCTCTTTTGGCATGAGCATCCTTATAAGGAACCTCTCACCCTCAAGGCTTGGTTTCTCAAGCATCCTTTATAAGGAACCTCTTGAGGGAAATCATATACTGTCCTCTTTTGGCATGAGCATCCTTATAAGGAACCTCTCACCCTCAAGGCATCACAAACAACCCAACCAAGCATACAATTCCAATATTTTTATCAATTTACAAGCATCTATCCAACATCCCCAAAATATATCATGTAACAATTCTCCAACCAACCAAGAAAATACATGAGATCACAATAGCATCATTTTTCTACCCAACACAACAACTACGATTTTCGAAGTTCATAATGAAGAAAGCATTTAAGAAGAAATACATCACTCTCCCAAAAACTATTGTTTTAAAACTAGAAAAGAGATTTCATGGGTATTAAACCCTAACTTTGTTCAAAATATGTAATCTTTGCCAAAAAGCCTAAGAGATGATGATTTCATAGCATATATATATCATTGATAACCAAAACATACATATATAAATATCCTAGCCTCAATGTAAGAGAGTGAGAGAAAACCCCTACCTTCTTCTTCCTATATGTTCTTGAAAACTTGAAGTTTTGATCTTCTTCAAGGTTCAAATCCTCCTTTGATCTTGTGTTTTCCCTTTCTTTCCTCCTCTCTAAGTCTTCCTAGGGTTTGAAATGTTGAAATGGGACTAATGGAGATGTCTTTATGTATTTATAGTGGAATAAATGACCTCCTGTGTGCGATTCTGAAGTTCAGAATTCGTAACTCATGTTCGAACGTCATTGACGTTCGAACGTCACTAGTGCAAATTATTGATTCACGTTCGAACGTCACTTTGGCTTTCGAACGTTGGTTGCTCCCAGTACTTTTTCATTTCCATCAGAGCTCTGCGGACACCAAAGTACTGGGACTCCCTCACGTTCGAACGTCGATTCACGTTCGAACGTCATCCCAGTTTCTGCTGAAATTTCCAGTGAAGTTTTGGCCTATTTAGAGATTGATTTGGAAAATTTTTGTGAAATACGCTTTTGTAACCCTGAAAGTATACTATCTACTGTCAAAATTTCAGAGCCAACGGACATTAGAATAAAAAGTTATGATCAAAATACTAGGAAGTGTCCAAAATCCTTTCTACCCAAGTTTTCTCTTAAATGTGTCTTTACTCTAAAATACTTCCTAACTTCCAATACACCTCATATTACCTCTCCCAAGGTTGTTCGACCTTCCGGATTCAATGGACACCTTATTTGGACCTAAAAATATTTAGAAATTCATCTAATCACCCTTTCCAAGTTTAAATGTCTTGGAAACTCCAACTTCCCAATCAATATGCATCTGTAAACCCCCACATGCTTATATTAATATAGTAATGTACTTATTTAGTGATTCTTATATATGTAATGACGTAAAAATAAAATAAACATTGCATATGAACAGTGCACGTGAACAGTGCACTAGCTGCAACTTCAAGCCCAATTTCGACCTTGATACAGTCAATATCTCTCAAAACTCAAAACATGGAAGTTGTAGAACTCTTTCTTAGCGTTCCATATCATCTTGAATCACCTCAATCGGAGCTCAGATGAGAGAGTTATACCCAGATAACGAAGCGATGTCGAAACAGTCCGGCAGACTACCTTTCACCAATTTGATCATAACTCTTTGTTGGAAAGTCCAAATTGCGCACCGTTATTTTTGTTAGAACCCTAACTTGTATATATTTCCAACCATATAGGTCACACATACTAGAAATACCTGAGTCAAATCAATTTATTCTCCGAAGTTGACCAAAAATCTACACTTGGGTTGTAATTTTAATATTCGAGTGTAAATTTATTTTAGTTTTAAAATAAATCATAAAAATAAATATTTTTAGGTTAAAATAACATTAGAAATGAATCCGGAACGTCGAAAAATCTTAGGGTAGTCATATGGATCAAATTGGAGATTCTTAGTGGCAAAATCGTAATTTTGGAGAAAAACTCAAATTGCAGCCCAGTGAACAGTAAAAATTGGGGCTGCTATGTTTAAAACACCATTTTTCAGTCCATTTTCTCCCATCCTTTCACTCCACTCTCACCTCCAACTTGTTAGAACCCTAGGGGAAGAGAAAGGGAAGAAGAAAAGGGGCAAAAAGAGTCTCTAAAGCTTGGGCTTTTGTTTGGACTTTGGTTTGATTTCAAGGTAGGGGATTCTTCTCAAACTCTTTCATTGAGGATTAGGGTATTATATATGTATGTTTTCAATATTCTTGAGAGTATATGATAAATAGATATGAGTTCTTGGATTCTTTGTTATTGAAACATAGATTTTGAACAAAATGCATGATTGGGTTCAAGAGACATTGTTCTTGAGTTCCCAAAATCTTAGTTTTGTTAAATACATGTTTGGGTTATGAAAAATACATGAATTCATGATTTCTAAATGCCTATTGTTGACTAAATCATGTTTTAATCTAATCCTTGTTATTATTCCAAGAAATTATGTTTGGTTTGGAAAAACTCTAGAATTTTGATATCAAGGTTGTGAAGGTTTATTGATATGATCTCTTGCATATTTTAAATTCTTTAGTATTGTAGTATATTGAGAATGGTACACTTGTGACTCTTGAATTATAAATGAGGAATTGTGGATTTTGTATATATTGGAAATTGTTTATGAATGGAGAATATCTTGGTTTCCTCATTGTATGGTTGTTGTGAGGGACTTGGATTGCCATCGAGAGATGCCGTAGAGTGTTAGAGGTTAGTCTATCCCAGTGAGGGGTGAGATGGTTTCCTAACACTTGTAGTGGTTTGTCATTTGGTAATGCGACCACTATCGTTCACTGGAGTTCGAACAAGGGATTGTATACTTTTCCTAGGAAGGGACTCGTCATTGCCATTGGGATGGTAGACGCCCTTTCCTATAGTGCTTGTGATTATGATGTAAATAGGTGGACTAGGTATAATCGTTGGGTAGATTCATGAGAAGCAATCAACATACATGGTACGGGGATGAACCAAAATATATATATAGAGAATGATGGTTGAATTGTCTTGGTCGGTGCATTGGTATGGGACAATGCATCGGAAGACGCCCTTCATAAATGGTATAATGTTATGCAATTTACATTAACTTGTCACTAGATCATGATTACAGCTTAAACTGGAGATCTACTTAAAATGTCATGTTTTACTTGAAATGATATATATGTTATTTGTAAAATGAGACCGACCGTTTTATATACTTTTCTAAACCTTGTTTGGGATTGGGAGGATTTTTCTACAGAGTTTCGTGCTGAATATTTTCAGATTTTACTCTAGAGGAGGAGCTCGATGCTCATGCGCCGGGCCAAGGAGAAGCTTCCTTAGAGGGATACGTGGATCCCGAGTGGGACATATAGAGATGTCATTTATTTTTGTACTAGACTTGATAAATTATTTTGGAAGTCATGTAAAGTCTAGTATTTTGTATTCCGCTGCGTTATCTTAGTTCAATTCATTTGGAAATGTAAAGGCCATTGTTGGACATATTCTTTTGATATTGTGGCCATGGCTTGGCTTATTATTTTGGAGAATGTTATTGTGAATATTACATGTGGTGAATGGAAAATATTTTGGGGCAAAGTTGTAGAGATTTGAGGGATAAATGGACCCGGTGTGGTCGATGTATTATAAATGCACAGGTTGTGTTTTGGGTAGAGCTCCCCGAACAAAGGAGGCTCTGCCCAAATTTCGTGAAAATTAAGGACCCCCGGTTATTTATGAATTTTTATTTGTGCTCTCACGTTATAAATGGTTGTAGAATGTATTGCCGTCCAGGGTGGTATTTGGGACGTTACAGCATCTCTAGCATTTCTCCTACTATTACAATCTATATAGTTCATTCTTATATCATTCCACATATCCACATTTTTACAACAATTATTTACTATATATCTATATACATATATATAAAAGAAAATGCGAGGTGTTACACTATTTCTTGGGGAAAGATTCTTTGAGTTTATTTTGCATTTGCGTTGTATTTTAATGGGATTGCCTTGCCCTTCTTACCCGTCTATAGCAATGAAGTGTGAGTAGTCTATTTATATTCTTTAGTAAAGGCTGAAAACATGTGTAATATTGTTTGTATTATGTAAATGTCGATGTTTACCTATGCTTTAGTGATTATACCTCCCTTAAATGATGGATGGTTTTCATTTATGTTTGGTATCGTATTACTATATGCTCATGGTTACGAGTACCTAGCTAAACTTATTGGTATATACAATTTCATATATACACTATTATATACTTCATGCATGATTCAATGACGCACGTAGTTAGGATTTATGTAATAATCGGGAGATTGGTTATAGACAGGTTAAGTCATGTCATAACTAATGCTTTTGATTCAATACATAAACTGGAACTCCATTTTCATTGAATCATGAACCTGCAGATCGATTAGTTATAGTAAATCTTTTGAATGGTTCACCTTCAGGTTTATTAAGGTTAATTGGTTGTTGCACGGTGCATAGACCTCCGGGTAACTTAACAGTTGTTATGATATGATGCACCTTATACATCAAACCAACCGGTTAACTTTCTAGTAATATGAGAGTTAATTGTTGTAAGGTGGCATTTTCATAATCAAACAATAAGATGCATGTTGTCCCCGAACTAAAGAGTAGTCTTTTTTACTTGTTGTAATATAAAGTTTAGTTTAAGTATTTTTCTATCAGTTCTAAGTTCACATCACAAGCTGTTGTAATGCATACTACGCGCACGACAATCTTACCTTTTCTATTTTGAGTTCCAATAGATAACTCGAAGTGAATTCGACCTCGGACTTAACCGAGTAATACTACAACTTGACCACTTATACTTGGGTGTATGATTAAGATCAAGTCAAGCTTTTGGCACCATTGTCGGGGAGTTACGATAGTTTGAAAAAGAATAGGGAAGTTGTTTAGTCTGTGTTATATGTGTATATAATGTTTGTTTTATTTTTATTCTTTATGTTTGTTAAGTCATCAATAGGGTCTATAAATCAGTCTAGTCCTTCATCTTCACCTTCTTCATCATCACAAGCATCTTCAGACTTTTTTGAATTAAGCATGTCTAATAATAATTGAAGAGAACAAGAGGTGGTTCAAAATGTTAGACCTTTGAGAGATTATTTGCTCCTACTCGCACTAGTGTTCCCTCATATTTTGTTTTTCCCCACAAATGCTCCAAATTTTAATATCAAAGTAGAAACTGAATTTTAAAGGCTCAATCCATTCCAAGTTGGCAAGTCTTACAAACTGAATTCTTTAAGAAATTCTTCCCTGTACATCACACCAATGCATTGAGACTTCAAATCATGAATTTTTGTGTGAAAGAGGGAGAAACTTTTTATCAATGTTGGGAGAGATTTAAAGATCTTCTCCAAACTTGCCCACATTATGCATTTGAGAGGTGGAACCTAGTTGGTTTCTTTTCTGATGCTCTTCCCTCTACATTGCGTTAGTCTGCAGAAATGATGGCTTAAGGAGAATTCATGGAAAATAATAGGCATTTGAGTTCTTTGATACAATTTCTGAGAGTTGCCAAATATGAGACTCGATCTCACCAAATATTGTTGAAACTAAGTCATCCACATCCCAAGAGGGGAAATATGTGTTAAAACAAGATGATGACCTGAGGGTCAGAATGACTACTCTGTCTCAAAAGTTGGAAGCTCTAGAGATGAAAAAAGTCAATGAAGTTTCTATTGTGTCTTCTACTAACTAGTTGTGTAGAATTTGTACTTTTTTAGGACATCACACGTGGGAGTGTCTCACCATTCCAACATTTAAGGAAGTCTTGATAGAACAATCCAATACTATTTCCAACTTTAACAAACCCTATTACAATCTATGTTTTGAAACTTACAACCCAGGGTGGCAGAATCTCCCAAATTTCAGTTGGAGAAACATACAACTTATTAGTCAACAACTAGGTCCACCTCCACCACAACCTTAGACTCAGCAGTCATATCAATCTTATCAACCCCCACATAAAAGAAGTTTGGAAGATACCATGAATCAGTTCATTCAAAGTCAAATGAAGTTCAATACATAGTCCACTCATACATTCGATGATTTCAAAACTTAAACATCACAAAATATCAAGGATATTAAGAGTAATCTAGCCAAGTTAACCTAATCTTGGAGCACAACAAAGAAGGGAAAATTTTCATCTCAACCTAAACCTCCACAAGGTCAAAACCAGGCTAATGTCGTGTCCTCTGAACTTTCTCCTAGCCAAGTCCAAACAATTATCACATTGAAGAGTGGTAAAGTGATTGACAAGACCATCAAAGCCAAAACTCTTGAGCCAGTAGCTGAGTCAATCCCTGTTAATGAGACAATTGAGTCTGAACCAATAGTTCAATAGGAAACAGAGTTGCCTGACGAAAAAGACAAATCAAATCATGTTCCTTAACCTTTTTCTCAACGAGTTAAGAAACCTCAACCATTAGACAATTATACTGAAATCTTTGTGTTGTTTAAGCAAGTGAAGGTTAACATCCCCCCGTTGGATGCAATCAAGCAAGTGTCATTGTATGTCAAGTTTTTGAAAGACTTTTGCATAATAAAATAAAAGGATCAATGTACAGAAAAGAACATTTTTGACTGAATAGGCTAGTGCTATCATTCAACACAAAGCCCCTCTAAAGTACAATGATCTTGGAAGTCATACGGTTTCATGCATAATTGAAAACTTCAGAATTGAGCAAGCCTTGCTTGATCTGTGAGCTAATGTCAATTTACTCCCATATACAGTCTATGAGTAGTCAGGGTTGGGAGAGTTGAAACCCACAAATGTCACATTGTAGTTGGCTGACCGTTCTATGAAAATTCACAAGGAGTTATTGAGGATGTGCTTGTTCAAGTTGATAAGTTTTATGTCCTAGTGCATTTTATTGTTTTGGATACTCAGCCAGTTTTACATGTCTCTACATAAATTCCTGTCATTTTGGCATGTCCATTCTTAGCTAAATCAAATACATTAATTAATTGTAGGAATGAAATCATGAAAATTTAATTTGGAAATATGACATTGGAATTGAATGTATTTGATATTACTAAGCAACCCAGGGAGGAGGAAGAGTTGCAAGAAGTAAATTGTATTGAGTCATTAACTCAGAATCTGTTTGAAAATGCTTGTAATAAAAAGGAGTCATATAATGTCGATTCTATTGTAGATATGTCCGCTGTTGAAACATGGATTCCAAAATTTGAAGAGTTATTACCCAATGAAATAAAGTCTGTTAAGTCCAGTGTCGTGACTCACAAGCTAGAGTTGAAACCTCTCCCGACTGAATTGAAATATGTCTTCGTAGGAGAGGATAAAATTTATCCAGTGGTAACATTTTCAAAATTGTCAGAATTTTAGGAAATACAGTTGATAAAAGTCATCAAAAATCATGAAAGTGTAATTGGCTGAACTATAGCCAATATTAAGGGAATAAGTCCTATTCTCTGTACTCATTATATATATTTGGAAGAAGATTCTAAACCCTTTAGACAGCTGCAACGTAGATTAAATCCACATCTTAAGGAAGTCGTTTGGGCTGAAGTGCTTAAACTATTAGATGCTGATATTATATATCCTATATTTGATAGTAAATGAGTCGCCCTACACAAGTAGTACCCAAAAAGTCTAGTGTCACGATGGTGAGAAATCAAGAAAATAAATTGGTCTGTATACGTACAGTCACTAGCTGGCATATGTGTATTGACTATCGAAAATTAAATTCTCTTACAAGAAAAGACCATTTTCCTCTACCTTTTCTAGACCAAGTTTTGTAAAAGATAGTTGGACATGCATTTTATTGTTTTTTGGATGGGTACTCTGGCTACAACCAAATTGAAATAGTAATTGATGACTAGGAGAAAACTACTTTTACATGTCATTTTGGTACTTTTTCTTACACAAGAATGCTATTTGGATTGTGTAATGCTCCAGCTACTTTTCAGCATTGTATGTTGAATATTGTCAGTGACATGGTGGAGCGATTTTTAAAAGTTTTATAGATGATTTTTTCGTGTATGGTGATTCATTTGAATTGTGTCTAGTGAATCTTGAAAATGTCCTTACTTGGTGTGAAGAGGCAAATTTTATTTTAAATTGGGAGAAATGTCATTTCATAGCTATATAATGCATTGTTTTAGGTCATGTTATTTCTGCTAAGAAAATTAAAGTTGATAAGTCAAAGATTGATTTGATAGCTAATCTCCCTCCACCAAAGACTATAAAAGATGTTCGGTCCTTTCTAGGTCATGCAGGATTCTATAGAAGATTCATTAAAGATTTTAATTCGATATCTAGACTAATAATTTGTAATGTTCTATGTCAAAATGTACCTTTGATTGGAATGAAGCATGCCCATTAACATTTGATATACTTAAGAGCATGCTTATTTCTGCACTAATTATGCAACCTCTTGATTAGTCCTTACCTTTTGAATTGTGTGATGCTAGTGATTATGCTGTAGGAGCTGTTTTAGGACAAATGAAAGATAAGTGATCTTATGTGATTTACTACGCTAGCAAAACTGTAAATGATGCTAGACAAATTATTCTACCACAGAAAAAAAATTGTTTGCTGTAGTATTTGCTTTAGATAAATTCAGATAATATTTAGCTGGATCCTCAATTGTTGTGTTTACTGATCATGCAGCCTTAAAGTACTTGCTTACAAAGAAGGATGCTAATCCACGTCTCCTACGATAGATATTGTTACTTCAAGAATTTGATCTTATTATTAAAGACAAGAAGAGAGTTGAAAATGTGGTAGCTGATCATCTATCAAGGCTGAATTATGATACAAAAGAGGAGTCAGTACCGATCAATGAAACTTTTCCTGATGAGCAATTGTTTGCAATAATAGAGGTACCATGGTATGTATGTAACAACCCGCATTTTCTTTTATATATGTATATAGATATATAGTAAATAATTGTAGTAAAAATGTGGATATGTGTAATAATGTAAGAATGAACTATATAGGTTGTAATAGTAGGAGAAATACTAGAGATGCATATTAATTGGGAATTTTGAGTTTCAAAGACGTTTAAACTTGGAAAGGGTGATTAGATGAATTTCTAAATATTTTTAGGCCAAAATAAGGTGTCCATTGAATCCGGAAGGTCGAACAACCTTGGGAGAGGTAATATGAGGTGTATTGGAAGTTAGGAAGATTTTCGGAATGAAAGCACATTTAAGAGAAAACTTGGGTAGAAAGGACTTTGGATACTTCCTAGTATTTTGATCATAACTCTTTATCCTGATTTCCAATTGATCCAAAATTTTGACAGTAGATAGTAGACATCTAGGGCTACAAAGGTGTATTTCAAGAAAAATTTCCAAATCAATCTCTAAATAGGCCAAAACTTCACTGGAAGTTTCAGCAAAAATAGGAATTCCGTCCGAACGAGAAATGACGTTCGAACGTGAATCGACGTTCGAACGTGAATAAACGTTTGAACGAAAGTGCGTTCCAGTACTCTTGTCTGATGGAAAAACCAAAGTACTGAGAGCAACAACCGTTCGAACGCCAATGACATTCAAACGCCAATGACGAATTCTGAACTTCAAAATCGCGCACAGAAGGTCATTTCTTCGACTATAAATACTTAAGGACACCCCCATTAGCCCCATTTCAACATTTCAAACCCTAGGAAGACTTAGAGAGGAGGAAAGAAGGGGAAAACACAAGATCAAAGGAGGATTTGCAACTTGAAGAAGATCAAAATTTCAAGTTTTCAAGAACACATAGGAAAAAGAAAGGTAGGGGTTTTCTCTCACTCTCTTACATTGAGGTTAGGGTATTTATATATGTATGTTTTGGCTATCAATGGTATATATATGCTATGTAATCATCCTCTCTTGACAAAGATTACATGTTTTACACAAAGTTAGGGTGGTATACCCATGAAATCCCTCTTTTGTTTGAAAAACCCTAGTTTTCAAGAGTGATGAGTTTTCCTTTTGAACTCTTCCTTTATTCTTGATTTCAAAACTGTAGTGTTTCATATTGAACAACAAAATGGTATTTATGAGGATCTCTTGTAAATTTTCTTATATTGCTCTTTGTACAACAACTTGAGAAAATTGGGGGTTTTTAAGATATACTTGTAAATTGTGAAATTGGGTTTGGTATTGTATCTCTTATGAGTGTGGGATGACCATGGGTGGCCTTTGACGAGATATCATAGAGTGGGTAGACGTGTTGCTTGCTCCGTGTGGGTGGACATTTCTCCTACCACTCGTAGTGGGGTTAGTGCTTTGGTAAGACTAAACCGCTATTGCTCACGGGTGCCGTGTAAGAGGGTTAGTATACTAATACCTGGGTTGGATACGTCACTGCCATTGGTGTGGCATACGCCCTTCCTAAAGGATGGATATCTTTGATAAGATTTGTGTGGGTGTGTGTGGGTTAGATATTACTCAATGTGTTGATTCATGGGGTGTGCCTTACATCATGTTTGAGATACATATACATATTGATGGATTGTTGCATTATTGTGGAAAATGGTTTCCTACAAGGACTTGTGGGAGTATGGGATTCCACAAGGTCTTGTGGGAAAATGGTTTATATTTTGGAAAATGGATATGTATTAGATCTTGGTTTCTTTTACTGTTTATTTAAATTACTGTTGTTACTTAAACTTGAGATCCATTCTAAAATGTCCCTGTTTTACTTCAAAGATTATATATGTTATTTGTGAAATGAGACCGGCCATTTTATATGTTTTTATAAACCTTGTTCGAGTTTGGGAGGAATGTTGCTACAGAGCTTAGTGCTCACCCCCTACAGTTAAACATTTTCAGATTTGGTGCTAGAGGAGAATCTCGGAGTTGACGAGCCGGGGTATTGGGAGGCCCCACCCGAGGGAAATCTAAATCTCGAAGTGGACCTGTAGGGACATAGCTTCTTTTGTACTAGACTTGAGAATTTATTTTCAAATCATGTGAAGTTTAGTTATCTTTTGTTATTCCGCTGCTAAGTTACGTTTGATCCTTTGAGATGTAAATGCCATAGCTTGGCTTATTCTTTTGGGATGATATTGTAAATTCTATGGATGATGAATGGAAAATTTTTCTTATTGATGGAATTATATTAGTGCTCTCATGATATGAATGTTTTAGAATGTAATGCCGTCCAGGGTGTGTTTTGGGGTGTTACAATGTAGATATAGCTAACTATTTGGTCATAGGTACCATTCCTTTTCACTATACCTTGACCGATAAATAGAAATTTTTAAGAGAGATACGCAATATCTTTTGGGAAGATCCCTATGTATTCAAATATTGTAAGGACCAGATAATAAGGCATTGTGTACCCAATCATGAAATAGGTTAGGTTATTTCCTTTTTCCATTTTGAAGCTTATGGTGGACACTTTTCCTCTAAGAAAACTGCTGCTAAAATTTTGCAATGTGGATTTTATTTTTTGTCTAAATTGTGATCGATGTCAAAGGTTGGAAAATATTTTAAAAAGAAACATGATGCCTTTAAACCCTATTTTGATTATCAAAATTTTTGATTATTGGGGAATCGATTTCATAGGACCATTCCCTCCCTCCTTTGGACATCTATACATTTTGGTTGCTGTTGATTATATTTTCAAATGAGTTGAGACAATTCCTTGTCGAAATAATGATCACTGCACTGTGATCAAATTTAAAAAAAAAAAAAAAATTTTGTCTAGATTCGGAATTCCTCGAGCTATTATAAATGATGGGGGTACACATTTTTTGCAAAATCTTTTGAAAAATTAATGAAAAAATATTTGATTTCACATAAAGTATATGTCCCTTATCATCCTCAGACAAGTGGAGAAGTTGAATTAGCCAATAGGGAGATAAAATATATTTTGAAAAAAATAGTAAACCTAGATTGCAAAGATTGGTCCTTGAGATTGACTGATACTCTTTGGGCTTACCGCACTGCATATAAAACTATTTTGGGAATGTCTCATTTTCGGCTGGGTTTATGGTAAACCATGTCACTTACCTATGAAATTGGAGCATCGAGCATATTGGGCAATCAAAATGATGAATTTTGATATAGACAAAACAACTGCATCCCGTAAGCTTCAGATTAGTGAATTGGAAGAGTTGAGAAATGAAGCATATGAAAATACAAAAATTGCTAACGCCAGAATGAAGATTTTTCATGATAAAAATATTGTGCGAAAGTCCTTTGTACCATCTCAAAAAATTATGTTATACAATTAAAGGCTCCACCTATTTCCTAGAAAGTTAAGGTCTAGGTGGACGGGTCCATACATTGTTAAACAAGTTTTTGAACATGAGGCAGTTGAAATTGAAAATCCATTAAGTGAAAATGTTTTTAAATTGAATGGTCAAAGGCTTAAGCCATATTATGATGGAATTGTTCAAAATGTGGATTTCATTCAGCTAATGGAACCAAAGTACGTATTTTGAGAAGTTATTATGCATACTTCTGTGTAAATAGTAGTACTAACTATTTTGTTGTTTGTTTTGCAGATAAGGGTTTTACATTATGGATTTGTTTCATATCCAGCCCTTATTAGCAATTGTCTTTAAATGTTTCTTTATGATGTTATACATTGAGGACAATGTTAAATTTAGGTTGGGGGGAGAAAACAATCTATAATCATTTTTGTGACTGGCAGACGTTAAAGAACCGAATAACGAGTATTTTTTTTAAATAAATTCAAAAAAATTTCAAAATTTTTCAAAAAAAAAAGGATGAAAAACTCTTTTGGTTTTGTATGGGTGTGTTACACACTTTTCCAAAGGATATACAGTCTATGATTATGGCAAAAACAAAAGTTGTGAGAAAGTAAGAAATCTTTAGTAGTCAAGCAAAATCTTTGTGTGGAAAAAGTTCATTTGCTAAACGCCGATGAGCAAATTGGCTCGGTAGTTGTGTAAAGTGTGGTCGATTAATGCATGTGAGAGAATTTAATCAATGTTCCGAATCAATTTCAGGTCGTGCATTAGATCGTCTTGACTGGATTAAGTTTGGGTAGAGAAAGGATTACCCTAATATGCTATCTTATTTCAGTCCAATGCTCGCAAGATATGTGTGGCGTGAGATTAATCGGTTCACTGATATTCTCAACTTAGAGGATTCTGATTGAAAACTAACCATAGTCAAGAATGTGTAGTTTTAGGATTTTTTGTATAACTTATGTTGTTAGATATGTTATTTGGTGTGTTTGATTTTAAAAATTTGTATTTTTATGTTTAAATTAGTATTTTAATGATGATTTATGTTTATAGTTAATGGAGGAATTTTGAATTAATATGGAGTTTTATGACTGTAGGAATCGTAACTGATAGCTGGGAAAAGGAAATCAGAAAACTGCAGCCAAGGAGGAGCCTGCACGAAAACTAGTGGATAATCACCGTCCGGACAGTGGTGGTGGTGTCCAGAGGTACTTCTTCCTATAAAAATAGTCTGTTCGTGAATCAGGCCATTTTGTAGTTCCCTCGCAGCAATTTTTCAAAAAAACAGCAACCCTCACTACATTCTCTCCTCAGATTTGCCCTACCCATCAGTTTTTCTTCAATTATGCTCCGATTAAACACTTACCCATACTGTTATATAGACTTTTACCGTTGAAATCTTGTGAAACCCATATTTTGTCAAGAAAATTTAAGATTATCTTTATGGATCCAAGAAGGAAATCAAGGGCTCGCAAGGATGGTGCATCTTTTAGTTGTCCGAGGCGAGGAGTCTCTCCATTGCCCCTAGTAATGCCACAAGAAGATGAGCAACCCCAGGTTCAAAATCAGTTTGATAATGATATGTTTAAGAATATTGAGCAATAAATCTAGTATGATACTAATTTTTTTTAACTAAAACTATCATTTCGGAAAGGCCTGTGCTTTGTGAAGTTTTGAGCATATTGGGGTTAGACAAAATTTAGTGGCACCGGGATGGTTGAATTATGTGAAAACTGTGGGTATTGCCTATGAATATGGTATGTGAATTCTATAGTAATGCTTGATTAACCCTAAATTGTGTGTAAATTAAAATGATAAGTACTCACTTTTGTAAAAATGAAACAACTAAATATTATGAATTATGTTTTGGGTGTGAATTAAAGTTATTAATAAATTATGTTAAAGATTGCAGGGTCAAATGCAGAAATACTGGAAAGTACAAGACAATTTTGCAAAGCTGAAAATGACGAAGGACTAAAGTGCAATAAAGAAACTTGGACCAATGGGAGCATGACACTTGGACCAATAAGGAAAAGACATGTGTACCAATGGAAGCAAGACAAGTGGCAGCCCAAGACGGCGACACCTAGCATCACTGCAAGGCACAACCTTCTGGAAGGTTGCGAGGTGGAAGCTCCGGACGGCGACACCCCGCCCTACTGCAAGTCATAACCTTCCTAAAGGGTGTGATGACCTTCCTAAACCCTCCCTCCTTGCCGTGCACCTCCCCCTCTATAAATAGGGGCTGAATTCTTACATTTCCTAGAGAAGACAAACACCAAAAACAAAAGCCTTCACACCTTGCCTCCATTCTCTAGCCTTTCCACACCAAGTCTTCATTTGTTCTTTTTTTCTACATACAGTTACCTCCAACATACAAAATCAGCCCCTTATTCATACAAAACCAGCCGGCCTCCAAGCTCCAAAGGAAGAACACCTTAGAGAAAGATAGAGAGAAAAGAGAAAGGAATAGCCGGTGTGTGACACCCTTTCCGTATTTCTACATTTATGTTGTAATCTTTCTATTCGGACAGTTGAACTGCCGCCACTTTTGTGTCTTGAATGATAATAAAGGTGGTTGTGTTTCAAGTGTTCTTTGTGAAAGAAGTTATATTTTAATTTCTATTGTAATGAATACTACCCGCACTTCTTGCTTTTCTGTAGTAATGGAGTGTGAATAGTCGTTTATACCCTTCAAACTAGGGTAAACATATGTATAATATTGCTTAAGTTATGAAAATGCTGATGTTTTATTTATATGTTTATATAGATATATATATATATATATATATATATATATATATATATATAAATTATATAATAAGACTGACAGTCTAACAACCACGGTGTTCCTATTGGTATGGCTCTGCTTCCACTGGAATACTGAGGATGTTTAACTGGCGGTTATGTAACCAGCTTTCCTAAGAAGTTGCTGGGTTATGCTATATGTTTATATATATATCTAAATTATATAATAAGACTGACAGTCTAACAACCACGGTGTTCCTATTGGTATGGCTCTGCTTCCACTGGAATACTGAGGATGTTTAACTGGCGGTTATGTAACCAGCTTTCCTAAGAAGTTGCTGGGTTATGCTATATGTCTATATATATATATCTAAATTATATAATAAGACTGACAGTCTAACAACCACGGTGTTCCTATTAGTATGGCTATGCTTCCACTAGAATACTGAGGATGTTTAACTGGCAGTTATGTAACCAGCTTTCCTAAGAAGTTGTTGGGTTATGCTATACTACCACCAGTTCGCTTAAGACGCGGCTGTGTTATGGTTTATTATATAAACAAGTAACAATCATAACATCAAGGGAATAACTCAAGTAGTCCTCATGAATGGCTTGTCCTTCTGGTTTGCTTGAGTTAATCAATTGAAGGGGATATAACCAGCTTTCCTAAGAAGTTGCTGAGTTATTATTTATACCACCAGCTAGCCTAAGAAGCTGCTGTGTTATGATTTATATACATCAGACCTGTCGATTGACTTACCAGTAACATGGGAGTTAATTGTGGTGAGGTAGTATTTCCAGTGACTTAAACAATACAAAGCATATGGATCCCTAAACTGAAGGGTATATTTTATATTCCTGTCATCACTCTGCTTTATTTACGCACTTTATTTAATTCATCTTTATCAAGTTAAGCTCACATCACAAGCTATCAAACGATATTCTGCTTCAAACAACACCTTTAATATTTTTATTTTATTTTAAGTTTTAAATTACTAAACAACTCTCTGTGGGATCGATACTTGGACTTAAAACCGAGAAAACTACAATTTGACCACTTATACTTGGGTGTAAAATAATAACATAATTCAGACACACTAAAAAGTGCGAATCAAGTTTTTGGCGCCGTTGCCGGGGAGTTAAGGTAATTAAAAAAATAAAATAAAATAAAATAAAATATAAAATTAAAATTAAAATAATATTTATAAAAAAAAAAAAAAACTTTAAATGAAGCAATGCTAACACTTCAAACGTGGAATAACCAGTTATTTATTCGCAGGGAAACTCAAGCAATCGATGTACGTGGCACAACAACTCAGGAGTTTTTACAGAATAAAAACTTTACTAAAAGATCAGAAATTAAGTTAACATAATATCATAAATCATTAAGTGCAAAGTCAATGATAATACCGTACTTCACTGAGAGGTTTTCCCTTAGCTCTAGCTTAGCCTTCTAGCCAGACATGATAAAAGAATTGCAAAATACACTGAAGAATTCGTGAGCAAAAAAAATCCCCCCTCTCTCAATAGATGAGAGCCCTTATTTATAGTAAAATAAATCCTAAGTACAGGTTGGAAGGAATTCCTTTCCCAAAAAGGAGTATTGTAAGGTCAAATCCCGTGCATAAATTTTGGGGCCCGCGGGTACAAAATCTGTCCATATTTCGAGCTTGAATTTCGCATATTTAGAGGCTGATTCACGGAAGTTTTGTGAAATACACTTTTGTAGCTCTTGGAGTATTCTTTCCAACCCCGCAAAAATCAAGTCAATCCGATATTGGAGTCAAAAGTTATGACTGAAATACTGAAGACGTGTCAAATCCTTGTATTTTAGGAAACTTTCCTAATCCAACTTTAAATGAGTTTTATTCTAATTTGGACTCTTCTAAGGATTAAAATGCTGATTTATCTTCAAGTCTTCCTATCTCAATCTTGACTCTTCAATCCTTATCAATTTTGATTCTTCCTCTAGTGATTGCTTCACTTGCATTATCCATTATTACTTTAAATCAACTAATTTACCTGCAAAATAAATTAAACAACTAGAAAAAGTATCAAATTAGAAAATCAAGGAATTTAACACATTTAATCACAAATAATATGCAATTAACCAATCATTAATTATAATAAAATATCACTTTTGATGGTTAATCACACCCCCCAACCTGAATATTACTAGTCCCTAGTAATACATGAATCCTAAAATCTAAAAACTAAAAACAAAATATCCTAATAAAATAAAACAAAAATCCACTTTCGTAGGTCTCACGATTGCATTTAGCATATGCAACAAGCCTTTAAACCCCTAGGTTTCCCCTAGTGGACGAGTATAGTCTCGTGAAGGTTTCCAGAGATGAGACCCACAAACATCAACCTGTAATCAAATATCTAAATAATAATTTTATAACATAAATTGCTACCACAATATAAAAATTCTAAGATGCAAACTTTTTTATAAGCTCATGCAAAACAAAATATAGAATTATACGCTATATAAATGTATGCACTTATCATGTTCCCATATAAAATCGTGTGTAGTGTGAACTAACTATACCAAGTCAATAACTTATTCGATAATCACCTCTACAACTATCAACTATTCGTCTCAATGCCAAATCTCACTGGATAATTCACTCATAAAAGATTCTCTCATATTATAGTGATTATTCCCTCAAATATCACATGTGAGAAGAAGATATTTAAGTCAAAAACAAAATAATGCTCACATGTCTATTAAAAAGAACCGTAATCCAAAAGAAAAGGATTTGACATAGTCTCATAAAAGGAAATCAACACACAATAAATAAATAATCATCATTCTCTTCCTTATTCACACAAGTTATGCATCAATCAATACACTCTTGAGATCAAATAGGTCTTTATTTAAGGTTGTAATGGGGCCTTGGGATTAGGGTTTTGAAACAAAGAATATTCAAGAATTCAAAAGACTATCCCGAGAGAACATGTACATTACACAACCAAACTTCTTTCCATAGTCTTTCACTCTCCATCCTTTAGAAGCACAATTTACATCACTTGCTCATATTTTTTTTCTTTTCAAACACATGCTTGCTATTTTTTTCTCTTTTTTTTTTTTTTTTCAATCTGTTTTTTTTTCACAACTAGACATATTGTCTTTCTTTTTTTTTTTTTTTTTTTTCAACAAGACATCTAATGTAAATATTCACAAGTATGTAAAACTCTTTTTTTTCTTAACCAACATCTCCCAAATTACATAAACAATAAAAGTTTAATCTCAGGATAACCAAGGGTAAAAGATATTATTTTTTTCTCATTGGCTTGGTTATTATATGTTAGGTATAAGAAATAAAATTTTGCTTTAAAGGCTCAATCATGGTTTCTAGGGATAATAATATTCAAAGAATAAGGTTTAGGCTCAAATAATGACAAAGATGGCCTAAAATCATATCTCAAGAGCTTTTGATAATACACTTCTCATGCAAATAATTCAAAGTCAAGCAATCATTCACAATATTGGTGTTAACCAAAACAACAATAATGAGACTATTGAAGGAGATTAGCTGAATAAAAATATTTTTATTGAGTAAATGTAAATAACCCTCCAAGAAAGATTGGAACAAAACTCACTAGGGTTTTTATGCATCTCCACTATATGTTTCAAGTTCTCAAAGTAAAATACCTAACAAATTTTCAACTTGGTAAAGTCTAAAGTGCACAAATTGTGAGTTTTTATAAGAACATGATATGGAATACAAAAATATAGAATAAAATTCTATGTAATGTTTAAACAGTTACAAATTTAAAGTTAAGCAAATTATTTCTATATTGTGGTATCAAATTATGCATAAAAATGTTATTTAAATATTTAATAACCAACAATTTTTTTTATATTTTTTTTAGCAAAGTAAATAAACTAAAAAAAATAAACTAGGAATTTTCACAACAAAAAGCATACTCATACCCCCCAACCTAAATCCAACATTGTCCTCAATGTAAAAATAAATATCTTATTGCTCAGTAAAAATAATGAATAAAGATCAAAGGGATAGGAATATCTGGTGCTGCAACAACTCAAAAACCTAAAAATAAAAGACTTAACAAAAAAAAAAAAAATGTTAAATAAAAGAAAATATTATACAACAATTGGGTTGATTGTTAGAGATGAATCATTCATAGTGGGGATCCACCAACCCGATGGATTCCACTTCTACTATACCTCCCTCCAAGAATGGTTTCAATCTCTGTCCGTTAACTTTAAAAGTATTCTCATTCTTGGGATTTTCTATCTCCACTATTCCATAAGGAAAAACTTCTTTAACAATATACGGACCACTCCATCTAGTTCGAAGTTTTCCTTTGAAAATTTGTAATCTAGAATTATACAAAAGAACTTTTTGTGAAGGTGTAAAAGTTTTACGTAAAATATTTTTATCATGGAATACCTTCATTCGCTCTTTGCTAATCCTAGAATTCTCATAAGCCTCGTTCCGAATCTCGTCAAGCTCATTTAACTGTAATTTTCGTAAGGTGCCAGCTTTGTCCAAACTAAAATTAAATATCTTAATGACCCAATATGCTTTATGTTCCAATTCCACAGGTAAGTGACAAGCTTTTCCATACACCAATCTATACGGAGACATGCCAATCGGGGTTTTGTAAGCCGTACGGTATGCCCATAACGCATCAATTAGTCGTAATGACCAATTTTTACGATCAGGGTTAACCGTTTTTTCCAAAATATAAGAAATCTCCCGATTGGCTAACTCTGCTTGACCACTTGTCTGTGGGTGATAGGGAGTTGCAACTTTATGTGTTACACCGTATTTTTTCATTAAAGCTTCAAAAGGTTTATTACAAAAATGCAATCCCCCATCACTAAAAATGGCTCGAGGTATACCAAATCTAGACAAAATATTTTCTTTTAAAAATTTTAAAACAACTTTATGATCATTTGTCCGACATGGTATAGCCTCGACCCATTTAGAAACATAGTCTACGGCCACTAAAATATACATGTATCCAAAAGATGGGGGAAAATGTCCAATGAAATCTATGCCCCAACAATCAAAAATTTCTATTATCAAAATTGGATTTAGAGGCATCATATTTCTACGGGTTAATTCCCCCAGTTTTTGGCATCGCTCACACACCTTACAAAAATTATATGCATCCTTAAAAATTGTCGGCCAATAAAATCCGCACTGCAAAACCTTTGCAGCGGTCTTTTTCATAGAAAAGTAGCCTCCACATGCTCCCGAATGACAACAAGATAGAATGCTACTTACCTCATCATCGGGCACACATCTCCGGATAATTTGATCTGAGCAATACTTGAAAAGGTATGGGTCATCCCAGAAAAATCTTTTTACTTCAGTTAGAAATTTCCTCTTATCTACAGCAGTCCAAGCTGGTGGCATATTACATGTAACAAGAAAATTCACAATGTCAGCAAACCATGGTAGCGAAGAAACTGCCAACAACTGTTCGTCAAGGAAAGTGTCTTTGATTGACATTGTCTCAATGGGTATATCACTCACCAGTCTAAACAAATGGTCAGCCACTACATTCTCTACCCCTTTTTTATCTTTAATGGTTATATCAAATTCTTGGAGTAGGAGGATCCACCTAAGCAATCTTGGTTTGACATCTTTCTTTGTCAGTAAACATTTAAGAGCTGCATGGTCTGTGAAAATGACAATGGGAGATCCTACTAAATATGACCTAAATTTGTCTAGTGCAAATACTATTGCCAGTAACTCCTTTTCTGCGGTAGAATAATTCATCTGTGCACTATTTAAAGTTCGACTGACATAATAGATGATGACATGTGGCCTTTTCTCATTCCTTTGTCCTAAAACTGCCCCTACGGCATAGTCACTGGCATCACACATAATTTCAAAAGGAAGACTCCAATTCGGGGGTTGCATAATTGGAGCAGTGACGAGCATGCCTTTTAGCTTATCAAAAGCCTCTTGGCATAACTCATCCCACTCAAAAGGTATATCCTTCCCTAGGAGATTGCAAAGTGGTCTAGATATAGAACTAAAATTTCTTATAAATCTCCTATAAAAACCAGCATGACCCAAAAAAGATCTAACATCCTTGAGGGTTTTGGGAGAAGGTAAATTGACAATTAATTCTATCTTAGCTCTATCTACCTGGATTCCCTCAGATGAGACAATGTGAACAAGAACAATTCCCTTTCGAACCATGAAGTGGCATTTCTCCCAGTTAAGTACCAGGTTCTTTTCTTCACATCTTATAAGCACTTTCTCAAGGTTAGATAAACAGTCATCATAGGAATCACCAAAGATAGTAAAATCATCCATAAAAACTTCAAGAAAACGTTCAACCATATCACTAAAAATACTAAGCATACACCTTTGAAAAGTCGCTGGTGCATTGCAGAGTCCAAAGGGCATCATTCGATAAGCAAAGGTGCCAAAAGGACAAGTAAATGTGGTTTTCTCTTGGTCCTCTAGGGCAATTTCAATTTGGTTATATCCTGAATAACCATCTAAAAAACAATAATACAAATGTGAAGCCACCCTTTCTAAGATTTGATCCATGAAAGGCAAAGGGAAGTGATATTTTCTAGTTACAGAATTTAATTTTCTGTAGTCAATGCACATTCTCCAACCAGTAACTGTCCTAGTTGGCACAAGTTCATTATTTTCATTAGCAACTACAGTGACTCCAGATTTCTTAGGAACTACCTGTGTGGGGCTTACCCATTTGCTATCTGCAATAGGGTAAATAATTCCTATGTCTAACAATTTCAACACTTCCTTCTTTACAACTTCTTTCATATGTGGATTTAGTCTACGTTGCATTTCCCTAGATGTTTTAGCATTATCTTTCAAATAAATCTTGTGAGTGCAAACCAATGGACTAATTCCTTTTATATCAGCTAAAGTCCATCCAATTGCATTTTTATGCTCTCTAAGAAGTTGTAATAACATACCTTCCTGTGCTGAATTTAATTGAGAAGAGATTATTACCGGATAAGTTGCATCATCTCCTAAAAATGCATACTTTAACTCAACCGGTAGCTGCTTGAGGTCAAGCTTGGGCGCTTTCTCACTGGATGGGATTGGTGTGTCAATTCTTGGTGGAAGCTCCTCAAATTTCTGTCTCAACTCTTTCATTTCAAGTACCTGTAAAGAGTCTAACAAATCAGTTGAAACAGAAATTTCAGAATTATTTTCATCTATCTCTATCATAGAAGATTGTTCAAGCAAGCATGCTTCATGTGGATCAAATAGAGAAGAATCATATACTCTGCTTGGAACAAGAGACTCAATCATATTAACTTCGTGCACATCCTCATCAACATTCCCTGGTTGTTTGCACACATGAAAAATATTGAGCTCTAATGTCATATTCCCAAAAGTTAATTTCATCACACCATTCCTGCAATTAATTAAAGCATTTGAAGTTGCTAGGAATGGTCTGCCTAAAATAACAGGAATTTGAGCATTAGCATTTAATACAGGTTGAGTATCCAAAATTATAAAATCCACAGGAAAATAAAATTTATCAACCTGCACAAAGACATCCTCCACCATACCCCTTGGTATTTTTATTGATCTGTCAGCTAATTGGAGTGTAACTGAAGTGGGTTTTAACTCATCTAACCCTAATTGTTCATATACTGAATAAGGGAGCAAGTTCACACTAGCTCCAAGATCCAGTAAGGCTTGTTCAATTCTGTGGTTGCCTATGACACAAGAAATGGTAGGACAACCTGAGTCTTTATACTTTGGTGGAGTGTTATGCTGTATGATGGGGGATACCTGCTCAGTTAAAAATGCCTTCTTTTGCACATTCAATTTCCTTTTGACAGTGCATAATTCTTTCAAAAATTTTGCATAAGAAGGTATTTGTTTAATGACATCCAACAAGGGAATATTAATTTTTACCTGCTTAAAAATCTCTAACATATCATTATGCATATGAGGCTTAGTAGAAGTAAGCAATCTCTGTGGGAATGGTGCAGGAGGGACATACTTCTCAGGCTCACTAACTTTAGAAGGGTTAAGTTTATCATCTCTCTCCATAGGTTTTGAAATTTTCTCAACTTTTTGGGTTTTAGAAAAAATGATTTTATCAATTTCTTTCCCACTACGGAGTGTGGTGATAGACTTTACCTGTTCATGCTCGGTATTAGGAGTGCCATCGTCATTCACAAAAAATTGGCCCTGTGGATTTGGTTGTGGTTGTGCTGGGAACTTACCTTTTTCCTGATGACAAGGGTCAATAGTCAGTTTAGTGATTGCACTCCTAATATCATTTAGAGCCTGTGTGGTTTGATTTATGAGATCATCAATGGCCTGAGTAGTTTGTCTATTATAACTGGTCTGACTCTGCATGAACTGTGTCAGTGCTTCATCCATACTTCTCTTAGGGGGTGGGACATAAGGTGCAACATTGGAGGAATTTTGTTGAGGTGGTTGTGATGCATGATTTTCATTCCTCCAACTAAAATTTGGATGATTCTTCCACCCCGGATTGTATGTATTTGAATAAGGATTATTATAAGGTTTTGAAAAATTGTTTGCAACATTTACTTGATCATGCAAAACTTCTTTTAAAACAGGCAATGTTGGACACTGTTTAACTGGGTGTCCAGGGGTGTCACAAAAGCTACAAACTTCCTCAACAGGTATTGTGTCAACCTCATTAACCCTTTTATATTCCATGGCTTCTACCCTCCTAGCTAAGGTGGCAATCCTAGCCCCAATGTCATCTTCCTCCTTCAACTGATACTTACCCCCACCAGATGATGATGATTGTGCAGTTTTACCTTTAGATGATTCCTGGGATGTAGTGTCCCAAGATTGTGCACTCTCTGCTAATTAATCTAAATAGTCAAAAGCATCATCTGGTTCCTTATTCATAAAATCACCATTACACATCATCTCAATAAATTGACGCAACTGTGGACCTAAACCCTCATAAAAGAAATTTATCACGCGCCAGCTTTCATAACCATGATGTGGACAAGATGCAAGAAGGTCTTTAATCTTTCCCAACTTTGATAAAAATTTTCAGACTCCTTTTGAGAAAAATTCATTATTTGTCTTTTTAAAGAATTTGTGCGATGTGTGGGAAAAAATTTCTTTAAAAACTATTTCTGCATCTCTTGCCATGTACCTATAGACCTAGACCTTAACGAATATAACCAAGTTTTAGCTTTTTCCTTTAATGAAAAAGGAAATAACTTCAGCCTGACTGTATCCATTGCAACATTCTGGTCATGGAATGTAGCACATACATCCCCAAATTCTCTGATGTGCAAATATGAGTTTTCTTCACCTATACCCAGGAATTTTGGAAGTAATTGAATCATGTCAGGTTTGAAAACAAAATTAATAGCATTCAATGGAAAAATGATGCATGACGGTTCAGTGAGTAGTACAGGTTGTAGATATTCACGCAAAGTCCTACCCTGATTAACATTCAAATTATCCACATCATTCTCATCATGATTGCTTACTCTATCAATATGGTCCTCATGTGCGGGAAATTCATTCTGCCTATTAATGTTAGGATTAGCAGCCATTGTGTGCACAGAAAAATTTAAATCAGATGAACCAAATAGATTTCCAAACAGAGTATCTAAATCTTCTCTTATTAATCGTCCACTCAAATCACGATGCCAAGAGCTCATAAAACAACTAAACAAACTAAATAAAATAGAAATCTAAATAAATAAATAACGAAAAGTAAATAAAATGCCAGAAAATAAGAATAAAAGAAATTGGAACGAAGTTACCGGTTTTCCGACGAATCACAAATACCGAAAACCTTAAACGATGTGATGACTTCTTGTTTTTCAATTCCCCGGCAACGGCGCCAAAAACTTGCTTCAACTTTAGAAGTGTAAACCCAAGCGTAGGTTGAGCAGAGTAATATATTCTCGGAAGTCCGAGGTCGAATCCACAAGGAATTGTAACAAATAAACAATCACACGAATACTAATAAATTAAAATGAGAAAGTTTTGTTTGAAGAGTTGTTGACTGAAAACAATTGAATTTGATAATTGAAACAGTAATAAAAATACTAGAGCATCAGGTACTCCCTCTCAATTTCATACGGTAACAATTAAAGACTTAAGGCTTAATTTGCAACAGGAATTAAATGTCAGTTAACCCAAATAACAAATCAAGTGATGAAACCAAAAGTTATGATCAAAGAATTATTCAGAAACCTGAATAACAAATCAATCATATCATTTTATGAAGCAATGCTAACACTTCAAACGTGAAATAACCAGTTATTTATTCGCAGGGAAACTCAAGCAATCGATGTACGTGGCACAACAACTCAGGAGTTTTTACAGAATAAAAACTTTACTAAAAGATCAGAAATTAAGTTAACACAATATCATAAATCATTAAGTGCAAAGTCAATGATAATACCGTACTTCACTGAGAGGTTTTCCCTTAGCCTTAGCTTAGCCTTCTAGCCAGACATGATAAAAGAATTGCAAAATACACTGAAGAATTCGTGAGCAAAAAAAATCCCCCCTCTCTCAATAGATGAGAGCCCTTATTTATAGTAAAATAAATCCTAAGTACAGGTTGGAAGGAATTCCTTTCCCAAAAAGGAGTATTGTAAGGTCAAATCCCGTGCATAAATTTTGGGGCCCGCGGGTACAAAATCTGTCCAGATTTCGAGCTTGAATTTCGCATATTTAGAGGCTGATTCACGGAAGTTTTGTGAAATACACTTTTGTAGCTCTTGGAGTATTCTTTCCAACCCCGCAAAAATCAAGTCAATCCGATATTGGAGTCAAAAGCTATGACTGAAATACTGAAGACGTGTCAAATCCTTGTCTTTTAGGAAACTTTCATAATCCAACTTTAAATGAGTTTTCTTCTAATTTGCTCTCTTCTAAGGATTAAAATGCTGATTTATCTTCAAGTCTTAATCTTGACTCTTCAATCCTTATCAATTTTGATTCTTCCTCTAGTGATTGCTTCACTTGCATTATCCATTATTACTTTAAATCAACTAATTTACCTGCAAAATAAATTAAACAACTAGAAAAAGTATCAAATTAGAAAATCAAGGAATTTAACACATTTAATCACAAATAATATGCAATTAACCAGTCATTTTGCTGATTTGCAGGTATAACCCTAACCAAATCACGGGGGATTTTCATACTGTATTTGTGCACTATCTTTATATTTTCACAGAAAACTTATCATTTGGAGCACGTAATGATTTCTTATTTTGAAAAACCTTTTGAAATAACATAATCCTTTGTGAAGCTTACATACATAGTAGAGATGTGAAACCCTTGTGCAGTTTTGAACATATCCTCCTTGGAGAGATTTTAAACGTTTACTCAAGTAAAAATTTTAGTTCAGCATAATATTTATTTTAATAATCTCATTAATCATGTTTTGATTAGCATTGATTAAATGACATGTTAGCATTCTCTTTTAAATTTCTTATGAGAATCATGCAGGTGTATGAATTCTGAAAAATAATCTTAGGCCATTTGTGATCATATTTTGAGCCTTGACCATTTTTTTTGTAAAATTATATCTCTAGTATGCCGTGATTGTGCCTAAGTAAAACTTCTTTTCTTAAATCCATATGATTGACCAAGCCAATGAAAACATATTTATCCAACCCTTGCAGTGATAAGGAAAGGGAGTATTCTGGCATAAGGATAGAATGGCGATTTAATTTTATATGCAAAAAATATGGATTATTTTATCTTAAATGTTGAAGTTTGAAGGTACCTTCACTAGGTACTTTCACGAAACGAAACTCGTCCACTAGGATCACCTAGAGTTTTAATGTCTTATTGCATTGGCTAAATGCAACCGTGAAATCTATGAAAATGATTGTATATATTGTTTATTTGTATTACTAGGGACTAATAATGTTCGGTTTGAGGGTGTGATTAACCCTAAAAAGTGCGTAAATGAATTAGGGTTTAGGGTTAATTATGTGCGTTAATTGATTTAAAGTGCTTAATTGAGAATATATTATAATTAATGTTTGAATTATATATTTTGTAGGGTTTCATACATAATTAAAGAAATTTGGAGGGTTAAAGCACGAAAGAAAAAAAAAAAGAAGGGAGGCAAAAACAATTTCAGCAAGAAGCTCACCATTCGGATGGTGGAACTGTAACACCCCGTATTTTTCTTTTATATATATATATAGATATATAGTAAATAATTATTTTAAAAATGTGGATATATGTAGTGACATAAGAATAAACCGTAGGAATAAATACTATGGAGATAATTTGATTGGGAAGTTTACGTGTCGACGATGTTTAAACTTGGGAAGGGTGAATAGACAAGTTTCTAAAGGTTTTTAGGTCAAAATAATGCTTCCATTGAATCCGGAAGGTAGAAAAACATTGGGAGAGGTAATAGGGATGTATTAGAAGTTAGGAAGTGTCCCGGAGTTAAAACACACTTTAGAGAGAATTTGGGTAAAATGGGTCCTGGACACTACTTAGTGTTTTGGCCATCAATTTTTATCCTTAAGTCCAATTGATCTAAAATTTTTACAGTAGATATTAGACATCTAGGGCTACAAAAGTGTGTCTCATGAAAATTTTCCAATTCAACCTCTAAATGGGCCAAAACTGCCCTGGAAGTTGCAGCAGACAAAGTGTACCGGTACTGAGTACCGGTACCATACAGTACCGGTACTGGGTACCGGTACTTCGACTCCAGAAGGTTCCGGGTACCGGTACTGGGTACCGGTACGATCCGTCTGACGCCGCTAAACCGTTAAAAAGTCGGGATTTTTGTGTTATAAAACCCATCCCACATCCCATTTGCCCCATTTCTTCATCTCCCTCTCACCCTAACCCTCCTAGAAACCCTTAGAGAGAAAGAGAGAAAGATAAAACTCAAGATCAAAAGGAAAGACAAAGGGTTCACAAGTGATCCAAGACTCAAACCCTAGGTTTCTTCAAGAGCATAAGGTAGGGGATTTCTTCCTATTCTCTTACATTGAGGCTAGGATTAAATTATATGTATTCTTTTGGTTCAAAATCATATATACTTGCTATTATTTACTTGATTCTTGATCCTCTTGCATTTATTGCCATGTTTTAAACATTGTGGTAGTTGGGTAACCATTAAAGGTCCCTTTTTCATTCTCAAACCCTAGTTTTAAGAAAAATGAATTTGTCCTCTTTACATTTTCTTTGTTCTCACCATCACAACCTTAGTGCTTGATATTGTATAACAAAATGATGTTTATGGTGATCTCTTGCTCTTTTTCTTCAATTTTTCTATGGTACAAATTGTGAAATTTGGGAATTTTGGGATTTCTGGTAAATTGAGAAAATGTTTGTAATGATATCTCTTGTATGATTGTTGTGATGGACTTGAATTGCTTTCGAGCATTGCCGTAGAGTGTTAGAGGTTAGTCTATCCCGGTGGGGGTTTATGGTATGGTTAGAATGTGAGATATTTGTGGGAATTTTATCGCTTGCGTGGTTGTACGATACGAACATGGATTACTATGGACCGGGTATCATGTAGTGGGTATACGTCTTTATATGCCACGCGGGTATGAACTTTTCCTACCACATGGAGTGGGTAGACGCATTTGTACGCCGTGTGGGTATAAACTTTTCATATCGCTAATGATCACGGGTTAGTAACGTGGGTTGTATCGGGCACACAGTGTGGGTCATCGTGCATTGTACCATAAATTGTTTTGACAAGAGTTTCGGGAAGTATGGGATTCTGTGAGAACTTGTTGAAAACGGTTCATGGTAGAATAAATTACCAATGGTATATGGTGTTTATTTATCCATTTCGATTACTATTGCTACTTAAACTTGAGATCTATTTAAAATGTCATGCTTTTCCTTCAAAATGTTATATATGCTATTTGTGAAAATGAGACCAACCGTTTTATATGCTTTCCTAAACCTTGTTTGAGTTTGAGAAGATTTTGCTACAGAGCTTCGTGCTCATCCCTTACAATTAACATTTTTCAGATTATGCTATAGAGGAGGAGCTTGGCGCTAATGAGCCGGGCCTTGGGGAAGCCTCATTAGAGGGGTACCTGGATCCCGAGTGGGACATTTAGAGATGCCCCTTTTATTTTTGTACTAGACTAGGAACCAATATGTACAAACATTGTAAAGTCTAGTTTCTTTTGAAATTCCGCTGCAATATATTCATGTAATTCTTTTGGGTTGTAATGACCTTAGTTTGGCTTATTCTTTTGGGATGATTGTTGTGGATAGTATATATGGTGAATGAAATATTTTGGATTTGATGGTTAGATAGACCCGGTGTGGTCAAGGTATTATAAATGTACAGGTTGTGAGTTTTGGGAGAGCTTCCCGTACGAAGGAGATTCTGCCCAAATTTTGTTAAAATTAAGAATGTTTCTTATTTGATGGATATATATTTAGTTGCTCTCATGACATGAATGGTTTCATAGTGTAATGCCGTCCAGTGTGTGTTTTGGGGTGTTACAAAGTTGGTATCAGAGCCTAGGCTTTAGGTCTTACATGGGAGCTGTAGGTTATGGATTACCACTAGAGAGGTAGGACTAGGTTGAAGGAACCGTAGGCTTGCATTTGTTTGAAGTTATGTGTTTATCAGATAGGTTAGATTCATGGTATATTTAGGTTAAGTGTTAATTATTTGTTCGAATTCGATGAGTTGTCTCGCTACGCAATCAAGTTTGTGGTCACTGAGGCAAGGAGGGCTAAACGCTTTGAACAAGATTTGAGGCCTTCCATCCGCGAGAAGCTGGTTACACTCGTAATTCGAGAATACAAGATCTCGTGAACGTGGACGTGGACGTGGACGTGTACGTGGACGTGGACGCGGTTGAACAAAGACTTCAGACAGTTGGAGAAGATGGAGTTACTCAGACGAGAGCAGGCATGGACCCCGCCAATGCTTTGCATGCGAAGAGTATGGGCACTTCAAACATAGATGCCCCTCGTTTCCCCCAATGACTAAGGAAGCAACCGAGCAAGTACCAGCAAACAAGCCACCTCTACAAAGGCCAGCACAGCAAAGACCTCAGATAGCTCGAGGAGCGGGAGGCATACCAAAGAGAATAGGCACGGATGCACGCCGATGTTTTGCCTGTGGAGGTGTTGGGCACTTCATAGATAATTGTCCATTGCTTTCTACCAAGACCAACCAAGCAACTAGGCGAGTGAATGCAAACAGGCCACTGCTACGACAACCATTACCCCCACAGAGACCGTTACAAGCTCATGCCCCCGGCGGCGCCAATCAAGGAAGGGTTTTTGCTTTGACTCAACCGGAGGAAGATGCCTTCAATGCCGTTGTGGAAGGTATTGTTCTTCTCTACCATTCTTGGGCCCGAATTACATTGGATACCTGTGCGACTTATTCTTTTCTACGTACTGTGTACGCTGTGGAATTGGGATTGGGTTTCTAGGAAATAGAACTTACTGTATATGTTAACTTGCCTACGGGAGAACAGGGGGATACCAGGCTAGTTTGTAAGGGTTACGTGCAAGCGGATTACATTTCAGTTACCAGTAGGTTTATTTATATGTAATCTTTGACTCTAATTTATATCTAATTGCTAGGAAATCATCATGTCTTGTCATTCTTGTTAATATTACCTTGTTCTAAAATATATTATGGTTGGGTAAACTCTAAATCTTATCTTATGCCTTCACAACCCTAGTTTACACAGGAGATGTGTTTTTCTCTTGATTTCTCATTTGTTCTTGATTCCAACCTTAAATCTTACCTTGTTTTAACTATGTTATGCTTGGGTAACCACTAATTCTCGTTGTATGCCTTCGAAACCTTAATTTTCAAGGAAAAGTGGGTTTTCTCTTGATTCCTTCCTTGTTCTTGAGATCTAAACTTGATATTCATTTGTCATTGAATTCTAACCTTGATATTCAATTGTCCTTGAGATCAAAACTTGTTATTCATTGGTTATTGAATTCAAACCTTAATCTTCAATGGTTCTTGAGATCTAAGCTTGATAACCATTTATTCTTGATTCCTGAGCTTAATATTCATTTGTTATTAATTTCAAACCTTGCTTATTTATTTATTCTTGATTTCCAAGCTTAATATTCATTTGTTCTTGATGACCAAATTTGATATTCATTTGATTGATCCTAACCCTTGCGATTCATGTATTCTTGATATTTAATACTTGACATTCATTGGTTCTTGATTTCAAGACTTGACATTCAATTGCTCTTGATTTCAATACTTGATTTCTCCTTGTCCTTGAGTTCAAAACTCGATACTCTTTAGTTCTTGGTTATAAAGCTTGGTATGCATCTGTTATTGACTCCAAGACTCGATTGTTAATTTGTTCTTGATTCCCAAGCTTGATTATTTATTTGTTCCTTAATTCAAAATTCTAAAGATTGGTATTGACCAATAAAATGGTATTTTCGATGATATTATGTTAATTTTTCTTAAATTATTTCGTTGGAAAAATGTATATAGATTTGGAAGCTAAAATGGGAGGACATGTCTGGTTAGATTTCAACTGTAACCTTTGGTGGATTGTAATTTATATCAGAGTGCGCAGCGAACTAACGGAGTAAGGACTACGACGGGAAAACTACGGAGAAGATTCAACTCATCCGAGAGAGGCTACGCATGGCGCAAAGTAGACAGAAGAGCTATGTAGACCACAGACGAAGATCCTTGGAATTAAAAGTGGGAGATTACATGTTTCCCATGGTGTCACACAAGAAGGGCGTGTTTCGATTCGGCAAGAAGGAGAAATTAGCGCCAAGATATACCGGACCGTTTGAGGTGATCAAAGTTCTGGGCAAAACGGCATATCAGTTGCGGTTACCAGCTCAGTTGTCGGGGGTGCATGACGTATTTCACGTGTCCATGCTGAGGAAGTGTCAGTCGGATGCAACACATGTCGTAGACTTGGAAGATATTGAAGTTGAAGACGGAGCAACATATGAAGAGCAACCGGTGAGAATTCTCGACACAAAGGAGAAAGAGCTTCGCAACAAAGTCATCCAGTTGGTGAAAGTTTTATGGCAACACCATGGAGTGGAGGAAGCTACATGGGAACCGAAGCAAGAAATGCGGGAGAAGTATCCATATTTGTTCGCTACTTGAGGTAAGTTTCGAGGACGAAACTTTCTTTAAGGGGGGTGGATTGTAACACCCCGTATTTTTCTTTTATATATGTATATAGATATATAGTAAATAATTATTGTAAAAATGTGGATATATGTAGTGACATAAGAATAAACCGTAGGAATAAATACTATGGAGATAAGTTGATTGGGAAGTTTACGTGTCGACGATGTTTAAACTTGGGAAGGGTGAATAGACAAGTTTCTAAAGGTTTTTAGGTCAAAATAATGCTTCCATTGAATCCGGAAGGTCGAAAAACATTGGGAGAGGTAATAGGGATGTATTAGAAGTTAGGAAGTGTCCCGGAGTTAAAACACACTTTTGAGAGAATTTGGGTAAAATGGGTCCTGGAAACTACTTAGTGTTTTGGCCATAAATTTTTATCCTTAAGTCCAATTGATCTGAAATTTTTACAGTAGATAGCAGACATCTAGGGCTACAAAAGTGTGTCTCATGGAAATTTTCCAATTCAACCTATAAATGGGTCAAAACTTCCTTGGAAGTTGCAGCAGACAAAGTGTACCGGTACTGGGTACCGGTACTTCGACTCCAGAAGGTTCCGGGTACCGGTACTGAGTACCGGTACCATACAGTACCGGTACTGGGTACCGGTACGATCCGTCTGACGCCGCTAAACCGTTAAAAAGTCGGGATTTTTGTGTTATAAAACCCATCCCACATCCCATTTGCCCCATTTCTTCATCTCCCTCTAACCCTAACCCTCCTAGAAACCCTTAGAGAGAAAGAGAGAAAGATAAAACTCAAGATCAAAAGGAAAGACAAGGTGTTCACAAGTGATCCAAAACTCAAACCCTAGGTTTCTTCAAGAGCATAAGGTAGGGGATTTCTTCCTATTCTCTTACATTGAGGCTAGGATTAAATTATATGTATTCTTTTGGTTCAAAATCATATATAATTGCTATTATTTACTTGATTCTTGATCCTCTTGCATTTATTGCCATGTTTTAAACATTGTGGTAGTTGGGTAACCATTAAATGTCCCTTTTTCATTCTCAAACCCTAGTTTTAAGAAAAATGATACCAACTTTGTAACACCCCCTATTTTTCTTTTATATATGTATATAGATATATAGTAAATAATTATTGTAAAAATGTGGATATATGTAGTGACATTAGAATAAACCGTAGGAATAAATATTATGGAGATAATTTGATTGGGAAGTTTACGTGTCGACGATGTTTAAACTTGGGAAGGGTGAATAGAAAAGTTTCTAAAGGTTTTTAGGTCAAAATAATGCTTCCATTGAATCCGGAAGGTCGAAAAACTTTGGGAGAGGTAATAGGGATGTATTAGAAGTTAGGAAGTGTCCCGGAGTTAAAACACACTTAGAGAGAATTTGGGTAAAATGGGTCCTGGACACTACTTAGTGTTTTGGCCATAACGTTTTATCCTTAAGTCCAATTGATCTGAAATTTTTACAATAGATAGTAGACATCTAGGGCTACAAACGTGTGTCTCATGGAAATTTTCCAATTCAACCTGTAAATGGGTCAAAACTGCCCTGAAAGTTGCAGCAGACAAAGTGTACCGGTACTGAGTACCGGTACTTCGACTCTAGAAGGTTCCGGGTACCGGTACGAACCATCTGACGCTGCTAAACCGTTAAAAAGTCGGGATTTTTGTGTTATAAAACCCATCCCACATCCCATTTGCCCCATTTCTTCATCTCCCTCTCACCCTAACCCTCCTAGAAACCCTTAGAGAGAAAGAGAGAAAGATAAAACTCAAGATCAAAAGGAAAGACAAAGGGTTCACAAGTGATCCAAGACTCAAACCCTAGGTTTCTTCAAGAGCATAAGGTAGGGGATTTCTTCCTATTCTCTTACATTGAGGCTAGGATTAAATTATATGTATTCTTTTGGTTCAAAATCATATATACTTGCTATTATTTACTTGATTCTTGATCCTCTTGCATTTATTGCCATGTTTTAAACATTGTGGTAGTTGGGTAACCATTAAAGGTCCCTTTTTCATTCTCAAACCCTAGTTTTAAGAAAAATGAAATTTTCCTCTTTACATTTTCTTTGTTCTCACCATCACAACCTTAGTGCTTGATATTGTATAACAAAATGATGTTTATGGTGATCTCTTGCTCTTTTTCTTCAATTTTGCTATGGTACAAATTGTGAAATTTGGGGATTTTGGGATTTTTGGTAAATTGAGAAAATGTTTGTAATGATATCTCTTGTATGATTGTTGTGATGGACTTGAATTGCTTTCGAGCATTGCCGTAGAGTGTTAGAGGTTAGTCTATCCCGGTGGGGGTTTATGGTATGGTTAGAATGTGAGATATTTGTGGGAATTTTATCGCTTGCGTGGTTGTACGATACAAACATGGATTACTATGGACCGGGTATCATGTAGTGGGTATACGTCTTTATATGCCACGCGGGTATGAACTTTTCCTACCACATGGAGTGGGTAGACGCATTTGTACGCCGTGTGGGTATAAACTTTTCATATCGCTAATGATCACGGGTTAGTAACGTGGGTTGTATCGGGCACACAGCGTGGGTCATCGTGCATTGTACCATAAATTGTTTTGACAAGAGTTTCGGGAAGTATGAGATTCTGCGAGAACTTGTTGAAAACGGTTCATGGTAGAATGAATTACCAATGGTATATGGTGTTTATTTATCCATTTCGATTACTATTGCTACTTAAACTTGAGATCTATTTAAAATGTCATGCTTTTCCTTCAAAATGTTATATATGCTATTTGTGAAAATGAGACCAACCGTTTTATATGCTTTCCTAAACCTTGTTTGAGTTTGAGAAGATTTTGCTACAGAGCTTCGTGCTCATCCCCTATAATTAACATTTTTCAGATTATGCTATAGAGGAGGAGCTTGGCGCTAATGAGCCGGGCCATGGGGAAGCCTCATTAAAGGGGTACCTGGATCCCGAGTGGGACATTTAGAGATGCCCCTTTTATTTTTATACTAGACTAGGAACCAATATGTACAAACATTGTAAAGTCTAGTTTCTTTTGAAATTCCGCTGCAATATATTCATGTAATTCTTTTGGGTTGTAATGGCCTTAGTTTGGCTTATTCTTTTGGGATGATTGTTGTGGATAGTATATATGGTGAATGAAATATTTTGGATTTGATGGTTAGATAGACCCGGTGTGGTCAAGGTATTATAAATGTACAGGTTGTGAGTTTTGGGAGAGCTTCCCGTACGAAGGAGATTCTGCCCAAATTTTGTTAAAATTAAGAATGTTTCTTATTTGATGGATATATATTTAGTTGCTCTCATGACATGAATGGTTTCATAGTGTAATGCCGTCCAGGGTGTGTTTTGCGGTGTTACAGGAACCACCATCCCAATGGTGGCTAAAGTCAAAGAAGTCAACAAAGGAGGCTTCAAGGAAAAATCCAAAGGATGAGCACCGTTTGGATGGTAATGGTGGCATCCAGACGGTGGCTTAACCGCCTCACCTCTTTGTTTTCTCCCATTGGTCTGTTGATGCAGCAAATCCCCTGATTGACTGCTTTGGGTGTCTGCTGCCTTGACCCTTCATCGGAGCCTACAAATAGGCGTGTTTGGAGTCATTTTGAGAGAGATCTTCCACCTTTGGCAAGCCAGAGTTCGAGAGAAAATACCCTACCCTAAACACTCCTAGCCAAAAATTATTTTCTTCTACATTTCTTTGTATTCCTTTTCACTTGGAGGGTTGAACCTCTCTCATTTTTTCATCCTAGTCGGTAATAAGAGTGAGGGTGTTTCAACTATTCCTCGGGGAAGAATTCTTTGTGTTTATTTTGTATTTGCGTTATATTGTAATGAGATTCTCTTGCCCTTCTTATTAGTCTATAGCAATGAAGTGTGAGTAGTCTGTTTATACTTTTTAGTAAAGGTTGAAAACATGTGTAATATTATTTGTCTTATGGAAATGTTGATGTCTACCTATACTTGATTATATCTCCTTTAAATGATGGATGGTTTTCATTTCTGTTTGGTATCCTATTACTATATGCTCATGGTTACGAGTACCAAGCTAAACTTATTGATGTATACCATTTCATCTATACATTATTATTTACTTCACGCATGATTCAATGACGCACATAGTTGAGATTTATGTAATAATCGAGAGATTGGTTATTGACGTATTAAGTCTTGCCATAGCCAATACTTTTGATTCAATGCATAAACTGGAACTCAGTTTTCATTGAATCATGAACCTGCCGATCTATTAGCTATAGTGAAACTTTTGAATGGTTCACCTTCAGGTTTACTAGGGTTAATTGGTTGTTGCACAGTGCATAGACCATCCTGGTAACTTAACAGTTGCTGTGATATGGTACACCTTATTGATTAGCAAAAAATATTGCATATTCCATGCACATTTGCATCCCTTTTATGCTAGCTTTTGCAGTTAAAATGAGTGGAATTGCATTGTTTGAGCTATTGACGGAGTTTCGGTATGTTTACAGGTAAATGGGTTTAAATGGTGCATATTAAGCCCTATCATGGTGTTTAAGATAAATGGAGGTGAGGTGGAGGCTTGATGATAGCTTACAAGGTGAAGGACCCAAGAAATCAACAAAATAAGGAAAAACCTACCGGTAGGCCATACCGGTAGGTTTTGGGTACTAGACCTGCACCTACCGCAAACCTACCGATAGGTTTTGCTCACTGGAGTAAAACCTACCGGTAGGTTTCCATCGACCTACCGGTAGATTTTACTGAAATATGCCAGATTCTGCAACTCAAGCTCTGTAACTTTGGGGGACCCACCATTGGATCTTTCACTTGTCCCTGACACTCCTTACACACAGACATCCCTTCCTCAACCCTAGCTTGGACTTGGAAGGCTTGGACATTTAATGAAGAGAGAGAGAAGAGAGGAAACTGGGTGTGCAGGCTAGGCCTGTGCTAGCCTGCCCTCTCTATCCAATCAGCCCCTATTGATTGGAGGTCCATCACAAAGACCCTAGAGGCTCCATGGACTTTTTTGGCAAGCTCTACAGACCATTACAAAAGATACACTGCAATATAGAGAGAGAAGCTCTAGGTAGAAGGCATAGTTAGAGAGAGAAAGATTATTTTTCTTGCATTCCTTCCATCCATTTCACTTGTAATCCTCTGTAAGACTTGTGTAAGCTTCATTTAATGCCTTTAATGTCATTTATTACAAGCACATTGCAAGTTTAGTTCTCTATTTTGGTTTTCACCATTGTTGCAGGTAGTTTTTCTTCATTTCAAGTTTTAAAATGGGTATTGAATGTTTTCATTCCTAGTTTAAGTTTTCTTGCATAAAACTAAATTCCAATCTTCATTTCTTTACAATGTCTCTTCATTACATGTATGTTCTTTCTTTAAATATGAATAGCTAAACTTTAAGTTAGCTAATCCAAGGGAGAACTCTTGGGTATGCTATTTCAAGTCATTTTCATTCCTCCTCGTAGTGTACGTTGATTCGGTTTGACTGGGTTGAGTGTGGACATGGTTGTGAGTCTTTGATATCCTGTAGACTTGTCATGGGGTATGCTTGGATCCTCACCTTCATTCTAGTCCCTCGCTTCCCACAAATCAATTGAACATCTAGACACCATTGGGGGAAGGTCTCGAGTTGAGTTGGCATTCCCATTGAAATGAACCCTTCAGATTAGCCAACACTTGTTCCCATTTCAATTTCATCAAAACACAATCACAAACCAAACTCAAACATCAAAAGATTTTTACACTTTTCTTTTTGATCACCAAAATCACCTTCAACACGATTCACCCCATTTCTTGAGGAGACGACCTTGGAATATGATTTCCAAGTAAAACCCGACATTCGAAAGTATCCCTGCGCTTAGGGAGCACTTTTGTTCACACGCACACATTTCATTTACCCACCATTATTCCGTTTCCCCATTTCTTTCATCACTCCGAGGGAGAGTGACACCCCCTATCCCCATAAGCCATACACACATCGAGGGATGATGTCCGGAGATTAGGGAATACAGCGGAAACCATCAAATACTTATACATCAAACCTACCGGTTAACTTTTCAGTAACATGGGAGTGAATTGTTGTAAGGTAACATTTTCATAATCAAAAAATAGGATGCATGTTGGATCCCCGAACTAAAGAGTAGACTTTTTTAATTGTTGTAATCAAAAGTTTAGTTTAAGTATTTTCTTATCAGTTCTAAGTTCACATCACAAGCTGTTGTAATGCACACTGGGTGCCCGATAATCTTACCTTTCCTACTTTGAGTTCCAACAGATAACTCCTTGTGGATTTGACCTCAGATTTAACCGAATAATACTAAAACTTGACCACTTATACTTGGGTGTATGATTAAGATCAAGTCACCTGTTCTATGTGACTGAGGTCACCCTCCAAATTTGTATTCAGGTATGAACTAACTATCAACTACCAAACCATGAAATCATACTAAGGTAAACATTGAATAAGTAAAATAATCCGTCATCCAATACTTATAACTAAACAAAATTTCAAATTAAATATAAATAACTCCTTAAGGTTACATCAAAAACCAAATTTATAATTCTCCAATAAACTAACTAACGAGAATCTCATAACATTATTTAATCATTGGAGTTCATAAATTATAAACTAAGTAAAACATCTCTAAACGTCCACTTTCGAATCCACATCATGATATTCCTCGGTATTCCAACTTACTTGTTCATGTAGTTCTGCGTTGTCCTTAACACCAAAATCTAAAAAAATTTATATGGTGGGGTGAGCAAACAAGCTCAGTAGGAAAACATTCTCAAACCCAAATAAGATTTTGAAATAATGAAAACAGATAAGTTTCAATTTGTAAAATGGTATATAAGAATTTGAATTAAAACAGTGCCGTTAAATTTTGCAACCTCGTAAGGAACCAAACAACTCCACCACAAGTGATAGGGAGCCTTCAAACCCCTCAAGGTAAGAAATGCATCTATACACTCTACGATATACAATATAGTATAACCCATGTTTATAACACCTACTCATACACCTATACCAAAATTCATATTTTCACAACCCTTAAAACTAGAAGAACTTTGCTTGCTCCAAAATGTGGTAAAATATAAAACTGTTTTCCAAGTGTAGGAAATTATCGAATAGTAACTTGGTTGATTATCGAGGTCATCTCCACAGGAAAAATGAGGACAAATTCGAATGGTGATATAATAAAAACGAAAATAAAAATATTGTCCAATAGAGTCCCATTACATGCTCTATTACCAATATACAAGTTCAAAACAAATTTACATATTTGATTTACAAAATGCAATTCAAAAGCCACATTCTGGCTCCTTCATCAACAATGACCCAAATGAGGGCTGTCCACTGGTGCTTGTCCAACACCTGAAATATGTTCCCATGAAGGGTGAGCTATGCTGAATAGGGTATTTTTCAAGGAGGCTACTCCCCAACCCAGATGCATATGAAATGTCACATGCAATTCATCACATAATTTATTTATTCAAGAACATTCATTTCAAAAATGAATGGTACACTTTTCATGCCATGTTATGAGATGGAACTCACACACAAACCCCGAGCCCTCCACCAACTCCCATAACACATGTCATGTCGTGCTTATGCATCTAGGCATTTCAAACCCCCGCCATTAATGTTACACATCCAATGACCATTTTATAAATTTTTTGGTCTTTCTTGGGGTGGGTATTTATGGACTTCCACCAACGGGTACCCAGCCGACACGGCATCAATGGTCTTCCACCAATAGTCCGCTTACGCCAACACACTTTAGGGCCATCCATTGGTGTTTGTCTCGAATTTGAAATGTTATCCCTATAAAGGGTGAGCCACGCTCAATAAGATATCTCCTAAAGAGGCTACTCCCCAACCCAGATACATATGAAATGTTCACATACAATTCAATAATCAGTCAAACATCCATTCAAGAATATACATTTCATAAATGGATTTTCACAATGTCATGCCATGTCATGAGATGAGACTCACATATGCAATGCAACCCGTGCCCTCCACCGGCTCCCATAACACATGTAATGCCATGCATATGTATCTGGGCATTCCAAGCCCCCTCCATTGATGTTGAACATCTAATAACCTATTTTCACAAAATCACGGGACTACTAGCCCACATGAAATTTCGAGGACATCTCACCCTAAGCTCCGCGTATGCCTACACATTTTTTCAGAATTTCACCACAGGGCAAGTGCGTGAATGCTTGATGGTTTTCCTCGACCTCCAAATTGCTAGTTTGTGATTTCTATGATGTTTTGATACTTGGGTATGTAAAAATCATATATTCTGATTTTTTTTGAGTTATGTGGTAAATTTAGGTATGTTATGTGATTACATGATTTGGTGCCTTGAAGGTGTTTGATAAAATACCTATATGAAATAAAGTGTGTTAATTGCATGAGATTTGTGATAACATGCTTGAATGGTGTGATAAAGAGAAATCATATGCTTAAGATATGAATTACAATGGGAAATGAAATGTTGATATGTGCTTATGATATGTTGACATTGTGACAAAGTTTGGTAGTTATATGCATAAGATATAAATTGCCATAGAACATGTGGACATGTGGTTAAATTGCTCATTTGGCATTAATGCATATTGGGCATGACATGGGCATCACATTCATGGGCATAAGTCATGAGTGTGGGTGCATGGTTTAATCAAACACCATACTTGATGGTTGATGGTGGGCTCGAGAAAGTTGGGTTGAAGATCCGACTGAGTCGCACGGTTGCATGCATGGAAAAACTTGTGTCGGGTAAAGCAAGAAGGGCTAGAAGATCCCTCGGGTGCAAGACCCAGTTATTGGTTTATTCACTTCCGTCGGTGCAAGTCCAAAAAAGTGAATTAGGCGTACGGAGCCGGCGGTGCAATTCCAAAATCCGTTGCCCAACAAAGACACAAGATTTTGTTAAAGATTTTGTTTTATAAACATACTCTTGGATGTGTAAGGTCCAACAATGCTTGATTTTATAAACGCATGACTTTTATTTCAAACAAGCATTAGATGTTTTTCATCAATGATGAATGTTTTACACACATGCATTGCATTTGTGTTGTGGGAGCCGGTGAGGGCTCGGGTCAAAGTGCATGAATGAGTGTCATCTCATATCATGGCATGGCATGGTAGAATTTCAACCTTGAATCACATATTCATGTTTGAAATGGATAAATGTTGATGAATGTTGCATGTAAATATTGCATATGCATCTAGGATGGGGAGTAGCCTCTGTAGGAGATACTCTATTGAGCGTTGCTCACCCTATACGGGAAAACATTTCAGGTGCGAGTTTTACGCAGACTCACTCGGGCACTCACTCGGGCACTTGAGGAGGAAGAAAAGCCGACTTGTGACTTTCAATCCACTTTTTGTGTAAAATTAGACTTGTAATTAAATTTTGGCATGTAATGTATGTAAAAAGGGTTGGAACTTAAACTTATATTAACTATGTTTGATGCATAGGTGTGATGTCTTTATATGTTACACTTTTACAGGCCATGTTACACTTTTACATGGTAATGTTACACTTTTACATGCCATGTTACACTTTTACATGACAATACTACACTTTTACAGGCCATGTTACACTTTTAGATGGCAATGTTACACTTTTACAAGCCATGTTACACTTTTACAATTCAATGTCACACTTTATACATCAACATAGAAACCTCAGTTTTAGGGGCATCAAAAGTATGGATAAATGGACCCGGTGTGATCATTATTTTATTTTGGACCTCGGATGGGTCATGTGAATGTATATTGCACAGGTTGCGTTTTGGGTAGAGCTCCCTGTACAAAGGAGACTCTGCCCGAATTTTTGTTAAATTAAGGACCCTGGTAAATGGGTCATAACGGCGTGATATCGAGTTCCTCGGTATCCATGAGTATTCCGCGGGTTGATGGATAATCAATGGACCCCCGGATTTTGGGGCGTCACACAAAAACTTGCCCTATTTAGCACCAAAGAATTTTGCTAAAATAGGATCCGATTAATGACTCAATCCTATGTTTTTAAAACACAATAAAAGTTTAGAAAAAATTTTCTTCGAAGAACACCTAGTATTCATTAATGGATTGAATATCATTTCCATCTTACCCTAATCATCCTAAGTCTAGAATTAAACCAAGAGGGGTTCGATAATGACTCAAACTATATTTTCAAAATACAAAACGGTTTAGAAAATCTTTTCATTTAAAATCACCTAGGAGCCATACATGGATTAATCATTAATTCCATTTTAACTCTAATCTCCTAATTTAAATAAACCGAGGTATCATCTTAGGTATCTATGTCATTACCTTTGTCCTAAGCTTGAAGGTGCAACCGTGGTGTGAAGAATGTAGCTTTAACGCCTGATCTCCTCCCTTCAATGACGCTTTTGGATCTTCAATTTTGATAGCATCATGACCGTGAAAAAGGTTGAAATTTATAATGGACTCCACGAAATTAGCAAATTACAAATGTCTATCTAACAATCTCCTCATTTGACAATTGCGTGATAAAATACATAAGTAAGAACTTAGGATTGCAACCCACAAACCATTGAACAAAATGAATTATAAATATAATCTCAATACTCATGCACACGTCCTAAATCTCTATCTTAGTATAAGATCTACATCATAAGATATTGCTTGAAGATCATAGTTCTGCACATCACCACTCAAACCAAAACCTGGTGAAGAACATCATATCTTAGAGAATTAAATAACACAATCACAGGTATGGTAAGCACCAAGTTAAGCATAGGACATATTTATGCTTACATCATGCAAGTGCAAATATGTAACATGTTAAAAACTAAATTGCTCCATATGCTTGAGAACCTATTGATATATCAATGTCAATCACATCAAGTTCTCCCACTTAGTTGGTGTTCACAAGTAAAATAACAAATGAAAAATAAAACAAGTGTAAAATAGGTAACTTCCTGCCAAGTTTTTAAATGTACTCCCTCTGAGTATTTGAACAAAATCTCCCTTACTCTATTCACATGCAACATATCTAATCTAGTCAAGAGTAAATCTCCTCGATTCCTCTCATAAGTACCTAAAATATTCTCCCCCTTTTTGTCACAAATGTCAACCTAATAACAACATATGACTAGTGTGGTACAAAATCAAGTTTCCCAACATATTCTTTCCTTATTTTGTATAAATGCCAATCCAATGACAACGTATAACAAGGATGACATAGAATCATGGTATAACAAGAAGGTATAAACAAAGACCAGCTAGCTAAATCATGCACATAAAATAAGCAAAGGAAAACAAGGTATATAACTCATATTCAGATATGATAAAACATCAATAAATAGTACTTAGAGTATTGCCACAATAAACGAAAAAAGTAACTAAACAAATAAAAGTAAGAACAGATGAAAAGTTAACAAAAAAGAGTACTTTAGTACAGAACATGAATGAATAATAAACGCTCAAACTCCTATATTACCTAAACTAAAATTCTCTAAAACAACTCTAATGGTTGCATCAAAGTCCACCGGTTCAACCATCCCTAGGTCCACCATCATGTCAGGGTAGATCTGTGTCTGAATCTATCTCATTTGGAACTGACTCTCCCATGATCTGCTTATCCTTGATTAGTCTGCATAGTCGACCAACTCTCCTAGTAAGCGAACCAAAAATAGTCTATTGAGTTGTCTCCATGCTCACAATCCTAACATTCAACGCATCTTGTCTTTGAGAAGATGCTCCTCCATGTGCTATTTCATACCTGTAAGCATATCAACCAATGAAGCTAACTGAGCAGCAATGATGTTTGAACTAGGCTCAAGTCGTGGTGGTGGCGGCAGCAGTGGCCTACACATACTAGTCTTAGGATGCACAAGTGGATCTCCAACAACCTCTCCTATCTCCTCAACTACAACAACATAGTCAGCCCAAGCCTTGTTTTGCTTCATAGAACTTTTATTCACGGCTCTCATACGGTTCTGTAACTGGTCACTAGGCAAAACTAGAGCACCTTTCCTTGGCATATACGAAAAATTAAATTCAATACCTCTAACATAGGTGACAAAGTGGTTAGCTTGAGGATCGAGATCACCAATATGGGTAGAGAATTCTCGCACAATGCTATCATTCGATGTCACGGGTTCATTATACATCCAAATCCACCCACGATTGGTGAGATTTAAAACAATAGACTGATTCACACTTGTGTTGTTGATTAACCCTAATTAGTGTGTTAATGAAATAGATTAATAGGTTAATTGTGTTAGTTAAATGAGTTAAAACAATCAAAGTAGATGAAATTAGGATTAGTTCGTAAATTAGGGTTAATGTGTTAAACTTTGTATTTTTCAGGGTTTTGTGCATAAATGATGCAAAGCTAGGGGGAGTAAAATGTCAAAGCTATATCACAAAGGGGATCAAATTGTAATATTAACAAGCCAAGGAAGCATGCCCACCAAATCTAGAGGTTTAGCACAGTCCGGCTGGTGGCTAAACCGCCTTAAGCTCCTCCTTTCTCCCATTGGCCAGTTTATGCAACAGCTCCTCCCTGATTGGTCCATTCAGCCTCTGCTGCCTAAAGCTCCCCTCTAGCCTCTATAAATAGCCCCCTGCAGTTTCATTTCTAGGATTCTGTGAAGTTCTACACAAGAGAAAGTGGAGGGAAGCCAGAGAGTCAGGGATATCCAAAGAGAGTCAAATATTGTCAGTGAGTGAGAGAGAGTCATAAATAGTAAATTGAAGCCCTATCGAACCACTTCCAAGCCAGCTTTCCATCCAGTCTTCTAGATATCTTTTCTTTCTTCTACATTTATGTTATTCTTTTCTACTTGGAGAGTTGAACCTTTCCCACTTTTGTGCCCTAATCGGTATTAAGAGTGGTCGTGTTTCAACTATTCCTCGGGGAAAGATTGTCTATATTTTTTTTTGTATTGTAATGGAACTATTTCGCACCTCTTGCTCGTCTATAGTAATGGGGTGTGAGTATTCCACTTGTACCCTTCGGTGAAGGGTGAACATATGTACGATATTGTTTGAGTTATGGAAATGCCGATGTTTTAACTATGCTTTAATGTTATATATACCTCCCATATTGATGGATGGTTACATTTATAATATGTTCATGGTTATGAACACCGAGTGTTACCTAATGCTATATACCATACTATCTACTAGTTATGTACATCATGCTTGATACAGTGATGTACGTAATTGGGCTTTATGTAACAGTTGATTGATTGGTTATATAGACGGGTTAAGTCTCGGCATAGCCAATGCTTTCGATTCAATGCATAAACCGGAATCTTGTCATCAGTGAATCATCAACCTGCCGGTTGAATAACTGTAGTATTCCTTCTAAATGGCTTGCATTCTAGTTTACTATAGTTGTTTAATTGTTGCATGATACATAGATGCCGATTGAATAATTCAAGTATTCATCCTGAATGGCTTGCCTTCTAGATTACTTGGATTATTTGATTGGTGCATTGAATATATACCTGCTGGCTAACCTAATCAGTTGCTGGATATGGTTCAATATACATCATACCCACCAGTGGAATTTTCATTAAAATGGGGGTTAATTGTTATAAGGTGGCATTTCCAGTACTTAGCCAATATAATGCATATGGAATCCCCGCACTGAAGGGTATCTTTTCATTATTGCATTTTCACAGTTTTAATTATGTTTGTTTTAATTGTTCTAAGCTCACACCACAATCTATTTCTACTAAATTTTGTATTTGTAACAACTTCACCATTTCTGTTTTGATTTCCAATATAAGCTCCCTGTGGGTTCGACCTCGGACTTAAACCGAGTATTATATTGTAATTTTGACCACTTATACTTGGGTGTATACCACTATTCAAATTGAATGTGAGTCAAGATTTTTGGCGCCGTTGCCGAGGAGTTACGGTGGTTTCAAATCAAACAGGGAAGTTGTTTAGTTTGTATTATATGTATATTTATTGTCTGTTGCATTTTCATTGTTTATGTATGTTAAGTCATCAGTAGGGTCTGCAAATCAGTCTAATCCTTCATCTCCATCATCTTTATCTTCATCACAAACATCATTTGAATTAAGCATGACACATAATAATCAACGAGAAAAGGAGGTAGTTCAGAATGTTTGACCATTAAGAGAGTATCTGCATCCTGCACGCACTTGTGTCCCGTCATGTTTTGCTTTTCCCACAAATGCTCCAAATTTCAACATAAAGGCAGGGACAATATAGTTGTTACCACAGTTTCATGGTTTGGACTCTGAAAATCCATACTTGCATGTTAAAGAATTTGAAGAAGTCTGTGGAGCCTTGCAAGATAATTCTGAAATGGCCTAGTTGAAACTTTTTTCTTTCTCTTTAAAGGACAAAACTAAACAGTGGCTAAATTCTTTGCAAGCCCAGTCTATTCCAAGTTGGCAAGTGTTGCACACTGAATTTTTTATAAAGTTTTTTCCTGTGCGTTGCACTAATGCATTGAGACGTCAAATCATGAATTTTTCTATTAAAAAAGGGGAAATTTTTTATTAATGTTGGGAGAGATTCAAGGATCTTCTCCAAGCTTGTCCACATCATGCATTTGAGAGTTGGACTCTCGTAGGTTTTTTCTATGACGCCCTCCCGTCTGCATTGCGTCAGTTTGTTGAAATGATGACCTAGGGAGAGTTTATGAGTAAGAGTCCCGAGGAGGCATTTGAGTTTTTTGATACAATTTCTGAGACTTCCCAAATGTGGGACTCAGCCTCTCCAAACATTGTTGATACCAAGCCATCTACATCCCAAGGAGGGAAATATCTGTTAAAAGAAGATGATGACCTAAGGGCTAGAATGACTACTTTGTCCGGAAAGCTTGAAGCTTTAGAAATGAAAAAAAAATGATGGAAGTGTTTGTAGTGTCTACCATTGAGCAATCATGTGAAATTTGTGCATTGTCAAGACATCCCATGGGGGAATGTCCGACCATTCCTGCATTCAAAGAGGTCTTAATGGAACAGTCCAATGTCATTTCCAATTTTAACAAGCCATATTCCAATCATTTTTCCGAAACCTATAACCCAGGGTGACGGAATCACCCGAATTTTAGTTAGAAAAACACACAGCCTGTGAGTCAACCAAAAGGTCCACCTTCAGGTCAACCCCAAACTCAGTAGTCATATCAACCCCAAACTCAGCAGCCATATCAACCCCCACACAAAAGGAGTCTAGAGGATACCATGAACCAATTCATTCAGAGTCAAATGAGTTTCAATACTCAGCACACCCATGCATATAATGATTTTAAATCCCAAACTTCACAGTGTATTAAAGACATCAAGAGTCATCTAGTCAAATTGACCCAATCCTTGAGCACATTAGAGAAGGGAAAATTTTCATCTCAACCAAATTCCCCACAGAGTCAAAACTAAGTTAATGTTGTGTCTTCTGAACCATCTTCGAGTTAGGTCTAAGCAATTACCACAATGAGAAGTGGTAAAGTGATTGAAAAAACCATTAGAGACATTTTAATTCCTAAGCCAAAACCTGAGTCAATCCTAGTAACTGAACCAGTTGTGCCTGAACCTGTGGCTGAAAAGGAACCAGAACCACCAAAGAAAAAAGAACCTTCGTGTCCTATCCCGTTACCTTTTCCTCAAGCAGTCAAAAAACCTAAAACTCCAGCCAATCATTTTGAAATCTTTGAGTTGTTCAAGCAAGTAAAGATTAACATCCCAGCGTTGGATGCAATCAAACAAGTCCTATCTTATGCCAAGTTTTTGAAAGACCTTTGCACAATCAAAATAGAGATCAATGTACAAAAAAGAGCATTTTTAACCGAGCAGGTTAGTGCTACCATCCAGCACAAGACCCCTCTTAAGTCCAAAGATCCTGGAAGTCCTACAGTGTCATGCATAATAAAAAATTTCCAGATTGAGCAAGCCTTGCTTGATCTGGGAGCTAGTGTTAATTTGCTTCCATACTCGGTCTATAAACAGTTAGGATTGAGTGAGTTGAAACCCACCAATGTCACATTGCAATTGGCAGACTGATCTGTGAAAACCCCACGAGGAATTGTGAAGGATGTGTTAGTTTAAGTTGATAAATTCTATTTCCCAGTGGATTTCATTGTTTTAGATACTCAGCCAATTTTGAATGCTTCTACATACATTACTGTCATTCTAGGTCGACCATTCATTGCTACATCAAATGCATTGATTAATTGTAGGAGTGGAATCATGAAACTTTCATTTGGAAACATGACCTTGGAATTGAATGTGTTAACATAGCAAAACAACCCAGAAAAGAGGAGGTGATGAGTGAAGTAAATTGTGTCGAGTTGCTAACTCAGAGTCTATTTGAAAAAGAGTGTACAAAGAAGGAGTCACATGCATTAGAGTCTGTACAAAATGATGAGTCTGTACATGTGTCAGTCATTGAAACATGGAGTCCAAAATTTGAAAAGTTACTGCCTGTTGAACCCAAGTCTGTAATGCCCAGTGATGAAGTTATTAAGCTAGAATTGAAACCTCTCCTGACTGACTTGAAATATGTCTTCTTGGGGGAAGATGAAACTCATCCAGTGATAATATCTTCAAAGTTGTCAGTAGTCCAGGAAGAGAAATTGATTGAAGTCATACAGAGTTTCGAAAGTGCTATCGGTTGGTCAATAACAGATATAAAGGGAATAAGTCCTCTTATATGTACTCATTGCATATAATTAGAATAAGATTCTAAACCATCCCGACAGCCACAAAGAAGATTGAACCCGCATTTGAAAGAAATAGTCCGGGCTGAAGTGCTTAAACTGTTAGATGCTGATATTATTTATTCTATATCTGATAGTAAATGGGTCAGCCCCACATAGGTAGTGCCAAAAAAATCTGGTGTTACTTTCATACAAAATCAAGAAAATGAATTAGTCCCTATGCGTACAGTCACTATTGGTGTATGTGTATTGACTATCGAAAGTTGAATTCACTCACTAGAAAATATCATTTTCCTTTACCATTCTTAGATCAAGTCTTAGAAAGAATAGTCAGTCATGCATATTATTTTTTCTTAGATGGATATTCTGGCTATAACCAGATTGAGATTGCAATTGATGATCAAGAGAAAACCACTTTTACATGTCCTTTTGACACTTTTGCCTATAAAAGAATGCCTTTTGGATTGTGTAACGTTCCAACTACTTTTCAGCGTTGTATGTTAAGTATTTTCAGTGATATGGTGGAGCAGTTTTTAGAAGTTTTTATGGATGATTTTTATGTGTATGGTGATTCGTTTGAATTATGTTTGGAAAATCTTGAAAAAATTCTTACCCGATGTGAAAAAACAAATCTTGTGTTGAATTGGGAAAAATGTCATTTCATAGCCACACAGGGTATTGTTTTAGGTCATGTAGTTTCTGCAGAGGGAATTGAAGTTGATAAGTCTAAGATTGATTTGATAGCCAACCTCCCTCCACCCAAGACTGTAAAAGATGTCCGATCCTTTCTAGGTCATGCAGGATTCTACAGAAGATTTATTAAGAATTTTAGTTCAATATCTCGGCCCATGTGTAATCTCTTATGTCAGGATGTACCATTTGAGTGGAATGATGCATGTCAATTAGCGTTTGATAAATTGAAAATCATGCTTATTTCGGCACCAATTATGCAACCTCCTGACTGGTCCTTACCTTTTGAATTAATGTGTGATGCCAGTGATTATGCAATAGGAGCTGTGTTAGGCCAGATAAAAGAAAAGAAACCATATATGATTTACTATGCAAGCAAAACTTTAAATGATGCACAAATGAATTATTCTACTACATAAAAAGAATTGCTTGTTGTTGTGTTTGCTTTAGATAAATTTTGTTCGTATTTAGTTGGATCCTCAATCATTGTTTTTACTGATCATGCAGTCTTAAAATATTTGCTCACCAAGAAGGATGCTAAACCACGTCTCCTACGTTGGATATTGTTACTTCAAGAATTTGATTTGATCATCAAGGACAAGAAGGGAATTGAAAATGTGATAACTGATCATTTGTTAAGCCTAACTTATGATACGAAGGAAGAATCCATGCCAATCAGAGAAACTTTTCCAGATGAACAGTTATTGTAGTTACAGAAGTACCATGGTATGCTGATATAGTCAGTTATCTAGCCACATGTACTATTCCTTTTCATTATACCTGGACCGGTCAGAAAGAATTTTTGAGAGAGGTATGTAATTTCTTTTGGGAAGATCCCTATGTGTTCAAAAACTATAAAGATCAAATAATAAGGCGCTGTATACCCAATCATGAACTCTGTCAGCTCATCTCATTTTGTCATTTCGAAGCCTGCGAAGGGCATTTTTCTTCAAAGACAATGTCTACTAAAATTCTACAGTATGGATTTTATTGGCACTCTTTTTAAAGATGTGCATGTCTTTAGTCTAAATTGTGGCAGATGTCAAAGAATGGGGAATATTTCAAAAAGAAACATGATACCTTTAAACCCTATTTTGATCATTGAAATTTTTGATTGTTGGGGCATCGATTTTATGACATCTTTTCCCCATCCTTTGGTTATGCGTACATTTTGGTTGCCGTTGATTATGTTTCCAAATGGATAGAGGTTATCTCGTGTTGAAATAATGATCACCGCATTGTAGTCAAGTTTTTAAAAGAAAATATTTTGTCAAGATTTGGGATTCCCAGAGCTATTATCAGTGACAGGGGAACACATTTTTGCAACAAATTTTTTGAAAAACTCATGAAAAAATATTTGATTTCTCAATAAAAAATCAGCCCCTTATCATCCCTAGACAAGTGGTCAAGCTGAATTGGCCAATAGGGAGATAAAATACATTTTAGAAAAAATAGTGAATCCGGACCACAAGGATTGGTCTTTGAGACTGACTAATGCGCTTTGGGCTTACCGTACTGCATACAAAACTATTTGGGAAATGTCTCCTTATTGGTTAGTTTATGGTAAACCATGTTACTTGCCTGTGGAATTGGAACATCGAGCGTACTGGGCAATCAAAATGACGAACTTTGACATTGACAAAACTAGTGTATCTCGCAAACTTCAGATTAATGAATTAGAAGAGCTAAGAAATGAAACATATGAGAATGCTAAGATTGCTAAATCTAGAATGAAAAATTTTCATGATAAGAATATAGTGCGGAAGTCTTTCGAGCCTTCTCAGAAAGTCCTGTTATATAATTCAAGACTCCGTCTATTTCCTGGTAAGTTAAGGTCAAGATGGATAGACCCCTACATTGTCAAGAAATTTTTTGAACATGGAGCAGTTGAAATCAAAAATCCATTGTCTGGAAATATCTTCAAAGTAAATGGTCATAAGCTTAAACCGTATCATGATAATTTTGTTCAAGATGTGAGTTCCATTCAGCTAATGGAACCAGTGTATGTGCTTTAAGAAGTTTTTATAAGTGTTTGATTGTAAATAGTAGTACTAATTATTTTTTGTTTGTCTTATGATGAGCGCATAATATTGCATATTTAACGGCCTCATTACATGCATTTTAACTCAACTTTGCATTTAAGTACTTAGAGTTAGCTAAATTTATGAATAATGTTGAAATTTTGATGTTGCAGGTAATTATAGCGTAAATCATGGATTTTGGTACCTTGAAACTATGTGTGGATGAGTGGTGAAGAGATTGACACATGGCATGAGGATTTGGAGGCTTAAAAGTGAAAGAAATCAAGGAGATATCGGTGCTTGGTAACATAGGCACTGGCACTCGCACCATTTGGTAGTAGTACATTGGTTTTCCTCCTTTTTGAATATGATCCACTTAGAATCTAAAAAAGTTCAAAACAATAAAGTTGTATATCTGGATGTATTCTGTATTGTGTCAAAATTTTAGCTCAATCGGATGGTTGGATCAAAATTTATGGCAATTCTACAAAAATTGGTCCTGAGCTAGCATCTCATTTTCGACCTACCGGTAGGTTTTGCCTACTGGAAAAAAACCTACCGAAAACCTATCGGAAACCTACTGGTAGGTGTGTGCTACTGGTGTAAAACCTACCGGTAGGTTTCCCACAACCTACCGGTAGGTTTTGCCCAGAAGTGCCAGAACGCCTGCAACTCAAGCTCCACTTGCCTAGGGGTCCCACCATTGATTCTCCCACTTGTTCCTGACATCCCTTACACACATACATGCCTCCCCACACCTAGGGGTGGACTTTGGAGGCCATTGCATTTATGAGGATAAGAGAGAAGAGGGGAGCCAGGGGAGTTGCTGGGTAGGCTGTTCCTAGCCTGTCCAAGCCATAAAATCTCTTCCCATTGATGAGAAGCTTGCACACACAGGCTAGGGGAGCCTCATGGACGAAAATGCATCATCTCTACACCATATATTCAGCATTCACACAAGCTTTGAAGGAGAGGTTACCTAAGCTTAGAAAGTTCCAAGGAAGAAGATGAATAATGAGATAGAGAAGTTGATATTTTTAAATTTTCTTCCATCCTTTTACTTGTAGTTTATTGTAAGACTCTAGTAATATTCATTTAATGTCTTTAATGTCATTTATTTCAAGTGTATTTTAAGTTTAGCTATATGTTTTGGATTTCACCATTGTTGTATTAAGTTTTCTTTATTTCAAGCTTTTAAAATGGGTATTGAATATTTTTCTTCATAGTTTAAGATTTCTTGCATTAAGTTAAGTTTCAATCTTCATTTCTTTTCAATGTCTCTTCATTTCATTTATGTTTTTGCTTTAGATATAAGTAGCTAAGCTTTAAGTTGGCTAATCCAAGGGAGAACTCCTCTTGGGTGTGCTATTTCAACTCATTTTCATTCCTCCTCGTAGTGTATGATGACTCGGTTTGACTAGGTTGCGTGTGGACATGGTTGTGAGTTCTTGATACACCATAGGCATTGTCATGGGATATGCTTGAATTCTCACCTCCACTTTTGTCCCGCTCTTCCTACGAATCAAATGAACATCTAGGCACCATTGGAGGAAGGTCTTGAGTTGATTTGACATTCCTATTGGAATGACCTCTTCGAATTAGCCAACATTTGTTTTCATTTCATTTTTAGCAAAAACACAATCACTAAAACTCAAACATCAAAGATTTTACACTTTCCATTTTTACAAAATCACATTCACACAACTTGACCTTTCCTTCCCTGAGGAGACGACCTTGGAATAACCATTTCAAGTAAAACACGACACTCAAAAGTCTCTTTGTACTTGGGGAGCACTTTTGTTCACACACACACACATTTTCATTCACCAACCATTATTCTGTTTCCCCATTTCTTGCATCATTCCGAGGGAGAGTGACACTCCCCTATCCCTATAAGCCATACACACATTTAGGGATGATGTCCGAAGATTAGGGAATACAACGGAAATAATCAAGCATCTTACAGATTAGGTTTTGCACTAGGGATTTGTCTTGCCTCCAGATCTTATTAGCATTTGTCTAATATTTTATTTCATTATGCTATACATTGAGGAAATTTTTTTATTTAGGTTGGGGGGAGGGAACAATCCATATTCGCATTTGTGACTTGCAGACGTTAAAGAACAGGATAGTGAGTCAATTTTCGTGTCAATTTTCAACAAATTTTCAAAATTTTCAAAAAAAATGGATGCACAATTGTTTTGGTTTAGTCTGAGTATGCTGCACATTTTTCCAAAATATATACATTCTTTGATCATAACAAAAGCAAGGGTCATTAGAAAGATGGAAATTGTTGATAGTCAAGCAAAACCCTTGTGCGAAAAAAGTTCCTTTGCCAAACGCCAGTCGTTTAATGCATTTGAGAGAATACAATCAGTGTGCGAAACCAATTTCAGGTCGAGTGTTAGATCGTCTTGACTGGATTAGGTATGAGCAGAGTGAGGAATACCCTGAGACGCCATCTTATTCCAGTCCCATGCTTTCAAGATACATGAGACTTGAGATTAATCGGTTCATTGATAGTGTTGATTTGGAAGATTCAGATTAAATTGATCAAGGGATGAATGAATTTTGATTTGTATAAATGTAAATATGATTGTTAGAATAATTGTTATGTTAGTAGTTAATGAGGAATGTTAGTGGATTAGTAGTTTAATTGTGGAATTAAACTGACATGTGAAACTGCAGGAAAATAAACTAAAGCAGAAATCAGCAGGAAGTCCAGCAGTCTATAGCCTGCAACTCAAAGTAGAAAACAGGGCATCCTCACTGTTCGGACTATGGTGGTGGCGTCCAGACGGGACTACCCATATAAAACTAGACAGGCGTGAAAAATAGCAATTTCAGAATTCCCTCGCAACCAAAATACGAAAAATAGTGGCCTTATTCTACCTTCTCTCCTCAAATCCGCTACACACATCAGTTTTCTTTCAGATTTCTTCCGATTAAACACTTACCTGTGCTATTTTCTAGGTTCTTACTGATCAAAATCTGTTAAAAGCAGAAATCAAGAGAGAAATCAAGAAAAAGATGGATCTAAGACTTATAACAAGAGGTTCTTCGAGTCAGGCAACGAGAGGCCAATCTTCGTAACCCGAAGCACCTCCGCAGCAACCCTAGGCAAGAAATATCTTCAATGTTGTGATATTTGAACCCATTGAACAACAAGTCTGGTATGATACTCACTTTCTCTCTAAAACTATTATCGCTGAACGACCTGTCATCTATGAAGATTTTGAGCATATTGGTGTTAGACAGAATCTTGCTATGCGTGGGTGGTTAAATTATGTTAAGTTTGTTGCTCCTGCTTATGAATGCCTAGCCCGTGAATTTTATAGTAATGCGCAAGAAACCGGGCATGGGGAATTTCGTGTTTTTGTTAGGGGAGTGGCTTTCCAAGTTACACCGACCACTATTGCAAATTTTTTCCATCCTCTCCCGAGACATCCAAACCCGCAATACCTTTACACTGAAGTGCATAATATGACTGATATAGGGATTGAACTGACGAGGAATCCAGACTATGTATGGGGGAGGCCGAATAAATACATTAAGCAAGGGGATTTGATTGACAAATATAGGATTTTGAATTTGATTACTGTGAACAATCTGTTACCCTAGTCCCAGAAAAACCAGATATATACTGAGAGGGCCTACTTCCTTTATGCTTTTGGGATGGGACATACGATTGATTTCCCTAGCTTGATCATGGACCAGATGATGTTGACAGTGAAAGTAAAGAAAAACTCACTTCCATATGCTATGATATTTTCTGAGCTGTGCAGGAATAAGGGAGTGATCACAGATCCCTCATGGCTGACAGTGGAGCACTTTGCACCGTTAGGAAAGACATCTTTAAGGAAGAGCCATGGAGTCTAACCTGAGGAGCTGGCCGAGGTACCATCCGCACCGCATAAAGAACCATTTCAAGGAGTTGAAGATTTTCACCCACCAGAGCAGCCTTAGCCACATGAGGAGCAACCATATATATCGGTTGATGATAGGTCTGACCAACAGATTTTGCTAGGGTTGGAGACTAATTTCACCCAGCTAGGGACTAGCACCGCCCAGATCGATCAACACATGGCTGACTACGAGCATAATCAGACAGAGATATTGAGGCCAATCAGAGGACACTTCGGTGGAGGCCCATCTAGCTCATGATCAGAGACTTTCAAGATTCCACACATTACTTCTTCTACTATATTTCCTGAACATTTTTATTTTATGCATTTCATTTTAGTATTTATGTTTTGAATGTTGTTTTGAATTTGGTTTTAATTAATCTAGTTTATGTTTTGATTAAATTTTGTTAAGTTAGGATGCAAATTTCGTGTGATTCACGTTACAATTAGGTTATTATTCTTATACTTTGCAGGGATACCCTTAAATCGATTGCCTGGGATTTTCATATAGTAGTTGCGCACTATGCTAATATTTCCCTAGAAACTCATTATTCTGAGCACGTAGAGTTCCTTGTTTTGAAAAATTTTGAATTATTTCACCCTTTATTAAGCTTACATTTGTAGTGGAGATGTAAAACCTATTGCAGATTTTGAGCCAGTCCTCCTTGGAGAGATATTTTACAATTACTCAAGTAAGAATTTTCGATTCAGCGATAAATTTCTTTGAATAATCTCATTACTTTTGTTTTGAATTACATGGTTAACATTTTCCTTAAATTTTTAATTCGGAACTATACAGGTGTATGATTTATGGAAAATGATCTTAGGCCATATTTGATTTAATTTTGAGCCTTAGCCATTTCTTTTACAAAATTATATCCCTAGTTAGCCGTAACTGAGCCTAAAAAGTATAATTTCTTTTTCATAAAACCCATAAGTAAACCGAGTCACATAAAAAATATATTTGACATACCTTTGTTATCTAATATTCTTGTACCCTCTTTTAAAATCAGTGTGATACGAAAAGCAAGAGCAAAAGAAAAGGAAGAAAATAGCAAAGAAAAGAAGACGGTGATTACTGTTCAAAGAAAGAAAGCAAAATTCTGTGGAAGAAAGCAAGACAAAGAAAGAGAAAGAAAGAAAGAAAGAAAAGAGCCAAGAAAGTGAAAAATGAGAAAGAAAATGAAAGAATGGAAATACCATGTATGTGAAAGTTTTGAAATAGGAAAGATGTGTGCCACATTAATCAAGAAAGGATAGTTTTTGAATACTGTTGACGTCGTTTCTTAAAGCCTACACCCATGGCCACATTATGTAACGCCCCAAAATCCCCCTTGGACGGCATCACTATCTAAAACCATTCACATCATGAGAGCAACTAATAAAATTCATAAAGAAAGAAACTTTCATTTATCATCCATAATATCTACAACGTCAGCCAAAAGAATAGGCCAAACCATGATCATTACATTCAAAAGAATATGCCATTTATGGCAATTACACCCAAAAATCAACTATTATCTTGTAGCGGAATAACAAAGACATTAGACTTCACATTTTCTCAAAAAGAACTTCCTAGTCTAGGACATAAGAGAATATAGCTCTAAACGTCCACCTCTAGATTCACGTTCCCATCTATGGGAGCTTCCCAATGTACTGGCTCATTAACTCCAAGCTCCTCCTCTAGGTCATAATCTGAAAAAGATGTTGTTTGTAGGGGGGTGAGCACTAAGCTCTGTAGGAAAATCCTCCCAAACTCGAACAAGGTTTAGAAAACATATAAAACAAGTCGGTCTCATTTCACAAATATCATATATAACTTTTGAAAGAAAACAGTGACAGTTTATCCGATCTCAAGTTTAAGCAATATCAATGAAGTAAATGAAGAAGTAAAATCAATTTCCAAAATGAACAATTCCAACAAATCACTATAAACCATAGCCAACCATTGGCACCATAAACTATAGCCAACCATTGGCACAATAAACCATAGCTCACAATGTATTTCAAACCACAACTTGTATCTCAGGTATGATGTATGATATCGCATGAATAAACACATTGAGAATATCCTGGCCCACACACACACCCCCAATCCTCTAAAGGATATACAACTTTAGGAAGGGCGTATACTAACACATTGGCAGTGACGAATCCAACTCAGGAATAGTATACTAACCCTCATCCTCGGTACCCGTGAGCGAATAGTGGTTTGATCCTCACAAGGCACCAACCCCACTACGAGTGGTAGGAAAAATTCAAATCCGCACGGAGTAAGAAACGCATCTACCCACTCTATGATACCCGGTCAACGGCCACCCATGGTCATCCGAACATCCACAAGAGATACAATACCCAACCAATTTCCTCAAGTCACAAACAAATCCAAAAATCTCCAAATTTCGTATGGAGTATTACTATAGAACCATTTAAGAAAATATACAAGAGATCATCCACAATACCATTTTGTTATTCAATACAAAGTACTAAAGTTTTGAAATCAAGGACAAAGGAAGAATCAAGAGAAAAATCTATTTCTCTCGAAAACTAGGGTTTTAAGTCAAGAAAAGAGATTTAATAGCTATTCCACCATAGCATTGTCCAAAACATGGTAATATTGACAAGAATATCAAGACTCAAGGATTTCATAGCATACATATTGTAAAACCCGAAAAAATTTAAACTTTTGTGAAAAAGGGGAAAAACGGTAAATTACCACTATGGTACAGGTTGTAAACCTGATTTTTTCTAGAGATCGGATGACGAAATGGACATCACCGTTGGATTCGTCTCGCGAAATCTAGTTACCCTGTCAAATTTCATTGAATTCTGAGTTAGTCAAATTTTTCACGTTTTACGAGGCGGTCGGGCCTCGGGAGACAAAAAAAAAACAAAATTCTGAATAAAATTTTAAATTTTGGGAAATAAATGACGGCAAGTTAAAATAAAAATATTTTGAACTTGAACCGGAGCGAAATTTAATCGTTTCGGGGCTAAAACGGACCCGGGAAATAAGGGCCGTGTGGCGCGTTGTGGGCCAAGTATTTAAAGGGTATTTAAAGGGGAGAAAATTAGATTTTCTCCCCATTTGCTCAGCCGATTCCAACGAGAGAGGAAGAGAGGGAAAGAACTAGAAATTCTCCACCTTCTATCTACGATCTACAAGGATTGAGAGCTCAAATCCACTCGGGGCAAGAACAAAAGTTGTTCTTCTCGCCGAGGGCTACAAAACCATACCAAGAAGGTCGAGTTTTGGAGTGATTCGAAGAACGGGATTTTGGGAGAGTGAGGGTTCCACTTCGTTTGGAGTTCTCGGAGTTTCTCAACGTTGTTCTGTACGCTTCAAGAGATAGGGTTCCCTCCTACTAAGGTTTATTCCAAACCTAGAATGTTTTTATGAAATGGGTAGGATGATAGGTTGTGTATCTCTTGCCTATTGTAGCTAATTTGGGTGAAATGGGTATTGAAATGAGTAAAGATCAATTCTAATTGGATTGGTAATTAGAAGTTTCAAAATGTGACTTCTAGAATTGGGTAGGCGAAATTGATCCAATGTGATTCTTGTGTTATATGGAATTATGGGCATGTTACGTGTTTGTATGAATGCCTTGAGAATTTAAAGTGTTGATAGCATGATTATGTGATAACATGTTTGGAAATTATGCTATGGGAATTATATGCTTATGATATGATTTTGCCATGAAATGTGAGAAATGTGTTAAAAATGTTCATATGTCACTCATGCCATGTTGAACATTGTATTATGGTTGCAATGAGACATCATATTGCATATGCACGGGAACATCGCATTTAGTGGGTGTGTGCATGGTGGTTGTCTTCACCTCGTTTGGTAGATGACTAGTAGGCTCGCGTAAGCTGGGTCGACGACCTAGTCGAGTCGCACGGTTTGCATGGTTGATAGGGTTGGGGTAGCAAGAGGGGCTAGAAGATCCCTCGGGTGCAAGACCCGGTGCTTGGGATACGCACTCCCTTGGCTCGGCCCATGAAGTGTGTGGGTGTACGTGGGACCCTCGGTGGAAGTCCGTAAATTCCCTGTGGGTTGGGTGACCCTTGGTGTGAGTCCATGAACATCCACCCCTATAAAGACCCTAGAATAAAATGTCATTTGATGTGCAACATAAATGACGGATTCGTACACATTGGCACTTGCATGTGTGGAGGAGTCGGGAAGGACTCGGTTGATGTGCATGAGTGAGTCTCACCTCATTACATAGCATGACATTGCAAATTCCAACATTGAATATACTTTCTTGCTTGGAATGTTATGAATTGTGGTTTTGTGGCATGTGAACATTTCATATGCATATAGGTTGGGGAGTAGCCTCTTTAGGAGATACCCTATTGAGCGTGGCTCACCCTTTGTGGGAAAAACATTTCAGGTGCGGGGTTTACACCGGCGGACGGTTCCCGTTTCGAGGCCCAAGGTTGAAGAAAACCGACTTGTGGCTTTTATGGCTATTTTGTAAAGGTTTTGTGAAAATTCCATTTTGATATGTAAATATATGGAATCAATTGTAATGAAACTTGTACAAATCATGTTTTACATGGAAATCTTATTAAACATGTATTGGATGAATTGGGGAAGGTTTTGAATGGATTGAAAATGATGAACGGATGAAAAAGGGAAAAACTGGGCAGAGGGTATCGGTACTGGGTACCGATACACTGCCGTACCGGTACTGTGTACCGGTACTCAACCGTACCGATACTGTGTACCGGTACACATTTTCCAGTGGGCAACCCGTACCGGTACTGCGTACCGGTACACTCTCAAGAAAACTCAAAATTTTAAACTGCTTGCCCTATTTTCAGTCTATGTTTTCCTTCCCTCCAATGATGTAAATGGACTATAATGGAATATAAATCATGGTGTGTTGGATCTTGGTTGAGCCCAATGAATAATTGAATCCACTTTACAATTGTGGGCTATGATCCCGATTAAGGGGATGCTAACGACGTGGTGTTGGGTAGAGCGACATTCACGGGTACTTCCGCGGGTTGAGGGATGATCAACAGTTAATATAGGACCCCGGAAAATTGGGGCGTCACACATATAGGATTTAGAGTCAAAAGAATACATATATATAAGCCCTAGCCTCAATGTAAGAGAATAGGAAGAAACCCCTACCTTAAATCAAGAGTTCCAAGCAAAAACCCAAGCTCTAGAGACTTCCTTCCTTCCTCCCTTTTCTTTTTCCTTTTATCTTCCCCCTAGGGTTCGAAGAGGTTTGGGGTGAGAGTGGAGTGAAAGAATAGAAGAAAATAGGATGAAAAGGTGTTTTAAACTCAGCCCAATCCTGAATTTTACTGTTTTAAAATTTTTTATTTTTACCGACAGTACCGGTACGCTGTACCGGTATGGTTTGCTCTCGGGACATCGGGGGTACCGGTACGCTGTACCGGTATGGTTTGTCCGGATTTGCCTTTTTCATCTATTTTTCATTTCCAATCCATTCCAAACCCTTCCAAAACCAACCCAAACTTATATAACATACATTTGTATATCAAACATAGTTGGTACAAGTTCTATTACATGTGGGGGTTTACACATTATAACCCTAATAAAGTCCTTTTTGATTCCAGAAGTCATGCATGTGTATTATTTCCATCTATTCATGAGAAAGGGGAAGTGTTGATAATGTATTTGATGCTGTGTTAATATTTCTTCATGAGATTATGCCAATTTCTAGTTTTATTCAAATAAACGTTCTTTTGATATATTACATGTGAAATTATTTGCTTTTGTTAACAATATTCTCATCACATGTAATTTTTGAGTGATAGTCACTATAATGGGAGTGTGTTCTTTGCTGAGTGATTTCCAAGAAAGGATTGACATCGAGACTAAGTCTTGTACATCAAAGTGAAGGGTGATGATATTTCTTAAGTGATTTTTGAGATAATGGGTTTTAACTAGGGATCACCTAGGGGTTTAACTGCTTGTTGCATATGCTAAATGCAATCGTGAAATCTACGCAAATTATTTTGTTCTGTTATTTATTTTTATTACTAGGGACTAGTAATATTTAGGTTGGGGGTGTGATTAACCCTAATTAGTGCGTTAATGAAATAGATTAATAGGTTAATTGTGTTAGTTAAATGAGTTAAAATAGTCAAAGTATATGAAATTAGCGTTAGTGCCTAAATTAGGATTGATGTGTTAAACTTTGTATTTTTCAGGGTTTTGTGCGTAAATGATGCAAAGCTAGGGGGAGTAAAATGTCAAAGCTATATCAGTAAGGGGATCAAAGTGTAATATCAAAAAATCAGCCAAGGAAGCATGCCCACCAAATCTAGAGGTTTAGCACCGTCCGGACGGTGGTGGTGGCATCCGGATGCTAGCTAAACCGCCTGAAGCCCCTCTATTCTCCCATTATCCAGTTCATGCAACAGCTCCTCCCTGATTGGTCCATTCAGCCTCTACCATCTCAAGCTTCTCTCCAGCCTCTATAAATACCCCTACAATTTCATTTCCAAGATTCTGTGAAGTTCTTCGCCAGAGAAAGTGGAGGGAAGCCAGAGAGTCAGGGATATCTAGAGAGATTCAGATATAGTCAGTGAGTGAGAGAGTGTCAGAAATAGTAGAGCGAAGCCCTGTCGAACCACTTCCAAGCTAGCTTTCTAGCCAGTCTTCCAGACAACTTTTCTTTCTTTTACATTTATGTTATTCCTTTTTACTTGGAGAGTTGAACCTCCCCCACTTTTGTACCCTAATCGGTATTAAGAGTGGTCGTGTTTCAACTATTCCTCGGGGAAGGATTGCCTGTATTTTATTTTGTATTGTAATGGAACTATTTCGCACCTCTTACTCATCTATAACAATGGGGTGTGAGTAGTCCATTTATACCCTTCGGTGAAGGGTGAACATATGTATGATATTGTTTGAGTTATGGAAATGCCGATGTTTTAACTATGCTTTAATGTTATATATACCTCCCATATTGATCGATGGTTACATTTATAATATGCTCATGGTTATGAACACCGAGCGGTACCTAATGCTATATACCATACTATCTACTAGTTATGTACTTCATGCGTAATACAGTGATGTACGTGATTGGGCTTTATGTAACAGTTGATTTATTGGTTATAGACGGGCTAAGTCTTGGCATAGCCAATGCTTTCGATTCAATGCATAAACTGGAATCTCGTCATCAGTGAATCATCAACCTACCAATTGAATAACTGTAGTATTCCTCCTAAATGGCTTGCCTTCTGGTTTATGCTTGATTGCAATTCACCCTAATCTCCAAACACGAGCCCAGATGTGTGTATATGGCTTATACGAGTAGGTGAGTGTCACTATCCCTCGGGTTCCATACATGAAATGTGGAAAATTGTGTGTGTGAATGAAAATGTGTGTGTGTGTGCAAAAGTGCTCCCCAAGCGAAGAGAGACTTGCAATGTCGTGTTTTACTTGGAATTGAGTATTCAAAGGTCGTCTCCTCAGGGAAGGAAGGTCGAATTGTAGTGAAGGGTGATTTGTGAGGAAATGAGAAGTGTAAAATCTTTTGAGTTTTGTGTTTTGGTGAGTGTAGTTTAGATAAAATGCATGAAAACAAGGTTGGCTAATCCAAAGAGGTCATTACGATGAGAATGTCAAATTAACTCAATTCATTCAACCAATGGTGTTTTGATGTTTGATTGATTCGTAAGAAGTGAGTGACTAATGTGGAGGTGTAAGCTCAAGCATACCCTGTGACAAGTCTACGGTGTATCAAGAGTTCACAACCACGTTCGTACTCAACCTAGTCAAACCAAACACTTTACACTATGAGGAAGAATGGAGGAGAGTTGATTTAGCATACAAAAGAGGAAATTCCCATTGGATTAGCCAACTAAAATTTTAGCTACCCATAGTCAAAGCAAGAAAATACACAATGTAAAGAGACATGGTGATGAAATAAAGCTTAGAACCTGTATTGATGCAAGAAGAAGTTAAACTACAAAAGTAAATTTCATTTCATACCCAAATGGAAAGCTTGGAAAGAAAAAACCCAAATGTAGACATGGAAATTCAAGAACATGAAGCTAGACTTGATTACACTTGAAATAAATTAGATTAAAGTGCAAGAAGTAAAGATTACAAGTGATTTAAAGCATACTACAATTGAAATGGTGGAGGGAATGCAAAAACCTAACTTTCTCTCTCTAAAACTTCATCCTCTTCCTTGAGCTTTTCCCTCTAAAATTGAGTAAAAATCTGAAATAATTAATCTCAAAACTTGGTCAAAATTCATCCATAACCCCCTCTTGGTCTGTGAGAGTTGACTTCCTCTGATTGGAAGGGGTAAGGGTACTGCTACAAGCAACCACAGGCCCAACATTGCCTCTTCCATGCTTCCCCCAACCACTCCTCTTCTCTCTCCTCCTCCTCCATGCTTTTTCTTCCAAAATCAGGCTTTACGTGTAAGAGAGCATCATAGTGTGTCATAGATGTCAGGGCATGTGTGGGGTGACAAGAGGTGGGCCCCCGAAGTAGGTGGAGTTGAGATTATAGGCTTCTGGCATATCTGGGCAAAACCTACCAGTAGAACGATCATAAAACCTACCGGTAGATTTTTTCTAGTAGGCAAAATCTACCGGTAGGTTTTGGCAGAGGCTGTGGTAGAAGAAATCCAGTGCACTAAACCTACCGGTAGGTTTTCTCATGTTTTGGCATTTTCCTGGTCTCTTGATGTCCCAAGCCATCCGTTAAGCCTCTTCTTCTTCTCCATTGCCTTTAAACACTTGATGGGAGACTTAATACACGCCCTTACCTTCTCTTTACCTACAATCACACAAATCTCCATTAAAAGTGAGTTTAAATGCATTTTCTCCCATTTTCACCACAAAAGCAAGTATAAATGGGTGCAAAGAGATACATGATATGCAATATTCTATGCTCATCAATTTACTATAGTTGTTTAACTATTGTATGGTACAGAGATGCCGATTGAATAATTCAAGTATTCCACCTGAATGACTTGTCTTCTTGTTTACTTGGATTATTTGATTGATGCATTGAATATATACCTGTCGGTAAACCTATTCAGTTGCTGGATATGGTTCAATATACATCATACTTACCGGTCGACTTTCCAGTAAAATGGGGGTTAATTGTTGTAAGGTGACATTTCCAGTATTTAGCCAATATAATGCATATGGAATCCTCGAATTGAAGGGTATCTTTTCATTATTGCATTTCCACAATTTTAATTAAGTTTGTTTTAATTGTTCTAAGCTCACACCACAAGCTATTTCTACTTCATTTTGTATCTATAGCAACTTCACCATTTCTGTTTTGATTTCCAATATTAGCTCCCTGTGGGTTCGACCTCGGACTTAAACCGAGTATTATATTACAATTTTGACCACTTATACTTGGGTGTATACCACTATTCAAATCGAATGTGAGTCAGGTGTTTATCCCGCATTCAATTAAAACTGGTCTGAGAGAAAAATCAATTCTATGTCTCTTTGTGAACTTCGGTGCTTGGAATCGAGTACCTTCATCAAAGTTCTCCTCGACTTCCTCATAAACATCCTCAACTCTAGGTCTTTTCTCTCTTCTCAGAGTCATCTCTTCAAACACTCTATGAATCATGGTCTCACTCATGTGGATTTGTATGATAGGTGGTGAATCACATCTTAGATTCTACGTGGAATGTGTTTGAGAGGGCTTTGGGACAAAGGTTTAGGGTATTTGGAGGTTTGGGAAGTGAATGAGAGGGCTTGTAAATGCAAGAGGTATTTTAAAACACAGTTTTAAAACCCTGGTCGCTGACTTGCGTGAGGCCGCTCTAGCGGTGCCTGAAGCTTCTCAATCCTGAATGGCATATCAGCCTCAGCTCCTCAATGGATCAACTAGTCCGAACACTCACTCATATACCCTATCCTTCAAACGTCAAATGCATGCATGAGTGTATATACAACCTATATGAATCTAAAAAGCACATGTATGGATGAAATTGGATATAATGTAATGCAATTCTCAATTTAAACAATAAAAGCTCAATGTTTATGTAAAACTCTGAAAAATTTGAAATTTTTACGAAAAAGGGTAAAACGGTAATTTGTCGCTAAGGTACGGGTTGAAAACCCAAATTTTTCTAGAACTTAGATGAAGAAATGGACCTCACCATTGGATTCGTCTCGCAAAATCTAGCTATCCATTCAATTTTCATTGAATTCCGAGACAGTCGGATTTTTCACATTTTACGAGGCAAGCGGATGTTGCGTGACTAAAATAAACGCAATCAGGAAGTTATTGCGAAAATTGAAAAATAATTTAAATTTAGTTCAAATAACAATATATTAAACTTGAGTCAGGACGGTATTTAATTAATTCAAGACAAAATCGGACCCGGGAAAGGCGGACGTGTGGCACAACGAGGGTCAAGTATCAAAGGGATATAAATAGGGGAGAAAAATCAGATTTTCTCCCCATACCTAGCTGATTTTCGGAAAAGAGAGAAGGGAGAGAGGAAAGGGAAAAATCAAGGGTTTTCTTCAACTTCTCTATATGATCTAGAGCCAACCTTTGGTCGGAATTCTTCGGGCCAAGAACCAAAGTTCATCTACGCGACGAGGGTTAATTCTACGTATCAAAAGTTGTAGGTTTTGATGAATTTCAAAAGACGGGATTTTGAAAATCAAGGGTTAAAGCTTGATTTGGGCTCTTGGGAGTTTTCTACCGCTCGAATTACGCTTCAAGAGGTAGGGTTCCTTTCCTAATTAGGTTTATTTCCAACTTAGGGTTAAAATATGAAATGGGTAGGGTGTTAGAGATGTAATTTCATGTACAACACATACCTATGGTAGTTGAAATGTGGAAAATGAGTATAAAGAATGGTTAAAATCAATTCTAGCATGAATTGGGTTATTGAAATTACTTGTTTGTGATTTCTTGAGATATGTGATGAAAGAGGCATGCTATGTGTTTGTAATTATGCATTGAAGGTGTTTGATGAAATGCCGATGTTGATTAAGTGTGTTAATTGCATTGACAATGTTATAATATGCTTTGGTGGGGTTGTTGATGGTGGTTATATGCTTATGATGTAATTGACCATGAAAAATGTTGATGGATATTGAAGTTGTTCATAATGTGCTCATGACATATTGAACATTCCTTGAGATTTGCAATTGTACATTACATTTGCATATGCACAGGAAACATTGCATTTGTGGGCATGTGACATGAGTGTGGGTGTGTGCAACGTTCTGATCAAACACCACTCTTGGTGGATGATGTGTGGGTTTGGGAAAGTTGGACTAAGGTTCAACTGAGTCACACAGGTTGTATTGAAAAATAGGGTCGAGGTTAGCAAGAAGGGCTAGACTATCCCTCGGGTGCAAGTACCGGTGATTTGGATACGTACTCCGTTGGTATAAAGTCCATAAAGTGTGTCGTCGTATGCGGAGTCGTTGGTGGAAGTCCATGAATGCCGTGTCGGTTGGGTGCCCGTTGGTGTAAGTCTATAAATATCCACCCCAAGAAAGACCCGAGACTTTTAATGGTCATTGGATGTGTAACATCAATGGCGGGGGCTTGGAATGCCTGAATTCATACACATGACATTGTATGTATTATGGGAGCTGGTGAAGGCTCGGGTTACATTGCATTGTGTGAGTCTCATCTCATAACATGACATGACATAGATAATTCCATTATGAATTGCATATTCTTAAACGGATTGTTTGTTGATTGTTGAATTGCATGTGAGCATTTCATATGCATCTAGGTTGGGGAGTAGCCTCTTTAGGAGATATCCTATTGAGCGTGGCTCACCCTGTATGGGGACAAAATTTCATGTGTGGGACAAGCGCAGGTGGATGACTCTCACTTGGGCTCTCATTGATGAAGAAAAGCCGAGATGTGACTTTAAACTACATTTTTGTAAAACAAGTGTTTAGTTATTTTTGGACATGTAATATTGTAAAGGATTGTAAGATGAACTCATATGAACTATATTTTGTGTAAAATTGTATGTTATATGAGTTTGAGTTGATGTTGTATGAGATTGGAAGAGTTAGAATTGAAAAATGATTGAATCGGGGGAAAACTGGGGTGATCTACCTGTAGAACGTTGATTACCTACCGATAGAAGTTTTCCAGTGAGCTCTTCTACTGGTAGAAACTTTCTAGTGAGCTCTTCTACCGGTAGAACGTCAATCTTCTACCAGTAGAAGTTTTCCAGTGAGTCTTCCTACCGGTAGAACATTGCTTTTCTACTAGTAGGTCCCCTGTAATTTTCAGAAAATCAAAATACTTTTGTCAAGCCTTTGAGTCTTGAGTCCTTTTGCCCAAAGGTGGTAAATGGAGTAATATTGAGGGTAAATTGATATATATTGGACCTTGGAATAGTCAAATGATTGAAATGTACACATGTTATGCGTTTTGGAGTGCTTGGTACAAAGGAGACTCTGCCCAAACGTTGTGTTGTTTATGATTCCAGTGGATGGGATGCTATTACCGTGGTGTTGGGTTATGCGATACTCACGGGTACTTCCGCAGGTTGATGGGTGATCAACGGATTGACAAATAACCCCCGATTTTAGGGGCGTCACAGTTTATAATCATGAAAATTACAAAAAATCACATTATAATTGCTCCATCCAAATTTCATCATCTCCTTACATTACTCTAAGGCATATTCAAGAAATATATAAATCACTTTCATGCATCCTAGAACAATGCTTCATCACTTTGTTAAATTTCATTCAAATGTGTTTAAATTTTGTTCAGTTTGGACTAATTGAAGTGCAACGTGTGTGAAACCGAATTTCAACACAATTAGGATCTACTTAGTTTAAATCATTAAAAAGCTCAACATGAAATCCTAATGCATCTAAGCGAATACATGGTTGGTTAGTGAGCGTCCTAATGATTTTTTTTTGTACAACTCCCCCTTTCTTTTATCTCTTCTACTCTATGACTTCAATTAACACGATTGTGAATTCTATACTTTTAAAGTCTGCTTATAAATATGATTAGCATGAGCTCTTTGATCTTTACACATGAGCAATGTATTTTAAGCATAAGTACTCTAAACAATTCAAGTGCAATTGTTTTTAGCCATTTATTTTTGCTTCACTTTTTTAAGATTGGCCATATTGGGCTATTTTCAAAGAATTGACCTTTGGCATCTTTTAAGGGATTGGGGTTTAATTAATCTTTAGTCATGCGTTCACCTATCATCAACACTTAGAGTCATTTAAGATCATTCATAGTTTGAACAAATAAGACTCCTAAGTATGAAGATGAATGGTGGAGTGTACTTGATTTTGAATTTTTCAAAGTAAACACTATCCAAACACGCTAGTATGAAAGAGATTTTGGCTAATGACTCATACAATAGGATTTATGCCACTAATTTCTCTATTCCCTAATATAACTCATAGCAATTCACATTTCAACTTTGATTTAAGGGTGAAATCATTATAATGCAAACCAAATTTTGAATTAACAAAGAAAATATTTTTGTTTTTTCTTTTCTTATGTTTTTGTATTTTTCACTTAATCAAATACAAATAAAAATATGAATAAAAATGCAAGTAAAACAAAGAAAAAAACAAATAAAAAAACAATTATCATAAATTTTAAAAATGAATGTCAAACTTGACATTTTTGAGTTTTCTAATTACTTTTATTTTTGGGTTTTTCAAATTTCTATTGCTTTTGGATTTTCATATTGAAAACAAATAAAAAAATAACAAACAAAAATATATACAATGTATGACCCTAGTGTATTTGATGCAATGCATTAATGAGCATCAAGGTCCATACTCTCACTTCTCCTATTTCTTAGAAGCCATGACCTTGCTAGATGCACTCGGGGCTTTCAACTTGTTTGAGATGATGAGTTTCTCAAGGTCCTCCCTAGTCACTCAAATTTTTTTTTCCTTCCTAAAATTCGGGTTAGGTTGGGGAATGGGTGGAGGACTAGCTCTCTTCTCCCCGGGTGTGTGTAGATCAATTTTGACCTTGGGGGTAGAAGGAGCTTTGTGCACTCTAGCATCATTTGATGATATTGCATGCATATGGTTGGACTCCCTTGACTTTTCCAAAAGTTAGAAAATTTTAAAACTTGATGATTTAAGACTTTGGATTGGTTGGTTATGGGTTGGTGTTACCCATCACAAACACGGTCTTGGAAGAAGTGTTGGTGGTGTGTTCATTTGTATAGCCTAGATCATGCTTGTCACCCATACTTTTTCCCATAGATAACATTCTATCCATCTTTACATTACTTTGGGGGGATTTTTTTGAGAGTTCATTTGATTCTTGAAGATCTTTATCAATTTTAGCACATTTTGACTCAAGATTCTTCTTTGACTTAACAAGCTCGTGACACTCTCTCTTAAGGAAACATAATCAAGCAGAGACTTCTTCTCTTCCTCTAGCCCACATATTTGAGCTTTGGACTTCACTAAGTCCATATGAAATACTTTTCTACATTCTTCACTTGAATTAATTTGAATACTCAATGAAAGCACATTCTCTCCTTGTTTGAGGAATTGTATATATAATTGATCATATAAATCATGTATATCTTTGAAACACTCTTCATCCTCCATATATGTGGGGATTTCCTCTTCCAAGTCTTCTACCATCATGGTAGGACTTGATTCAACTTCACTAGTCAAAGTTTCTCTATAGGGAAAGGAAAGTGAACGTACAAAGGCTGTGAAATTCTCTTCATCATCTTAAGAAGAGAAGTCATCACTTAATGTGGACTCACTTTCACTGTCACTCCACTTGGCCTTCATAGCTCTTCTGTTTTTTTGGGCATATCTTTCTTGATTCGATTCAGGCATTTCAAAGCTCTGTGTCCAAATCCTTGACATTCAAAGCATTGGAAGTATTGCCCCTTTCTCTCAATCTCGTGTCGAGATCTTCTTTCCCATTTCTCTCTTCCCTCTTTAGGAGTAGTTGGTTTACTAGGCTTTACTTTCAACATTGAGGACTCTACATTGCTAGCCTTAAAGTACTTTTTGAACTTTAATGCAATTAAGACTAGGTTATCCTCTCCAAATCGGGGTGACTCGGATTTTCCTCCCTATTCTCTCGTTGAGATTAAAGCAATGCCCTTTGATTTCAAAAGTCAATATCGACCCAACTAGGTCTTCTACCGACACCAACTTCATGTTGACACTTGTTTCCAAGGATATAACCTTTGCATGAAACCTCTCGGGTAGAAATCTTAAGATTTTTTATTTGATGACTACATCGTCAACCTTGGTACCTAATGCAAAACATAAATTTACAATATTGCACAATTTAGAGTAAAATTCATTAAATGTCTGATCATCTTGAATCCTCAAAGTCTTGAACTGAAAGGTGTACCTTTGGAGTCTAGACATCTTCATCATAGAAGTCTCTTCATGGGAAACAACCAAGATGTCCCAAGCTTCTTTGGAAGTCTTGCAATTAGCGAGCTTCTGGAACTCATTAGGTGTCATGACATTGAATATCTCATTCAAGCCTTTAGAGTTCTACACTGCTGATTCAATCTCAGTCTTAGTCCATGACTTCAAGGATTTTATTTTGACCAACACTTCACTACCTTCTACTGGTGTGGTGGCAATGGGAGGGCTTCAACCCTCTTGCACGGTCAACCAAACTCTCTCATCAATTGATTTAAGAAATGCTCTCATGTGAGCTTCCCAATATGCAAAATTTGAACCATCAAAGAGAGGTGGTCGTGCAATCGAACCTCCTTAATTTTGAGACTCCATTCGACACTAACTCGTAGTAATCAATAAATCTCTAGGAAACAAAACACTAGGTGTGTCTATGTGAAACTCAGGGCAACTACGCTCGTATAAAAATTTCTGTTCCGGGAGGGGGAAATAAAGTGGATCTTCCCTCACGATTATGAACGTAGAGCGCACGACAATACCTAGAGAGGGGTGAATAAGTTTTTCAATTTTAAGCTCAATTGATTGCAAATTAAAACCTAATCTACCTTAATTACCTCTCCTAACACAAATTTAACAATGAATAATGAGAACCCTTTTTAGTCACCACAAACCTTTAAACCCATGATGATTGAAGTTTATTAATCTTCAGTTAATTCGCGCAAGCAATTAGTCTCACGACAATCCCAAAACCCAAAATCTAAACATAACTATGGATGAAAAGATGTCAATCAACCATTCATCCAAACATATAGTGCGCGTGTGTGCAAAAAATCACAAGTGTATAAGCATAAGCAATAAAAAACACAAGTGATTTGTTGACGCGGAAAACCCTCATCAGGAAAAACAATGGGGAACCACTTCGGGTTCAACAAAACCTAATCCACTACTCAAAGTCAATCTACAAGTACTCGAGTCTTATACCTCAACTAATATGTTAGATGCTCCTTTCCTTCATAGATCTCTCCGTCGAAAGTCCCTCTTCGACGTTTTACATAGCTTCAATTAAACTCCCCACCGCATGGTTCATTTAAGCCTTGAGCAATCTTAGGCACACAAACAATTCCCGATATGCACACACCAATGATTTTTTCAAACCATCCAGATCTTGAACTCCAAGTTGTGAGGTTAGGTAGAATCTCTAGTGGTAGTCTTGGGTCTTAGGTATCTATGGTTGTGGTGGAAGCTCTTTAGGTTAGATATGATTTTTCTCACTCAAAAGGCTTACAAGAGGCTTACCCTAATTAAAGAAATGATTCTTCTTATTTATAGGTCTAGAATGTGGGTAATATTGGTCAACAAAAAAACCCAGATTTGCTAATGATCGCTTGATCGGTGGGAGGGCGGTCAAATAACGGTTGTCTTTGGAATGAAAATCACATTTTTAACTTGACTGAGGAGCACAGACTGCTCGAGCGATTGTCAAGGCCGCTTGAGCGAGCTCATAGAGTAAGCCCTATAACTCCATTTGTGGTCTCTTACCCTTTTTCTTCCCTAAGTCATAAAGAGACCTCTCTACTGAAGGCTAGCGAGCATAGGGTAGTGCCTACTTATTTTTTAAGCCTAAAATCAAGAAAAAACCCTTGAGCACTAAAGGGTGTTACTAAAGAGAGGTTTGTTAATGACTCAAACTACGTTTCCAAAACACAAAACGGTTTAGAAAATATTTTCATTTAAAATCACCAATGAGAATAGATAGATTAATCCCTAATTTGATTTGGCTAGGGCTATTCTCACCCCACAAAGATTCGTTCCCACCCCATTAAATTATAAATCATAAAACTATTAAGTTCACCCCATCTATAACCACCCTACTAGTTGTGACGCCCCAAAAACTAGGGGTCCTTTTTCAACCCGTTGATCACCCATCAGCCCGTGGAAGTACTCGTGAATGCTGCATAACCCGACACCACGACATAATATCCCCTTCACCGGGATCATAAACAACACAGAGTTTGGGCAGAGTCTCCCTTGTACCGGGCACTCCTAAATGCATAACCTGTGTAGATTTAAATCACTTACCATTCCAAGGTCTAATATATATCAATTTTTCCTTAATATTACTCCATTTATATCCTTTGAACAAAAGGACTCAAGGCCCGAAGGCTTGACAAAATTATTTTAAATTTATGAAAATTTAAGAGGACCTACCGGTAGATAATCATCATTCTACCGATAGAAGAGCTCTCTGGAATTTTTCTACCGATAGAGAATCAACGTTCTACTGGTAGAAGAGGTCTCTGGAATTTTTCTACCGGTAGATAATCAATGTTCTATCGTTAGAAGAGCCCAGTTTGCCCCCAATTCAATCATTTTTCAATTCCAACTCATCCAATCTCATACAACTTCCACCCAAACTCATATAACATCAAATTTACACAAAATATAGTTCATATGAGTTCGTTTTACAATCCTTTATACAATATTACATGTCCAAAAACAAATTACACACTTATTTTACAAAAAATTTAATTTAAAGCCACAACTCGGCTTTCTTCATCAATGAGGGCCCAAGTGAGAGTCATCCACTGTCGCTTGTCCCACACCTGAAATGTTGTCCCCATAAAGGGTGGGCCACGCTTAATAGGGTATCTCCTAAAGAGGTTACTCCCCAACCAAGATGCATATGAAATGCTCACATGTCATTCAACAATCAAATAAACATTCATCCAAGAACATACAACTTTAAGAATGAATGTCATAATGTCAAGCCATGTTATGAGGTGAGACTCAAACATTCAACGCAACCCGAGCCTTCACCGGCTCCCATACCAAATGCAATGCCACACGTATGAATCTGGGCATTCCAAACCCCCTCCATTGATGTTACATATCCAATGACCATTTATAAATCCTGGGTTTTTCTTGCGGTGGGCATTTATGGACTTTCACCAACAGGTACCCAACCGACACAACATTTATGGACTTCCACCAACGGCTCCGCATACGCCGACACACTTTATGGACTCAATACCAATAGAGTGCATATCCAAATCACCGGGTCTTGCACCAGAGGGACAATCTACCCATCTTGCTAACCTCGACCCTATTTTCAATGCAAACTCCGTGCAACTCAGTCGAACCTTAGTCCAACTTCCCCGAGCCCACACATTATCCACCAAGAATGGTGTTTAATCAAAACCATACACACACCCACACCCATGTCACATGGCCACGACTGTGATACTTCCTGTCCATATGCATCCGGGCATTCCAAGCCCCCTCCATTGATGTTATATATCCAATGACCATTTATAAATTTTGAGTCATTCTTGGGGAGGGCATTTATGGACTTCCACCAACGGGCACCCAACCGACATGGCATTTATGGACTTCCACAAACGGCTCCGCATACGCCGACACATTTTATGGACTCGATACCAACAGAGTGCGTATCCAAATCACCGGGTCTTGCACTCGAGGGACAATCTAGCCCTTCTTGCTAACCCCGACCATATTTTCAATGCAAACCCCGTGCAAATCAGTCGAACCTTGGTCCAACTTTCCCGAGCTTGGACCAAGGTTTGACTGAGTTGTACGGGGTTTGCATTGAAAATAGGGTCGGGGTTAGCAAGAAGGGCTAGATTGTCCCTCGAGTGCAAGACCCGGTGATTTGGATACTCACTCTATTAGTATCGAGTCCATAAAATGTGTCAGCGTATGCGGAGCCGTTGGTGGAAGTCGCTAAATGTCGTGTTGGTTGGTTGCCCGTTGGTGGAAGTTCATAAATGCCCACTCCAAGAAAGACCCGTGATTTATAAATGGTCATTGGATATGTAACATTAATGAAGGGGGACTAATGCCGGCCCTATTTTCAATGCAAACCCGTGCGGCTTAGTCGAACCTTGGTCCAACTTCCCCGAGCCCACGCATCATCCACCAAGAATGGTGTTTTATCAAAACCATGCACACACCCACACCCATGTTACATTCCCATGAATGTGATGATTTCCGTGTATATGCAATGTAATGTACAATTGCATTATGTATTACTATGCAACCAAGATTTCAATTGCAATTACAACATCATGTTCAACATGTCATGAGGACAATATGAACAATTTCTAATTCCTCGATGTAACTTATATCATAAAGCATATAATTACATTCCAACATCATTACATTCCCAAATCGTTGATTATGTCAAAAGCATATAATTACGTTCCATATTCTCACCAAGCATGTTGCAATATTTTCAATGAAACAAACATTCTACATCACTATAGCATTTTATCAAACACTTAAAGGGCACAAAATCATGTAACACACAATCATGCCCAATGTATAACATTTCTCATGAATTTACGAAACAAGCAAATTCCACAAACCCAATTCATGCAAAATTGGTTCAGCACATTTCTATACCATTTCCCATACTCTAGTTATACTAGAAATACATTTAGACAAGAGATTTCATCACAAGTCATGCTACCCATTTCATACGAAACCCTAGGTCAAAAATAAACCTAGCTAGGAGAAGAACCCTACCTCTTGAAGCGTAATACTAGTAGTAGAAACTCCAAGAAAACCCAACTCAAGCTTTAGAATTTGATTTCCAAAAATTACGTTCTTGAGACTTCGTCAAAATCCCCGATTTTTGGTACGTTGACGTAGATCTCGTCGAGTAGATGAACTTTAGTTCTTGGCCCGAAGCAATTCGACCAAAGGTTGGCCCTAGATCGCAAGAAGAATATAAAGAAACCCTTGTTCTAGAAAAATATGGATTTTCAACCCGTGCCATAGCGACTAATTATCGTTTTGCCCTTTTTCATAAAAATTCAAATTTTCACGAGTTTTACATTCTCCCCCCCTTAAAGGAAATTTCGTCCCCGAAATTTACACACACATGCACATTCAAACACATACATATGCAATAGTCAAATAGTACTTTATGATTACAAGAAGGTACCTCCATCCTCGAACAAGAACGGATCGGTGGTACGGATAGTGTCCTTACGCTCCCATGTAGCCTCCTCCACACCATGGTGCTGCCACAACACCTTTACTAGTCTCACGGTCTTGCCTCACAGAACCTACTCTCGGCTATCCATGATACGTACCGGTCTCTTCTCGAAGGTCCCATCCGCATTAACAACTAGTCCACCCCTATCCACGACATGTGTCGGATCTAGAGTGTACTTTCGGAGCATAGAGACATAAAATACCGCGTGAACACCTGATAGATTTGGTGGAAATGCCAACCAGTAGCGACTGCCGCAACCCTCTCGAGTACCTGGAAGGGCCCAATATACCTCGGCGACAGAATTCCCCGCTTCGCGAACCTGACCACTCCTCTATTGGGCATCACCTTTAAGAAAACGTGATCTTCGACTTCGAACTCCAGAGGTCGTCGCCGTCTGTCGGCATTGCTCTTCTGTTGGCTCTGAGTTGTGAGAAGATGCTTCCGTACCAAGGCCATCTTTACTAAGGTGTCTCTAACCAAATACAGGCCCGTAGAGGGTCTCTCTCCAGCCTCCGTCCAACAAACCAGAGAATGGTACGACCTCCCATAAAGTGCCTCATAGGGTGTCATATGTTTGCTCGCCTGATAACTATTGTTGTAGGCGAACTCCACTAAGGGTAAGTGCTCTTCCTAGCTACTCTTGAGATCAAGGACGCATGCTCATAGCCTGTCCTCTAAAGTCTGGATGGTCCTCTCTGACTGACTGTCTGTCTGAGGATGAAAGGTTGTGCTCATCATCAACTGTGTTCCCATGGCCCGCTGGAAACTGTCCCAAAAATGGGCCGTGAACCTGGGATCTTGATCCGACACTATAGATACGGTTACCCTATGTAACCAGACTATCTCCCATATGCACAACCTATAGAATTCCTCTAGTGTAAAGGTCATCCGCACTGCCAAAAAGTGTGCCAACTTCGTAACCCGATCCACTATCACCCACACCGCGTCATGCTCCCGCGATGTCCGTGGTAAGTGAGTCACAAAATCTATCGTGACGTGCTTCCACTTCCACTCAGCCACCTCCAAAGGCTGGAGCAACCCTGCTGGTCTCTGGTGCTCAGCCTTGACCTGCTGACTCATAGACATCGACTAACAAAATCTCCAATCTGCCTCTTTATCCCACTCCAATAGTACTGGTGACGAAGATCATGGTACATCTTCGTGCCACCTGGATACACAACAAAATGGGAGCAATGGAACTCCCTAAGGATCTCCTCTCTCAGATCTGTAGACTGGGGAACCACAACCCTTCCCCTATACGGAAGACTATCATCCGTGTGAATGGCCCAGCCCTCGTCACCTGTACCCGGCCGTACCCTGTCCTTGATGAACAATATCTCTGTGTTCTGCCCTTGGGGCTCGATCACCCTGCTCAGTAGGGAAGGTGCTACAACTTCAAATATGTAAACCCAATCGCAGGTTGTGTGAAGTAATATAAACTCGAAAGACCGAGGTCGAACCCTCAGGGAATTATGAAAATACCAGAAATTGCACTAAATTCTATAAAAAGCTTGTGAAGATGTTTTGTTTTAAAAGCGTATTTGAATTGGTAAAACTGATTAAAGTGATTAAAACAATATGAAAAAAATACTAGAGCTTCTGGTACTCCCTCTCATATCCATACAATAATGATTAAATACTTAGTTTTCAAACCTAGACAAGAATCAAATGTCGATTGACTCAAGTCACCAAATTTAGCAATAAAAATGAGAAAACACCTTTGTTTATTACCAAAAGCTTATCCAGGAGAATCGATGAACTAATTACTGATCATAAGTATTTACTGTGCCTGGAGTCTACAATAAATCAAACTCTCCTAACATTCAAATTCACGACTTACCTGAGTAATCCCTCAATTATATTATTATGTGAAATAGTTGTAATCAACTTAAGCGTGAAACAACTAGTTATTTGACTCGCTAGGAAATTCAAGCAATCAAGGTATAAGACAAAATGACTCAAGAATTTTTACAGAGCAAAATTTTTACTACAAATCAAAAGTTGAATTAGCAAAATATACATACCATTAAGCTCATAAGTCAATAACATTACCGTACTTCATTGAGAGATTCTCTCCTAGCCCTAGCTAAACCTCTTAGCCAAACATGATGAAATTAAACCAGAAGAATAACAATAAAATAAAATAAAACACTACTGCCAAAAGGGTCCCCTATACACAACCATCATCTCCTATTTATAGGATTATTTGGGAAAAGATCTAATTGAATTAAAATTCTGCTACTGGCGTTGACAAACTGGCGACACGCGTACGGACGCGTGCTTTCTTCCATCCGGACACACTTGTCATATTGTTCCATGTCTTCAAACTCTTCAGCTTATACATTCTGTTCCTCACGTCCGGACGCAAGACATTCCATCGTCCGGATGCGCCTTCAAGTAAACTCCTATTCAGCTACTTTTCTCCTTTCACTCCAATTTTCATCCAATTTCCTGCAAAATAAATACAATTCATATTTTATTAACATAGCATCAATTCCTTGTTAAATTATCACATTTACCAATTTTTTCAAATAAATAGTTAGCCTTTTCCATAAAATAATGTAATTATGAGATCATAATCACACCCCCAACCCAGACCTTGCTAGTTCCAAGTAAGGTAAACAAAGATAAATCAAAAAAAAAAAAAGCACTAACAAAGACAAAATCACTTTCGTAGGATTCACGATTGCATTTAACCTATGCAATAAGCCTTTAAACCCCTATGTTCCCCCTAGTGGACGAGTATAGTCTCGTGAGGGTTTCCAGAGATGATACCCACAAACATCACCCTGTGATCAAATATAATAATAATTTTATAACACAAATTGCTACTACAATATAAAAATTATGAGTTGCAAGCCTTTTTATAAGTACATGCAAAACAAAATATAGAACTCTACGTTATATAAATGTATCCACTTATCATGTTCCCATATAAACTCGTGTGTAGTGTGAATTAACTATATAAAGTTAATAATTTATCAGGTAATCATCTCTACAACTATCAACTATTCGTCTCAATGCCAAATCTCACTATTTACTCATAAAAAATTATCTCAGATTATAGTGACTATTCCCTCAAATATCACATGTGAGAAGAAGATATTTAAATCAAAACAAAATAATGCTCACATGTCTATCAAAATAATAGTCATTTGAAAGAAAATGATTTGACATAGCTCATGAAAGGAAATCAACACACAATAAATAAATAATCACCATTCTCTTCCTTATTCACACAAGTCATGCATCCATCAATATACTCTTGAGATCAAATAAGTCTTTATCTAAGGTTGTAATGAGGCCTTGGGATTAGGGTTTTGAAACGATGGATATTCAGGAATTCAAAAGACTATCTCGAGAGAACATGTACATTACACAACCAAACTTCTTTCCATAGCCTTTCACTCTTCACCCTTTAGAAGCACAATTTACAACACTTGCTCATATTTTTCAAAATCATGCTTGCTATTTTTCTCTCTTTTTTTTCAATTTGCTTTTTCATAGCTAGACATATTGTCTTTCTTTTTTTTTTAGCAAGACATCTGAATGTATATAATTTTTTCAGCAAAACATCCAATGCAGATATTCACAAGTATGCAAAACCCTTTTTTTTTATCATCTTTTCTCAACTAACATCTCCCAAATTTACATAAACAATAAAAACCTCAATCTCGGGATAACCAAGGATAAAATATATTATTATTTTTTCACTGGCTTGGTTATTATATGTTGGGTATAAGAAATAAAATTTTGCTTCAAAGCCCCAATCATGACTTCTAGGGATAAAAATATTCAAGGAATAAGGCTTAGGCTCAAATAATGTCAAAAATGGCCTAAAATCATATCTCAAGAGTTATTGATAACACACTTCCCATGCAAATAATTTAAAGTCAAGAAATCATTCATAATATTGATGTTGACCAAAACAAAAATAATGAGACTATTGAAGGAGATTAGCCGAAAGAAATAATTCTTTTAAGTAAATGTAAATAACCCTCAAAGGAAGATTGGATCAAAACTCACTAGGGTTTTTATGCATCTCCACTATATGTTTCAAGTTCTCAATGTAAAATACCTAACAAATTTTCAACTTGGTACAGTCTAAAATGTACAAATTGTGAGTTTTTATAAGAACGCGATATGAGATACAAAATATATAGAATAAAGTTCTATGTGATGCTTAAACAGTTACAAATTTAAGGCTAAGCGAATTATTTTCATATTGTTATGTCAACTTATGCATAAAAATGTTATTCAGATATTTAATAATACATTAGAACAAAATATTCATCTCATTTTATATTAGAATTTCATACATTGCATATTTCAAAAGATAAAGAAATCAAGCCTAGACAAAAATTTACCAGATATAATAGGCTTTGATTTCTACACACATACATTCTTTTCAATAAAAAAAAACTAACAACTCCCAGGACCTAGAAGATTCCATAACAGGCTTTGATGAGGGGCCTACCCAACTCTGAGAACTCTGCCCCTACCCCTTCATCTGTAACCTCATTTCTCTCATCTCTCTCCTCATCTCCCTCTGCTCTCTCAAAATCTCAACTAGCAGCAGCCTATCCGTCCTAGGACTAGTGTCCTTATCAACCGGTAAATCAAAATCCTCATCCAAGTTGAGGAACTGATCCCACTGCTCCACATGCACTGTCTCCTCTACTGCAGCCTCTCCCTGCAACTCAGTGGTCTGCCCCCTCTCTCCTGTCGGCCTAGTCACACTCTAACTCTTCAGAAGAGAGCCAGAATTAAGCACCAATACCTTCTTAGCCCTATCCATGGTGGCATCGATCGCCACCCCTTCCCGCTCGCAAAGTGCAGTGGCGAGGCCTGCAAAAGGGAGAGACCCCTTCTTCGGGTCTACGATAGCTCGCCACATCTCAACAAAGATAAGCGAAGGGAGGTCTATAGACTGCCCAGTACCCATGGTGTACAGAAGACGAGCTCGGTCAGGGTAGATGTGATTGTTCCTCAACAGGGGAGAAATATTTGATATCTTATACTTGTTTGTCTGGTTACCCTGCTGAAGAAACCTAAACTCAGCAGTCCAAAAAAAATCCTCATCTCCCAAGAGCTAGCCCAACTATGTCGCCTGAATAATTCTGGGGGTAGTCTGGGTTGGCCACCCAGGCCTGGAGTATCCCTGTCAACCGAGCTATGACTGTTGCATCCACTCCAATGTGTTTACCCCGAACGTAGGTACGGAAGATACCGTTCCCACAGTCGTTAGCATTGCTATAAAATTCTCTTGCCAACACAGGTATACACGGTCATTCCCGACCCATGAAACCGACCCACCTCCTGGAACAGATAATGTCCTGGACCCCAAGTATCGCAAAATCTTCAAACTCTATCTATCTCTCACATACAAACGGCTTTGTGGCGTAGTATTTAAAGAATCTTACCCGGGCCTCAAGTGTCTTAAAACAAAGAGGGTCGAAAGTAGTGTCTTCCTCTTGAGTCTCCTGAGTGTCGGTACAAGGCCTTTTGGAAGTTGAGGCTCGTGGAGGTGCCATGGAGTGAGAGACGGAGAAGGATTTTTGAAAAAGGCAGGAGAAGTTTCTAAGGTGGTTGGGGAGAGTATGAAAAAAATTCATTTAGGCTACTCCTATTTATAATTTTTCCACTCGCATCCAGACGCATGGGTTCAACCGTCAGGACGCATGTCAACTACCGCCTTTATTAGCCTCAAAGAGAATGTGTCCGGACGCGTGATTAAGTCACATCTGGACGTGTGTTCTGAATACGAAAAGTTTGGTCTTCGCGTCCGGACGCGTGATTAAGTCACGTCTAGATGCGTGTTCCAGTGAACTCAGGTCCTTGGTTCATGTCCGGATGCATGTTCCAGTGATGTTTACTCTATGCCATGCGCGTCCGGACGCGAACTCCAGTAGTTCCCCTCCTTTATACTTAGATTTTTTTTTTAATTTTCACCACTTTGCTCCTAAAATGGCACAAATTGATCCTAAAAACCTCAAAATTTAAAAAATTAAAAAATTAAAATTCTAATAAATTTTTAATTTTTTTAAAATTATTGTAGATGCGTGTGCACAATGGATGATCAATAAAGCAAGCATGCTCACCCCCACACTCAAAAGTTTACATTGTCCCCAATGTAGTGAGAAACAGTATAAGACAGTTAAGAGTAAAGAAGGACATACCAGATGCGTTTATACTGTGCACGTGTATCTGCAATATCTCATAAAATAAAAGAGAAGAACAACATACAACAATATACAATAATATACAAAAATTGGGTTGAACTGTTAGAGATGAATTATTCATAGTGGGGATCCACTAACCCGATGGATTCCACTTCTACTTTACCTCCTTCAAAGAATGATTTCAATCTTTGTTCATTAACTTTAAATGTATTTCCATTCTTGGGATTTTCTATCTCCACTGTTCCATAAGGAAAAACTTCTTCAACAATATATGGGCCACTCCATCGGGTTCGATGTTTTCCTTTGAAGATAAGTAATCTAGAATTATACAAAAGAACTTTTTGTGAAGGTGTAAAAGTTTTAAGCAAAATATTTTTATCATGAAACACTTTCATTCTCTCTTTGCTGATCCTAGAATTCTCATAAGCCTCATTTCGGATTTCCTCAAGCTCATTTAGCTGTAATTTTCGTAGGGCGCTAGCTTTGTCAAGACTAAAATAAACATTTTAATGGCCCAATATGCTTTATGTTCTAACCCCACAGGTAAGTGACAAGTTTTTTCATACACCAATCTATACGGAGACATGTCAATCGGGGTTTTATAAGCAGTGTGATATGCCCATAACGCATCAGTTAGTCGTAATGACCAATCTTTACGATTAGGGTTAACTATTTTTTCTAAGATATAAGAAATCTCCTAATTGGCTAGCTCTGCTTGACCACTTGTCTGTGGGTGATAGGGGGTTGCAACTTGATGTGTTACACCATATTTTTTCATTAAAGATTCAAAAGGTTTATTGCAAAAGTGCAGTCCTCCATCACTAATAATGGCTCGAGGTATACCAAATCTGGACAAAATATTTTCTTTTAAAAATTTCAAAATAACTTTATGATTGTTTGTCCAACATGGTACAACCTCGGCCCATTTAGAAACATAATCTACCGCCACTAAAATATACATGTATCCAAAAGATAGGGGAGAAGGTCCCATGAAATCAATGCCCCAACAGTAAAAAATTTCTATTATCAAAATCGGATTAAGAGACATCATATTTCTACTGGTTAATCCCTCTAGTCTTTGACAACGCTTGCAAACCTTACAAAAATTATATGCATCTTTAAAAATTGTTGGCCAATAAAACCTGCACTGTAAAGCTTTTGCAGCGATTTTCATCATTGAAAAGTGGCCTCCACATGCTCCTGAGTGACAAAAAGATAGAATACTACCTACCTCATCATCACGTACGCATCTACGAATAATTTGATATGAACAGTATTTAAAAAGATATGGATCATCCCAGAAAAAATTTCTCACTTCAACCAAAAATTTCTGTTTATCCAAAGCAGTCCAAAATGGTGGCATATTACATGTAACAAGAAAATTCACAATGTTAGCAAACCAAGGTAATGAGGAAATAGCCAGCACTTGTTCATAAGGGAATGTATCCTTGATCGACATTGTCTCTATTGGTACATCGCTCACAAGTCTAGACAAGTGGTCAGCCACTACATTCTTTACTCCTTTTTTATCTTTGATTGTTAAGTCAAATTCTTAGAGTAGGAGGATCCACCTAAGCAATATTGGTTTTGCATCTTTCTTAGTTAACAGATATTTAAGAGCTGCATGGTCTGTGAAAATAATAATAGGGGATCTGACTAAATGAGACCTAAACTTGTCTAGGGAAAACACTACTGCAAGTAATTCCTTTTCTGTAGTAGAAAAATTCATTTGTGCATTATTTAAGGTCCTACTAGCATAGTATATGACATGTGGCTTTTTCTCGTTACGTTGCCCTAAAACTGCCCATACGACGTAATCACTGGCATCACACATGATTTCAAAGGGAAGACTCCAATTTGTGGGTTGCATAATTGGAGCAGTGATGAGCATGACTTTCAGTTTATTAAAAGCCTCTTGGTACGACTCATTCCACTCAAAAGGTGTGCCTTTCCCTAGGAGGTGGCAAAGTGGTCTAGATATAGAACTAAAGTCTTTTATAAACCTCCTATAAAAACCAGCGTGACCCAAGAAAGATCTAACATTCTTAAGGGTTTTTGGAGTAGGTAAATTAGCAATTAATTTAATTTTAGCTCTATCAACCTGAATTCCCTTGGAAGAAACAATGTGACTAAGGACAATTCCCTTTCGAACCATAAAATGACATTTCTCCCAATTAAGTACAATGTTTTTTTCTTCACATCGCATTAGCACTTTCTCAAGATTTAAAAGGCAGTCATCATATGAATCACCAAAAACAGTAAAGTCATCCATAAAGACTTCGAGAAAATGCTCAACCATATCACTAAAAATACTTAGCATACACCTTTGAAAGGTCGCAGGTGCATTGCAAAGTCCAAAGAGCATCATTTGATAAGCAAATGTACCAAAAGGACAAGTAAATGTGGTCTTCTAGGGCAATTTTAATTTGGTTATACCCTGAATAACCATCCAAAAAATAGTAAAACATGATGTCACCATTTCCAAAATGTGATCCATGGAAGGCAAAGGGAAGTGATCTTTTTTAGTCACATAATTTAATTTCCTGTAGTCTCTGCACATCCTCCAACCAGTTATTGTCCTAGTTGGTACAAGTTCATTATTATCATTGGCAACTACAGTGACACCTGATTTCTTGGGGACTACCTGTGTAGGACTTACCCACTTACTATCTGCAATAGGGTAAATTATTCCTACATCTAATAATTTTAGCACCTCATTTCTTACAACTTCTTTCATATGTGAGTTAAGTCTCATTTGCATCTCCCTAGATGTTTTAGCATTATCCTCTAAGTATATCTTATGAGTGAAAACCAATGGACTAATCCCTTGTATGTCAGCTAGAGTCCAACCAATAACATCCTTATGTTGTCTAAGAAGTTGTAGTAACATACCTTCCTGTGCCGAACTTAAATGAGAAGAAATTATTACCGGGAATGTCTCATCATCTCCTACAAATGCATACTTTAAATCTACCGGTAATGGTTTCAAGTCAAGCTTGGGAGCTTTATCACTTTATGGAACTAGTGAATTGGTTCTTGGTGGTAGCTCCTTAAATTTCTGTCTCCAATCCTTTACTTCAAGAACCTGTGAAGAATTCAACAAATTAATCAATTCACTAATTTCAGAATTTTCTTCACTCATCTCTAACAAAAAAGGTTGTTCCAACAAACATGCTTCAAGTGGATCAAACAAAGAAGAATCATATACTATGCTTGGACAAATAGACTCAATCATATTAATCTCATGCACATCCTTATCAACATCCCCTGGTTGTTTGCAAACATTAAAAATATTGAGTTCTAATGTCATATTACCAAAAGATAACTTCATCACACCATTCCTGCAATTAATTAGAGCATTTGAAGTAGCAAAGAATGGTCTGCCTAATATTACAAGAATTTGAGCATTAGAACTTCACACAGGTTGAGTATCCAAAATTATAAAACCTACAGGAAAGTAAAAATTATCAACCTATACCAAAACATCTTCCACCATACCCTTCGGTATTTTAACTGATCTGTCAGCCAACTGTAATGTTACCGAAGTGGGTTTTAACTCCCCCAACCCTAATTGCTCATAAACTGAGTAAGGGAGCAAATTCACATTAGCTCCCAAATCTAATAAAACCTGTTCAATTTTATGGTTGCCTATAACACATGAAATGGTAGGACAACCAGGGTCTTTATATTTTGGTGGAGTCCTATGTTGTATGATGGAAGATACATGCTCAGTCAAAAATGCCTTCTTTTGCACATTTAATTTCCTTTTAACAGTACACAAATCAAAAACTTTGCATAAGAAGGTATATGTTTTATGGCATCCAACAAGGGGATATTGATCTTCACCTACTTAAAAATATCTAACATATCATTGTACATGTTTGGCTTGATAGATGTAAGTAATCTCTGTGGGAATGGTGCAGATATTGGATACCTCTCAAGCTTAATGATTTCAGAATGGTCAAGTCTATCACCATTCTCCGTAGATTTTGAAATTTCATCAAATTCTTGAACTTTAGTAGGAATATTTTTGTCAATTACTTTTCCACTACGAAATGTGGTGATAGACTTTACCTGCTCATGAATAGTGTCTGAAGTACCAGTCTCATTCACATTAAATTGACCTTGCGGATTTGGTTGGTGTTGAGCTGGAAACTTACATTTTCTTGATGACATGGGGCAGTGGTCAATTTAGTGAGTGTACTCCTGATATCATTTATAGCCTGTGTGGTTTGATTGTTAAAATTGGTCTGAATCTGCATGAATTGTGACAATACCTCCTCAAAATTCCTCTTTGGGGGTGGAGTGTAGGGAACAAAATTAGAGGAATTTTGCTAAGGTATTTGTGATGCATGATTATCACCTTTTCAACTAAAATTTGGATGATTTTTCCACCCAGGGTTGTATGTATTAGAATATGGGTTGTTATAAGGCTTTGAAAAAGTGTTTGCAACATTTGCTTGATCATGCAGAACTTCTTTTAGAACAGGAATTGTTGGACACTCCTTTATGGGGTGCCCAGGGATTTAACAAATGCTATAAATTTTCTCGATAAAGATAGTGTTAATTTCATTAACCTTTTTAAACTCCATAGCCTCAACCCTCCTAGCCAATGTATTAATTCTAGCCCCTGGATCATCCTTATCCCTCAACTGATACTTATCCCCACTCGATGAAGATTATGCGTTCTTACTCTTGAGAGGTTCTTGGGATGTGGTATCCCAAGATTGTGCATTCTCGGCTAAACAATCTAAAAAATCAAAGGCCTCATCCGGTTCCTTATTCATAAAGTCACCGTTATACATCATTTCTACAAACTGACGGATTTGTGGGGTCAAACCTTCATAAAAGAAACTTATCACACGCCAGCTTTCATAACCGTGATGTGGGCAAGATGCAAGAAGGTTTTTAAATCTATCCCAACTTTGGTAAAATTTTTCAGACTCTTTTTGAGAAAAATTCATAATTTTCCTTTTAAAAGAGTTTGTGCGATGTGTGGGAATTTTTTTTTTCAAAAATCCTTTTTGCATCTCTGGTCATGTGCCTATAGACCTAGGTCAGAGAGAATGCAACCAAGTCTTAGCTTTTTTCTTTAATCAAAAAGGAAAAAATTTCAACTTGATTATATTCATAGGCACAATCTGATCATGAAATGTGGCACAAACCTCCTTAAAGTCTCTAATATGCAAGTAAGGGTTTTTTTGATTCCATGCCATGAAATTTTGGAAGTAATGCGATCATGCCAAGTTTAAAAGTAAAATTCGTGGCATTTAATGGAAAGATGATGCATGAGTGTGTAGTGTGACGTGTAGGTTGCAGATATTCATGTAAAGTCCGACCATGATTAGCATTATGACTATCAACATCATGATCATCATGATTACTTATTCTATCTTCATGATCCTTATGTTCAGAAAAATTATTTCTCCTATCATTCGGATCTGTAGCCATTGTATAAGAAGTATGATTTGAATCAGATGAATCAAAAAGGTTTCCAAATAGAGTATCTAAATCTTCTTTTATTAAACGACCACTCAAATCACGATGCCAATAACTCATAAAACAATTAAAAGAAATTAATAAAAGAGAAAAGAAAATTAAATGACAAAAAGAAAATAAATTTCAGCAAAAATAAAAATGGAACGAAGTTACCGGATCTCTGACGAATCATAAATACCGAAAACATCAATAAATGTGATGGTGGCTCCTTGTCTTTCAATAGTTTCCCAAGCAACGGCGCCAAAAACTTGCTACAACTTCAAATATGTAACCCAAGCGCAAGTTGTCGGAAGACCGAGGTCGAACCCTTAGGGAATTGTGAAAATACCAGAAATCGCACTAAATTCTGTAAAAAGCTTGTGAAGATGTTTTGTTTTAAAAGAGTATTTGAATTGGTAAAACTGATTAAAACAATATGAAAAAAACACTAGAGTATCAGGTACTCTCTCTCAAATCCATATAATAATGATTAAAGACTTAGTTTTCAAACCTAGACAAGAATCAAATGTCGATTGACTCAAGTCACCAAATTTAGCAATAAGAACGAGAAAACACATTTGTTTATAACCAAAAGCTTATCCAGGAAAATCGATGAATTAATTGCTGATCATAAGTATTTACTGTGCTCGTATTCCACAATAAATCAAACACTCCTAACATTCAAATTCATGACTTACCCGAGTAATCCTTCAATTATATTATTATGTGAAATAATTGTAATCAACTTAAGCGTGGAACAACCAGTTATTTGACTCGTAGGTAAATTCAAGCAATCAAGGTATAAGACACAATGACACAAGAATATTTATAGAGCAAAAACTTTACTACAAATCAAAAGTTGAATTAGCAAAATATACATACCATTAAGCTCATAAGTCAATAACATTATCGTACTTCATTGAGAGGTTCTCCCCAAGCCCTAGCTAAATCTCTTAGCTAGACATGATGAAATTAAACCAGAAGAATAAAAATAAAATAAAATAAAACACTACTGCCAAAAGGGTCCCCTATACACAACCATCATCTCCTATTTATAGGATTATTTGGGAAAAAATTTAATTGAATTAAAATTCTGCTACTGGCGTTGGCAAACTGGTAGACTACTTTCTTCCGCTACGTGCTTTCTTCCGTCCGGACGCACTTGGCAGACTGTTCCATGTCTTCAAACTCTTCAGCTTATACATTCTATTCCTAACGTCCGAACGCAAGACATTCTACTGTCTAAACGCGCCTTCCAGTAAACTCCTATTCAGCTATTCTTCTCCTTTCACTCCAATTTTCATCCAATTTCCTGCAAAATAAACACAATTCATCTTTTATTAACATAGCATCAATTCCTTGTTAAATTATCACATTTACCAACTTTTTCAAATAAATAGCTAGCCTTTTTCATCAAATAATATAATTATGAGATCATAATCAGAAGGCGTAGCCACCAAACTCCCCAAAGTGCGCTAAGTCCGATTCCTATAGTGTAGTCCAAACTGCCCCACAGTCTTGAGCATCTACCACTCCTAGGAAGCTATACTGGCCAAGACTCCTTGTGACTTTCGGCCGAGTGCATCAGCCACCACGTTTGCCTTACTGGGATGGTAATGTAAAGTGAAGTCATAATCCACCAAATACTCCATCCACCTGCGCTGCCTCATATTGAGGTTCTGCTGCGTAAAGATGTACTTTGTACTTTTATGGTCCGAAAACACCTCAAAATGCTCACCATACAAATAGTGGCACCAAGCCTTCAAGGAAAATACAATGGATGTCAACATCATGTCGTGCATGGGATAGTTTTGCTCGTGGTTCTTTAACTGCCTAGAACTATAAGCCACCACCCTCACGGACTGCATCAATACACATCCAAGTCCGTCCTTTGAGGCATCACAATACACCGTGTAACTCTGTCCCCTCTCTAGAACTATCAGAATAGGAGCTGAAGTAAGCCTCCTCTTCAACTCTTGGAATGCCTTCTCACACGAGTCATCCCACTGAAACTTGATCTCCTTCCTGGTCAATCTAGTCATAGGTGCAGCTAGTCAGGAGAAGTCCTCAATGAACCTCCTGTAATACCCCACCAATCCCAAGAAACTGCATATCTCCAAGACTGATTTCGGTCTCTCCCAACTCATGATTGCCTCAACTTTCTCCTGGTCCACGAATACACCTGAAGCCGACACCAAGTGTCCCAGAAATTTCACCTCCGTCAGCCAAAAATCACACTTGTTAAACATGGCGTACAACTGATGGTCTCTCAAGGTCTGGAGAACAAGTCTCAAGTGACCCTCATGCTCCTTCTCAGACTTGGAGTAGATCAGGATATTATCAACAAAGACCACGACAAACTGATCTAGGTAGGGTTGGAACACCCTATGCATGAGATCCATGATTGCTGCTGGGGCATTTGTCAATCCAAAATGCATTACAGTAAACTCAAAATGCTTATATCGCATCCTAAACGCTGTCTTAGGGATATCTGCCTCCCTAATCCTCAACTGATGGTATCCCGTGCGCAGATCTATCTTGGAGTAGACCCTTGCTCCTCTCAGTTGATCAAATAAATCATCAATCTGTGGCAAAGGGCACCTATTCTTGATAGTAACCCGATTCAACTATCGGTAGTCTATACATAGCCGAAGGGTCTTATCCTTCTTGGCAAACAATACCAGAGCACCCCAAGGTGAAGTAGTCGGTCTAATGAACCCCTTGTCCAATAATTCTTACAACTGGACCTTGAGTTCTTGCAACTCTGTAGGTGCCATTCTATGCGGAGTCATAGAAATAGGGGATGTACTGGGGTGCAACTCAATGTTGAAGTGTAAATCCTGATGTGGAGGTAATCAAGGTAGTTCGTCCGAAAAAAAATCCTCATACTCACAAACCACCCGAGGTAGACCCAACTCCTGTCTCACCTCATCCTCCAAGGTAAGACTTGCTAGCTAACCCATCAACTGCCCGTGCCATTGAGATTCATACAGGGCTTGGGGTAAAGCATCATGCTTTTCCCCTTGAAACTTGAAACTAACACCTTCCGGTGTGTAGGTAGTGAACCTTTTTCGATCACAATCGATGACGACTTGGTGTGCCGCCAACCATTCCTGTAAACCCCCACATGTAATAGAACTTGTACCAACTATGTTGATATACAAATGTATGTTGTATAAGTTTGGGTTGGTTTTGGAAGGGTTTGGAATGGAGTGGAAGTGTGAAATGGGAATGCACAGAGCATTTGGGCAGATCAGGCAAAGTGTACCGGTACGTGTACCGGTACGCCGAACTCCAGAAGCCTTAGCGTACCGGTATGCATACCGGTACGGTTTGGCTGACTTCATGATTTTTTGATTTCCTCCTCTCCTGAGCTATCCCCAAGCTACCCTTTCATCCTTATTTGTCTCAAATAGTTGGGATGGTGTTGTAGATCCTATGGATGGTGGTATGTTGGGTCTAGGAGGGGTCAAGCAATTAAGAATATACATAGGCCTTGTATTTTAAAATTTTGGTAAATTTATTTTAGTAGTATGATAAATCATAAAATTAAATATTTTTAGGATAAAATAACATTAAAAATGAATTCGGAACGTCTAAAAACCTTAGGGTGGTCATAGAGATCAAAATGGAGATAGTTAGTGGCAAAATTGTAATTTCAAGGAAAAATGTAATTTTTGGCCCTGTGAACAGTAAAAATCGGGATTGGGCAGCCTTATAACACCATTTCCTTCCATTTTCCCTCATTTCGTTCACTCCACTCACCCCACACCTCTTAGAACCCTAAAGGAAGATTAAGGGAGAAAAAAAAGGTAGGAAGGAGGTCTATAGAGCTTGGGTTAGCTTGGAAATCTTGATTCAAGGTAGGGATTTTCTTCCATTCTCTTGCATTGAGGCTAGGGCATACATATATATACATTCTTTTGACTCTAAATCTTATATACTTGCTATGAAATTGTTGATTGTTGATATTTATGTAAATGTGGTCATGTTTTAAACAATGCTATGGTGGAATCACCATTAAAACTCTTTTCTTGGTCTCAAACCCTAGTTCTCAAGGAAAAAGGGTTTTTCTCTTGATTTTTCATTGATTCTTGAATTCAAAAACTTTAGTGCTTGAAATTGAACCACAAAATGATATTTATGAGGATCTCTTGTATATTTTCTCACATTGTCTCTATTGTGCTACTTTATGAGAAATTTGGGGATTTTTGGGAATGGCTTGTTGTTTATGGATTGTTCTTGCTCTACGACAGGGCAACATGACGGTGGCCGAGTACGAGGGGAGGTTTGATGAGCTATCCCATTATACTATGGAGTTTATATCTACTGAGGCCAGCAGGGCCAAGCGCTTCGAGCAGGGCTTAAGGCCTGTCATCCGGGAGAAGTTGGTGGCCCTTAAGATTCGGGAGTATGGGGATCTGGTTGACCGAGCTGCACGTGTGGAGAGAGATATAGAGGATAGTCAGCGACGACAGAGCTTCGTGAGAGGAGGTCCGATCAGGACGGGCACTAGCAGCAGTGGAGTTCAGAGAACGGCACCTTATCGTCGCCCAGACCAGGCAGTGGGACCTAGACCTCAGATAGCCCGAGGAGCCGGAGGTGTACCAGAGGGAGCAGGCACTAACCCACGATCCTGCTTTGCATGTGGAGGTGTGGGACATATTCGGGTGCATTGTCCGATCTTTCCACCTCAGAGGACTATCTAGACAGCAGGACAAGTACAAGCAGACAAGCCACCACCACCGAGGCCACTACAACAGCAGAGACCGTTAGGAGCTCTAGCCCTCGGCGGTGCCACTCAAGGGAGAGTATTTGCTCTGACTCAACTGGATGAAGATGCCTCCAATGCAGTTGTGGAAGGTATTGTTCTTCTTTACAATTCCTGGGCTCGAATTTTATTTGACCCCGGTGCTACACACTCATTCATATGCACGAGATATGCACTTAATCTAGGTTTGGATTTTGGGAAACTTGAACATGCTTTGAGTATTGATATGCCGACGGGAGAACGGTTGGATACAACAAGGGTGTGTAGAGGATGTGTGCTTCGCATCGGGGAGCAAGAGTTGATTGTAGATTTGTTTGTGTTAGACATGAAGGGGTACGACATTATATTTGGGATGAATTTTTTGTCCGCTTTCCGTGCGGTGATGGATTGTTTTCGCAAGCGGATCTCATTCCAATTACTGGGAGGGGTAGTCTTTACTTTCATGAATGATCGCAATTCTTCCCATCCATTCCCTACTACAGGTAGTAGATTTTTGAAAGCTAAGGCGGGGAGCCACTTGAGTTTCTTAGCTAGCTTGATGGGAGATGATCGGGATAGATCCCAATCGGGTGTGATGTTGATAGTATCGGATTTTCTGAATGTTTTTTTCGATGAATTACCTGGGTTACCCCCACAACGAGAGATTGAATTCAAGATTGATCTCTATCCGAGAACCGAACCCATATCCATTGCTCCCTATAGAATGACACCTTTGGAGTTAAAAGGAGCTAAGGAAACAGTTAGACCATCTGTTGGCTATTGGGTTTATCCGTTTGAGTACTTCACCTTGGGGAGCCCCGGTCCTCTTTGTGAAGAATCATGACGAAACGTTTCGGTTATGCACGGACTACCGAAGGTTGAATCGGGTGACAGTGAAGAATAAATACCCATTGCCACGAATAGACGACTTATTTGATCAGTTGAGGGGTTCTAAGTATTACTCCAAGATTGATCTTCACACTGGGTACCATCAACTGCGGATTAAGGAGGAGGATATTCCTAAGACAACTTTCCGTACCCGATATGGTCATTTCGAATATATGGTGATGCCGTTCGGACTGACTAATGCACCAACAGCCTTCATGGATTTAATGCACATGGTATTTCGGCCGTATCTAGATCAGTTTGTCATCGTGTTTATTGATGACATACTAATCTATTCCCGGACTCACGAGGATCATGGACGCCATCTCTCTATTGTGCTACAGATATTGAGAGAACATAAGTTATATGCGAAGATGAGTAAGTGTGAGTTTTGGATGAAGGAAGTTAAATTCCTTGGCCATGTTGTGTCGGAACAAGGGGTAGCTGTTGACCCCGCAAAGATTGAGGCAGTGATGAAGTGGGAACCACCAAAGAATGTGACCGAAGTACGTAGTTTTCTGGGCTTAGCAGGCTACTACCGGAGGTTTGTGGAAGGGTTCTCAAAGCTAGCAATGCCGATGACACGTCTCACAAAGAAGGGAGAAAAATTCTTGTGGACTCAAGAGTGTGAACTAGTTTTTCGCACCTTGAAGGAGAAGTTTACAACCGCTCCTGTCCTCATTATTCCGAGTAGTGGGGAAGGATACGATGTGTACACTGATGCTTCGCTACGAGGCTTGGGGTGTGTGCTAATGCAAAGAGGGAAGATGGTTGCCTATGGCTCTAGGCAACTCATGGTTCATGAGCAGAATTATCCCACCCATGACTTAGAGCTTGCCGATGTGGTTTTTGCTCTTAAGTTGTGGAGGTGTTACTTGTACGGAGAGAAATTCCAAGTGCTTTCTGATCATAAGAGCCTCAAGTACATATTCACTCAGAAGGACTTGAATCTTCGGCAAAGAAGGTGGATTGAGTATTTAGAAGACTACGATTTCACACTCAATTACCATCCGGGGAAGGCGAATGTGGTAGCGGATGCACTGAGTAGAAAATCTCGGGGTGAAATCAATTCCCCTGTGGTGAATAGGTGGAAGATGATGGATGCTTTGGAGGAATTTAATCTATGGGTGGATAGATAGGAGGATCGACCATGCCTATTCAATCTTGTAGCTCAACCAATGCTTCGACAAATGATTGTGGTGTTGCAACGATTAGACAGCGAGTTGGAGGCTATCCGGAGTAAGTTGGAGAGGAGTGAGATTGTTGAGAATTGGGCGATAAGTGACGATGAGTTACGGTTTCGGGGAAGGCTATGTGTACCCGATCATGACCAAGTAAGGGAAGAAGTGTTGGGCGAGTGCCATCGTTCCAAGTTCTCCATACATCCGGGTAGTACCAAAATGTATAGGGACATGAAGCGGCAGTATTGGTGGAAGGGAATGAAGAAGGATGTGGCTAGATACGTTTCCAAATGTGTGGTGTGTTAGCAAGTGAAGATTGAGCATCAAAAGCCCGGAGGATTATTGCAGTCCTTGCCTATTCCCAAGTGGAAGTGGGATCACATCACCATGGACTTCGTATCTGGCTTTCCACGGACTTCACGAGGGCATAATGTCGTATGGGTCATTGTTGATAGACTCACCAAGTCCGCTCACTTCTTGAGTATGAAGACCACCGACACGTTAGAGACCTTGAGCAAGCTCTATATTCGCGAGATAGTAAGATTGCATGGAGTTTCACTCTCGATTGTTTCGGATCGTGATTCTCGTTTCGTGGCGCAATTTTGGCAAAGTCTACAATGAGCTATGGGGACAGAGTTACACTTTAGCACCGCTTTTCATCCCCAAACGGATGGCCAATCCGAGAGGGTAATACAAATTTTGGAAGGCCTGCTACGAGCTTGTGTGTTGGACTTTAAGGGAAGTTGGAGTGATCATTTGCCGCTGGTGGAGTTCGCATATAACAACAGCTATCAGGCCAGTATTGGGATGGCTCCTTATGAGGCATTGTATGGAAGACCATGTAGGTCCCCGACTTGTTGGTTGGAAGCTGGAGAAAGTAGTTTGTTTGGGCCAGAGATTGTTCGGGAGACTACAGAGAAAATTCAACTTATCCGGGAGAGACTTCGCACGGCACAAAGTAGACAGAAAATCTATGCGGATAGAAGACGAAGACCTTTGGAATTCCAAGAGGGGGACTATGTGTTCCTCAAAGTGTCACCCAAGAAGGGAGTGTTGAGATTCGGCAAGAAGGGAAAATTAGCTCCAAGGTATATCGGACCATTCGAAGTGATCAAAGCGATGGGCAAAGTGGCGTATCAACTTCGGTTACCAGCTCAGTTGTCAAGAGTACATGACGTGTTCCATGTGTCAATGTTGAGAAAGTGTCAATCGGATATAACACACGTTGTAGATTTGGAGGATATTGAAGTTAAAGATGGAGCAACATATGAAGAACAACCGGTGAAGATTCTAGATACCAAAGAGAAGGTGCTCCGCAATAAAGTCATCCAATTGGTGAAAGTTTTGTGGCAACATCATGGGGTGGAGGAAGCTACTTGGGAACCAGAGCTAGAGATGCGAGAGAAATACCCTCATTTTTTCGCTACCTGAGGTAAGTTTCGAGGATGAAACTTTCTTCAAGGGGGGTGGATTGTAAACCCCCACATGTAATAAAACTTGTACCAACTATGTTGATATACAAATGTATGTTGTATAAGTTTGGGTTGGTTTTGGAAGTGTTTGGAATGGAGTGGAAGTGTGAAACGGGAATGCACAGAGCATTTGGGCAGATCAGGCAAAGTGTACCGGTACGCGTACCGGTACACCGAACTCCAGAAGCCTTAGCGTACCAGTACGCATACCGGTACTGTTTGGCTGACTTCCTGATTTTCTGATTTCCTCCTCTCCTGAGCTATCCCCAAGCTACCCTTTCATCCTTATTTGTCTCAAATAGTTGGGATGGTGTTGTAGATCCTATGGATGGTGGTATGTTGGGTCTAGGAGGGGTCAAGCGATTAAGAATATACATAGGCCTTGTATTTTAAAATTCCGGTAAATTTACTTTAGTAGTATGATAAATCATAAAATTAAATGTTTTTAGGATAAAATAACATTAAAAATGAATTCGGAACGTCTAAAAACCTTAGGGTGGTCATAGAGATCAAAATGGAGATAGTTAGTGGCAAAATTATAATTTCAAGGAAAAATGTAATTTTTGGCCCTGTGAACAGTAAAAATCGGGATTGGGCAGCCTTATAACACTATTTCCTTCCATTTTCCCTCATTTCTTTCACTCCACTCTCACCCCATACCTCTTAGAACCCTAAAGGAAGATTAAGGGAGAAAGAAAAAGGAGGAAGGAGGTCTATAGAGCTTGGGTTAGCTTAGAAATCTTGATTCAAGGTAGGGGTTTTCTTCTATTCTCTTGCATTGAGGCTAGGGCATACATATATATACATTCTTTTGACTCTAAATCTTATATACTTGCTATGAAATTGTTGATTCTTGATATTTACGTAAATGTGGTCATGTTTTAAACAATGTTATGGTGGAATCACCATTAAAACTCTTTTCTTGGTCTCAAACCCTAGTTCTCAAGGAAAAGTGGTTTTTCTCTTGATTTTTCATTGATTCTTGAATTCAAAAACTTTAGTGCTTGAAATTGAACCACAAAATGATATTTATGAGGATCTCTTGTATATTTTCTCACATTGTCTCTATTGTGCTACTTTATGAGAAATTTGGGGATTTTTGAGAATGGCTTGTTGTTTTTGAGAAATTGTGGATATTGTATTTCTTGTATGGTTGTTTTGATGAACATGAGTGAGAGGTTCCTTGTAAGGATGCTCATGCTGAAGAAACAAGACCGTAAGAGTGAGAGGTTCCTTGTAAGGATGCTCATGCCAAAGAAACAAGACCGTAAGGGTGAGAGGTTCCTTGTAAGGATGCTCATGCCAAAGAAACAAGACCGTGAGGGTGAGAGGTTCCTTGTAAGGATGCTCATGCCAAAGAAACCAAATCTTGAGGGTGAGAGGTTCCTTGTAAGGATGCTCATGCCAAAGAGAACAATATTATATCATGTGTGGGTTATGGGTTTACTTTTGGGAAAATTGTATGGCTACATGTTGGTAATTGGTTTCACCTCTCCGTTTAACTCTATTGTTGTTCGTAAACTAGAGATCTATTAAAATGTCCATGTTTTCTTTCAAAAGTTATATATGATATTTGCAAAATGAGACCGACTTGTTTTATATGTTTTCTAAACCTTGTTCGAGTTTGGGAGAATGTTGCTACAGAGCTTAGTGCTCACCCCCTACAAATAATATATTTTCAGATTATAGTTTGGAGGAAGAGCTTAGAGTTGATGAGCCGGCACAATGGGAAGCTCCAACAGACGGGAACGTGGATCCCGAGATTGATGCCTAGAGCTACATGCTCTTAGATTCTACCTTAGGAAGTTTATGTTGAGTCAATGTAATGTCTGATATTTTGGTTATTCCGCTGCAAACTCATAGTTGATTTTTGGGATGTAATTGTCTTATTTGGGCATATTCTTTTGGATGTAGTGGCCATAGTTTGGCTTATTCTTTTGGGATTATGATGTAGATATTATGGTTGATGAATGGAATTTTCTTGAGTTATGGATCTTATTAGTTGCTCTCATGAGGTGAATGGGTTTAAATAGTAATGCCGACCAAGGGGGATCTTGGGGCGTTACAATTCCATCCCAAGGATGACATCAAACTCCGACATGTCCATGACCCTAAGGTCTACGGTGAGTAGAATCCTCGAGATCTCTAGCTCACAACCTCGACATATCTGATCTATGCATACCCTAGCTCCTAGGGGAGAACTCACATGCAATGGCTCTTCCAAGGTCTCAACCTCTAAGCCCAATTCCCTTACACATAATGCATAAACAAATGAATGCGATGCACTAGAGTCAAATAATACCCTTGCCCATAAGCGAGAGAGTAGAAATGTACCCTGAATAATCGACTGATTGCTTGCTTGCATTTACCCTAATCTCCAAACATGAATCGTCGAATGTGTATATGGCTTATGTGTGTAGGTGAGTGTCACTCTCCCTCAAGTTTGCTAAAAATGTAATGAAAACAAGGTTGGCTAATCCGAAAGGGTCATTCCAAATCAACTCAAAATATTTTTCCAATGGTGGCTCGGTGCTTGATTGATTCGTAGGAAGTGAGGGACTAATGTGGAGGTGTAGGCTCAAGCATACGCCATGACAAGTCTACGGTGTGTCAAGAGCTCACAACCACGTCCGCACTCAACCTAGTCACACCAATCACTTTACACTATGAGGAAGAATGGAGGAGAGTTGATTTAGCATACCCAAGAGGAAATCTCTCCCTTGGATTAGCCAACTAAAAACTTAGCTACTCATAATGAATGCAAAGACATGCATAATGTAAAGAGACATGATGAAGAAATGAAACGTGGAACTAGTATTAATGCAAGAGAAGAGTTAAACTACAAGAGAAATGACATTCATAGTCAAAATACAAAGATTGGAAACAAATACCCAAATGTAGAACTTGAAAATGCTAGAAATACTTAGCTAAGCTTGGATACAACTTGAATGAAAGAGTTGAAAGTGAAAAGGGGAAAGATTACAAGTAGTTTAAAGCTTACAACACTGAAAATGGTAAAGAAATATGAAAACCCAGCTTTCTCTCTCTAACTTCATCTTCTTACATGAGCTTTCTATCTCTAAAACTATTCCTAAGCTTAGGTAGCCTTTTCCCTTCAAAAGCTTGTCAAAATCTATATAAATGGTGTAAGACTTGGTAAATTTCATCCATCCTTCTTCCCTTAGCCTGTGTGAACTGACTTCCCATCAATGGGAAGTGATTTGACACTTGAACAAGCTAGGACAAGCCTAGCCTGCAGCCCACCATGCCTTCCTCTTTCTCTCTCTTCCTCTTCCATGATTTTTCTTCCAAAGTCCAATCCTAGATGTAGGGAGGCATACTTGTATGTAGAATATGTCAGGGGATGTGTGGGAGAAGCAGAGGTAGGCCCCCCAAGCAGGTAGAGTCTGAGTTGCAGGTTGTGGCGTGTGTCAGCAAAACCTACGGGTAGGTTGATGACAAAACCTACGGTAGGCTTCTAGTAGGTCCAAATCCAGTGTGAAAAACCTACCGGCAGGTTTTGGTTTCCTTCTACCGGTAGGTCGTAAGGGGGATGCAAGCTCAGGACCAGTTTTCGTAACTTTTGCCATAACTTTTGATCCCACCATCTGATTAAGCCAAAATTTTGATACAAGAGGACATCCAAATATACAACTTTCATGTTTTTTCACTTTTTCAGATTCGAAGTGGATCATGGTAAAAAATGGGGAATACCGAGGTACCGATACCAAATGGTGTGGATGCCGGTACGTATGTTACTAAGTACCAATACCTCATTGATTTCTTTCACTTTTAAGCCTCCAAATCCTCATGTAATGTGTCCATATCTTCACCACTGATCCACACATAGTTGTAGGGTTCCGAAAGCCATAAATTACTCTATGATTACCCACAACATAAAAAATTCTACATTATTCACAAATACGATGAACTCTAAGTAATTAAATGTAAAGCTAAATTAAAATACATGTAATGAGGCCTTTAAAAATTCTACATTATTCACAAATACGCTCGCCCCTAGGTCCTTGAAGTCCCGGCTTGTAAGCCCTGTCCTCGGCTTCAACCCATATCCATGCCCATCTGGCCTGATTGCGGAGTCCCAGCTCGTGAATTGGTAGGGGCCTGTGCAGAACCCTGGAACTAAAATTGGTTTCCCTAGCCAATTGTGGGGTAGGGAGGAATGAAACAAGTCTGTGGGTGCCCCATCGATGATTGGGACTGAGATGCCCCATAACTCTGGGATCCCTGCCTCTGAGGACAATCCCGCTTCATATGGCTCGGCTGGTGGCACATGAAACATGTCCTCTGGCCTGCCTGGTAGGAAGTCCTGAAGGCGGGGGGATTGACCTTGGCCTTGGCTTTGATAACCACGGCTCTGTCCTTGAAAACCTTGTGGGGGTAGAAGTCTTCTGCTTCTTTCCCGAACTAGAAGAAGAAGATTGGCCCTCCTTCTTCTTGTCCTTAGCACCTGCCTCCCGGATACCCTTTGCGTCTTCCACCTCCCTCTCAATGGCCATAGCTGTCTCCACCATTGAGTCCAAATCTTCTAGGCGGTGGCCCACAATCTTTCTCCGGATGGAGAATTTCAAAACATCCTCAAACCTTCTCACTTTGGCCAAGTCTGTGGCCACATAATCATTGGCAAAATGGGCTAACACTGTGAACTTAGCCACGTATTCCATCATTGTCATAGTCTCTTGCTTCAAATCCATGAATTTATGGGTTTTTGCTTATCGAACAGCCGATGGGAAGTACTTGCCCATGAATTGCTCCCATAATTCTCCCTATGTAATTGCCTCTAGGTTCTTCGAGGCCCTTGCCTAATCCCACCATAGTTGGGCCTCTCCCTCAAGATGGAATACAACTAGCCTTATCTTAGTGGCATCAGACATGATCCCCCTAGCCTCTAAGATCTTATCAACTTGATGGAATCAATGGTCGGCCACCATCGGATCCGCCCCTCCCATAAAAGTTGGTGGCTTATGTGCCTTAAATTTTTGGAGGTTACTCGAGTCTCCTTGGCCCACATTCGCACTGGCTTGCAAAAAGGTGGTAGCATTGTGCTTATAGCCTCCATGAAAGCTTGTTGATCAAAAGCCAGTGGCGGTTGGTTGTTGTTCAACCCACCTCCTTGACCGTTCCGATGTCTTCTCCCTCTTTTTTTCATCTACACACATATCAAATAGCAATAGTGCACTAAATTAGTATTCCAAGGTAGGGATCAAAGTCAAAATATTGAGATTTCTCTACTTGTCTCACTAGTAGAGGGTGTGCCACCACTAGTAGACATCTACACAATGAACCATCCCGTTCCTTCTTTTTTCGACCCCCAAGGTTATGTTCTCTAACCCTAGTGTCTCCTTTCCATATACATTCAATTATGAATTTTATTCACATAATATATAACATGTAGCATTTAGAACACATAACATGAAACGCACAATGGATGCAATGACCTAGACTCATGCCCTGCAAGCCCTAGGTAAATTGAAAACCTAGGCTCTGATACAAAGCTGTGACGCCCCTAAAATAGGGAGTCCTTTGTCAACCAGTTGATCACCCATCAACCCGCGGAAGCACCCGTAAATGCCGCATAACCCGACACCATGGCATAACAACATACCGGGATTATAAACAACATAGAGTTTAGACAGAGTCTCCCTTGTACTCGGGCACTCCCCAACGCATAACTTGTGTACATTTCAATCACTTGACCATTCCAATGTCCAATATAATCAATTTTTCCTTAATATTACTCTATTTACATCCTTTGAACAAAAGGACTCAAGGCCTGAAGGCTTGACAAAATTATTTTAAATTTATGAAAATTTAAGAGGACCTATCGGTAGATAATCAACGTTCTACCAGTAGAAGAGCTCTCTGAAAATTTTCTACTGGAAGACAATCAACATTCTATTAGAAGAAGAGGTCTCTAGAATTTTTCTACCGGTAGATAATCAATGTTCTACCGGTAGAAGAGCCCAGTTTACCCCCAATTCAATCCCTTTTCAATTCCAACTCATCCAATCTCATACAACATCCACTCAAACTCATATAGCATCAAAATTTACACAAAATGTAGTTCATATGAGTTCGATTTACAATCCTTTATACAATATTACATGTCCAAAAACTAATTACACACTTGTTTTACAAAAAAGTAATTTAAAGCCACAACTCGGCTTTCTTCATAAATGAGGGTCCAAGTGAGAGCCATTCACCGATGCTTGTCCCGCACCTGAAATTTTGTCCCCATAAAGGGTGAGTCATGCTCAATAGGGTATCTCCTAAAGAGGCTACTCCCCAACCTAGATGCATATAAAATGCTCACATGCCATTCAACAATAAAACAAACATTCATCCAAGAACATACCATTGCAAGAATCAATGTCATAATGTCATGCCATGTTATGAGGTGAGACTCACACATTGAACGCAACCTGAGCCTTCACCGTCTCCCATAACACATGCAATGCCACGCATATGTATCTAGACATTCCAAGCCCTGCCATTGATGTTACACATCCAATGAACATTTATAAATCCCGAGTCTTTCTTGGGGTGGACATTTATGGACTTCCACCTATGGGCACCCTACCGACACGACATTTATGGACTTCCACCAACGGCTCCGCATACACCGACACACTTTATGAAATCGATATCAATGGAGTGTGTATCCAAATCACCGGGTCTTGCACCCGAGGGACAATCTAGCCCTTCTTGCTAACCCCAACCCTATTTTCAATGCAAACTTGTGCGGTTCAATCGAACCTTGGTCCAACTTCCCCGAGCCCATGCATCATCCACCAAGAATGGTGTTTTATCAAAACCATGCACACACCCACACCCATGTTACATTCCCATGAATGTGATGCTTTCCGTGTATATGCAATGTAATGTACAATTGCATTATGTATTACTATTTAACCAAGATTTCAATTGCAATTACAACATCATGTTCAACATGTCATGAGCACAATGTGAAAAATTTCCAATTCCTCGATGTAACTTATATCATAAATCATATAATTACATTCCAACATCATTACATTCCCAAATCGTCGATTATGTCAAAAGCATATAATTACGTTCCATATTCTCACCAAGCATGTTGCAATATTTTCAATGAAACAAACATTCTATATAACTATAGGCACTTTATCAAACACCCAAAGGGCACAAAATCATGTAACACACAATCATGCCCAATGTATAACATTTATCATGAATTTACCAAACAAGCAAATTCCACAAACCCAATTCATGCAAAATTGGTTCAGCACATTTCTGTACCATTTTTCATACTCTAGTTACACTAGAAATACATTTAGACAAGAGATTTCATCCCAAGTCATGCTATCCATTTCATACGAAACCCTAGGTCAAAAATAAACCTAGCTAGGAGAAGAACCCTACCTCTTGAAGCGTAATACTAGTAGTAGAAACTCCAAGAAAACCCAACTCAAGCTTTAGAATTTGATTTCTAAAAATTCAATTCTTGAGACTTCGTCAAAATCCCTGATTTTTGGTATGTAGATGTAGCTCTTGTTGAGTAGATGAACTTTAGTTCTTGACCTGACGCAATCCAACCAAAGGTTGGCAAGAAGAAGATGAAGAAACCTTTGATTTTCTCTCTCTTCTTTCCTTTCTCTCTCTATCAAAATTTAGCAGCCAAATTGGGGGAAAATTTTGATTTTTCCCTTTTTATACCCCTTGGATGCTTGGCCCACAACGCGTCACACGTGACACCTCCCGTCTTTTCCTGATCCGATTTTATCCCAAATCAATTAAAGTTAATCCCGTTTTAAGCTCAATATATTTTATTTGAACTAAATTTAAATTATTTTTCTAAATGTCTCAATTAAAACCTAATCACTTTATTTTAGTCAAGCGACACCGATCGCATTGTAAAACGCAAAAAATCTTACTGTCTCAGAATTAAACAAAAAATTGACTGGGTAACTAGATTTTGTGAGATGAATCCAATGGTGAGGTCCGTTTCATCGTCCAAGTTCTAGAAAAATTTGGGTTTTCAACCCGTACCGTAGCGGCTAATTATCGTTTTGCCCATTTTCATAAAAATTCAAGGTAGTGTTTGGTAACAGGTCGTTTTCTTTTTTTTTTCTAATTTTGTTTTCATTTTTTCGGGAAAAAAAAAATGTTTGGTGAATGTTTTCGTTTTTTTTACTGCTATGTTTTAAAAACAGTGACAAAATTTGGAAACATCCAAAATGATGTTTTTGAAAACATCCAAAAAAAAAAAAAAAAAGCGGAAGGTAACATACACAATTAATTAGGTCTAGGCTTCAAACCCTGTTAACAGCAAAACATGCATTTTTTTTTCCTTTCACTATAAAAGGGCATGAACATGCTGTCTTCTCCATTTTTTTTTTTGCTCACTGGTCGTCGCAAAGGAACAGCTGGGTCATCGCCTGTGGTCGCTGGTAGTTGGTCGTCACTCGTCGCCTCCATTGTATCTACAGCGAAGCTGTAAGCTCTCTCTCTGTTTGTATCTCCACTTTGATTTTTTTTTTCAAATCTATGATTTTTGTTTCAGATTTAGGGTTTATTTTCGTAGATCCCTATTTTATTTTTGCAGATCTATACTCCTTTAGTTCAGATCTAGGTTTGTTTGGGAGGGGGTGCATCTGGTTCGTTGGGGGGGGGGGGGGGGAGGGTGCATTGTGTCTTTGTGATCTACTTGTCTTCTGAGGGTTTGTTTTTGATCTGTTAGTTTGGGTTGCATTGTGATTCTCTTTTATGGTAGCGTGTTTTGACTGTTTGTTGGCTACAGTAGTTATTGTGTTTCGAATAATATCTGGAATAAAGGTTGGAGTTGATCATTGTCCTTTTCTGGGTTGTTGAATTACACTTAACCCCTTAAAGCTTGTCACTTTAGTAACAGATCCGTCAACCCCTGAAAATTCCTATCTTTCTGATTCCTAAAATTCCTGGGTACTCTTTGCAATTTTATTTCAAGAATCAAGCAATGAAAAATTCCTGGGTACTCTTTGCAATTTCATTTCAAGAATCAAACAATGAAAATTCCTGGGTACTCTTTGCAATTTCATTTCAAGAATCAAACAATGAAGCCAAAGCCAAACACTCTACTTTCAATTAAAATCTGATACTCCTCTATGCTATACTGCATCTGCAGATTCAGTCCATCCAACAAAGCCAAACACTCTGCTTTCATATTAATGATTTTTGTTCACAACTTTTATCTATATTTTCTTCTATTGTCTTTTGGGGTTGATCTTTTCAATAACAACAATTACAAAGTTCGGTTTTTTTGATTGAAATATTAATATATATGTCATGGTTCAATTCAAGGTTTAATATATTAAACCATGACATATATATTAAACCATGGTTTAATATATTAATATAACAATTACAAAGTTTGTGGTTGATCTTCTATTGTCTCTGTGAGAGTGTTTGATGAATGTTTGGAGTTTTGGGTTATGTAGATGGAAAATAAGGATGACGACATTGTTGAGGTTGGGGCTAAGAAAGGTGATGGGCCTTGGCCGTCTAAAAATGCAGCCATTTTTATTGAATTGATGGATTTAGAAGTACCACGTCGTCCTAAAGACACATCTACATTTGAAAGGGATGCTTGGAACAGAATCTTAGTGCAACTAAGCGCTAAGACGGGATATAATTACAACTTCAAGCAGCTGCGAACCAAATAAAATACTTTGAGAACAATGTACAATGCATTTGAGAAGTTATTGAATGAAACAACTGGAGTAGGATGGGACCCAGAGAGACAGACAATTACTTTACCTGATGACGTCTGGAAGAATTTGTGCAAGGTAGCAATTATTTTTAAAACTCTTAAGCATTATTATGTCTATATTTGTCAAGGCTTTAGTATTTATTAGTTTTCATGTCTGCTAGGTGAATAAGCATGCCAGAAAATTCAAGAAAAAAGGTTGCCAGCATTATGACAAGCTTGGTAGAATTTTTGGTACGACAAGTGCAACCTGTGAGCATGCTCACCCTTCTACCCTACCTCCATTTGACAGCAAGGAAGAGAAAGACCCAATGTTTGATCCTACAAATGAGGTTGATAAAGGCGATGACAATGAAAATGCTAAAGGGCCATCCAACCGTTCTCATAGTAGGTCTACCACTCCAACATGCAGTCGCCATAGGAAGAAAAATAGTGCTATGGTTGGTCTTACAGTTGCCCTTAATGTGTTGGTTGAAAACTCAAAGAAAAAAAATGAGTATTTAGAGTACAAGATGTCACGGTCAACGGGGGCAACATCTTCGTATGGGGATAGTGAGGTTAATGCCAATAAGGATGATTTGGTAGATGAATGTATGAGTGCTTTGAATGCTATGGAGGACATTGATGGTGACAGTTATTCAAAAGCCATAGCAAAATTTAGTGAGGGTATCACTTGGAGGAAGATATTCCTGGCTATGCCGGACCATAGGAATCGGGATTGGGTTATGCGCCTGTGATGTTTATGCTTGTTTTTAACGTATGTAGTTATGTATTTGTATTTAACTGTAGAATGTTGGGATGTTTGTTGCTTTATAATTGTCGTAGATCCGTGTCTCTTTTTGTTTTATGTTTAAAAGTTGGGATGTTTGTGTAAGTTTAATGACATGGATGTTTTTGTAAGTTTAATGACATGGATGTTTTTATAAGTTTAGCGGCATGGATGTTTTTGTAAGTTTAATGACATGGATGTTTTTGCATACTTATGCTTATTATGTGTTATAGGTGCTTGGACACTAATGGATTCAGATGAGGAATTGATATTTGATATTGATGATGAGATGGGTATTGTCATAACTGAAATAGCAGTTGATCTTATTCTAGTCAAAATTCAGGACCATGTCCATGTAGAACATCTAAACTTAGGGGGCATGAATATGTATTGGAATTAATTAATGGCCATGAAAGTAGGTCTTTCGACCAATTTAGAATGGATCCACCAGTCTTTGTCTTGTTTTGCGAAGAGCTAAAAAATAGAGGATTACAACATTCTAGATACCTCACTGTTCAAGAGCAAGTTGCTATATTCATGATCACTATATGCCGCAATGAATGAAATCGCATAGTCGCTGAAAGGTTTCAGCATTCGGGTGAAACAATATCCAAATATTTCAATCATGTATTGAAGGTAGTTTGTAGGCATGGAATGGATATCATACAACCACTGAATTTTGAAGTCATTCAACCACAGATCATATTCAATCCCCAATATTATCCATTTTTTAAGGTAATTGAAGTATTATTGTATCTTCATATGAATTACAAAATATATGTTTTGGTTCAATTGATGGCATTTGGGATATATGTTTGTCATGCTAGAATTGTGTTGGTGCAATTGATGGTACCCATGTTGATGCATGTGTTCCAGTAGACCAACAAGTATCATACCGTGGAAAGCAAATTGTACCAACTCAGAACGTTATGTGTGCATGTTCATTTGACATGCGCTTGACGTTTGTCTTGAGTGGGTGGGAAGGTACAACACGTTACTCAAAAGTTTTTATAGAGTGTGTCACTAATCCAGCAAACAAGTTTCCAATGCCGCCAGGAGGTAAATTTGTCCACGTATTTCAGATAAGTAATTTGTACAAATCCAATAATTTGTCTTACTATGATATATATTTTTTCAGATAAATACTATGTTGTAGATTCGGGTTATACAGACATGCCAGGTTTTTTGTCCCCTTACCGTGGTGAGATATATCACTTACGTGATTATAGAGGTAGGGGTCGACAACCAACTAAAAAAGAGGAGTTGTTCAATTACCGTCACTCATCACTTTGAAATGTAATTGAATGTTGCTTTGGAGTTTTGAAGGCTCGTTTTCCCATTCTCAAATTAATGCCACCTTATCCCATAACCACACAAAAATATCTGCCCACAGCTTACTGTACAATCCATAACTTCATTAGAAGTCACTTTCCACAAGATCAGTTGTTTATTGACTATGAACGAAGGGAGAATGTTGATGATGGTAGAGGTGGTGCAGGATCTAGTTCACAAGCACCAATTGAAATAGATATAACGCCGAGTCAGTTGCGTGAAATGGCTCATGTTAGAGATGACATTGCAGATCAATTGTGGACATCAACTCATCATTAATATATGTCTTACTTAGAATGGTATTATACTTTTTTTCTTAACTTCCAATATTATATTGAACAAATTGTTATGTCTAATTTGTCGTAATTAATGTTGTTGAAATAGGAATCATATAATGTCACCAATTGGACCTCCATGTTCATGAGGATATGGTAATATGAAAGTTTTTGTCGTGCGGACAAAAAGAAACAACGGTCGCCTTTTTTATAGTTGTCCAAGATGACGTGATCATGCTGATTGTTTTATTTGGGTTGATGAGTACGATACACACAGAGATGAATCAGAACTTGTGATCCCACATGCCAATTTAGGAAGGAGAGAGAAAAAATGGACCACACTTTTTATGCTTACTTGTTGTGGATGCAATTTCATCGTGTGTTATGCATTACTGTTCTTGATATTAGTATTACTTATTGGGATTTTAGTGAAGTAATTTTGGTGTATTTGTGTAATTGGTAGAATATTAAGAATATCTTTATGTAGTGATACATTGGATGTTTAACAACTTTATTTTGGGTTGATGTATTATGCACTATTTTATGAGTTAATATATATATTGGCATATAATCGTTCTATGGTTAGGTAAGTCTGATGTGAGGAAAAGACATTGGGTTTCATGGGAGAATTTGGGGTTTACTGGGACAAATTTTTCACCATTTGAAGACATTGGATTTCAGTTTGCTGCATATATATAGGGTTTTATGTTAGAATGTTGATTTTGGAAGGCTATTGGTGTTATGCTATTGGTAATTTGGCATTTTGAAGGATTAAAGTCAATAGGGTTTGATGTTAGACTGTTTGCAATATTTGTTTCTTGTAAATTTTTTTGATTCTTTGAAATATAATTTTTCTTTTTTTGTAAAAATATATATATTGTGACGCCCCAAATTTCCGGGAGTCCAATAGTAACCGTTGACCACCCGTCAACCCGCGGAAATACCCGTGGATGTCACTCAACCTAACACCACGGTAGTAGCATCCCCTTAACCGGGATCTTAATTCACAATTGTTAACCGGATTCGATAATTCATTTGGGTTCAACCAATATTTAATATACCATGATTTATACTCCATTATAGTCCATTTACATCATTGGAGGGAAGGAAAACGTAGATTGAAAATAGGGCGAAGCAGTGTGAAAATCTGAAAATTTTGAAGAGAGTACCGGTACCCAGTACCGGTACCATACAGTACCGGTACACAGTCAGGTACCACACAGTACCGGTACTCTCCGCCCAGTTTTGCCTTTTTCCTCCATTTTTCATTTCCAATCCATTCCAAACCTTCCCCAACTCATCCAATACCAGAGTAATAGGATTTTCCATATAACATGCTTTATAAAAATTCCATTACAACAATTCCCATAATTTATACATCAAAAATGGAAATTTTGATAAAAACTTTACAACTCAAAATTAAGGCCACAAGTCGGCCCCCTTCATGCTTGATGCTCCCCAAGTGAGCCATCCACCGGAGCAAACCCAACACCTGAAATATTTTTCCCATAAAGGGTGAGCCACGCTCAATAGGGTATCTCCTAATGAGGCTACTCCCCAACCTATATGCATATGAAATGTTCACATGCCCAAAACAACAATTTATAACATTCCAAGCAAGGAATTATATTCAATGATGGAATTTGCAATGCCATGCTATGGAATGAGATGGGACCCATTCATGCATATCATCCGAGCCCCTCCCGGCTCCTCTACACATGCAAGTGCCAATGTGTACTAATCCGTCATTTATGTTGTACATCAAATGACATTTCATTCTAGGGTCTTTCTTGGGGTGGATATTTATGGACTTACACCAACGGCACCCAACTGACACGGAATTCATGGACTTCCACCAACGGTTCCGCGTACACCGACACACTTTATGGACTCTTTTACCAACGGAGTGCGTATCCAATCACCGGGTCTCTCACCCGAGGGATAGTCTAGCCCTTCTTGCTACCCCAACCCTAACAACCGTGCAAACCGTGCGACTCGATTAGGTCATCGACCCATATTACCCGAGCCCACTCGTCATCCACCAAGCGTGGTGAAGACAACCACCATGCACACACACCCACTAAGTGCAATGCTCCCGTGCATATGAAATGTGATGTCCCATTTCAATAATATTACAATGTTCAATATGGTATGAGTGACATATGAACATTTACAATACATTTCTCACACTTCATGACAAAATCATATCATAAGCATATAATTTCCATATTTCCTTACAATGTCAATATATCACAAGCATGTATATATATCAACATTTAATCTTAATCAACACCCAAGCATGTCATCACATTATCAAGAGATAACATACTTCAATTTCAAGCACAAGATAAACACATAGCATGCCCACACTTCATATAGCCCAAGAGTCACATTGGGTTAATTTCATATACTCAATCCTAGAAATTTCATTTAGAAACTTCTAATTACCAATCCAATTAGAATTGATTTCAACCCATTTCACCCAATTTCACAACCATAGGCAAATGACATATATATACATATCCATTTATTTACCCATTTCACCTAAGCATTCTAGGTGTGGAATAAACCTTGGTAGGAGGGAACCCTACCTCTTGAAGCGTGTAGAATCGCTGTGGGAAGCTCCTAGAACTCAAAGCAAGCTTGAATCCTCCACTTCCAACTTTTCGGCCTCCCAACGTTCGGTGAAAGCCGTCGTTTTTGGTACCCACGCGTAGCCCTCGACGCGTAGAGCAACTCTTGTTCTTGGCCCGAGTCGATTTGAGCGCTAGAACGAAGTAGATCGTAGAGAGAAGGTGGAGTGTTTCTCTCTTTTCCCTCTCTTCTCAATCGGCTGAACAATCGGCTGAAACAATGGGGAAAATCTAATTTTTCCCCCTATTTATATTTTAGAATACTTGGCCCACAATTGGCCACACGTCCTATTTAATTTCGGGTCCGTTTTAATCCTGAAACGACTAAATTTCGCTCCGGTTCAAGTTCGAATTATTTTTATTTCAACTTGCCTCTAATATTTCCTCAAACTTTAAAATTTTATAAAAATTTCGTGTACGGGGTCACCCGAGACCCGTTTGTCTCGTAAAACGTAAAAAATCCGACTATCTCAGAATTCAACGAAATTTGACATGGTAACTAGATTTCGCGAGACGAATCCAACAGTGATGTCCGTTTCGTCATCCGAGCTCTAGAAAAATTCAGGTTCACAACCTGTACCATAGTGGCAAATTACATTTTTGCCATTTTTCACAAAAGTTCAAATTTTCTCGGGTTTTACATATATATAATCATGTAGACATGGTTTATCAAGAATTAAAATAAATGTAAAATATATGACATAAAATAAAATAGTTACCAAACATATTTTCTGTTTTAGTTTTTAGATTTTGTAAAACAACAATTACAACCAAACACGTTTTTTCTTTTAACTTTTAACTTTTAACCACAAAAAATAAAAATAAAAATAAAACATTGATTTTGTTTTTTATCTTTTTGAAAACATAAAAACAAAAACGTTATCAAACACACCCTAAATTTTCATAGGTTTTACACTAGTAACTATGTTCACCCCATTAATAACAAACCTTTTCTCAATCTTCACATTTAGGGTTTCTTTTTATATCCATCTCACATATTCTATACACAAAATATACTCAACTGGATTCCACTTTGGGTTTCTTTCATACAAATTGCTTCAACTGTCACCGTCTGATTTCTATCTTCACCGATCTCATCGTCAAAATAATACTCATATTCTACTACTCGCTTCTCTTTCTTCCTTTCTTAATTGCCGGTTGAAAGAATTCATAGAGAAAAATATCTTCTCACAATATTTCTCACTATATAGAAAGAAATCTCTTGGAGTCTTCATTTTTCCTTCATTGGAGGTCGCATCTAAAGCTAAGTTTCTTGAAAAAGAGAAAAGAAAAATATCATTATGTCTCCCTCCTCAAATCACACAGCCTATACATAATTGTTTGTTCAGTTTTAATTAATAATCTAGTTGAATATATTTTGTATATACTATATGAGATGGGGTATAGAAAAAAACCCTAAAAATAAAGATTGAGATAATTTTAGTTATTAATGGGGTGAACTTAGTTATTAGTAGGGTGGGTATAAAAGGGGTGAATTTAGTAGTTTTATGATTTATAGTTTAATGGGGTGGAAGTGGAGATTTGTGGGGTGGGAATAGCCCCACCCCATTCGATTTTAACTCTAATCCTCATAAGTTAAATAGACCAAGGGATCATCTTAGGTATGTTGGTCATTATCTTTGTCCTAAGCTTGAAGTTGTAACTAGAGTGTGAATGATATAACTTTGACGCTTGATCTTCTCCCTTCAATGACGCTTTTGGACCTTCAATCTTGATAGCATCATGACCATAGAATAGGTGAAAATTTACAATGGACTCCCTGAAATTAGCCAATTACAAATGTATATCTAATACCCTTGATTGGAAAAATTGATAGGGATAGAAGAAATTACCTCGTCAAAGTTAACTCCCTGCTCAATCATCACCAGCCTGCGAGCGTACTCAACCTGGCATCTCTCTTCGTACTTGAAGGTTTGGAATCAAGTGCTTTCATCGAAGATCAATTCGACTTCCTCTTGAACTTCCTCAACCTTAACTCTCTTCTCTCTTCACAGAGGCATGATCATAAACAAATCAAGTGTCTATGTATAAGTGTGTAGATTGATTAGTACTTAAAATTGACATGTTATTATGACATTTTAAGACTAATTGTACTTTAATGGAGTTTAAGTGATGTCATTTCATGCCCTAAACTGAACAAGGACCCAAGAACAACAAGTACCACACTTGGATGCAGCACCAGCACATTAGAGCCAAAATTGGAAAAGCTTGGAGCACAGCCAGAACGTTCGAACGCCAAATCATGTTCGAACGTCCACATTGCACTGTAGCAGACTCAACTGCTGAAGAGAAGGCGTATTGCAGTTAGGAAAGAAGACTGGAGCTCTGAAGTACTTGAGTGTCACGTTCGAACGCCAACTCACGTTCGAACGTATACTTAAGTTGATGGAAGACCAGACCACTGCAAAGAGTTGGAACTGAACCTCACAGAAGACCACCAGACTACTCGAGTGATAGGATCAAAGCAAATCTGGCGTTCGAACGCCCTCAGTGCAAAAACAGAAGAAACGTTCGAACGGGAGTAAACGTTCGAACGCCCTTAGTGCAAAAAAAGAAAGAACGTTCGAACGCCAACTCACGTTCGAACGTTATCCACAGACTGGCAGCAGAGTTGTTGACTGTTCACTTGGACTTGGGCGGCAAACACTATTCCTTTACCCCCCTCCCCCTTGTCTCCTTCTCTTGCCTATAAATACTCCCCTTGTTGGAGAGTTATGGGAGCCAAGTAGGAAGTGGGAAAGTTGATGGAGGCTTAGACTCCCACTCTCATTGTAGATTTAGCTCATTTCCCTTGTATGAAGTCTTTATTTTAGAGATTAGTTTGGCTTTAGTCCAACATCTCTTGCTTGTTATAACATTAGTTTTATGTTTATGCTTATGTTTATGCTTTCATTTTTCATGCATAGAAGAGAGATAGCTCACCTTTTGGTTGAGGAAGCAACCCTCCAATTCTTGGTTGAGGAAGCCACCCTCCAAATGTGACTAGCTTTCTTCTACTTTTATTGTTCATACATTTCACTTCCATTGCTTGTGCTTCTTTCTTTCTTTCTTAGAAGAGTGAAACTCTTCCACTTTTCTAGAGCTTTACCAAAGCCGTGAAGGGTGGAACGTGATTCACCCATTCTTTGTTAAAGATTGGCTATGCATTTGTTGTTACTTTATCTTATAAGTTCTCTAGTTGGAGGGATGAGCATCACTCACTTTTCTAGCTTTACCCAAGCCATGAAGAGTGAGTAGTTTCTCATTCACTCTTTAGTAAGAGGAGAAGGGCATGTATAAGTTATCCGGGAATCATATTTGTGCAATGTTTCTATGCTTAACGCTTATTTCTTCTTGTTATTGGATGATTGATTGCATCTAGCAAAGCTAGGGTACTTTGTATAATTGTGGGTTCTTTCTATGACACGGATGACTCTTGCATAGAAAGACTCATCAGTTCAAGGCAAGTACCCCGGCTAGATCCTCATGACTACCCCTCAATCTTCCCCCTTATTGTACTTCATTTAAAGAATGAAATATTAATATCATGATTGGATGTCTTGTAGAAACACTTGCTTGTTTGTAGACGGGTTAAGTCTCGGCACATGTAATTCTTGTAAACTTCTAGAAAGACATCGGAATCATGTTCTTAATTCTCACAATCCATCTTTATCTTCTGATTAACTTGCTGTTGACACGGGAGTTAATTGAGTTATCAAGCACAATTATGACAAACCGGATAACTAGCTACATGTCCAGATCCTTGCACTAAAGAGTGACTTTTTTTTATTAGCACCTATTTTGTTAAGAAAATCTTCCTGGAAAGAATCTTATATTCTGTCCAGAAAAACTCATATCTCACATCAAATCTCAAAGGTTACAATCAATAGGTCTCTACCACTGCTCACCTCAGAAATATCAACAAAAGTTCCCTGTGGATTCGACTCCGGACTCAAACCGGATTATTACTACAGCTTGACCGCCTGCACTTGGGTGTACACATTTCAGATCAAGCATCATAGATCTTGTGAATCAACAATCAAATCAACCATAGGAATACTCAAGAACGTGTTTGGGATTGAAAGGTGAGGGTTTTGGGAGGTTGGGACCATTTTTGGAGGTGTTTGGAATGCAAAGGGATCATTTGTCATTCTATTTAAAACCCTAGGCACCAATTGATCGTAAGGGTCGCTCAAGCGGTCCCTGAGGCTTTACTATCTGATTGATTGAAAATTACGTCGTTGTTTCCTAACCTCTAAACATCACCCTCACCCTCAATGTGTGTATGTGGCTTATAGTGATGGGGGAGTGTCACTCTCCCTCCGGATGATGCAATAAGATAGGAAACAACAACAAAATAGATGTAATGGAATGCGGGTGTGTGTGAACAAAAGTGCTCCCCAATCGTAAGGAGTCTTTCGTTGTCGGTGTTTTACTTGGAAAGAATTCCAAGGTCGTCTCCTCAGGGAAGGAAAGGGAGTTGTGTGAAAGTGATTTTGGTGAACAAAAGAGAAAAATGTAAAATCTTTTGTTTGAGTTTTGTGTTTGGTTTGTAAATGAAAATGCAAGAAAGCAAGTGTTGGCTAATCCAAAGGGTTCATTCCAATGGGAATACCAAATCAACTCAAAGCCTTCCTCCGATTGAGCATGAATGAACGATTGATTCGGGGGAAGCTAGGGACGAGATTGGTGAGTATCTAAGCATAAACCGTGACTAGGCCTACGGAATATCAAAGGCTCACCAACTCATCCACTCTCAACCCCGTCAAACCGAACCATTTGACTCTAAAGGGAGGAATGAAGAAGAGTTGAAAATGGTATTCCCAAGAGGAATTTTCCCTTGGATTAACCAACTTAAATCCTAGCTACTCATATTAACAATGCAAGACAAGCATAAATGAAATGGACATGGAAGGGAAATGGAGCATGGAACTTAACTTACAACAAGAAATCTACAGCTATGAAGGAAAAATATGCAATACCCAATATAAAAGCTTGAAATGAAGAAAACTTAAATAACAATGGTGAAATGAAGAACATGAAAGTAAACTTGCAATAAACTTGAAAGGAATGACATTAAAGACAATAAATGAAGCTTACAAGGTTCTTACATTAAACTACAAGTGAAAGAGTGGAAGAAAAATGCAAAAACGTCACTTTGAGCACTATTCATCATCTTCCCCCTTGGAGCTTTCTATATCTAATCCTAAGCTTAGGTAGCCAACTCCTTTTTTTTGTGTGTTGAATGTTGAATGTATAATGGAGAGTGAGAGCCTTGAATTTCGTCCATGGAGGGTCCCCCTAGGTGTGTGCAGGTCTTACACCAAAGAGGGGCTGAGTTGAAGCCTTGGACAGGCTAGCCTGCAACCCACATGGCAGCCCGTTTCTCTCTCTTCCTCCTTGAATGCCAAGCCTCAAAAGTCTTCCAAAATGTGTAAGAGACCTGCAAATGTGTAAGGAAATGTTGGCATAGGCGTGGGAGAAGTGTAGGTGGGACCCCCAAGCCTCAAAGTTGAGTTACAGGCTGTTTTCGCGACCAGAAGGTCCGGAGTACCGGTACTAGGTACCGGTACTGTTTTTCTGCACTGGACCACCTTCGGTAGAATCGTCATAACTCTTGATCTAACCGTTGGATTGGGCTGAAATTTTGACACCAAACAGAAGACACCCATATCTACAACTTTCATGTTTTGAACTTTTCCAAATTCTGAGTAGATCATGGTCAAAATGGAGGAATTCAGAGGCAGTGCTTCCAATTGTTGCTGCAGCTGGTGCCCTTGTTCCCAAGCACCAATGCCTTCTTGATTTCTTCACTTTTAAGCCTCCAATTCTTCATGTATTGTGTCCATGCCTTCACCACACATCCATCAAGGTTGCAATGTCCTAAAATCAATCACTTAAGCTATAAAAGGTTGCAACATCAAAATATCAACATTATAGTTCAAAACGGCTAACTTCTAAGCACTTAAATGCAAAAGTTGAGTTAAAATGCATGTAATGAGCCCTTCAAATATGCAATATTATGTGCTCATCACTATCCAACTGACAGTTCTACTTCAGCGTTTCCACAGACCAATCTGACTCCTCCAATCCATCTTTAAGCTTTTAAAACATGCATGGGTGTATGTACAACCTAAGTACAACTATATGCACATGTATGGATGAAATAAGGGTTAATAAATCTCTATATGAATTCCTAATGCATTGTCTAGATAAATACATAACCGGTTATTGAGTATCCTATATGCATATTTTTTTTTCCTTTTAAACACTGCCCCTGTTTTTTACATCCCTTCTTCTCATAATGGCTTCAATTAACATGATTGTGAATTCCATACTTTTCAATGTGTGCTTCTACACGTAAAGAACTTAGCTCTTTGAGCTTTACGTATGAGCAATGACAATAAGCATAGAGTACTCTCAACAATTCAAGTGCAATTGATACTAATAATTCTATTTTTTATACCTCTCTTAATAGTTGGCCACATTGGGTTTTTTCCCTCACAATTGGCTCGTTGGCATCTTTTAAGTGATTTGGTGTGACGCCCCAATTTCCGGGGGTCCTTTATTAACCGTTGACCACCCGTCAACCCGCGGAAATACCCGTGGATGTCACTCAACCTAACACCACGGTAGTAGTATCCCCTTAACCGGGATCTTAACTCACAATTGTTAACCGGATTCGATTATTCATTGGGTTCAACCAATATTCAATATACCATGATTTATACTCCATTATAGTCCATTTATAACATTAGAAGGGAGGAAGACATAGCCCAAGGGTTTGGCAAGAAAAAGAAAAAAAAAAAAATTTCAGAAAATTTTGGAGGGCGTACCGGTACGCGTACCGGTACGCTATGCCCACTGGACCTCTGCATACCGGTACGCGTACCGGTACGCTCTACCTTCTGTCTGTCGCCGTACCGGTACGGTTCTGTCACTTTTTGCCTTTTTCCTCTGTTTTTCACTTCCAATCCATTCAACACACATCCTTTTCCATCCAACACATATTTAATGAAGTTTTTCCCATAAAACATGATACATATAAATTCTATTACAAACATTTATATGAATTTACATGCCAAAACCAAGTTTTTATAATAATTTTACAAAAACTCAAAATAAAGCCACATTCCGGCTTTCTTCAACCTTGGGGCTCGAAATGGGAGCCGTCCGCCGGTATGAACCCAGCACCTGAAATATTTTTCCCACAAAGGGTGAGCCACGCTCAATAGGGTATCTCCTAATGAGGCTACTCCCCAACCTATATGCATATGAAATGTTCACATGCCACAAAACAACAATTCATAACATCCAAAGCAAGGAAATCTATTCAATGATGGAATTTGCAATGCCATGCTATGGAATGAGGTGAGACCCACTCATGCATATCAACCGAGCCCTTCCCGGCTCCTCTACACATGCAAGTGCCAATGTGTACCAATCCGTCATTGATGTTGCACATCAAATGACCTTTCATTCTAGGGTCTTTCTTGGGGTGGATATTTATGGACTTACACCAACGGCACCTAACCGACACGGAATTCATGGACTTCCACTAACGGTTCCGCGTACACCGACACACTTTATGGACTCTTATACCAACGGAGTGCGTATCCCATCACCGGGTCTGTCACCCGAGGGATTTTCTAACCCTTCTTGCTACCCCAACCCTATCACACATGCAAACCGTGCGACTCGACTAGGTCATCGACCCATATTACCCGAGCCCACTCGTCATCCACCAAGCGTGGTGAAGACAACCACCATGCACACACACCCACTAAATGCGATGTTCCCGTGCATATGCAATGTGATGCTCCATTGCAACAATATTATCATGTTCAATATGCTATGAGTAACACATGAACATTCTAATCACGTTTTACATATTTCATGGCAAAATTACATCGTAAGCATATAATTTCCATAATTCTCTACAATGTCAATATATTATAACATGTATACATATATCAACATTTTATCTTGAATGGCACCCAAGCATGTCATCACAAAATCAAGTAATAACACACTTTAATTCTCACGACATAATATAAGCACATAGCATTCCCACAATTCACATAATCCAAGAATTACATTAGGTCAATCCCATATACCCAATTCTAGAAATTTCATTTAAAAATTTCTAATTACCAATCCAATTAGAATTGATCTTTACCCATTCCAATACCCATTTCAACACATTACCAACAATAGACAAGAGATATACAATCTATCATCCTACCCATTTCATAAAAACATCCTAGGTTTGGAATAAACCTTAGTAGGAGGGAACCCTACCTCTTGAAGCGTGTAGAATCGTCGTGGGAAGCTCCTAGAACTCAAAGCAAGCTTGAATCCTCCACTTCCAACTTTTCGGCCTCCCAACGTTCGGTGAAAGCCATCGTTTTTGGTACCCACGCGCAGCCCTCGGCGAGGAGAACAACTTTTGTTCTTGGCCCGTGTGGATTTGAGCTCTCAATCTCCGTAGATCGTAGAGAGAAGATGGAGAACCCAAGCCCTTTCCCTCTCTTCCTCTCTCACGTTGATCGGCTGAACAAAATGGGGAGAAAATCTGATTTTCTCCCCTTTAAATACTTGGCCTACAACGCGCCACACGGCCCTTATTTCCCGGTTCCGTTTTAACCCCGAAACGATTAAATTTCGCTCTGGTTCAAGTTCAAAATATTTTTATTTTAACTTGCCGTCATTTATTTCCCAAAATTTAAAATTTTATTCAGAATTTCGTTTTTGGTTCTCCCGAGGTCCGACCGCCTCGTAAAACGCGAAAAATCCGATTAACTATGAATTAAATGAAATTTAACAGGCTAACTAGATTTCGCGAGACGAATCCAACGGTGATGTCCGTTTCGTCATCCGAGCTCTAGAAAAATTCAGGTTTACAACCTGTACCATAATGGCAAATTATCTTTTTGCCCTTTTTCGCAAAAGTTTAAATTTTCTCGGGTTTTACATTCTTCCCCCCTTAAAAGAATTTCATCCCCGAAATTCACACAATCATGCACCTACAACCACATGCATATGCAACAGTCATATATCATTAAATGACTATAAGAATGTACCTCCATCCTCGAATAAGAAGGGGTAATTGGCACGTATGGTGTCATCACGCTCCCATGTTGCCTCTTCCACTCCTCGGTGCTGCCACAACACCTTCACAAGCCTCACGGTCTTGCCTCGCAAAACCTGATCCCGGCTATCCATGACACGCACTGGCCCCTCCTCAAAGGTTCCATCCGTATCAACGACAAGCTCGCCCCAATCCACAACATGCGTCAGATCTGGAGTATACTTCCGGAGCATGGAGACATGGAATACCGCGTGAACACCCGATAAAGTTGGTGGTAACGCCAATCTGTAGGCCACAGTGCCCACTCTCTCAAGTATCTCGAAGGGTCCAATATACCTCGGCGACAGCTTTCCCAGCTTGCCGAATCTGACCACTCCTCTCTTAGGCATCACCTTCAAGAAGACATGATCCCCCACCTCAAATTCCAGAGGCCGTCGCCGCCTATCGGCGTAGCTCTTCTGCCGGCTTTGAGCCGTGAGAAGACGCTTCCTTATCAGATCCACTTTCTCCGAGGCGTCTCTTATCAATTCTGGACCCGTAGAGGGTCTTTCTCCAACCTCAGTCCAACAGACCGGATAACGACAAGGCCTCCCATAAAGTGCCTCATAGGGTGCCATCCGTATGCTAGCCTGATAACTGTTGTTATAGGCAAATTCCACTAAGGGTAAATGTTCTTCCCAGCTACCCTTGAGGTCTAGGACGCATGCCCGTAGCATGTCCTCTAATGTCTGGATGGTCCGTTCCGACTGACCGTTCGTTTGGGGATGGAAGGCTGTGCTCATCCTCAACTGAGTCCCCATGGCTCGCTGGAAACTCTCCCAAAAGTGAGCCGTAAACCTGGGATCCCGATCTGATACTATAGATACGGGTACCCCATGCAACCGGACTATCTCCCTTATGTACAACCTGCAGAATTCCTCCAGAGTGAAGGTCATCCGCACCGCCAAAAAGTGTGCCGACTTCGTAAGCCGGTCCACTATCACCCACACCGCATCATGTCCCCGCGATGTCCGTGGCAAGTGGGTCACAAAATCCATCGTGACATGCTCCCACTTCCATTCAGCCACCTCCAACGGCTGAAGCATACCAGCTGGCCTTTGGTGTTCAGCCTTAATCTGCTGACATGTGAGGCATCTACTGACAAAGTCGCTAATCTGCCTCTTCATCCCGCTCCAATAATACTGGCGACGAAGATCATGATACATCTTCGTGCCGCTTGGATGCACCGCAAAACGAGAGCAATGGAAATCCCTGAGGATCTCCTCTCTCAGCTCCGTCGACTGGGGAACCACAACCCTTCCCCTAAACCGAAGACTGTCATCCGAGTGAATGGCCCAGTGATTGAATGAAAACCGTGTTGTATTCCCTAACCCCTAAACATCACCCTCACCCTCAATGTGTGTATGTGGCTTATAGTGATGGGGGAGTGTCACTCTCCCTCTGGATAATGCAAGAGATATAGGAGCAACAACAAATGTGAATGGAAATGTGGAATGAACAAAATGTATGGAATGAAATGTGGAATGGAATGCGTGTGAACAAAAGTGCTCCCCAATCGTAAGGAGTCTCTTGTTGTCGGTGTTTTACTTGGAAAAGTATTACAAGGTCGTCTCCTCAGGGAAGGAAAGGGAGTTTTGTGAAAGTGATTTTGCAAAAAGAGAAAATAAAGTGTAAAATCTTGTATTTGTGTTTTGTTGAGTTTTGTTCAAAATGAAAATGCAAGAAAGCAAGTGTTGGCTAATCCAAGAGGTTCATTCCAATGGGAATATCAAGCCAACTCAAAGCCTTCCTCCAATGGTGCCTAGAAGTACGATTGATTCATGGGAAGCTAGGGATAAAATGGTGAGTATCCAAGCATAAACCGTGACTAGGCCTACGGAATATCAAAGACTCACCAATTTATCCACCCTCAACCCAATCAAACCGAGCCAACATACACCGAGAGAAGGAATGAAAGAGAGTTGGAATGGAATCCCCAAATGGAATTCACCCTTGGACTAACCAACTTAAAAGCTAGCTACCTATGCATAAATGAAAGACAAGCATAATGTAAATAGACATATAAAGGAAATGGAGATTAAAGCATGAAACTTAACTTGAAGCAATAAATCTAAAACTATGAAGAAAAACATTCAATACCCATTTTAAGCTAAAAATGAAGAACTTGAAAGCATAACAATGGTGAAAAGTAAAGTGCAAGGCTAAACTTGAAATGAACATGAAATAGATGAGATTAAAGTGCAAGGATTAAGAATTACAAGAGTATGAAAGCTTACTACAACAAAAACGGAGAAGAAAATGCAAAAACGTCACTATTCATCATCTTCCTCCTTGGAGCTTTCTATATCTAATCCTAAGCTTAGGTAGCCAACCCCTTTTCTTGTGTGTTGAATGTTGAATGTATAATGGAGAGTGGAAGCCTTGAATTTCGTCCATGGAGGGTCCCCCTAGGTGTGTGCAGGTCTTACACCAAAGAGGGGCTGAGTTGATTGCCTTAGACAAGCTAGGAAAACACCCCCATGGTAGCCCACTTCCCTCCCATGCCTTCTTCAATGCAAAGCCTCCAAAGTCCTCCAAATGTGTAAGGGAAGCATGTGCTTGTGTAAGATAATGTTGGGGAGCAAGTGGGAGAAGATTAGGTGGGACCCCCAAGCCGCAAAGTTGAGTTGCAGGCTATTTTTCGCATTCTGGGCAAGACCTTCCGGAAGAACGATGACAACCTTCCGGAAGGTTTAACCTACTGGAATCTGGTGACAGCTCTGGACCAGTTTTGGTAGAATAATAATTAATTTTGATCCAACCGTTGGATTGAGCTGAAATTTTGACACAATAAAAAAGACATCCATATCTACAACTTTCATGTTCTGTACTTTTTCAAATTCTAAGTAGATCATGGTCAAAATTTAGAAAAACAGTGGTACAGTGTCAAAATTACGAAATTCCAGTGGGCTAAACCTTCCGGAAGGTCTTCATCCAAAATGCATTTTTCTTGATTTCTTTACCTTCCAAGCCTCTCAATCCTCATTTCATGAGTCCACCACTTCACCTCACATCCAACATAGTTGCAAAGTCCTAAAATCCATCATTTAAGCTATCAAAACATGCAACATCAAAATATCAACATTATTCACAACTTTGGCTAACACTAAGTACTTAAATGCAAAAGTTGAGTTAAAATGCATATAATGAGGCCATCAAATATGCAATATTTTGCTCTCATCACCCAGCCCTCGTCACCAGTACCCGTCTGCACTCGATCCCTGATGGATGATAACTCTGGGTCCTGCCCCTGGGACTCAATCACTCTCCTCAGTAGGGAAGGCATAGCCACCAAGCTCCCTAAAACACCCTGAGTCCGACCCCGATAATGCAGCCCAAATTGGCCCACGGTCTCAAGCATCCGCCACTCCCGGGAAGCTACACTAGCTAAGACACCCCGTGACTTCCGGCTAAGTGCATCAGCCACCACATTTGCCTTACCAGGTTGGTAATGCAAAGTGAAGTCTTAGTCTTCTAGGTACTCCATCCACCTACGCTGCCTCATGTTGAGGTCCCGCTGAGTGAAGATGTACTTCAGACTTTTGTGGTCCGAAAACACCTCAAATTTTTCACCATACAAATAGTGGCGCCAAGCCTTTAACGCAAAGACAACGGCCGCCAACTCCATATCATGTGTAGGGTAATTCTGCTCGTGATTCTTCAACTGTCGAGAACCATAAGCCACCACTCTTCCGGACTGCATCAAGACACAACCCAGTCCGTCCTTGGAGGCATCGCAATACACCGTGTAGTTTTGCCCCCTCTCTGGAACAATCAAGATAGGAGCTGAAGTGAGCCCCCTCTTTAGTTCTTGGAATGCCTTCTCACACGAATCATTCCACTCGAACTTGACCTCCTTCCGGGTCAATCTAGTCATAGGTGCGGCTAGTCGGGAGAAGTCTTCGATGAACCTCCGGTAATATCCTGCCAATCCCAAGAAACTACGTATCTCGAAGACTGACTTTGGCCTCTCCCAACTCATAACTGCCTCAACCTTCTCCGGGTCAACTGACACCCCCGAAGCTGACACCACGTGTCCCAAGAATTTCACCTCCGTGAGCCAAAATTCACACTTGCTGAACTTGGCGTACAATTGATGGTCCCTCAAGGTCTGGAGAACAATCCTCAAGTGACCCTCATGCTCCTCCTCTGTCTTGGAGTAGATCAGGATGTCATCAACAAACACTACGACAAACTGATCCAAATAGGGCTGGAACACTCTATGCATGAGATCCATGAATGCCGCCGGGGCATTCGTCAACCCAAATGGCATCACCGTGAACTCGAAATGCTCGTACCGCATTCTGAACGCCGTCTTAGGGATATCTGCCTCCCTAATTCTCAACTGATGGTAGCCTGTGCGGAGATCTATCTTTGAATAGACCCGCGCTCCCCTCAGCTGATCAAACAGATCATCGATCCTCGGCAAAGGGTACCTATCCTTGATGGTGACCCGGTTCAACTGCCGATAGTCTATACACAATCGAAGGGTCTTATCCTTCTTCTTGGCAAACAGCACCGGAGCGCCCCAAGGTGAGGTACTCGGTCTAATAAAGCCCTTGTCCAATAATTCTTGTAATTGGACCTTGAGTTCTTGCAACTCAGCTGGCGCCATCCTATGTGGAGTCATAGAAATGGGCGAAGTACCCGGATGCAACTCGACGCTAAAGTCCACATCCCTATGGGAAGGTAATCCCGGTAACTCGTTCGAAAAAACGTCCTCATACTCGCACACCACCCGAGGTAGACCCAATTCTTGTCTTGCCTCGTCCTCCAGGGTAAGGCTCGCAAGCCAACCCATCAATTGCCCATGCCATCGTGAATCATACACGACTTGAGGCAAAGCATCATGCTTTTCCCCCTGAAACTCGAAACAAACACCGTCCGGTGTATAGGCAGTGACCCTCTTCCTGTCACAATCAATAACGACCCGATGCGCCGCCAACCAGTCCATCCCAAGGATGACATCGAATTCCGACATGTCCATAACCCTAAGGTCCACGGTGAGTAGAATCCCCGAGATCTCTAGCTCACAACCCCGACATATCTGATTCACACACACCCTAGCTCCTAGGGGTGAATTCACATATAACGGCTCCTCCAAGGTATCAACCTCTAAGCCCAAATCCCTCACACATGATGTAGAAATGAATGAATGCGATGCACCAGAGTCAAATAATACTTTAGCCCATAAGCGAGAAAGTAGAAATGTACCCTGAATGACCGAATGATCTACTGGCTCAGCCTGAGGTGTAATGGCGTAGACACGCCCCTGGGTCCCCGAAGTCCCGGCCTGCATGCCCTGTCCTCGGCCTCGACCCATGCCCTGGCCCATCTGGCCTGACTGCGGAGTCCCCGCTCGAAAAGTGGTAGGGGCCTGAGTATTGCCCTGGAACTGATACTGGCTTCCCTGGCCCATGGTGGGGTAGGGAGGAACAAGGTGTGTCTGCGACTGTCCCACTGATGACTGGGACTGAGGTGTCCCATAGCTCTGGGATCCTTGCCTCTGCGGACAATCCCGCTTCATATGCCCCGGTTGGTGGCAATGGAAACATGTCTTCTGGCCTGCCTGGTGGGTAGTCTTGAAGTTTCTCCCGCCCTGGGAAAATTGACCTTGGCCTTGGCCTTGATAGCCACGGCCCTGTCCTTGCTGTCCTTGTGGAGTAGAAGTCCGCTGCTTCTTCCCCGAACTAGAAGAAGAGGATTGGCCCTCCTTCTTCTTATCCTTAGCACCCGCCTCACGGATGCTTCGAGCATCGTCAACCTCCCTCTCAATGGCCATAGCTGTCTCGACCATAGAGTCCAAGTCTTGCAGGCGGAGGCCCACAATCTTTCCCCGAATGGATAGCTTCAACCCATCCTCGAACCTTCTTACCTTGGCCATATCTGTGGCCACGTAATCATCAGCAAATCGGGCTAATTCGGTGAACTTAGCCACATACTTCATCACCGTCATTGACCCTTACTTCAAATCTAGAAACTCTCGGGCCTTTGCATGTCGAACGGCCGTTGGGAAATACTTACCCATGAAGAGCTCCTTGAACTCTCCCCATGTCATGGCCTCTAAGTTCTTCGAGGCCGTCACCCAATCCCACCACAATTGGGCTTCTCCTTCTAGCTGGAATGCAGCTAGTCTTATCTTAGTAGCGTCTGAGGTGACCTCCATCGCCCCTAAGATCTTGTTGACTTGCCGGAACCAATGGTCGGCCACCATCGGGTCCGCCCCTCCCATGAAGACTGGAGGTTTGTGTGCTTTAAACTGTTGGAGGTTACTCGCGCCTCCATGTCCGGCATTTGTACTAGCTTGTGCAACTGTAGCCGCCATCATGCCCATGGTTTCCGTAAACGCTTGTTGATCGAAGACCGGTGGTGGTTGGTTATTGTTCCGCCCACCGCCTCGACGTCCTCTTCTTCCACTTGCCATCTACACACACGTCAAATGGCAATGGCACACTAACTTAGTATCCCGAGGTAGGGACCAAAGTTAAAACATTTAAATCTTTCTCATTGTCTCACTAGTAGAGCGTATGCCTCCAATAGTGGACCCTTACGCTTTGAACTTTCCCGTTCATTTGCTTTCCCACTCCCAAGGTTAAGTTCTCTAACCCTAGTGTGTCCATTTCCATACACATTTTACCATGCATATAATACACATATCACATATCACATAACATGTAGCAATTTAAGCAAATAACATGTAATGTACAATGAATGCAGTGAATGCAATGGTCTAGACCCATGCCCCATCAAGCCCTAGGTAAATCGCATACCTATGCTCTGATACCAAGCTGTGACGCCCCAATTTCCGGGGGTCCTTTATTAACCGTTGACCACCCGTCAACCCGCGGAAATACCCGTGGATGTCACTCAACCTAACACCACGGTAGTAGTATCCCCTTAACCGGGATCTTAACTCACAATTGTTAACCGGATTCGATTATTCATTAGGTTCAACCAATATTCAATATACCATGATTTATACTCCATTATAGTCCATTTATAACATTAGAAGGGAGGAAGACATAGCCCAAGGGTTTGGCAAGAAAAAGAAAAAGAAAAAAATTTCAGAAAATTTTGGAGGGCGTACCGGTACGTGCCCACTGGACCTCTGCGTACCGGTACGCGTACCGGTACGCTCTACCTTTTGTCTGTCGCCGTACCGGTACGCGTACCGGTACGGTTCTGCCACTTTTTGCCTTTTTCCTCTGTTTTTCACTTCCAATCCATTCAACACACATCCTTTTCCATCCAACACATATTTAATGAAGTTTTTCCCATAAAACATGATACATATAAATTCTATTACAAACATTTATATGAATTTACATGCCAAAACCAAGTTTTTATAATAATTTTACAAAAACTCAAAATAAAGCCACATTCCGGCTTTCTTCAACCTTGGGGCTCGAAATGGGAGCCGTCCGCCGGTATGAACCCAGCACCTGAAATATTTTTCCCACAAAGGGTGAGCCACGCTCAATAGGGTATCTCCTAATGAGGCTACTCCCCAACCTATATGCATATGAAATGTTCACATGCCACAAAACAACAATTCATAACATCCAAAGCAAGGAAATCTATTCAATGATGGAATTTGCAATGCCATGCTATGGAATGAGGTGAGACCCACTCATGCATATCAACCGAGCCCTTCCCGGCTCCTCTACACATGCAAGTGCCAATGTGTACCAATCCGTCATTGATGTTGCACATCAAATGACCTTTCATTCTAGGGTCTTTCTTGGGGTGGATATTTATGGACTTACACCAACGGCACCTAACCGACACGGAATTCATGGACTTCCACTAACGGTTCCGCGTACACCGACACACTTTATGGACTCTTATACCAACGGAGTGCGTATCCCATCACCGGGTCTGTCACCCGAGGGATTTTCTAACCCTTCTTGCTACCCCAACCCTATCACACATGCAAACCGTGCGACTCGACTAGGTCATCGACCCATATTACCCGAGCCCACTCGTCATCCACCAAGCGTGGTGAAGACAACCACCATGCACACACACCCACTAAATGCGATGTTCCCGTGCATATGCAATGTGATGCTCCATTGCAACAATATTATCATGTTCAATATGCTATGAGTAACACATGAACATTCTAATCACGTTTTACATATTTCATGGCAAAATTACATCGTAAGCATATAATTTCCATAATTCTCTACAATGTCAATATATTATAACATGTATACATATATCAACATTTTATCTTGAATGGCACCCAAGCATGTCATCACAAAATCAAGTAATAACACACTTTAATTCTCACGACATAATATAAGCACATAGCATTCCCACAATTCACATAATCCAAGAATTACATTAGGTCAATCCCATATACCCAATTCTAGAAATTTCATTTAAAAATTTCTAATTACCAATCCAATTAGAATTGATCTTTACCCATTCCAATACCCATTTCAACACATTACCAACAATAGACAAGAGATATACAATCTATCATCCTACCCATTTCATAAAAACATCCTAGGTTTGGAATAAACCTTAGTAGGAGGGAACCCTACCTCTTGAAGCGTGTAGAATCGTCGTGGGAAGCTCCTAGAACTCAAAGCAAGCTTGAATCCTCCACTTCCAACTTTTCGGCCTCCCAACGTTCGGTGAAAGCCGTCGTTTTTGGTACCCACGCGCAGCCCTCGGCGAGGAGAATAACTTTTGTTCTTGGCCCGTGTGGATTTGAGCTCTCAATCTCCGTAGATCGTAGAGAGAAGATGGAGAACCCAAACCCTTTCCCTCTCTTCCTCTCTCACGTTGATCGGCTGAACAAAATGGGGAGAAAATCTGATTTTCTCCCCTTTAAATACTCTTTAAATACTTGGCCTACAACGCGCCACACGACCCTTATTTCCCGGTTCCGTTTTAACCCCGAAACGATTAAATTTCGCTCTGGTTCAAGTTCAAAGTATTTTTATTTTAACTTGCCGTCATTTATTTCCCAAAATTTAAAATTTTATTCATAATTTCGTTTTTGGGTCTGCCGAGGTCCGACCGCCTCGTAAAACGCGAAAAATCTGATTAACTCGGAATTAAATGAAATTTAACAGGCTAACTAGATTTCGAGAGACGAATCCAACGGTGATGTCCGTTTCGTCATCCGAGCTCTAGAAAAATTCAAGTTTACAACCTGTACCATAATGGCAAATTACCTTTTTGCCCTTTTTCGCAAAAGTTCAAATTTTCTCGGGTTTTACATTCTTCCCCCTTTAAAATAATTTCGTCCCCGAAATTCACACAATCATGCACCTACAACCACATGCATATGCAACAGTCATATATCATTAAATGACTATAAGAATGTACCTCCATCCTCGAATAAGAAGGGGTAATTGGCACGTATGGTGTCATCACGCTCCCATGTTGCCTCTTCCACTCCTCGGTGCTGCCACAACACCTTCACAAGCCTCACGGTCTTGCCTCGCAAAACCTGATCCCGGCTATCCATGACACGCACTGGCCCCTCCTCAAAGGTTCCATCCGTATCAACGACAAGCTCGCCCCAATCCACAACATGCGTCGGATCTGGAGTATACTTCCGGAGCATGGAGACATGGAATACCGCGTGAACACCCGATAAAGTTGGCGGTAACGCCAATCTGTAGGCCACAGTGCCCACTCTCTCAAGTATCTCGAAGGGTCCAATATACCTCGGCGACAGCTTTCCCCGCTTGCCGAATCTGACCACTCCTCTCTTAGGCATCACCTTCAAGAAGACATGATCCCCCACCTCAAATTCCAGAGGCCGCCGCCGCCTATCGGCGTAGCTCTTCTGCCGGCTTTGAGCCGTGAGAAGACGCTTCCTTATCAGATCCACTTTCTCCGAGGCGTCTCTTATCAATTCTGGACCCGTAGAGGGTCTTTCTCCAACCTCAGTCCAACAGACCGGAGAACGACAAGGCCTCCCATAAAGTGCCTCATAGGGTGCCATCCGTATGCTAGCCTGATAACTGTTGTTATAGGCAAATTCCACTAAGGGTAAATGTTCTTCCCAGCTACCCTTGAGGTCTAGGACGCATGCCCGTAGCATGTCCTCTAATGTCTGGATGGTCCGTTCCGACTGACCGTCCGTTTGGGGATGGAAGGCTGTGCTCATCCTCAACTGAGTCCCCATGGCTCGCTGGAAACTCTCCCAAAAGTGAGCCGTAAACCTGGGATCCCGATCTGATACTATAGATACGGGTACCCCATGCAACCGGACTATCTCCCTTATGTACAACCTGCAGAATTCCTCCAGAGTGAAGGTCATCCGCACCGCCAAAAAGTGTGCCGACTTCGTAAGCCGGTCCACTATCACCCACACCGCATCATGTCCCCGCGATGTCTGTGGCAAGTGGGTCACAAAATCCATCGTGACATGCTCCCACTTCCATTCAGCCACCTCCAACGGCTGAAGCATACCAGCTGGCCTTTGGTGTTCAGCCTTAATCTGCTGACATGTGGGGCATCTACTGACAAAGTCGCCAATCTGCCTCTTCATCCCGCTCCAATAATACTGGCGACGAAGATCATGATACATCTTCGTGCCGCTTGGATGCACCGCAAAACGAGAGCAATGGAACTCCCTGAGGATCTCCTCTCTCAGCTCCGTCGACTGGGGAACCACAACCCTTCCCCTAAACCGAAGACTGTCATCCGAGTGAATGGCCCAGTGATTGAATGAAAACCGTGTTGTATTCCCTAACCCCTAAACATCACCCTCACCCTCAATGTGTGTATGTGGCTTATAGTGATGGGGGAGTGTCACTCTCCCTCCGGATAATGCAAGAGATATAGGAGCAACAACAAATGTGAATGGAAATGTGGAATGAACAAAATGTATGGAATGAAATGTGGAATGGAATGCGTGTGAACAAAAGTGCTCCCCAATCGTAAGGAGTCTCTTGTTGTCGGTGTTTTACTTGGAAAAGTATTCCAAGGTCGTCTCCTCAGGGAAGGAAAGAGAGTTTTGTGAAAGTGATTTTGCAAAAAGAGAAAATAAAGTGTAAAATCTTGTATTTGTGTTTTGTTGAGTTTTGTTCAAAATGAAAATGCAAGAAAGCAAGTGTTGGCTAATCCAAGAGGTTCATTCCAATGGGAATATCAAGCCAACTCAAAGCCTTCCTCCAATGGTGCCTAGAAGTACGATTGATTCATGGGAAGCTAGGGATAAAATGGTGAGTATCCAAGCATAAACCGTGACTAGGCCTACGGAATATCAAAGACTCACCAATTTATCCACCCTCAACCCAATCAAACCGAGCCAACATACACCGAGAGAAGGAATGAAAGAGAGTTGGAATGGAATCCCCAAATGGAATTCACCCTTGGACTAACCAACTTAAAAGCTAGCTACTTATGCATAAATGAAAGACAAGCATAATGTAAATAGACATATAAAGGAAATGGAGATTAAAGCATGAAACTTAACTTGAAGCAATAAATCTAAAACTATGAAGAAAAACATTCAATACCCATTTTAAGCTAAAAATGAAGAACTTGAAAGCATAACAATGGTGAAAAGTAAAGTGCAAGGCTAAACTTGAAATGAACATGAAATAGATGAGATTAAAGTGCAAGGATTAAGAATTACAAGAGTATGAAAGCTTACTACAACAAAAACGGAGAAGAAAATGCAAAAACGTCACTATTCATCATCTTCCTCCTTGGAGCTTTCTATATCTAATCCTAAGCTTAGGTAGCCAACCCCTTTTCTTGTGTGTTGAATGTTGAATGTATAATGGAGAGTGAAAGCCTTGAATTTCGTCCATGGAGGGTCCCCCTAGGTGTGTGCAGGTCTTACACCAAAGAGGGGCTGAGTTGATTGCCTTAGACAAGCTAGGACAACACCCCCATGGTAGCCCACTTCCCTCCCATGCCTTCTTCAATGCAAAGCCTCCAAAGTCCTCCAAATGTGTAAGCGAAGCATGTGCTTGTGTAAGATAATGTTGGGGAGCAAGTGGGAGAAGATTAGGTGGGACCCCCAAGCCGCAAAGTTGAGTTGCAGGCTATTTTTCGCATTCTGGGCAAGACCTTCCGGAAGAACGATGACAACCTTCCGGAAGGTTTAACCTACTGGAATCTGGTGACAGCTCTGGACCAGTTTTGGTAGAAAAATAATAAATTTTGATCCAACCGTTGGATTGAGCTGAAATTTTGACACAATAAAAAAGACATCCATATCTACAACTTTCATGTTTTGCACTTTTTCAAATTCGAAGTAAATCATGGTCAAAATTTAGAAAAACAGTGGTACAGTGTCAAAATTACGAAATTCCAGTGGGCTAAACCTTCCGGAAGGTCTTCATCCAAAATGCATTTTTCTTGATTTCTTTACCTTCCAAGCCTCTCAATCCTCATTTCATGAGTCCACCACTTCACCTCACATCCAACATAGTTGCAAAGTCCTAAAATCCATCATTTAAGCTATCAAAACATGCAACATCAAAATATCAACATTATTCACAACTTTGGCTAACACTAAGTATTTAAATGCAAAAGTTGAGTTAAAATGCATATAATGAGGCCATCAAATATGCAATATTTTGCTCTCATCACCCAGCCCTCGTCACCAGTACCCGTCTGCACTCGATCCCTGATGGATGATAACTCTGGGTCCTGCCCCTGGGACTCAATCACTCTCCTCAGTAGGGAAGGCATAGCCACCAAGCTCCCTAAAACACCCTGAGTCCGACCCCGATAATGCAGCCCAAATTGGCCCACGGTCTCAAGCATCCGCCACTCCCGGGAAGCTAGACTAGCTAAGACACCCCGTGACTTCCGGCTAAGTGCATCAGCCACCACATTTGCCTTACCAGGGTGGTAATGCAAAGTGAAGTCGTAGTCTTCTAGGTACTCCATCCACCTACGCTGCCTCATGTTGAGGTCCCGCTGAGTGAAGATGTACTTCAGACTTTTGTGGTCCGAAAACACTTCAAATTTTTCACCATACAAATAGTGGCGCCAAGCCTTTAAGGCAAAGACAACGGCCGCCAACTCCATATCATGCGTAGGGTAATTCTGCTCGTGATTCTTCAACTGTCGAGAACCATAAGCCACCACTCTTCCGGACTGCATCAAGACACAACCCAGTCTGTCCTTGGAGGCATCGCAATACACCGTGTAGTTTTGCCCCCTCTCTGGAACAATCAAGATAGGAGCTGAAGTGAGCCCCCTCTTTAGTTCTTGGAATGCCTTCTCACACGAATCATTCCACTCGAACTTGACCTCCTTCCGGGTCAATCTAGTCATAGGTGCGGCTAGTCGGGAGAAGTCTTCGATGAACCTCCGGTAATATCCTGCCAATCCCAAGAAACTACGTATCTCGAAGACTGACTTTGGCCTCTCCCAACTCATAACTGCCTCAACCTTCTCCGGGTCAACTGACACCCCCGAAGCTAACACCACGTGTCCCAAGAATTTCACCTCCGTGAGCCAAAATTCACACTTGCTGAACTTGGCGTACAATTGATGGTCCCTCAAGGTCTGGAGAACAATCCTCAAGTGACCCTCATGCTCCTCCTCTGTCTTGGAGTAGATCAGGATGTCATCAACAAACACTACGACAAACTGATCCAAATAGGGCTGGAACACTCTATGCATGAGATCCATGAATGCCGCCGGGGCATTCGTCAACCCAAATGGCATCACCGTGAACTCGAAATGCCCGTACCGCATTCTGAACGCCGTCTTAGGGATATCTGCCTCCCTAATTCTCAACTGATGGTAGCCTGTGCGGAGATCTATCTTTGAATAGACCCGCGCTCCCCTCAGCTGATCAAACAGATCATCGATCCTCGGCAAAGGGTACCTATTCTTGATGGTGACCCGGTTCAACTGCTGATAGTCTATACACAATCGAAGGGTCTTATCCTTCTTCTTGGCAAACAGCACCGGAGCGCCCCAAGGTGAGGTACTCGGTCTAATAAAACCCTTGTCCAATAATTCTTGTAATTGGACCTTGAGTTCTTGCAACTCAGCTGGCGTCATCCTATGTGGAGTCATAGAAATGGGCGAAGTACCCGGATGCAACTCGACGCTAAAGTCCACATCCCTATGGGAAGGTAATCCCGGTAACTCGTTCGAAAAAACGTCCTCATACTCGCACACCACCCGAGGTAGACCCAATTCTTGTCTTGCCTCGTCCTCCAGGGTAAGGCTCGCAAGCCAACCCATCAATTGCCCATGCCATCGTGAATCATACACGACTTGAGGAAAAGCATCATGCTTTTCCCCCTGAAACTCGAAACAAACACCGTCCGGTGTATAGGCAGTGACCCTCTTCCTGTCACAATCAATAACGACCCGATGCGCCGCCAACCAGTCCATCCCAAGGATGACATCGAATTCCGACATGTCCATAACCCTAAGGTCCACGGTGAGTAGAATCCCCGAGATCTCTAGCTCACAACCCTGACATATCTGATTCACACACACCCTAGCTCCTAGGGGTGAATTCACATATAACGGCTCCTCCAATGTGTCAACCTCTAAGCCCAAATCCCTCACACATGATGCAGAAATGAATGAATGCGATGCACCAGAGTCAAATAATACTTTAGCCCATAAGCGAGAAAGTAGAAATGTACCCTGAATGACCGAATGATCTACTGGCTCAGCCTGAGGTGTAATGGCGTAGACACGCCCCTGGGTCCCCGAAGTCCCGGCCGGCATGCCCTGTCCTCGGCCTCGACCCATGCCCTGGCCCATCTGGCCTGACTGCGGAGTCCCCGCTCGAAATGTGGTAGGGGCCTGAGTATTGCCCTGGAACTGATACTGGCTTCCCTGGCCCATGGTGGGGTAGGGAGGAACAAGGTGTATCTGCGACTGTCCCACTGATGACTGGGACTGAGGTGTCCCATAGCTCTGGGATCCTTGCCTCTACGGACAATCCCGCTTCATATGCCCCGGTTGGTGGCAATGGAAACATGTCTTCTGGCCTGCCTGGTGGGTAGTCCTGAAGTTTCTCCCGCCCTGGGAAAATTGACCTTGGCCTTGGCCTTGATAGCCACGGCCCTGTCCTTGCTGTCCTTGTGGAGTAGAAGTCCGCTGCTTCTTCCCCGAACTAGAAGAAGAGGATTGGCCCTCATTCTTCTTATCCTTAGCACCCGCCTCACGGATGCTTCGAGCATCGTCAACCTCCCTCTCAATGGCCATAGCTGTCTCGACCATAGAGTCCAAGTCTTGCAGGCGGAGGCCCACAATCTTTCCCCGAATGGATAGCTTCAACCCATCCTCGAACCTTCTTACCTTGGCCATATCCGTGGCCACGTAATCATCAGCAAATCGGGCTAATTCGGTGAACTTAGCCACATACTCCATCACCGTCATTGACCCTTACTTCAAATCTAGAAACTCTCGGGCCTTTGCATGTCGAACGGCCGTTGGGAAATACTTACCCATGAAGAGCTCCTTGAACTCTCCCCATGTCATGGCCTCTAAGTTTTTCGAGGTCGTCACCCAATCCCACCACAATTGGGCTTCTCCTTCTAGCTGGAATGCAGCTAGTCTTATCTTAGTAGCGTCTGAGGTGACCTCCATCGCCCCTAAGATCTTGTTGACTTGCCGGAACCAATGGTCGGCCACCATCGGGTCCGCCCCTCCCATGAAGACTGGAGGTTTGTGTGCTTTAAACTGTTGGAGGTTACTCGCGCCTCCATGTCCGGCATTTGTACTAGCTTGTGCAACTGTAGCCGCCATCATGCCCATGGTTTCCGTAAACGCTTGTTGATCGAAGACCGGTGGTGGTTGGTTATTGTTCCGCCCACCGCCTCGACGTCCTCTTCTTCCACTTGCCATCTACACACACGTCAAATGGCAATGGCACACTAACTTAGTATCCCGAGGTAGGGACCAAAGTTAAAACATTTAAATCTTTCTCATTGTCTCACTAGTAGAGCGTATGCCTCCAATAGTGGACCCTTACGCTTTGAACTTTCCCGTTCATTTGCTTTCCCACTCCCAATGTTAAGTTCTCTAACCCTAGTGTGTCCATTTCCATACACATTTTACCATGCATATAATACACATATCACATATCACATAACATGTAGCAATTTAAGCAAATAACATGTAATGTACAATGAATGCAGTGAATGCAATGGTCTAGACCCATGCCCCATCAAGCCCTAGGTAAATCGCATACCTATGCTATGATACCAAGCTGTGACGCCCCAATTTTCGGGGGTCCTTTATTAACCGTTGACCACCCGTCAACCCGCGGAAATACCCGTGGATGTCACTCAACCTAACACCACGGTAGTAGTATCCCCTTAACCGGGATCTTAACTCACAATTGTTAACCGGATTCGATTATTCATTGGGTTCAACCAATATTCAATATACCATGATTTATACTCCATTATAGTCCATTTATAACATTAGAAAGGAGGAAGACATAGCCCAAGGGTTTGGCAAGAAAAAGAAAAAAAAAAAAAATTCAGAAAATTTTGGAGGGCGTACCGGTACGTGCCCACTGGACCTCTGCGTACCGGTACACGTACCGGTACGCTCTACCTTCTGTCTGTCGCCGTACCGGTACGCGTACCGGTACGGTTCTGCCACTTTTTGCCTTTTTCCTCTGTTTTTCACTTCCAATCCATTCAACACACATCCTTTTCCATCCAACACATATTTAATGAAGTTTTTCCCATAAAACATGATACATATAAATTCTATTACAAACATTTATATGAATTTACATGCCAAAACCAAGTTTTTATAATAATTTTACAAAAACTCAAAATAAAGCCACATTCCGGCTTTCTTCAACCTTGGGGCTCGAAATGGGAGCCGTCCGCCGGTATGAACCCAACACCTGAAATATTTTTCCCACAAAGGGTGAGCTACGCTCAATAGGGTATCTCCTAATGAGGCTACTCCCCAACCTATATGCATATGAAATGTTCACATGCCACAAAACAACAATTAATAACATCCCAAGCAATGAAATCTATTCAATGATGGAATTTGCAATGCCATGCTATGGAATGAGGTGAGACCCACTCATGCATATCAACCGAGCCCTTCCCGGCTCCTCTACACATGCAAGTGCCAATGTGTACCAATCCGTCATTGATGTTGCACATCAAATGACCTTTCATTCTAGGGTCTTTCTTGGGGTGGATATTTATGGACTTACACCAACGGCACCCAACCGACACGGAATTCATGGACTTCCACCAACGGTTCCGCGTACACCAACACACTTTATGGACTCTTATACCAACGGAGTGCGTATCCAATCACCGGGTCTCTCACCCGAGGGATTTTCTAGCCCTTCTTGCTACCCCAACCCTATCACCCATGCAAACCGTGCGACTCGACTAGGTCATCGACCCATATTACCCGAGCCCACTCGTCATCCACCAAGCGTGGTGAAGACAACCACCATGCACACACACCCACTAAATGCGATGTTCCCGTGCATATGCAATGTGATGCTCCATTGCAACAATATTATCATGTTCAATATGCTATGAGTAACACATGAACATTCTAATCACGTTTTACATATTTCATGGCAAAATTACATCGTAAGCATATAATTTCCATAATTCTCTACAATGTCAATATATTATAACATGTATACATATATCAACATTTTATCTTGAATGGCACCCAAGCATGTCATCACAAAATCAAGTAATAACACACTTTAATTCTCACGGCATAATATAAGCACATAGCATGCCCACAATTCACATAATCCAAGAATTACATTAGGTCAATCTCATATACCCAATTCTAGAAATTTCATTTAAAAATTTCTAATTACCAATCCAATTAGAATTGATCTTTACCCATTCCAATACCCATTTCAACACATTACCAACAATAGGCAAGAGATATACAATCTATCATCCTACCCATTTCATAAAAACATCCTAGGTTTGGAATAAACCTTAGTAGGAGGGAACCCTACCTCTTGAAGCGTGTAGAATCGTCGTGGGAAGCTCCTAGAACTCAAAGCAAGCTTGAATCCTCCACTTCCAACTTTTCGGCCTCCCAACGTTCGGTGAAAACCGTCGTTTTTGGTACCCACGCGCAGCCCTCGGCGAGGAGAACAACTTTTGTTCTTGGCCCGTGTGGATTTGAGCTCTCAATCTCCGTAGATCGTAGAGGGAAGATGGAGAACCCAAGCCCTTTCCCTCTCTTCCTCTCTCACGTTGATCGGCTGAACAAAATGGGGAGAAAATCTGATTTTCTCCCCTTTAAATACTCTTTAAATACTTGGCCTACAACGCGCCACACGGCCCTTATTTCCCGGTTCCGTTTTAACCCCGAAACGATTAAATTTCGCTCTGGTTCAAGTTCAAAATATTTTTATTTTAACTTGCCGTCATTTATTTCCCAAAATTTAAAATTTTATTCAGAATTTCGTTTTTGGGTCTCCCGAGGTCCGACCGCCTCGTAAAACGCGAAAAATCCGATTAACTCGGAATTAAATGAAATTTAACAGGCTAACCAGATTTGGCGAGACGAATCCAACGGTGATGTCCGTTTCGTCATCCGAGCTCTAGAAAAGTTCAGGTTTACAACCTGTACCATAATGGCAAATTACCTTTTTGCCCTTTTTCGCAAAAGTTCAAATTTTCTCGGGTTTTACACAACCCATCAACTGCCCGTGCCATCTAGAGTCGTACACGACTTGAGGTAAATCATCGTGCTTTGCCCCCTGGAATTTGAAACAAACACCATCAGGCGTATAAGCAGTGACCCGCTTCCGATCACAACCAATGACGACTCGGTGTGCCGCCAACCAATCCATTCCCAGGATTACATCGAACTCCGACACGTCAATGACCCGAAGGTCCACGGTGAGCAGAATCTCTGAGATCTCTAACTCACACCCCCGACATATCTTATCAACCCTCGCCCTAGCACCTAGGGGAGAACTCACATGCAATGGCTCTTCTAAGGTCTCAACCTCTAAGCCCAAATATTTCACACAAGATGCAGCAATAAATGAATGTGATGCACCAGAATCAAATAATACTCTAGCCCATAAGCGAGAGAGTAGAAATGTACCCTGTACCACTGACTGGTCTGCCGGCTCAGTCTGAGGTATCATGGCGTAGACACGCCCCTGGGTCCCCAAAGTTTCGGCTTGTGAGCCCTGCCCTCGGCCCCGACCCATACCCTGGCCCATCTGGCCTGCTTGCGGAGTTCCCACTCGTGAAGTGGTAGGAGCCTGTGCAACACCTTGGAACGGATATTGGCTTCCCTGGCCCATAGTGGGGTAGGAAGGAATGTAGTGAGACTGTGAATATCCCACTGATGGCTGGGACTAAGACGCCCCCTGACCCAGGGATCCCTGCCTCTGAGGACAATCCCGCTTCATATGCCCCGGTTGGTGACAATGATAGCAAGTCCGTTGGCCTGCCTGAAAAGGAGGCATCTGATTTCTCCCGCCTCGGGAGGACTGACCTTGACTTTGGCCTTGATAGCCGCGGCCCTGCCCTTGATGCCCCTACGGAGCAGAAGTTCTCTGCCTCTTCCCCGCACTAGAAGAAGAGGATTGACCCTCCTACTTCTTGCCTTTACCACCCGCTTCCCGGACATTCCTTGCATCATCAATCTCTCTCTCAATGGCCATAGTTGTCATGACCATCGTGTCTAAGTCTTGTAGAAGAAGACCCACAATTTTGCCCCGGATGGACAACTTCAAGCCCTCCTCAAACTTACGTACTTTGGCCATGTCTGTGGCCACATAATCGTCGACGAAACGGGCTAATTCAGAGAACTTAGCCACGTATTCCATCACCGACATCGTTCCTTGCCTCAAGTCTAAGAACTCCCGGGCCTTTGCGTGTCGAGCAGCTGCCGGGAAGTACTTACCCATGAAGAGTTCCTTGAACTCTGCCCAAGTCATTGTCCCCAAGTTCTTTGAGGTCTTGATCCAATCCCACCACACTTGGGATTCTCCCTCTAGCTGAAAAGTAGCTAGGGTTATCTTCGTAGCATTGGAGGTGATCTCCATTGCCCCTATGACTTTGTCTACTTGTCGGAACCAATGATCAGCTACCATCGGGTCCGCCCCTCCCATGAAGATCGGAGGCTGATGTGCCTTGAACTTCTGGAGATGACTTGAGCCTCCTTGGCCCCCACTTGCACTAGCCTGTGCAATGGTACCTGCTGTAGCACTGGCATGTGCAATAGTAGCAGCCGCAGTACCAATAGCCTCCATGAAGGCTTGTTGTTCAAACGCCGGTGGTGGTTGGTTGTTGTTCCGTCCACCCCGACATCCCCTTCCTCTAGTTTCCATCTACACACACATGAGATAACAATAGACCAATAACTCCCAAAGTTAGGGATCAAACTAAAACGTTGAGAATTCTCTCATTGTCCCCCTAGTAGAACATGTGTCACATACTAGTAGACGTTTAACCCTTGAACTATCTCGTTCATTTTTTTTTTCCGAACTCCCAAGGTTATGTTTTCTAACCCTAGTGTTCCTCTTTTCTATATTCTATCATGCATATAAATCACATAACATATAGCACATAACATGTGGCAACTAAAACACATAACATGAAATGCACAATGAATGTCATAGTCTAGACCCACAGCCAATTAAGCCCTAGGTAAATCGTATACCTAAGCTCTGATACCAAGCTGTGACGCCCCAAAAATCTGGGGGTCCGTTGATTACCCATCAACCCGCGGAATGCCCGTGGATATCGAGTAACTCGATATCACAACGTTATGCCCCATTTACCGGGGTCCATAATTTAACAAAATTGGGCAGAGTCTCATTTGTACGGGAAGCTCTACCCAAAACACAACCTGTGCATCACAAAATAACAAGACCCATCTGAGGTCCAATATTCAACAATGACCACACCGGGTCCATTTATGAGTAAATATAGACCACACCGGGTCCATCTATCCACACTCATATAAACATGCAAGGCTATATTAAAATTAGTCCGTAAAAGTCCAATTACAATTCTTTACATACATTACATGCCAAATTTTACAAACAAAAATGATTAAAAGCCGCAAGTCGGCTTTTCTTCAACCATGTGGCCCCGATTGTGAGCCGTCCGCCGGCGCATAACCCGCACCTGAAATGTTTCCCGTATAGGGTGAGCCAACGCCCAGTAGAGTATATCCTACAAAGGCTACTCCCCACCTTAAATGCATATGCAATGTGTATATGCAACAATCAACACATTTATCCATTCAAGCATTGCTATCAAGAATATGCATCCAATGATAGGAATTCTATATCATGCCATGAAATGAGATGAGACTCACTTATGCAACTTCAACCCGAGTCCTCACCGATTCTCAAAACACCATGCAATGCACTTGTGAAATGAACTGTCATTTGACGAAAAATCCATCCAATGATCGTTTGAAATAAAAGTTGTTTCATTATAAAACCAAATCATTGATGGGTGTTACTCATTGAATGAGTACTTTTATAAACCAAAATCTTGTATCTTGTTGGGCAACGGATTTTGGTATCTCAACCACCGGTTCCATAAACACCAGCACTTTTCTGGAATTTCACCGCCGGGAAGTGCATGAACCATGTGACCGGGTTTTGCACCCGAGGGAGAGTCTAGCCCTACTTGTTATACCCGACACAAGTTTTCTTCCATGCAACCATGCGACTCAAAGGGGATCTTCGATCCACATTTTTTCGAGCCCACAAACCAACCACCAAACAAGGTGTTTGATCAACCATGCATCACACACACACACACACACACCCATACTCATGCCTAAGCCCATGGATGGGATGCCTCCGTGCAAATGCAATGTAATGTGCCATTGCATATCAATGTCATGTCTCATATGTAATGAATGCCATATGTACAACTTTAACAACATATCAACATGTATCATGGACAATTATATCATAGGCATATAATCTCCAAACTTTCATCTCAATGTCAAAACATCAACTAGCATGTATCAAAATTTATATTCAACACAATTGACAAGCATGTTATTACATAATCGATGCTAAGAACACACTTAAATCACAAGGCGCATGATAACACATAACAACCCACAAAAATCAGCCCAAAATAGTCCGTAAAGTGACCTAAAAACAATCCTTAAAGTGGCTTAAAATTAGTCCGCAAAGTGCCCTAAAAATAGTCCACAAAGTGGCCTAAAAACAGTCCACAAAGTGGCCTAAAAATAGTCTGTAAGGTGGTCTATATGCAGTCCGCAAAATGGCTTAAAAATCGTCCACCTTTGGGCACAAAAAACAGTCCACTTTTTCGCCCAAAATCAATCCATTCTTCCATCCAAAAACGGTCACAGCGACGGAACGTCTTGGATCTTGGATTGAAGCTTGGAGTTCAAAGCTTTTTCTCTTCTCTCTCTTTCCTCTCTATGGCTGGCCAAAGAAGACTTGAATAAGGGTGAGAATATCTGATTTTTCAGATATTTGCCCCTATTTATACCCCCTTAATGTGCGGTCCAAATTGTACTGCATATTTCAGACTTACGGATTCGTTTTTTCGTCCCGAAACGATTCATTATATCTCGGATTAAGTTCAAATCAATTTTATTTGAACTTTAACTTAAATTTAAGAATATTTTAAAAAATCTATATTTGGGGACCTTTGTGAGGTCATTCGCCACGTAATCGCCTCGAACGACGTGCAAAAAAAAATCCGACTCTCTCGGAATTCGACAAAATTTGACAGGGTGACTAGATTTCACGATACGAATTCAACGGCGAACTCTGTTTCCTCATCCGAGCTCTAGAACATGAATATTTTAAATACGCATTAGGATGGCAAATTACCATTTTGCCCTTTTTCAAAAAAAGTTCAAATTTACCCGGATTTTACATGAGTCCCAGAAAAACCAAATTTACACCGAGAGAGCCTATTTTCTGTATGCCTTTGGAATGGGACACACCATTGATTTGCCCACTTTGATCATGGACCAATTGATGCTAACTATGAAAGTTAAGAAGCCCTAACTCCCATTTGCTATGTTAGTATCTGAGTCGGGGAGAAAGGAGTTATTGCAGATCCCTCATGGCCAATGGTGGAGCATTTGACACCATTAGACAAAACTTCATTGAGAAAGAGCCATGAAGGGCAGGAGGCACCACAAGAAGATCCATTCCTGGGAGGTGTAGACTTTTAGCCACCAGAGGAGCCTCAACAACAAGAAGACCAGCCATATATTCCAGTTGATAACAGGTCCTACTGCCAGATTCTATTTGGGTTGGAGACCAGCATCACCCAGTTAGATCAAAGGATGGTTAGCTATGAGGAGAACTAGAATGAAATCCTGAGGATACTTCAAGGACAGTATAGTGGAGACTCGTCAGCTTAGTGATTCGAGATTTTGGAATTTCCATGCTTTTGCTACTTTTGCCGAACTTTTAACTTATGCACTTTATTTGAGTGTTTGTGTTTTGAATGATGGTTTTTAAGTTGTTTTTGGATTAATATAGTTAGTTTATCATTTTGTTAAATTTTGTCGTGTTAGGATGCTTAATTCATATGATTCACGTTAAGAATTAAGTTATTATTTTTATGCTTTGCAGGGATAACTGTAACCCTATTGCGTGGGATTTTCATATATTGATTGTACACTATCTCTATATTTTCATGGAAACTCAAATTCTTTTGAGCACATAAAAATTCCTTATTTTGAAAACCTTCAGAAATACTACAATCCTTTATTAAGCTTACATATATAGTGGAGATGTAAACCTATTGTAGATTTTGAGCCAATCCTCCTTAGAGAGATATTTCACATTTACTCAAGTAAGAATTTTCAATTCAGCGGTAAAATTTCTTTGAATAATCTCATTAGTTTTGTTTTGGTTAGCACTCATTGAATACCATGGTTAACATTTTCCTTCAATTTTAATTGGGAATTATGCAGGTGTATGATTTCTGGAAAATGATCTTAGGTCATTTGTGATTTAATTTTGAGCCTTAGCCATTTATTTTACAAAGCTATATTCCTAGTAAGCCGTGATTGAGCATAAAAGTATAATTTCTTTTCTTATACCCTTTAAGTTAACCGAGCCACAGAAAACTATGTTTGACAAACCCTTGCTATCTAATTTTTTTGCACCTTCTCCTAAAGAAAGTATGATACGGGAAAGGGAGGAAAGAAGAAAATGATGACTACAGTTCAAGGAAGAAAAGAATATGTGAAAGGAACAAAAAGGAAGGAAAAGAAAAAGCAAAGAAGCAAAAGAAAGAAACTAGCTAAGAGAAAGCAAAAATGGGATTGAAAATGGAGAAATGGGGAATACAATATGTGAATGTTTTGAAAATAGAGAAGAGGTGTGCTATACTAATCAAGAAATGATAACTTTTGAATACCTTTGACGTCGTTTCTTAAACCCAATACCCTTGGCCACGTTATAACCCTAATAAAGTCCTTTTTTATTCTAGAAGTCATGCATATGTATTATTTCCTCCTATTCAAAAAAGGGAGAATGTTGATGATGTGTTTAATGTAGTGTTAATATTCCTTCATGATATTATGTCAAATTCCAGTTTTATTCAAATAACGTTTCTTATGGTATATTACATGTGCTATTACTTTGCTTCGATAACAATATTCTTATCACATGTAATTTTTGAGTGATAGTCACTGCAACTTGAGCGTGTTCTTTGCTGAGTGATTTCCAGGAAAGGATTAACATCGAGGCTAATTCTTGTACAACAAATTGAAGGATGGTGATATTACTTTAGTGATTTTTTAAATAAAGGAATTCCCGCACACACACACAAGTTTTTCTGAAAATATACGAAATAGTGTTACAACTAATATGTGTTAGTCCTACAGTGATCAGGGAAGGGGAGTATCCTGTAAATAAAGAGGAATGGTGATTTAATTTTATCTATGAAAAATATGAATTATGGAATCCTAACCCTTGAAGTTTGTAGGTATCTTCATTGGAAACCTTCACGAGAAAACACTCGTCCACTAGGGATCACCTAGGGGTTTAAAGGCTTGTTGCATATGCTAAATGCAATCGTGGAATCTACGAAAGTAATTTTTTTTTGTTATTTATTTTATTACTAGGGACTAGTAATGTTTGGTTGGGGGTGTGATCACCCCTGAATAATGTGTTAATGACAGCCAGACATGGAGAAAACAGAGGATTGCCACCGTACGAACGGTGGTGGTGGCGTCCGGACAGTCCTTAAAGCACCTTACTTCTCTCTCCTCACCCCATTGGTCCAATGAAGCTGCAAAATCATCCTATTGGCCAGCCAAGAGTCTGCCACCTTAGATGCTCCTTCCAGTGTCTATAAATACCCTGCTCTAGCCATTTTTCGAGGGATTTGATTCGCCAAAAACTTGTGATCTAAATTATATTAATTATACACCCAAGTATAAGTGGTCAAATTGTAGTTTTCTCGGTTTTAGTAATTTATATTTTAAAATAAAAATAAAAACAGTAAAGTTGTTGTTTAAAGCAGTATAAGGTTTGATAGCTTATGATGTGAGCTTAGATTGATAGTTAGTCTAATTAAATAAAGTGCAGAGATAAACGTGTTAACAACAAGAATATAAAAGATACCCTTCAGTTTAAGGATCTCATATGTTTTATATCGGTTAAATACTGGAAATGCTACCTTACAACAATTAACTTCCATTTTACTGGCAAGTCAACTGGTAGGTCTGATGTATATAAACTATCACAAAGCAACTTCTTAGGTTAGCTGGTGATATAAAGTCATAACTCAGCAACGTCTTAAGTTAGCTGGTTATATGCATGACAAGTAACTAATCCAAGCAAACCAGAAGGACAAGCCATTCATGAGGAATACTTGAATTATTCAATGTCTTGTGATAGTAAGTGCATACATATTTAAACCATAACACAACAACTTCTCAGGTTAGCTGGTGGTATTATTCATAACACAACAACTTCTTAGGTTAGCTGGTTATAGATGTGCCAATTGACTAATTCGAGTGAACCAGAAGGCAAGCCATTCATGAGGAATACTTGAATTACCCAATTGGTTATCTGTGATATATATACCAATTTAACATCCTCAGCGTTCTGGTGGAGGACAAGCCATACCGGTACGAACACCGTGGTTATTAGACTGGAAATATAGTTATATATAGTAATTAAACCCTAATAACCCAGAAGGACAAGCCATTCATGAGGATCATTTAGGTTTTGTACCATGCATCAGTTAAACATCCTTAGCATTTCGATGGAGGACAAGTCATACCGGTAGGAACACCGTGGTTGTTAGACTGGCAGGTTGATGATGCACCGATGACATAATTCCAGGCTCAGCACCGAAACTATATGCATCGGTATATCATGCATGAAGCGTATAATACATAAATATATAAAACATCAGCATTTTCATAATCTAACCGATAATATACATATGTTTACCCTTCACTGAAGGATATAAACGACTACTCACGCCCCATTGCTATAAACAAGCAAGGAGTGCGGATATTCGTCATTACAACTGAAATAAAAGCACAAATTCTAAAACTTCTTTCACAAGGAACAATTGAAACACAACCACTCTTATTATTATTCAAAACAACAAAGTGGTGGTAGTTCAACTATCCGAATAGAAAGACTAAACATAAATGTAGAAATATAGAATATCGGTATAGAACGGACCAGCTATGACTTTGTCTTTCACTCTTCCTTTCTTTCTCTCTCTTTTTTCCTTCCCTTAGCTTTCTCTCTTTTTCTCTTGGAGTGGCCGGCCATCAAGTGAAGGGGGAGGGGGCGTATTTATAGACAAAAGTAGCACGAGGTGGAAGTTTGAAAGCCTTCCACCTTGCTTGGCCGTCCCCTACCATCCGGTACCATCTGGATGGTAAAGCCTTGCAGCTTGTATACTTGTCGCAGTCTTGGAGTTTGTGGTGTCTTGCAGCAGGTACATGTGTCACAGGCCGGAGCTTCCACGTGTCACTTTTACACTTTAGTCCTTCGTTGTTTCCAGCTTTGCAATTTAACCTCATATTCTCTGGTATTTCTGCATTTAACCCTGCAATTTAAGCATAAAGTATTAAAAACTTTAATTTAAACACAATCCCTAACTCGTAATGTTTAATTGTTTTATCTTACAAAGTTAATTACTTAATCATTTTTGATTACACACTAATTAGGGTTAATCACACCCCCCAATTTAAACTTTACTAGTCCCTAGTAAACACAAATTATAAAATTTATTTCAAAAACTAAAAATAACATAACAGAAGTAAAATCATTTTCGTAGATTTTTTCATGATTGCATTTAGCATATGCAACAAGCCGTTAAACCCCTAGGTGATCTCTAGTGGACGAGTTTTGTCTCATGAAGGTTTTCAGTGAAGCTGCCTACAAACTTCAGTAGTTAGGAGTTTATAACTCATACTTTTCACAACTAAAATTAAATCAATATTCCTGTGCATTGTTACAATATTTCTTTTTTCCGATCACTACAAGAGTAACACACGTTAGTTGTAACATTATCTATATATTTTTATAAAAACTTGTGTGTGTGTGTACTGATTTCTTTTATAACAAAAATTACTCAAGAAATATTACCATATTTCATGGTAGTCTTGATGTCAATCCTTTCCTGTAATACACTCAAGCAGAGAATACACATACATTATAGTGACTATTCTCTCAATTGTTACATGTGATCGGATATTGTTAACAAAGCAAATAATATCACATGTAATATATCTGAAGAACGGGTATTTGAATAAAATTGATTTTGACTTAATCTCATGATCGGATATTAACACTATATCAGACATATTATTAACATTCTCCTCTATGGATATATAAGATTAATACAGAGACATGATTTCTGGAATCAAAAAAGGACTTTCTTTAGGTTGTAATGTGGTCATTGTTTTAGGGTTTAAGAAATGACATCTATGGGATTCAAATGTATTGTGGTACACCTCTTTTTAGCTTTCCAAAACTTTGCATATTCATCCTTTTTATTTCTCCATTTTTCACTTTCTTGGCTATTTTCTTTCTGTTTTTTCTTTTCTTTGAATAGCTAATACTCTTTTCTTTTTTCTTTTCACTGTTTTGTTTCCTTCTCCTTTTGTTTTTCTGTATCATACTGATTTAAAAGAGGATGCAAGAAAATTAGATAGCAAAAGGTAGATTTAATTTATTCTCATGTAGCTCGGGTATTTTTTGGGTTTCATGAAAAGAATTCATACTCTTTTAGGCCCAATCGTGGTTGACTAAGGATATAATTTTGTAAAAGAAATGGTCAAGGCTCAAAGATAATGAAAAATGGCCTAAGATCATTTTCCAGAAATTATTTATCTATATTAATCCCACATAAAAGAATTTCAAGGATAATGCTAATAATATAATCTAACAAATGCTAATCAAGACAAAATTAATGAGATTATTGAAAGAAAGTTTACCGTAGAATCAAAGATATTTATTTGAGTAGATGTAGAATATCTCTCCAAGGAAGATTGACTCAAATTCTTCAATTGGTTATACATCTCCACTAAATATGTAAATAGTGTAATATTTCACAAGGTTTCTGAAATAAAGAAATCTATTTGTGCTATAACAGAATAAGTTTAAACAAAAATATTAAGATAATATACAACTAAAATATGAAAATCCCACGTGATCAGATTAAAGTTATTTTCACAAAACATAGGAATATTAACCTAATTCAACTGTAAATTATATGAAATAATCTTCCTAACGGAATTAACATGAGTTCCCTATTAATTATCAAAAATTAGTTAAACACACAGAAGTTCAAAACAAACAGCATGGTTAAAACATAAAGTAACTTAAAATTTAAGTGCATAAAGTATAAGTGCATAATGTAAAAGTTGAGTGAAAGAGAGCAAATTATTTTCTAGAATCTCCAGTCTGCTTAGGAAGTAGAAGATTCTCCTCCAAAACATTCTCTAAAGAACTGTACTTGATTCTGCTCATATTCCTCCATGCGTCTGTTGATCTGAGTAATATTGGTTTCCATCTCTAGTAAGATCTGTCTATCAGTTCTGTCGTCTATTGGTATGTATGGTTGATCTTCTTGTGGTGTCAGTGGTATAAATTCCTCAGGTACTTGGAATGGTTCTTCTTGTGGTTCAAGTGATGCTTCAGGTTGGTTTTCCATTCGTGCTCCATGACTTTTTTTTAATGAAGCTTTATCCAATGCTCCAAAAAGTTCCACTGTTTTCCATGTCGGATCAATGATCACACCTTCATCCCTGCATAGCTGAGAAACTAACATAGCGTATGGGAGTGAGAGTTTCTTTCTATTTACTGTAAGTAATATTTGGTCCATGATTAAGTTCGGCAGGTCGATGGTGTGTCCCATCCCAAATGCATATAAGAAATAAGCTTGCTCAGTATAAATTTGATTCTTTTGAGCTCGGGGTAGCAAACTGTATGCTGTTATCAAACTGAGAATTCTGTATTTGTCTGTCAAATCCCCTTGCTTCATATATTTGTTTGGTTTACCCCAAACAAATTCTGGATTACCAGTCACTTCTCTTCCTATAACATTTAAATTAGATAATTCAGTATAAGGATATTGTGGGTTCTCTTGTCTTTGCATGGGTCGGAAAAATTCGGCTATAGTAGCCGGTGTAACTTGAAAAACAACACCTCGTACGAACACACGTAATTGTCTTTTCCCAATTATATCAGCATTACTATAAAATTCTCGAACTAGGCAGTCATAGGCAGGAATAGATAATCTGACATAATGTAACCATCCTCTTGCATCAAGAATTTGTTTTATTCCTATATTTTAAAAATCTTCATAAATAACTGGCCGTTCAACAATGATAGTTTTGGAGATAAAGTTAGCATCATACCAGACCTGTTGTTCAAGATTTTCAAACATCACCTCATCGTAGATATTTCCTGGATGAGGTTGTTGTGGAGGTGCCTGAAGTGGTGGAGATTGATCCCTTCGTGCTTGGCTTGAAGATTTTTTTGTTCTTCATCTTGAATCCATGTTCTTCTTGATCTCTCTTCAAACACTCTGTTTTAATTGATTCCAATTGGTAGACATTGATCGAATTTCTGCATGGAGAAGGTATATATATAGGCACTACTGTCCGGATGCTACTATCTGACTGGTTTTTGGTTCGCAACTGCAGACTATTTCTCTGATTTTCTGCATTTTTCTCTGTTTCCTGTAAATTCCTACAGTTTACAAAATTAAACACTACTTTATATATTCTACAAAGCTTTGCTAACCACTCTTTTTCTTGTCAAAGAATTGGTTTTATTATTTTATTATTTGTTATTTATTATTTACTGATTTCTTTACTTATTCTATAGTTATTTACATTTATTTATAACTATGTACAATTATTTCCAAAATTCTACATCTTGTTGATCATATTTAGTCAGTATCAAAACTATCTGGATCAACAACACCAGTGACACGGTTAACTTCATTTCTCACGTATCTTGTTAACATTGGGGTAGAATATGATAGCGCCTCAAGATAATCCTTACTCTGGCCATACCTAATCCACCGTAAATGATCTAATGCTCGACCTGAAATTGGTTCCGCACACTTATTATATTGTCTCAAATGTTCTCTACGACCACATTTTACACAAGCACAGAGACGATTTGCTCGTCGGTGTTTAGCATATGTACTTTTTCCATACAAGGGTCTTGCCTGACTTTCGAATATTTCTAAATTTCTAACATACCTAGCTTTTTGCATGATCAACATATGTATATCTTTTGGAAAGTGACGTAGTAAAATTAAACTTAACCTAAATAATTTTTCGTCCATTTTTCAACTTTTAAGAAAGAAAAGAAAAGAAAAAAATGACTCAAAAATTATTAAAAATTGACTCACTATCCGGTTCTTTAACGTTTGCCAGTCACAAAGACGAACATAATTTTTAAATAAAAATTATTATGCTAAAAGCAAAAAATAAATTCACATTCATATCTCCCCAACTTAAATTAAATTCTATCTGTAATGTAAAAACAATAATGAACATCATTGATAAAAATCAGCAATTTGTTGTCTTTCAGCGATTAAGATATCTGGCTTTCACTCAGGAAATTTAATCTGTCAAGCAAATTTGTAACACCCCAAAACACACCCTGGACGGCATTACATTCTAAAATCATTTACATAATGAGAGCACTAAGATAATCCATCAATAAGAAATTTTTTCCATTCATCATCCATAGAATTTACAATATCATCCCAAAAGAATAAGCCAAGCTATGGCAATTACATTCCAAAAGAATTATACTTAAACTTAGCAGCGGAATAAACAGAATACTAGACGATACATGATCTCAAAATAAATTCTCTAGTCTAGTGCAAAAGAAGCTATATCTCTATATGTCCACCTCGGGATCTAGATTTCCCTCGAATGGGGCCTCCCAATACCCCTGCTCGTCAACTCCGAGGTTCTCCTCTAGCACCGTATCTGAAAAATGTAATTTGTAGGGGGTGAGCACTAAGCTCCGTAGCAACATTCCTCCCAAACTCGAACAAGGTTTATAAAAACATATAAAATGGCCGGTCTCATTTTTACAAATAGTATACATAATCTTTGAAGTAAAACAGAGACATTTTAAAATGGATCTCAAGTTTAAGTAGCAACAGTAATTTAAATAAACAGTAAAAGAAACCAAGATCCAATACATATCCATTTTCCAAAATATAAACCATTTTCCCACAAGACCTTGTGGAATCCCATACTCCCACAAGTCCTTGTAGGAAACCATTTTCCACAATAATACAACAATCCATCAATATGTATATGTATCTCAAACATTATGTAAGGCAAACCCCATGAATCGACACATTGAGCAATATCTAACCCACACACACCCACACAAATCTTATCAAAGATATCCATCCTTTAGGAAGGGCGTATGCCACACCAATGGCAGTGACGTATCCAACCCAGGTATTAGTATACTAACCCTCTTACACGGCACCCGTGAGCAATAGCGGTTTAGTCTTACCAAAGCACTAACCCCACTACGAGTGGTAGGAGAAATGCCCACCCACACGGAGCAAGCAACACGTCTACCCACTCTACGATATCTCGTCAAAGGCCACCCATGGTCATCCCACACTCATAAGAGATACAATACCAAACTCAATTTCACAATTTACAAGTATATCTTAAAAACCCCCAATTTTCTCAAGTTGTTGTACAAAGAGCAATATAAGAAAGTGTACAAGAGATCCTCATAAATACCATTTTGTTGTTCAATATGAAACACTAAAGTTTTGAAATCAAGAATAAAGGAAGAGTTCAAAAGGAAAACCCATCACTCTTGAAAATTAGGGTTTTTCAAACAAAAGAGGGATTTCATGGGTATACAACCCTAACTTTGTGTAAAACATGTAATCTTTGTCAAAAAGCCTAAGAGAGGATGATTCCATAGCATATATATACCATTGATAGCCAAAACATACATATATAAATACCCTAGTCTCAATGTAAGTGAGTGAGAGAAAACCCCTACCTTCTTCTTCCTTAGAGTTCTTGAAGAACTTGAGATTTTGATCCTCTTCAATGTGTAAATCCTCTCTTGATCTTGTGTTTTCCCCTTCTTTCCTCCTCTCTAAGTCTTCCTAGGGTTAGAAATGTTGAAATGAGGCAAAGAGAGGCGTCCTTATGTATTTATAGTGGAAGAAATGACCTCCTGTGCGCGATTCTGAAGTTCAGAATTCGTCATTGGCGTTCGAACGTCATTGGCGTTCGAACGGTTGTTGCTCCCAGTACTTTGGTTTTTCCATCAGACAAAGAGTACTGGAACGCACTTTCGTTCGAACGTTTATTCACGTTCGAACGTCGATTCACGTTCGAACGTCATCCCAGTTTTTGCTGAAACTTCCAGTGAAGTTTTGGCCTATTTAGAGATTGCTTTGGAAAATTTTCGTGAGATACACTTTTGTAGCCCTGGATGTCTACTATCTACTGTCCAAATTTCAGATCAATTGGACATAAGGATACAAATTTATGACCAAAATACTAGAAGGTGTCCCAACTCCTTTTTACCCAAATTCTCTCTAAGTGTGTCTTTACTCCAAAATACTTCCTAACTTCCAATACACCTCATATTACCTCTCCCAAGGTTGTTCGACCTTCCGGATTCAATGGAAACCTTATTTTTACCTAAAAATATTTAGAAATTCATCTAATCACCCTTTCCAAGTTTAAACGTCTTGGAAACTCCAACTTTCCAATCAATATGCATCTCTAGCATTTCTCCTACTATTACAATCTATATAGTTCATTCTTACATCGTTACACATATCCACATTTTTACAACAATTATTTACTATATATCTATATACATATATAAAAGAAAAATGCGGGGTGTTACAAAATTACAAGTAATTAGTTATATTATTTATAATCAAATAACAATTAACACACATAGACTGGATCAAAAAGTTGCACAGAAGTTACATCTTGAGTAAATCCATTATAATAAGGTTTAACCCTTTGTCTGTTTACTTTGAAAACATTTCCAGTCAATGGATTTTCAATTTCAATTGCCCCATAGTCAAAAACTTGCTTAACTATATAAGGTCTTGTCCATCTAGATCTTAATTTTCTAGGAAATAAACGAAGTTTTGCATTGTACAATAGAACTTTTTGAAATGGTTCAAAAGATTTTCTCATGATATTTTTATCATGAAAAAAATTTGTTCTTGATTTAGCAATCTTTGCATTTTCATAGGCTTCATTTCTTAATTCTTCTAATTCATTTATTTGCAAATTTACGTGATATTCCAGCTTCATCTATATCAAGATTCGTCATTTTGATTGCCCAATATGCTTTATGTTCTAATTCTACAGGCAAATGACATGGTTTACCATAAACTAACCGATAAGGAGACATTCCTAAAATAGTCTTATACGCAGTACGGCAAGCCCAAAGTGCATCGGTTAATCTTAAAGATCAATCCTTACGATATGGATTTACTGTTTTTTCTAAAATATATTTTATCTTCCTATTAGCTAATTCAGCTTGTCCACTTGTCTGCGGATGATACGAAGTTGATATTTTATGAGAAATCAAATATTTTTTCATCAGGTTTTCAAAAAATTTATTACAAAAATGTAATCCACCATCACTGATGATTGTTCGAGGAATCCCAAATCTGGATAAAATATTTTCTTTTAAAACTTGATCAACATTCTGTGATCATTATTTCTACATGGAATTGCTTCTACCCATTTAGAAACATAGTCGACTGCAAACCAAAATATACAGATATCCAAAGGATGGGGGAAATGGTCTCATAAAATCGATACCCCAACAATCAAAAATTTCAATAATTAAAATAGGGTTTAAATGCATCATATTTCTTTTTGAAATATTCCCCATTCTTTGACATCTGTCATAATTTAAACAAAAGATATGAACATCTTTAAAAAGAGTTGGCTACTAAAATCCACACTGCAAAGTTTTAGCAGCGGTTTTCTTTGAAGCAAAATGACATCCGCAAGCTTCAAAGTGACAAAACTGAATTATCTGACTGATTTCATGACTAGGTACACAACGTCATATTATTTGGTCTTTACAGTATTTAAACACATAAGGATCTTCCCAGAAAAAAATTACGTACCTCACTTAAGAACTTATTTTTATCAGTTTAGGTATAATTAGAAGGAATAGTATCAGTAGCTAAATAATTGGCTATATCTGCATACCATGATACTTCGGTTATTGCAAATAGTTGTTCATCTAGAAAGGTTTCTCTAATTGGAGTTGGTTCTTCCTTTATATCATAATTTAACCTTGACAAGTGATCTGCTACCACATTTTCTACTCCATTCTTATCTTTAATTATAAGATCAAATTCTTGAAGTAACAAAATCCAACGCAGGAGACGTGGTTTCGCATCTTTTTTAGTAAGTAAGTATTTTAAAGCTGCATGATCTGTAAATACAACAATTGACGATCCAACCAAATATGATCGAAATTTATCTAATGCGAATACAACATCAAGTAATTCTTTTTCTGTGGTTGAATAGTTCATTTGTGCATCATTTAGAGTTTTGCTTGCATAGTAAATAACATATGATTTTTTTATCTTTTCTTTGACCTAATACAGCTCCTACTGCATAATCATTTGCATAACACATTAACTCAAAAGGTAAGGACCAGTCAAGAGGTTGCATGATAGGTGCAGAAATAAGCATGTTTTTTAATTTATCAAATGCTAATTGGCATGCATCATTCAATTCAAATATTATATCTTGACATAGAAGATTACAGATTGGTCTAGATATTGAACTAAAGTTTTTAATGAATCTTCTATAAAAACCAGCGTGGCCTAAAAAAGATCGAACATCTTTTACAGTTTTAGGTGAAGGAAGATTAGCTATTAAGTCAATTTTGGATTTATCAACTTCAATTCCTTTTTCAGAGACTATGTGACCTAAAACAATACCTTGTGTAACCATGAAATGACATTTTTCCCAATTTAAGACAAGGTTTGTTTCTTCACATCTAATCAATACTCTTTCAAGATTTTCTAAACATAAGTGAAATGAATCACCGTATACTGAAAAGTTGTCCATAAAAACTTCTTGGTGTCGTTCTACCATATCACTGAATATACTTAACATGCAACGCTGAAAAGTAGATGGAGCATTACATAACCCAAAAGACATTCTTTTATAAGCAAAAGTTCCAAACGGACATGTAAATGTAGTTTTTTCTTGATCATGTATTGCAATTTTAATCTAATTATAACCAGAATATCCATCTAGAAAATAATAATATGCATGACCAGCTATTCTTTCAAGTGCTTGATCTAGGAATGGTAACGGAAAGTGATCCTTTCTGGTGAGAGAATTTAGCTTTCTATAATCAATACATACACGCCAACTTGTGACTGTACGTATTGGGACTAATTCGTTTTCTTGATTTTTTATTACAGTAACACCATAATTCTTTGGAACTACTTGTGTAGGACTAACCCATTTACTATCAGATATAGAATAAATAATATTAGCATCTAGTAGTTTAAGTACTTCTTTGCGAACTACCTCTTTCAAATGTGGATTTAATCTTCTTTGTATTTGACGAGATGGTTTAGCATTTTCTTCTAAGTAAATACAATGAGTACATAGAAGTGGACTTATACCTTTTATATTTGCTATTGTCCATCCAATAACAGTTTGGTGATTTTTCAAGACTTTTGTCAGTTCTTTTTCCTGAATTTCAGATAATTTTGATGATATTATTACTGGATTGATTTCATTTTCTCCTAGAAAAACATATTTTAGATTGGTTGGAAAAAGGTTTTAATTCTGGCTTAAAACTTTGACATTAGATTCCACAATTGTTGGGGACAATTCTTCACATCGTATATCTTTTGCAGATGTAATTTCAGATTCAGTTTCACATTCAGTATCAGGTATTGATTCCAATGCAAATAATTTCTTTTCCAGAAATTTCTTTTTAAAAAAACTTTGAGTTAATGTCTCCACATAATTTACTTCTTGTATTTCTTCTTCTTCTTCTCTAGGCCATTTTGCACTTTTAAAAACATTTAATTCCAAAGTCATATTTCTGAATGACAGTTTCATGACTCCATTTCTACAATTAATCAATGCATTTGATGTTGTGAAACCCGGGTAAATTTGAATTTTTGTGAATAAGGGCAAAATGGTCATTTGCCATCCTAATGCTTATTTGAAATACTCATACTCTAGACCTCAGATGAGGAAACGGAGTTCGCCGTTGGATTCGTATCCCGGAATCTAGTCACCCTGTCAAATTTCGTCGAATTTCGAGATAGTCGGATTTTTGAACGTCGTTCGAGGCGACTGCGTGGCGAATGAAATTTTAAAGGTCCCCAATAATGGATTTTATAAAATTTCCTTTAAATTAAGTTAAAGTTCAAATTAAATTAATTTGAACTTAATCCGAGGTATAATGAATCGTTTCGGGACGAAAAACGGACCCGGAAGTCGAAAATATGCGGTGCGATGTGGACCGCACATTTTTGCCTATAAATATCCTCTTAAATCAGCTTTTTGGACAAAAAAAAATATCTCCCCTTAGCTGCAAGCAACCGGCCAAGACCAAAGAGAAAAAAAAAAAAAAATTTCTTCAACCTTCCTGCTCCGATTCTGGGAGTTCCGTCGATCGGAATCCGTCGATCCAAGAGGAAAAGTTCATCTCCTCGACGAGGGCTACGCGTACCTACCAAAAACAAGAGATTTCACCGAAGATTCAAAAGTGAAGATTTGGGAAATCAAGAGTTCTTGAGTTGTTTTGGTGTTATAGGAGTTTTCTACACTCCTATTGAGGCAGGGGTTTCCTACTTGGGTTGATTTCTAGTCTAGAATGCTTCTAGGAAATGCTTGGGTTATGTATGCATATATATATGATCTATACATATGTCTATGGTTATGGAAGTGGAAGAGTGAGCATAGAAATGGCTTAGGCTAGCTTCTAGCTTGATTTCGATATATTGAAGTTACATGTGATTGTTCTTGTAACTTAGGGAAATTTGAGGCATGCTATGTGATTTATAAGTTGTGCCTTGAAGGTGTTTGATAAAATGTCTTGCTTGATTTAAATGGTTGTTTGATGCCATTGGAATAACATGTTTGAATATGTTGAACATGATGAATTATGAAATTTATATGCATGTGATATAAAGTTTCATGGAATATGATGATATATGGTTTGTATTGCTCATATGGCATCAATTGCATATTGGGCATGGTGATGACATCACATTCATGGGTGTAAGTCATGGGTGTGAGTGTGTGTGTGTGTGCATGGTTAATCAAATGCCACTCTTGGTATTTGACAAGGGACTCGGAAGGAAGGGATCAAAGATCCCGTTGAGTCGCATAATTGCATGAGAGATAAATTGGGTCGGGGGTTAGCAAGAAGGGCTAGAATATCCCTCGGGTGAAAGACTCATTGATAGGATTCGCACTCCGTTGGTGTAAAAGACCATAAAGTGTGTCAGTATACGCGGAACCGTGGGTTGAAGTCTTGAAATTCCGTGTCGGTTGGGTGCCGTTGGTGTAAGTCCATGAATGTCCACCCCCAAGAAAGACCCTAGTTTTGTAAAACGTCATTGATGTGTAACATAAATGACGGATTCACACATTGGCACTTGCGTGTGTTGGGGAGCCGGGAAGGACTCGGATTGAGTGCATGAATGAGTCTCACCTCGTTGCATGACATGTCATAAGAAATTTCATATCTGAGTTGCATAAACATGATTATAATTGTTGTGGATAATTGAGTATTGCATATGAGCATTCCATGTGCATCTAGGTGGGGAGTAGCCTCTGTAGGGAATTTTCTACTGAGCGAGGCTCACCCTATACGGGAAACAATTTCAGGTGTGGGGTTTGCACCGGCTGATGGCTCCCATGTAGAGCATCAAGGGTGAAGGAGGCCGACCTGTGGTCTTAGTGCATGATTTTGTAAACCTTTTGATTAACATGGTTTTGACTTGTAAAGTTTGCATGAATAAATGTAATAGAACTTATATGGGCTATTGTTAAACTAACCTTGCATGTTTTGATATAAGTATTGATAAATGGATCCGGTGCGGTCAAGTTTTACTTATAAATGGACCCTGTGTGGTCATTGTGTTATATTGGGCCTCGGATGGGTCATGTTAATGTATATTGCACAGGTTGTGTTTTGGGTAGAGCTCCCCGTACAAAGGAGACTCTGCCCGAATTTCGTTAAAATTAAGGACCCCGGTAAATGGGGCATGACGGTGTGATATCGAGTTACTCTATATCCACGAGTATTCCGCGGGTTGATGGGTAATCAATGGACCCCCGGATTTTGGGGTGTCACAGCTTGGTATCAGAGCCTAGGTATACGATTTACCTAAGGCTTGAAAGGCATGGGTCTAGACCATTGCATTCTATACATATTTCATGTTGTGTGCTCTACTTGCTACATGTTATGTGTTACTTGTTGTGTGAATTATATACATGGTAGAATGTATATGGAAAAGAGGAACACTAGGGTTAGAAAACATAACCTTGGGCTCGGAAAAGGGATGAACGGGATAGTTCAAGGGTTAACGTCTACTAGTATGTGACATATGTTCTACTAAGGGGGACAATGAGAGAATTCCCAACGTTTGTGTTTGATCCCTAACTTTGGGGTACTAAATTGTTAGTCTATTGCTATCTGATGTGTGTGTAGATGGAAAATAGAGGAAGAGGAAGAGGAAGAGGACGCGGCCGAGGCCGAGGCCGAGGCCGAGGCGGTGGGCGGAACAACCCACCACCACCTACTACTGACCAACAAGCCTTCATAGAGGCTCTTGGTACAGTGGTTGCCACACTCACACAGACGGGTGCAGGTGAGGGCCAAGGAGGCTCCAGTCATCTCCATAAGTTCAAGGCACATCAGCCTCCGATCTTCATGGGAGGAGCGGACCCTATGGTAGCTGACCATTGGTTCCGGCAAGTGGATAGGGTTTTGAGGGCTATGGAGATCACCTCCGACGCCACCAAGATAACTCTAGCTACATTTTAGCTGGAGGGGGAATCCCTGGTGTGGTGGGATTGGGTGAAAGACTCCAAGGACTTGGAGGCTATGACTTGGATTGAGTTCAAGGAACTCTTTATGGGAAAGTACTTCCTGGCCGTAGCAAAACATGCAAGGCACCATGACGGTGATGGAGTACGTTGCTAAATTCACTGAATTAGCACGTTTCGCTGATGACTACGTGGCCACAGATACGACCAAAGTCAGAAAGTTTGAGGATGGGCTGAAGTTATCCATCCGGGGTAAGATTGTGGGTCTTCTCCTACAAGACTTCGACTTGATGGTCCAGACAGCCATGGCCATTGAGAGAGAAGTGGATGATGCAAGAAACATTCGGGAGGCGGGTGTGAAGGACAAGAAGAAGGAGGGCCAATCCTCTTCTTCTAGTTCTGGAAAGAGGCGGAGGACTTTTCCTCCGCAAGGACAACAAGGACAAGGCCGTAGCCAGCAAGGCCAAGGCCATGGTCGATCCTCCCAAAGCGGGGGAAACCTGGGGACTACATATCAGACGGGGCAGAAAACATGTTTCCATTGCCGCCAGCGGGGTCACATGAAGTGGGATTGTCCTCAGCGGCAAGGATCCCAAAGCTACGGATCGTCACAGTCCTAGACTTCGGTGGGGCAACCACAGACCCAGTATACTCCTCACTACCCTACCATGGGCCGGGGGAGTCAGTATCAGTACCAGGGTGCTGCACAAGGCCCTACCACTTTACGTTCGGGGACACCGCAAGCTGGCCAAATGGGCCAAGGCATGGGTCGGGGACGAGGCCAGGGCTCACAAGCCGGGACTGCAGGGACTCAAGGGCGTGTCTACGCCATGATACCACAGACTGAGCCGGCAGATCCGTTAGTGATACAGGGTACATTTCTACTTTCCCGCTTATGGGCTAGAGTATTGTTTGATTCTGGTGCATCGCATTCATTTATTGATGCATCTTGTGTGAAAGACTTCGGTTTAGAGGTTGAGACCTTAGAAGAGCCATTGTACGTGAGTTCTCCCCTAGGTTCTAGGGTGAGGGTTGACCAGATATGTCGGGGGTGTGAGTTAGAGATCTCAGGGATTTTACTCACCGTGGACCTTCGGGTCATGGACATGTCGGAGTTTGATGTAATCCTTGGGATGGATTGGTTGGTGGCACACCGAGTCGTCATTGATTGTGATCGGAAGCAGGTCACTGCTTACACACCGGATGGGGTTTGTTTAATATTTCAGGGGGATAAGCACGATGCTTTACCCCAAGCCGTGTACGACTCTAGATGGCACGGGCAGTTGATGGGTTGGCTAGCAAGCCTTACCCTAGAGGACGAGGCGAGACAGGAGTTGGGTCTACCTCAGGTTGTGTGTGATTATGAGGATGTTTTTTCCAGATGAACTATCAGGATTACCTCCACATAGGGATGTAGACTTCACTATTGAGTTGCACCCCGGTACTTTGCCCATTTCTATGACTCCACATAGGATGGCGCCTATTGAGTTGCAAGAACTAATGAATTTTGTCACTATCCAACATATGAGGACTCAATCAAACAAGAATTGAAAAATAATCTTTGCGAGTTTATGCTACACCAAATGGGAGTCAATGTCCAAGTAGCCCAACAATTTTTTGAAATTAGAGATGACCTTATTGCATTAACTAATGTTATAATTACTAATTGTGAAGAACAACGTCTTGAGCATAGTCAATGTATTGAGGATGATCATTTCTATGGAAAGCAAATTGATGTTTAATCTCCCACCACTCTTGATTGTGAAAAACTTAATGAAGTTATTGTCTCACATGAGGCTAATAATCCCAAGTTCAATTTGCCATAAAAGAGTGGTGTTGAGGTTCACAATTTTCAACTTGGGGAGGGCATTGAAATGGAGTTAAGTGTAGAAATTTATAAAGAGAAATTGTATACTCCATTGTTGGAATTGCATAAACTTGCCTATACCTTTGTTTGGTTGAGATTTTTGAATCATTGTCCTTTGTACTGTTGGATAGATTGGTTAGGAAGGGCATTTATACAACAAAAAAAATTTAAAATCAAAAAAATCAATGGGCGCAAGCTCATATCCGAATTGAAGTCAGATTGAAATGAACCATTTTTTTTTTTTCATGTACATAGTAGTTAGACTTATTTTATTGTTATATTTTCCTTTTCATAATGTTTACCTCTTTCTAATTTGGACTCAATTCATTTTGAGCATCATCGTAACAAATCTTATTCAATATCATGTGCAATGGGGAGTTCTTAAACAAGGATCCCGATGAGGCCCTAGATTACTTTAGTACATTGGCACAAAATGCAAAATCTTGGGATATCACGGATCCCACCAATGTATCGAGGTCTTCTCCGGGTAGTAATCAACTAAGTGGGGGGGGGGGATGTATGACTTGAGGGACCGGGAACACTTACTTTCCAAAAGCACCAAGTTGTCTCGGAAAGTGGAGAGTCTTGAGGTAAATAGGAGACATGAGGTGTCCGACATTACAAAGACCGAGGAGTTTTGCTCAATTTGTGAGAGTGTGGAGCATTCCATATCGGAGTGCCCTAACATTCCAGCACTTAAGGAAGTGTACCATGAGCAAGTCAATGTCTTTAACCAAACGAGGCAATCATTCTCCCGGCACTCAAACACTTACAATCCGGGTTGGAGTAATCACCCGAACTTTAGTTGGCAGAATGAGAACCCCACTCCTCACGGTTCTAATGCATATTCACCTCTCATACCTCCTAATCAAAAGCAATACCAAGGTCAAGATCAATTGTCTAGCTCTCAATACCCCCGATCTAATCCACAAGGGAATTCACAAAACCCGCCTCCACAAAATTTTTCCAAGGTCCAGCTCCACAAAATTTTTGTCAACAAGGACCATCCAACCCATCCACATACCAACCTCCCCAAAAGAGGAATTTGGAGGATGTGTTTCATTCATTCATCCAAATCCAAACCACCATAAAAAACCAAACCGCCGCAGCTTTCAATGACATTCGGACCCAAATCACTAAATTGACAAATGTTATAGGGACATCACAACAAGAGAAGGGGAAATTCCCCGCTCAACCCCAAGAAAACCTTAGAGGCCAACATGTCATTGAGTCATCCGAACCCACCAAAGAGAGTTGTGAGCAACTCAAGGCGGTGACCACCCTTCGGAGTGGCAAACAAATAGACAAAACCATTGTGCCAAAAGTCTCACCCAAAGCCACATTGCCAAAAGAGAATGAGACTAAGGGTGACTCCGAGGGGGTGAGGTGAGTAAAAAAGAAAAAAAATGTTGGTGATTTGAATGCATGTCCCAATACGGCCCCTTTTACCAATCGTTTGAAGCCACCCATGAATGTGGCTAACTATTCTGATATCGTTGAGATGTTCAAGCAGGTTAAGATCAACATCTCACTCCTTGATGCCATAAAGCAAATCCCGTCATGTGCCAAGATCTTGAAGGACTTGTGCACAGTGATGGGGAAATTGAATGTTCACAAGAAAGCATTCCTCACCGAGCAAGTGAGCTCAATCTTGAGGAAAAATAACCCACCAAGGTTCAAAGACCCCAGCTGCCCTACCATTGCCATTACAAAAGGGAATTGCCGGGTGGAGCAAGCACTTCTTGATTTGGGGGCAAGTGTCAACCTCCTACCCTACTCAGTGTATCAACAACTCCAACTTGAAGAGTTAAAGTCAACTCCAATCACTCTTCAATTGGCGGACCGAACCATTAGAATACCAAGGGGAGTAGTTGAGGATGTCTTGGTTCAAGTGGATAATTTTTATTTCCCTGTCAATTTTATTGTACTTGAAACTCACCTGGTTGCTAACCCTGGTTCACAAATCCCTGTCATATTAGGTAGACCGTTCCTTGACTTCTAATGCTGTGATTAATTGCAGGAATGGACTTATGAACCTTACTTTCAGGAATATGACAATGGACTTCAATGTTTTCAACTTGTGCAAGCAATCGGGAGATGATGAAAAGGTACATGAGATTAATCGGATCGACACATTGGTGGAGGATCACTTGGAGCTAATGAGCACCTTAAAATTGGGGGAGGGGGAGATTGTTGATGTAGTGGAGGTTGATAATCAAGAGGAGTTGGGGAGCTTGAAAGGGGTGGAAAAATAGACCCCTACCTTTGAGAAGCTTCTATATTAGGACAAGAAGATCTTTCCATCGAATGAGCAAAAACCCATCTTAGAGTTGAAGCCTTTACCATCCAACCTCAAATATTCATTTTTGGGGGAGCATGAGACATTTCCGGTGGTAATTAGCTCAACTTTGGAGGCAAGCCAAGAGGAGGAGTTGCTGCGGGTATTGAGGAGGCACAAATGAGCCATCAGGTGGACCATAGCCAATATCAAGGGGATAAGCCCCCTCATTTGTACTCATAGGATTTACTTGGAGGAAGATGCAAAGCCATCCCAACAACCACAACGGAGGTTGAAACCATTTATGAAAGACGTAGTGAGGGATGAGATGCTAAAACTACTTGACGTGGACATCATTTTTCCGATTGTCGATAGTAAGTGGGTTAGCCCCACGCAAGTAGTGCCTAAGAAATCGGGAGTCACGGTTGTTCCAAATGAGGAGAACGGGCTTATTCCAACAAGGGTGGTCACCAGATGGACAATGTGTATTGATTACCGAAAGCTTAACTCGTGCCCAAGGAAAGACCATTTCCCATTGCCATTCCTCGACCAAGTATTGGAAAGAGTAGCTGGACACTTGTTCTATTGCTTCTTAGATGGATACTCCGGCTACAATAAAATTGAGATTGCATTGGAAGATCAAGAGAAGACCACTTTCACTTGCCCCTTTGGTACCTTTGCTTACGACGCATGCCTTTCTGGTTGTGTAATGCCCCAAGGACTTTTCAATGTTGCATGATGGGGATTTTCAGTGACATGGTGGAGAAGATAGTGGAAGTTTTTATGGATGATTTCTCAGTGTTCGAGGATTAATTCGATGGATGTTTGGAGAACTTGGAGAGAGTTCTTGAAAGATATGAGGAGAAAAACTTGGTGCTCAATTGAGAAAAGTGTCACTTTATGGTGATGCAAGGGATAGTTCTCAGGCATATCGTTTCAGTGAAGGGGATCGAGGTTGACAAATCAAATTTTGAGGTCATTTCCAACCTCCCTATGCCAAAGTTCATCAAAGATATCAGGTCGTTTCTTGGCCATGCTGGCTTTTATCGTCACTTTATTAAGGACTTTAGTGCATTGGCCCAACCTTTGACCAATTTGCTTTCAAAAGATGTCCCATTTGTGTGGTTGGATAATTGTGAGGCATCGTTTAAAAAACTGAAAATCATGCTCACTACACCTCCAATTATGCGACCACCTAAGTGGGACTCACCATTTGAGCTTATTTGCGACGCGTGTGATTACACGGTCGGCGTAGTGCTTGGTCAAAAGGGAGGACAAGTGACCTTATGTAATATACTACGCTAGCAAAATACTTAATGAAACTCAAATGAACTATACCACCACATAAAAAGAGTTGCTAGCGATAGTATTTGCATTGGATAAATTCTGGTCTTACATCATTGGTTCACCGATAGTAGTCTATACCGATCACTCTGCTTTGAAGTATCTTTTGTCTAAGCAGGATGCCAAACTGACACTCATCAGGTGGATCCTCCTACTCCAAGAGTTTAACTTGACAATCAAAGACAAGAAGGGAATGAAGAACATGGTGGCAAACCATTTGTCCCGACTTGTGGTGCAAGATGCCGATGAGCATATTCTTATCGCTAACTCTTTTCCTGACAAGCATTTACTTTTGATTCATTATGTTTGTCCCTGGTATGCTAATATATGTAATTATCTTGCTATAGGATAAATACCATCGCACTGGAGCCCGGAGGATAAACGGAGATTTATGGCAGATGTGAAGGTCTTTTACTTCGACAACCCGTACTTGTTCAAGTACTACCCTGACCAAGTCATGAGGAGGTGCATTCCTAAGAATGAACAACGGGAAGTCCTTGCATTTTGTCATTCGGAAGTGTGCGGTGGCCACTTCTCTTCTAAGAAGACTTCGGTAAAGATTTTACAGTCAGGTTTTTATTGGCCCTCTTTGATAAAAGATTATGTCTCTTTCTATAAAGAATGTGATAGGTGGCAGAGATTGGGTAGTGTGACCCATAGAAACATGATGCCTTTATCCCCTATGTTGGTAATTGAGATATTCGACTATTGGGGCATCGACTTCATGGGTCTCTTCCCTGTGTCATTTGGCTACCTATACATTCTACTGGAAGTGGACTATGTGTCCAACTGGGTGGAGGCTATCCCAACCAAGACCAATGACCACCGGGTCGTGATCAAGTTCTTAAAAGAGAACATCTTTTTGAGGTTCAGGATGCCTCGTGCAATGATAAGCAATGGTGGGTCGCATTTCTGTAATAGGCCATTTGCATCTTTAATGCATAAGTATGGCATCACACACAAGGTGTCCACCGCATATCAGCCACAGACCAATAGCCAAGCCAAGTTGGCTAATAGGGAAATCAAGAACATCCTAGAGAAAACGGTGAACCCCAATAGGAAGGATTGGTCATTTAGGTTGACCGATGCCCTTTGGGCTTACCATCCTTCTTATAAGACAATTCTAGGCATGTCACCCTATAGGCTAGTCTATGGTAAGGCTTGCCATCTGTCGGTTGAGATGGAGCACAAAGCCTATTGGGCCATCAAGACCTTGAACTTCAATATGAGAATGGCCGGAGAGAATAAGAAGCTTGAAATGAATGAATTGGAAGAGATTCGAAGAGATGCGTATGAGAGCTCAAAAATTTCAAAAGAGAGGGCTAAGATCTTTCATGACAAATTCATTACGAGGAAATCATTTCAGCCCGGACAAAAAGTGCTCTTGAACAATTCTCGTCTCTCGATCTTTCAAGGAAAACTCCGACCTCGTTGGGATGACCCCTATCTTGTCAAGGTGGTCTACCCCAATGGAGCTGTGGAAGTCGCAAAACCCGAAGATGGCAAGACATTCAAGGTCAATGGCCAAAGACTTAAGCCATTCTTTGAGCGGTTTGAAGGTCAAGGGGTGGAGGAAGAATTGGTGGATCCAGTTTACCCGGACCTTTTGGAGGAATAACTGTTCATATGATCTTTAGTGTACAGTCGTCTTTACTTACTTTAACAGTTTATGCTTACTTACTTTATCTTTGCGTATAGTGTTATCTTTCTTAGATGTAGATATTGGGTTTTTTGTCAAAAGCTCAAGTGCGAGGTGTTTTCTAACCCTACTCATCTTTTTAAAGTTCTTCATTGCATATCATATCTTTTTTGTTGCATTGAGGACAATGCATGAATCAAGTTGGGGGGGGGGTGAGGTGCACCATTTGTATGATACACTAATGGTTGTGGAAATTTTTGTTGATAATACCAATTTTTGTGGTGAAAATTCACCTTTCACATATCATACAGATTTTTGTTTACAATAGTTGCAAATTATGTGAAATTTTTGAAATTTTTTTGTGGAAATATCTAAATGTGGACCTGTATTCCCTTATTTAGAGTGTTACGGGTTTGTTGATTTGTTGATCTTTGCGTTGAACCTTGAATACATGAGCACATTGTAGAAGTTCATCCTATGCTTGAGTATCACATATGTGTTTACTTTTGAACTCAACCTTAAGTGCACCTTGAATGTGTAATTTTGGCAATTTACAGATTGGATTCATATTTTAGTGCTTAACATGAATAGTGGAGATAGGTAAGGACCCATGAGAGCTTTAGTGTCAATCCTTGTTGGAGGGAACTTACATTTACTCAAGGAACAATTCTTCAAATTTCAAATTTGTTCAATAATCTCATTATGTTTGTTTTGGTTAGGTGCATTTGGGTAGTTGATTGACTTTGTCTTGATATGTACAATGCTCTCGCATGCTTATCTAGAAATGATCTTAGGCTATCATTAATTTGTTTTGAACCTTAGCCTTTTTCTTGTGAAAATTTTATCCCTAGTGCCGTGATTGAGCCTTAATTATAAATTCGTTTTCATGCCACACATTTTACCAAGCCAGTGCAAAATGATAAAAATCAACCTCACCTTGGTTGTTCCTAGAGCTGAATATGAGTGATCATAAAAGAGAAGGAATTGTGATGCGGAAACTTAACAAAAGGGATGATGAATGTGGAATTCATATGTTGAATGAAAAAGGATGATGAATCAAAGAAAGGAGAAAAAGGGGTGAAAAAAATAAAAGAATGACAAAAGAAAGGGAAAATGTTAAGGAAAATAGAGAAAAAGAAACAAAGAGTGTGGTAATGTTGTTAGACTGAAAATCCCATGAAAAGGGACACGTTTTTGAAATAAAAGTCATTCACTCGGAACAACCTTCTTTGTCACACTCTATCCTTCGTTTCACTTACCTTAATGTCACCCCAAGGCCTCATTACAACCCGTGAAAGTCCTAAATGATCTAGAGAAGCATGGGGGATGCATACTTTAAAAGAAAAAGAGAAGTTGGTTTTGCTATCTAATGCCCTAGCATTCCTTTCATGAGATTATGCCAAGGTTGTTTCATTTTCATGCATGAACTTCATTTTTGGATTACATGTGAGCATACTTCGTTTTGTGCATAAGATTCTATCTCACATATAAACATGGAGAGCATGCCAAGATAACCATAGTGTGATTCATCGTTGAGAGACACCCTTCGTGTGATTGCATCGAAGCTTAATTTGGATAGCCAAAGTGAATGTGAATTTCATTGTGTAAATGCTTAAATTACATGTCCATTGCACACACATGCGAGTTTGCATATGAATGTGCAGGTGCATACTCTAGACTAGCATTTAAAGCCATAGTGATGCTCATGTGTGCTTAGTTCAGGTAGTTGAACGATGTGTTCGGTAGCCCTATCCTTGCAGGATAGGGGAATATTGCTCAACTTTCGATATTTGATAAGATTTAGTAATGCCCTTGTTATTTGAATCTATGTTTTACATTTTGGGTATTCATTTTGGTAGTTAAAATTAGAAATCCATGTCTTGTATTTTGAAAACATCAAAATTTTAAATTATGTTGCAATTTCGGAAATGACTTTGGCCATGATCAATCAATTGTGGTTCATATATGTGGTTCAAGTTTTTTTTAGGTTAGATGTCATAGATAGGGTGTTAAAATATTTTGGATTTGAAAAAAGTTGGTTTGAATGTGAGTTTTGGAGCAAATGAATGGTTTTGCAGCAAAGGCAAAACCTTCCGGAAGGTTTAGTCATAAACCTTCCAGAAGGTTCTATTCAGTGTGCAAAAACTTCCGAAAGGTTTTCATCAACCTTCTGGAAGGTTTTCATTACTGGACAGTGGTGCCCCAGTAGTAAGCAAAACCTTCTGGAAGGTTGTGATCGACCTTCCGGAAGGTCTTGCCTGGAATGCTAAAAATGAGGGTTTTAAGTTAGAATTTTTTTAGAAACCCTTCACATTTCCCCCAAATCTCAAGCTCCCAAGCTCTCTCCTCTCCTTCTACTCTCTTCCAATCTTCACAACACTTCACCTAAGCTCCAAATTCTTCCTTTTCTCTTGATTAGGGTTGAGTATTGAGTTGATTTTGTCGAAAATCTTGGTGTTCTCACAAAACCCTAGTTTCCTAAGTTCTTCCCCCAATTTCAAATCTCTCTTAGGGTTTCTCCAAAACCTTGACATTCCATTGCTATGGCTCATGTAGCAAAGACCTCTCTCGACACGTTTGAGCCCATTGAATGGGTTGTGATGTGGTTTTTGACTATCCTTGGTGTTGGGGCACTATTAGGCCTCATGGCCTGCACCTAGAGAACGGGTCTGGAGTCCCCACCACCCGTGGGCACTAGCTCCCGCAAATGGAATGTGGAGGGCCCAAGTAACCAAGACCAGGAGGAGAGAAGAACGAAGGGCATGGTCTAGGTATTTGGTTTGAGGAGGTAAAAGGTTACAATTTGGGGTTGTGTAGAGAATTTTATAAGAAGTTGTCAATGTTTAGCGAGGATGGGAGTAGGCTAAGGACTAATGTGCGGGGGAAGACCTTCGAGGTGACCCCTGAGTTGATTGCCACGGTGATGAAGTATGAGAGGCCTCCCCATACTACCCTAGTCTACCCACATAATGTTGAAGGGGGTAGGACTCTCGCCGACTATGTGAGGCTCACCTACTAGGACCCGACCACTTTCAATGGAACAACTTTGGTCGTGTAACGCCCCAAATACCACCCTGGACGGCATTACATTCTAAAACATTCACATCATGAGAGCACTAATATCATCCATAAATAAATAAGACTTCATTCATCATCCATAAAATATTTACATCATTATCCAAAAGAATATGCCCAACCATGGCATTTACATCTCAAAAATTAACTAATGTAGCGCAGCGGAAATAATAAAATAAAACTAGACTTTACAAGGTTCAAAATGAATATCCTAGTCTAGAACAAAAGGAAGTGTCGCTCTAGGCGTCCTCCTCGGGATCCAAGCTCCCGTCTATCGGAGTCTCCCAGTGTGCGGGCTCCTCGACTCCCAGCTCTTCCTCGAGAGGGAAATCTGAAAAAGGTTAGCGGTAGGGGGTGAGCACGAAGCTCTGTAGAAAAATCCTCTCAAACCCAAACAAGGTTTAGAAACGTATTTAAATTGGCCGGTCTCATTTTTTACATAACATAGATACATAATTTGAAATAATGCAGTGACATTTCAACAAGGATCTCAAGTTTAGATAGCAATAGTACTAGAAATGAACAATAACAACCCATTTTAATAAACATCCCTTTTCAAAATATAAACCATTTCCCACACATCATATAATATTGTCCTCTTTTGGCATGAGCATCCTTATAAGGAACCTCTCACCCTCAAGGCATAGTTTCTTAAGCATCCTTATAAGGAACCTCTTAAGAGAAATCACATACTCTCCTCTCTTGGCATGAGCATCCTTATAAGGAACCTCTCACCCTCAAGGCATCACAAACTCAAGCATCCTTATAAGGAACCTCTTGAGGGAAATCACATACTCTCCTCTCTTGGCATGAGCATCCTTATAAGGAACCTCTCATCCTCAAGGCATCACAAACTCAAGCATCCTTATAAGGAACCTCTTGAGGGAAATCACATACTCTCCTCTCTTGGCATGAGCATCCTTATAAGGAACCTCTCACCCTCAAGGCATCACAAACAACCCAACCAAGCATACCATTACAATATTTATATCATTTTACAAGCATCTCTCCAAAATCCCCAAGATATATTATGTAACAATTCCCCAACCAACAAGGAAAATACATGAGATCACAATAACATCATTTTTCTACCCAACACAAACAACTATGGTTTTCGAAGTTCATAATAAAGAAGCATTTAAGAAGAAATACATCACTCTCCCAAAAACTAGGGTTTTAAAGCTAGAAAAGAGATTTAATGGGTATTAAACCCTAACAATGTAATCTTTGCAAAAAGCCTAAGAGATGATGATTCTATAGCATATATATACCATTGATAGCAAAAACATACATATATAAATACCCTAGTCTCAATGTAGGTGAGTGAGAGAAAACCCCTACCTTGATGTTCTTGAAAAAATTAGGGCTTTGATCTTGAATCAACCCTTTAATCTCTTGTTTTCTCTTGTTCTTGTGTTTCTCTCTTTCTCTCTTATGTTTTCTAGGGTTTGGAGTGGTGTAATGAAGGCTAAGGAGGTGACAAAATGTATTTATAGTGGAGGAAATGGAGGAAGACCCGCAGTCGGAACGGGCTGGATTTTATCGGGCGTACCAGTACGGTTGAGCTTCTGGAGTCCAGCGTACCGGTACGCGTACCGGTACGATTTAGCTTCTGGAGTTCAGCGTACCGGTACGCGTACCGGTACGATTTGACTTCCAGATTTTTGTTTCAACTTCCAATGCAGTTTTGACCCATTTAGAGGTCGAATTGGAAAATTTTCATTAGACATACTTTTGTAGCCCTAGATGTCTACTATCTACTGTAAACATTTCAGATCAATTGGACTTAAGGATAAAAAGTTATGGCCAAAACACTAAGTAGTGTTCAATACCCATTTTTACCCAAATTCTCGCTAAAGTGTATTTTAACTCCGAGACACTTCCTAACTTCCAATACATCCATATTACCACTCCCAATGTTTTTCGACCTTCCGGATTCAATGGAATCATTATTTTGACCTACAAACTTTTAGAAACTTGTCTAATCACCCTTTCCAAGTTTAAACATCTTCGACACGTAACTTCCCAATCAAATTGTCTCCCTAGCATTTATTCCTACGGTTTATTCTTATGTCACTACATATATCTACATCATTACAAATATTATTTACTATATATATATCTCTATAAATATATAAAATAAAATTCGGGGTGTTACAGGTCGGGGGCCTCAAGCACTCCTATAGGGTGATGAATAAGGTGCTTCACTACAACTTGATGCCTAAAGGGTCTGAGAAGAGCCCAAATATCGTGAAGCTGGCCCTCCTCCATGCTTTCATGATGGGGGAAGGCGATCGATGTGGCCCCGTTAATATGGGAGGAGATGAAGGAGTTCGCTCAGGCTGCAAAGCAGAAGGCGAATCTCCCCTTCGGCAGTCTCGTCACCCGTATGTGCGACCACTGCAAAGTGAAGTCCTATGCACATGATACGCTGCTACCCCCGGAGACTAGTGCCATCAAAAATTCGAGTAGTAGTTAGATGGTAGCTAGAACGGGAGGTGAGAGAGCCAGGGCATCGGGACTGGAGACATCATCTTCTGAGCCTGCCACATCTGCCCCAGCCCACACTGTGCCGCAGCGTCTGGACGCCCTGGAAACCACTATGCATGGGCTTTCATTGATGGTGAGGAGACTATTCCAGCACACTTTCCTGAGCGATCCCATCTCCGATGGACCTCCGCCACCTCCAGCTAGACCATCAACCTCCGCTCCCATACCTTCTACCACTGTTGAGGTGGGAGAGTCCGACGACGACGATGATGATGAGGACGAGGGAAGTGAGTCCGAGGGTGAGGCTGAGGATGAGGATGCTTTTGATGACGATGAGTAGGATGCCTCTTATGTTTGTTTCTTTTGAGTTCAGATTGTACACAACTAGGGTTAGTTTTATTGGCCCAGTAGAAGTGTCGTTAGGATTTCGGGCCGTTTTTATTTGGAACTCTAACCATTTTTACTGAACTTTTGTGAATGATTAATAAAAAAAACCACAGTTGTTTCATTTTATCATTGTCCAACTCCATTTCTTTAATTGCATTGTGATTTTTATTTTTTTAATGTTTGTTTATTTATTTGTATGAATGGGTTGTGTTAGTTTATATCTTGTTTGTTGAAATGAAGCTTGCTAGGGACTAGCAAAACTCAAGTGGGGGGGTGTGATTATCACAAAATATAGCATAGTTTATATGCTTGTTATGCCCTTTTATACTTGCTTTTGTTGTGAATTTAGGGAGAAATGCGTTTAACCTACTCTTTAATGAAATCTTGTGTGAATGTAGGTGAAGAATTGCAAATGGCTTGAGTTAAGCTCCTATTGAAGTGTTTAAAGACAATGAGTTGAAGGAATAGCTTAAAGGAAGGATTGGAAGGTGAAGAAACCAAGAAAAAGGCAAATTGAATGAAAACCTTCAGGAAGGTTGGATCACAAACCTTTTGGAAGGTCTTCACTTTGAACTGCCTAATGCCCTGCTAAAACATTCCGGAAGGTTTGCATCGACCTTCCGGAAGGTTTTCACTTGGTCTGCCTATGCACTGCCAAAACCTTCCGAAAGGTTTTGCCTTCTGGAATAAACCTTCTGGAAGGTTTGCATCCACCTTCTGGAAGGTCTGGGCCACTAGACAACTTTCTTCTTTGTTCCTGCATAAACCTTCCGGAAGGTTTCCATCAACCTTCCGGAAGGCGTTGCCTAGAAATGCCTGAAAGCCTGCAACTCAAGCTCTGCCACTTGGGGGTCCCACATATGATTCTCCCACTTGTCCCCTGACATCTCTTACACACATACATGCCTCCTCTTGCCTAAGCTTGGACTTTGGAGGCTCCATCATTAATGAGGAGGAGAGAGAATAGGGAAGCCTGGGAAGTGCAGGCTAGGCCTGTCCTAGCTTGCCCAAAGCCATCAACTCAGCCCCCATTGATGGGAAGCTTGTCACACACCAGAGAAGACCTCCATGGACGAAAAATGCAAGCATCATCAGACATTATTCAGCATTATAGAGCATTGTAGAGGGAGAAGCTTAAGGAGGAAGACATAGTTTTAGAGAGAGAAGTTAGATTTCTGCATTTTCTTTACGCATTTCACTTGTAATCTTCTGTAAGAGTCTTGTAAGCTTCATTTATTGTACTTAATGTCATTTTATTTTAAGTGCATTACAAGTTTAGTCAAGTATCTTTCAACCTACCATTGTTACATTCAAGTTTTATATTTCAAGCTTTTTATTTGGGTATTAAATGCACTTATTTCTGTAGTTTCACTTCTCTTCACTTTAATGCAAGTTTAACTTCCATTTCAATACCATGTCTCTTTACACATTGTATGTTCTTGCATCAAATATGAGTAGCTAAGCTTTGAGTTGGCTAATCCAAGGGAGAATTCCTCTTTGGTATGCTAAATCAACTCTTTTTCATTCCTCCTCGTATTGTAAGACGGTTTACTTTGACTATGTTGAGTGTGGACGTGGTTGTGAGTTTTTGATACACCGTAGACTTGTCACTGGGTATGCTTGAATCCTCACCTCCATTTTAGTCTCGTGCTTCCTACGAATCAATCGAACGTCCAGGGACCATTGGAAGAATGTCTTGAGTTGAGTTGACATTCCTATTGGAATGACCCCTTTGGATTAGCCAACACTTATTTCCATTTCATTTTCATCAAGAAAAAAATTCACCAAAACTCAAACTCAAAGATTTTTACACTTTTCCTTTTTCACCAAAATCACCTTCAACACAATTCACCTTCCTTCCTTGAGGAGACGACCTTGGAATACCAATTCCAAGTAAAACACGACACTCAAAAGTCTCTCTGCGCTTGGGGAGGACTTTTGTTCATACACACACACACACACACACACACACATTTTTCCCATTTCTTGCATCAAACCCGAGTGAGAGTGACACTCACCTATCCATATAAGCCATATACACATGACCGGGTGATGTTCGGAGATTAGGAACGACGGTGGCACATCCTATCTCGCTGATGGGCCGCCGTTGTGACCTTGGTTCCTTCTGAAGGACGCCTTGTTCAATGGTTCCATTGGCTTTTGCACTCCCATCTGTGGCCTAACTTGCACTCCCCAGTCCAAGCACATCTCTGTCACAAGTGTACCGAAGGGGAGCGAATTCCTCTTCATGTCACACCCCTTCATCATCTCCGTCAAGATCAAAGACTGTAGGTCTATCCTTTGGCCCCTACCTATTGCGTATAGCAATCGGGCCATCTCTGGGAGGATCTCATTCTTGCGTCCGATGGGGGCAAGGTTCGAGGCGACAATCAAGTTCAACATTTTGTACTTGTCTGTCAATTCACCTTGCCTAAAAAATCTCCGTCCTCCCCAAGCAAATGTCGCCAAGCCTGTCAACTCAACACCCTCTACATCCATCCCCACATTCTTTCTCGGGGGGTAACTTGGCCTTGGTACCCTTGGTACGACCCTAATCTCCACAATATAATCTACATTGACATCGATGTGAGCTCCCCTCACATAAGTCTTGATCGCCCCATTGACAATCTCAGCTTTGGAGTAAAACTCCCGCACCAACTCCTTCACCGCCTCTCCACCATTTCTCAAGTACATTGTCCAACCCCTCACCTCCATATTGGCATAAAGCCCCAACTCCACAAAATCAATAAACTCAATTGAACGCTTACAAACTATAAGTTGGTTTTGAAAAAATTATCGTACCTATCCGCATTGAGAGCATTGGGAAATCGGGTTTTATTGTACCTTCGAACTATGGGTGGTCTTCCCTCTTGTTCCTCGATCACTTCCTCCAAAAAAATTGTACCTTCGAACATTGGGAAACCCACGTTTGTAGCTCCCAGTACTTTGATGTCCAGCAGAGGCCAAAGAACTGTAAGCTCCTAGCATTCGAACGTGGGTTTGGCATTCGAATGTTGGGTCCTAGTTCAAACGTTACCCAGGCGTTCGAACGTTTGGAGCTCCCAGTACTTTTGATGTCGTGTAGATGCCAAAGTACTATGAGCAGCCAACGTTCGAACATTAAATGGCGTTCGAACGCCAAATCAAAAATCACAATATTATGCACATTTATATACACACATTAAAAGAAGGTTATACACACAAATTGAACTTGAAAAAATCATGGCGTCTTAGGATAAGTCCCTACCCACGCTTCAGGTTGGTATTCTAGGACATTCCTTACTCGGCCCACATTTTATTTCAACAAAAAGGATTTTGTACATCTAACAAAAAAGATAGTTACACTTTTTACAAAAAGTTCGAACCTTTGGCTTTCATCCCAAAAACACAGTTTTTCCACAATTTTGTCAAAAAGCAGTCTAATCTGAGTCTTCCCCTGTCTCCATGCCATTCGAACAATCAGTGACTCTTCTAATTTCTTGTCGCACAAAATGGGTAAGTACAGTACCAGAATAGCATGGCATCTCAGGATAATCCTTACTCTGCCCATTCACTATCCAGTCTAATCGATCGAGTGCGCGACCGAAAATTGGTTTAGAACACTGATTATATTCCTTCATGTGAAAGATCCTGCCACATTGTTTACAGGCACCAAGTCTTTTGGCACGACGACATTTAGCAAAAGTGCTTCTGCCACACATTGGTTTCGCTTGTTGTTCTCGGATTTCAGTTTTTCTTACCAATCTTGCTTTTCTCATTACCACAGAATGCACATCAGATGGAAAAGTGTGTAAACCGCCTAAACTGGACTAAAAAAGCTTACTATCCATGTTTGCTAAGCTTAAGACACTCTATCTGGTTCTTTTACGTCTGCCAGTCACAAAGACGACTGGAGCTGCTTTAAAGACATGATCATCAATTTTTTTTGTTTTTATATATACTATAAAGACTGTATAAATATGAAATACAATACAGAATACAGAATACAAGATAAAATATGCAATATGATAAAAAAAAATTGGACTGTAGTTCTCACCCCCTAACCTAAACTCAACATTGTCCCCAATGTTTCGAATTTACCAGTATGCGCAAAGCGGAGTTAGGATTGAAAGTAGAGATTTGTTCATCTACCGATGCCTACAAACAAAATACACAAATTAATCATCTTTAGGAAGATCAAGGTTTCAGCTAGGATGGAAATCATTGTGCGTGAATGTAAACAGAAGCAGGACACCCATGAGCAAATACAAAATTAAAATGCAAAACATGAAGCAAAGGATTGTGTCTGTGGAGTGTGTGGCCATGGAGTTGCAAAAAGTGGTTCGTTTTACAGAAAAGGGAAGAAGACAGCGGCGGATGGGGGAAAAAAAAGGGAAAGGGTTGGAGGCCTTATAAAGGCATCATTTCGGGTCGGGTTGTAATATCCTGACCCATCCTTGAGTAGTTATAACATAGAGTTTTATATTGTGAATATTCTTAAACTTGAACTATTATGTTTAAAAGTCTCTTCAATATAAAAGTGTGAGAGAGTTTTTGAAGGATCTAGAAGAATCCGGAAAGTTCTAGAACAATCTAGAGAAGTCTAGAATATCTTAGAAGGATCTAGGAAATATTAGAAGGTTCTAGAAGGGTTTAGAATGTTCCGGAAAGTTCCGGAAGGACTTAGAAGGTTGGAGAAGACTTTAGAACATCATAGATGAATCTAGATACTTGTGGAATTGTCATGTGCAAGATAAGCTTGGAACCTAGAAGGATCTAGGAGAAAGGAGATGGTAGAATATTCTAGGGAATCTCCCCTAAAAATGTCACATGTCAATATTCTAGAATAATCCTAGGATACCTATAAATAGGGCACTTGGGGATTGAATTAAGGAGATAAGTGCACAAAGAAGTCTTCCACTTTCAAGAAAGGATAGAGAGTAAAAGAGAGAAGAAGGAAGGAAAAGCACCACATCAAAGGAGAAAGAGAATTGTGAGAGAAAGAGGAAGGGTATCGATAACATCTCACTCCAACACTAGCATATCATTTGGACTCGAGGTGAGTGGTTTGGCATGCTACGTATTTTCAAAAATTCCCCGTATCCCTAAACATACTAGTGGAATACGATTCTCTTTACTTTGATGAATTCTTTTGTTTATATGTGAGTCTTAGTGATGATGAATGGGACCAAGACTAAAAGTCCAGGGAAATTATTCCTCTGTGTGCGGGTGACCCTGACCACTAGGGAACAGACCCGGGAGAGGCTGAGGTGACCCTAGTGCTCAACGGTTGAAGGAACAGTGCCTGGTCCGTCCTGGTGACCTTCACCGGATCGTCTTAGGGAATAGTTCCCGGGCGCCAACCCGTGGTGACCCTAAGTACGGTGTTGGATCCAACCTTGAGATCTCTTGGCATTTGGTATGGTTCCCAGATATGGTACCAATCCTTACCATTATGAGATGATGATATAAATTTTTATTGTTACAACGTTTTTAGTTACTGGTCTGTTTATGATTATCTATCGTATGCCATACGTATTTTCTTGTTATCAGTTATTTTATATTCCCTGTTTTCAAAATGAATATTACTATGTGTGCCTTACCATTCACTGGGCTTTAAGCTCATTCCGTTGGATTATATTTTTTCCAGGTGAGGGACTAGAGTATCACTAGCAGACTCTGGAGACTGTTGCGCACCTAATTGTGTCGGGACCTCCATAGGACTTTTTGTGCACCATCTTATGTAGATAAGTATATAGATATACATGTACTTTATCAGTAGAAGCTCAGTATGTATGAGCGGTAAATCCTCTTTTTGTTCTGGTTATGTGGACATATTACTTAATAATATAAGGATATTTTTGTGTTTATATTTTCTCCTAATGGTAATATTCATGATAGGCTTACATGTTCCATGGGATAAGCTCGATGGTTTATGGCCGGTCATACCTTTGGGAATGGGGTGTGACAATTGTGGTATCAGAGCTTAGTTTTCACCGAACCATTTTGCATTGCATTTTAGAGGAGGTCCAGGTCCCAGAGTCCTATAGGCCTAGGTGAGTGTACCAACAATTCTTTGCACTTAGGATACTTATGTCTTTTCTTATTTTGAGGAAGGAATGGCAAACCGGAGACAACGTAACGTAAAGTCCAACTATATAACCCGAGGGGCTATTATAATGGAGTTCCTGTGGCTACTCCACCCACTCCGGCGGCCCAAGATGCTCGTACAACTTCGAGGACTCCGAGTGTTTCTGATGCTACAACAGCCCCACGAGTTGCTCCTGCCCTAGCAACACCAGCGACCCCAACAACTCCAGATGCTTCCGTAGTTGCTGAAGGGGTTTATAAAGCTCTTCAAACTTTAATGGGAGTAATCACTGGACAACAGTTACAACCATCTGGTGCTACCATCGATGGGACTATGAAGCTGGATAAAGGCACAAATTTTGACAAATTTGTAAAAGCTTCTCCCCCTACTTTCATGGGTACTACGGAGCCAGATAAGGCGGAGGCATGGTGGCAGCGTATGGAGAAGATCTTCGAATGTTTGGATTGTACAGACGAGCAAAAGGTATCATTCGCCACTTATATGTTGGAAAGGCCGGCTGAGAACTGGTGGCGTATGGTGAAACGCCAGTTTGACGGAAAAGATCACGAACTAGGGTGGAAAACTTTTGTGCAACAATTCAACGACAAATACTACCCAGCTACTATTCGGAGGCAGAAACAAGTAGAATTTCTGTCACTAAAGCAAGGGGGCATGACAGTTGCAGAGTATGAGGCAAAGTTTACTGAGCTATCAAAGTTTTCCCCACATCATGTTGCTAAGGAGGCAGATAAGGTATTGTTGTTCGAGAATGGATTACAAGATGAGATCTATAAGAGGGTCTCTTTGTTCGAGGCTAAAACCCTGTCGAAACTTGTGACTAAGGCCCTCATTGCTGAAAAGACTCTCGACACCACCTTAGGAGGAAAAGAGCAATTAAGCAAAAATCCGAGAGACTTCCGTCAGACAGGTCACAACAAATGAAGTAACAACCCCAACAAGAGGATGATGACGTCCACACCAACGAATGGAGAGGAGAAGCAGCACGCATTAAGAACATGTTACAAGTGTGGACGGCCGCATTCCGTACTCTATCGTTGTGATGGCATAGCACGAATGTGTTATTCTTGTGGACAACCTAGGCACCTATCTGCGAATTGCCCGACCAAAGGAGCTGGAGGACAGCTAACACAACAACTAGCTCAGGGTCGTAAACAGCCTGCACATGGGAGTGGACTGATTCAGAGGCAGCCTACCAATCACAAGGAGCAGGCACAAACTACTCGAGATGGGACTCAAGGACAAGACCAAAGATCTATTACTCATGGACGAGTATATGCTCTTACACGTGAGGATGTCGAGGCATCGCCATCTGTGGTGCAAGGTACTCTTTTCATATCATCTATACCTACTCGAGTTCTTGTTGATTCCGGTTCTACTCATTCTTTTGCTACGCCTCGATATCTATGACAATTACCTAATATAATCGAGCCATTAGATGTATATGTGGTTGTGTCCACTCCGATAGGGAAGACAATGGTTTTAGAAGAGGTATGTAGGTCTTGTGCGGTAGAGTTAGATGGTCGGATCCTGCCGGTGGACCTGATCTCATTGGAGATGCAAGATTTTGATGTCATCCTTGGGATGGACTGGTTGTCAAAACACTATTCAACCATGGATTGTCATCAAAAGAGGGTGGTTTTCACTATACCAGGACAACCAAAATTCATTTTTCAAGGATCTCAAAAGGTTTCTCCAATCGGTTTCATCACAGCACTCCAAGCGAGCCGATTGTTAAGAAAAGGGTGTAAGGGATAATTGGCCTATGTGGTCAGTCATGGGCAGACATAACAGAAGTTGGAGGAGCTGCCCATGGTGAAGGAGTTCGCAAATGTTTTCCCCGAGGACTTACCTAGTCTCCCTCCTGATCGGGAGATAGAATTCACGATCGACCTCGTACCCGACACTATACCCATCTCTAAGGCACCTTACAGGATGGCTCCTGTAGAGTTGAAGGAGTTACGAGTACAACTACAAGAATTACTGGATAAGGGCTTTATTAGGCCCATCGTCTCCCCATGGGGTGCCCCAGTACTCTTTGTGAAGAAGAAGGATGGATCAATGCGCTTATGCATTGATTATCGAGAGTTAAATAAAGTCACAATCAATAATAGGTACCCATTGCCACGAATAGATGATCTATTTGACCAGCTGCAAGGGGCTCAGGTGTTCTCAAAGGTAGACTTACGGTTGAGGTACCACTAATTGAAGATTAGAGAGGGAGATATCCCGAAGACAGCCTTCAGGACTCGGTATGGGCACTATGAATTTCTGGTAATGCCCTTTGGCCTCACCAATGCCCCGGTAGCATTTATGGACCTGATGAACAGGGTTTTCAAACCCTATTTAGATCGCTTCGTAGTGGTGTTCATTGATGATATCCTCATCTACTCCAAGAGTATGGAGGAACATGAGGAGCATTTGAGGATAGTTCTCCGCACTCTCCGGGAAAAGAAGTTGTATGCGAAGTTTAAAAAGTGTGAGTTCTGGCTGAGCAGTGTGTCTTTCCTAGGGCATGTGATTAGCAAAGACGGAGTTTCTGTAGACCATCAGAAGGTGGAGGCAATAGTTAATTGGCCACGCCCGACTTCTGTAACGGAGGTGCGCAGCTTTTTGGGACTTGCTGGGTACTATAGGAGGTTCGTGGCGGGTTTTTCTCGTATCGCGTTACCACTCACTAATCTGACGCGAAAGGGAGTCAAGTATGAGTGGTTCGACGATTGTGAGTACAATTTTCAAGAGCTCAAGCGAAGATTAACTTCAGCTCCCGTCCTTACACTACCAACTGAGGGTGGTAATTATGTTATCTACAGTGATGCTTCTCGCCAAGGATTGGGATGTGTTCTTATGCAGCATGGAAGGGTGATAGCCTATGCGTCCCGTCAATTAAAGTCACACGAGAAGAACTATCCCACCCACGACTTGGAGTTGGCGGCAGTCATTTTTGCGTTGAAGATTTGGAGACATTATCTATATGGGGAGTCTTGTGAGATCAACACAGACCATAAGAGCTTAAAATATATCTTCACGCAAAAGGAACTTAACCTAAGACAAAGGCGATGGTTGGAGCTACTCAAGGACTATGATGTCAATATCTTGTACCATCCAGGGAAGGGGAATGTAGTGGCAGACACATTAAGCAGAAAATCTGTAACACCCCAAATACCACCCTAGACGGCATTACATTCTAAAACCATTTACATAATGAGAGCACTAAGATAATCCATCAATAAGAAAATTTTTCCATTCATCATCCATTGAATTTACAATATCATCCCAAAAGAATAAGCCAAGCTATGGCCACAATATCAAAAGAATATGCCAAACTATGGCATTTACATCTCAAAGGATCAAACGTAACTTAGCAGCGGAATAACAAAAGAAAACTAAACTTCACATGATTTCAAAATAAATTCTCAAGTCTAGTACAAAAGAAGCTATGTCTCTACAGGTCCACCTCGGGATCTAGATTCCCCTCGGGTGGGGCCTCCCAATTCCCCGGCTCGTCAACTCCGAGATTCTCCTCTAGCTCCAAATCTGAAAATGTTTAACTGTAGGGGGTGAGCACGAGGCTCTGTAGCAAAATCTTCCCAAACTCATACAAGGTTTGGAAAAACATATATAAAATGGTCGGTCTCATTTTACAAATAGCATACATAATCTTTAAAGTAAAACAGGGACATTTTAGAATGGATCTCAAGTTTAAGTAGCAACAGTAATTTAAATGAACAGTAAAAGAAACCAAGATCCAATACATATCCATTTCCCAAAATATAAACCATTTTCCCACAAGACCTTGTGGAATCCCATACTCCCACAAGTTCTTGTAGGTAACCATTTTCCACAATAATATAATAATCCATAACTTGAATATTCCACAATGATATGTATATGTATCTCAAACATGATGTGAGGTAAACCCCATGAATCAACACATTGAGTAATATCTAGCCCACACCCACCCACACAAATCTTATCAAAGATATCAATCATTTAGGAAGGGCGTATGTCATACCAATGACAGTGACGTATCCAACCCAGGTATTAGTATACTAAACCTCTGACACGGCACCCGTGAGCAATAGCAGTTTAGTCTTACCAAAGCACTAACCCCACTACGAGTGGTAGGAAAAATGCCAACCCACACGGAGCAAGCAACACGTCTACCCACTCTACGATATCTCGTCAAAGGCCACCCATGGTCATCCCACACTCATAAGAGATACAATACCAAACCCAATTTCACAATTTACAAGTATATCTTAAAAACCCCCAAATTTATCACATGACAATTTCAATAAACAATTACAAAAATACAAGAGATCACCACAACATCATTTTATTACTCAACACAAAGCACTATGGTTTCAAAATCAATAATAAAGGAAGAATTTAAGAAGAAAATCCATCCCTCTCCAAAACTAGGGTTTTGAAACACAAAAAGAGATTTCATGGGTATTCAACCCTAACTTTGTTAAAAACATGTAATATTTGCCCAAAAGACTAAGAGATGATGATTTCATATCATATATATAACATTCAGAGCAAAACATACATATATACATAAGCCCTAACCTCAATGTAAGAGAAAGAGAAGAAATCCCCTACCTAATGTTCTTGAAATCTAGGGCTTGAATCTTGAATCACCCTTAAATCTTGTGTTTTTCCCCTTTGATCTTGAGTTTCTCTCTTCCTTTCTTTCTCTCTAAGTGTTTCTAGGGTTAGGAGTGGAGTAATGAGGCTAAAGAGATGTTTTGAGGTATTTATAGTGCTAGGTTTTGAGCCAAAACCTGACATTTACTGTTCAAAAAATCGGATTTTCTTTCGGGCGTACCGGTACGGCGTACCGGTACGGTTTAGCTACTGGAGTTCGGCGTACCGGTACGGTTTGACTGCCAGATTTTTGTTTCAACTTCCAGTGCAGTTTTGACCCATTTAGATGTCGAATTGGAAAATGTTCATGAGATACACTTTTGTAGCCCTAGATTTCTATTATCTACTGTCCAAATTTTAGATCCATTCGAGATCACAATAAAAAGTTATGACCTAAATAATAGAAGGTGTCCCAACTCCTTTTTTCCCAAATTCTCTCTAAGTGTGTTTTCACTCCGGAATACTTCCTAGCTTCCAATACACCCCATATTACCTCTCCCAATATTTTTCGACCTTCCGGATTCAATGGAAGCATTATTTTGACCTAAATTCATTTAGAAACTTACATAATCCCTCTTCTCAAGCTTACACACATTCGAAACTTAAACGTCACAATCCATTTGTCTCCCTAGTATTTATTCCTACTATTACAATCTATTTAGTTTATTCTTACATCATTGCTTATATTAGAATTACTAGAAAATTATATTACTATATTAATCTAAACATGTGGGGGTTTACAAAATCTTTTGAAGGCGGTTTGGCAACATTAACCGTTCAACCACACTTATTGGACGATATCCGACGTTTGGAAATTGAGACAGTACATCATGGGAAAGGTGTACTTTGTAGTCAATTAACTGTCAAACCAACTATACTAGACAAAGTCAAAGAAGGGCAGCAAGGCGATCTATATTACGTGAGGATTCGACAAAGAACTGCAAAAATGAAATAGTTCGGATTTCTCTATAGATGAGGATGGAGCACTCAAGTACAAAGGGCGACTCTGTATACCAGCTAGTGATGAATTGAAGAAGGAGATCTTAGCCTAGGCACATAGCTCTGGATATAGCATTCATCCAGGCAGTACGAAGATGTACAGAGACGTACGGGATCATTTTTGGTGGAACAGTATGAAGAAGGACATTGTAGAGTATGTAGCACAATGTCTCACCTGTCAGCAAATAAAGGTGGAGCATCAAAGGCCTGCGGGAAAGCTTCAGCCATTACCCCTGCCAGAATGGAAATGGGAGCACATCACCATGGATTTTGTATCAGGATTACCTCGCTCACGGGGTGGTCATGATGCGGTCTGGGTGGTAGTAGATCGGCTTACTAATTCAGCACATTTTATTGCCATCAAGATGACTTATCCACTTGACCGATTTGCGCAGCTGTATGTGAAAGAGATAGTCAGACACCATGGTGCACCAGTGTCAATTATCTCGGATCGCGATCCTCGCTTCGTCTCTAAATTTTGGGGTGCACTCCAAGCCGCTATGGGCACACGCCTAGATTTTAGTACGGCTTACCACCCACAAACTGATGGACAGTCTGAGAGGACCATATAGACATTGGAGGATATGCTGAGGGCTTGCGCGCTATAATGGAAAGGAAACTGGGATGACCAATTACCGTTAGTAGAGTTTGCGTACAACAACAGCTACCATTTCAGTCTTGGAGTTGAGCCATATGAAGCATTATATGGAAGAAAATGCAGGTCTCCCTTGTGTTGGTACGAGGTTGGAGAGAGACAGCTTTTAGGGCCTGATATGGTTCAAGATGCAACTCAGAAGATCGCTACCATACGGGAAAAGCTCCTAGCTGTACAGAGCCGCCAAAAGAGTTACGCCGACAACCGGAGAAGAGATTTGGAGTTCCAGATTGGAGATATGGTGTTCTTGAAGGTGTCGCCATGGAAAGGAGTTATCCGATTTGGTAAGAAAGGGAAGTTGAGTCCTCGTTACATTGGACCCTTCAAGATCTTGGAAAGAGTTGGAGAGGTGGCCTACCGAGTAGCTTTACCACCTAAACTTGCGGGTGTCCATAACGTCTTTCATGTATCGATGCTAAGGAAATATGTGTGTAGCCCGTCACACATGGTTGATTACGAGCCACTTCATGTCCGAGAGGACATGACCTACGAAGAGCAACTGGTGCAAATTGTAGATATGAAGGAAAAAGTGTTACGCAACAAGGCAATCAAGTTGGTCAAGGTCTTGTGGCGCAATCATACAATAGAAGAGGCTACCTGGGAACGGGAAGAGGAAATACGCGACAGGTACCCACATCTGTTCGCTTGAGGTAAGAATCGTAATTTCGAGGACGAAATTATTTTTAAGGGGGGAAAGATGTAATATCCTGACCCATCCTTGAGTAGTTATAACATAGAGTTTTATATTGTGAATATTCTTAAACTTGAACTATTATGTTGAAAATTCTCTTCAACGTAAAAGTGTTAGAGAGTTTTTGAAGGATCTAGAAGAATCCGGAAAGTTCTAGATCAATCTAGAAGAATCCGGAAAGTTCTAGAACAATCTAGAGAAGTCTAGAATATCTTAGAAGGATCTAGGAGATATTAGAAGGTTCTAGAAGGGTTTAGAATGTTCCGAAAAGTTCTAGAAGGACTTAGAAGGTTGGAGAAGACTTTAGAACATCATAGATGAATCTAGATACTTGTGGAATTTTCATGTGCAAGATAAGCTTGGAACCTAGAAGGATCTAGGAGAAATGAGATGGTAGAATATTCTAGGGAATCTCCCCTAAAAATGTCACATGTCAATATTCTAGAATAATCCTAGGATGCCTATAAATAGGGCACTTGGGGATTGAATTAAGGAGATAAGTGCACAAAGAAGTCTTCTAGTTTCAAGAAAGGATAGAGAGTAAAAGAGAGAAGAATGAAGGAAAAGCACCACATCAAAGGAGAAAGAGAATTGTGAGAGAAAGAGGAAGGGTATCGATAACATCTCACTCCAACACTAGCATATCATTTGGACTCGTGGTGAGTGGTTTGGCATGCTACGTATTTTCGAAAATTCCCCGTATCCCTAAACATACTTGTGGAATACGATTCTCTTTACTTTGATGAATTCTTTTGTTTATATGTGAGTCTTAGTGATGATGAATGGGACCAAGACTAAAAGTCCAAGGAAATTATTCCTCTGTGTGCGGGTGACCCTGGCCACTAGGGAACAGACCCGGGAGAGGCTGAGGTGACCCTAGTGCTCAACGGTTGAAGGAACAGTGCCTGGTGCGTCCTGGTGACCTTCACCGGATCGTCTTAGGGAACAGTTCCCGGGCGCCAACCCATGGTGACCCTAAGTACGGTGTTAGATCCAACCTTGAGATCTCTTGGCTTTTGGTATGGTTCCCAGATATGGTACCAATCCTTACCATTATGAGATGATGATATAAATTGTTATTGTTACAACGTTTTTAGTTACTGGTCTGTTTATGATTATCTATCGTATGCCATACGTATTTTCTTTTTATCAGTTATTTTATATTCCCTATTTTCAAAATGTATATTACTATGTGTGCCTTACCATTCATTGGGCTTTAAGCTCATTCCGTTGGATTATATTTTTTCCAGGTGAGGGACTAGAGTATCACTAGCAGACTCTGGAGATTGTTGCGCACCTAATTGTGTCGGGACCTCCATAGGACTTTTTGTGCACCATCTTATGTAGATAAGTATATAGATATACATGTACTTTATCAGTAGAAGCTCAGTATGTATGAGCGGTAAATCCTCTTTTTGTTCTGGTTATGTGGACATATTACTTAATAATATAAGGATATTTTTGTGTTTATATTTTCTCCTAATGGTAATATTGATGATAGGCTTACATGCTCCATGGGATAAGCTCCATGGTTCATGGCCGGTCATACCTCTGGGAATGGGGTGTGACACGGGTTGGGTTGAATTTTTCATGACCCGACCACTTTTTGTATCGGCAGGCATGAATCTCGGAGGAATATTCTGGATCTATTAAAAAAATGGTTTTCGCATCTTTAACAAAGTCTTCGAAAAATGGTTTCAGACGCTGACCATTGACAGTAAAAATATTACCATTTGATGGATTTTCCCCTTCCACTACTCCATGTCCAAATACTTGTTTGACAATGTAAGGCCTAGTCCACCTAGATCTCAACTTACCAAGAAATAGGTGGAGCCTTGAATTGAATAAGATGACTTTCTTTGAAGGGGCAAAGGATTTTCTCAATATGTTTTTATCATGAAAAACTTTCATCATTTCCTTTGCAATTTTGGCATTGTCATATGCCTCATTTCTCAATTCCTCCAACTCATTAATCTGAAGTTTTCTTGAGATTTCAGCCTTGTCTAGGTCAAAGTTCATTTTTTTAGTAGCCCAGTATACTCTGTGTTCCAATTCCACAGGTAAGTGACAAGGCTTGCTATAGACTAATCAATAAGGAGACATACCTAAAATTGTTTTAAAAGTAGTGTGATATGCCCAGAGTGCATCAATTAGTCTTAGCGACCAATCTTTGTGATCTGCGTTTATCGTTTTTTCTAAAATCAGTTTAATCTCTCGATTAGCTAATTCAGCCTGTCCACTAGTCTGTGGATGATAAGGGATTGCAATTTTATGAGAAATCAAGTACTTTTTCATCAAATTCCAAAAAGGACGATAGCAAAAATGAGTACCCGCATCACTTATAATAGATTTAGGAATTCCAAATCTGGACAAAATATTTTCTTTTAAAAATTTAATCACTGTTCCGTGGTCCCATAAAATCGGTGCCCCAACAGTCAAAAATTTCAATTACCAGAATTGGGTTCAAGGGTATCATGTTTCTTTTAGAAATGATTCTCAACCTTTGGCATTTATCACATGTTAGACAAAAGGCATGAATATCTTTAAAAAGTGTGGGCCAATAAAATTCACATTGCAAGATTTTCACAGCGGTTTTTTTAGATGAAAAATGGCCACCACATGCTTCAGAATGACAAAAAGATATTACATGTCTGCTCTTATGATTGGGGATGCAATACTTAAACATGTATGGATCTTTACAGTACTTAAACACGTATGGATCCTCCCAAAAGAAATTACGAACCTCCCTCAGAAATTTCTTCTTATCCATCACTGTAAAGGAAGGAGGAAACGTACCAGTAGCAAGGAAGTTAGCAATATCAGCGTACCATGGTGTTTCCAAGACTGTAAACAGTTGTTCATCAGGGAAATTTTCATTGATTGGCAGGCCATCCTCACGAAATTCATATGTTAACCTGGATAGATGATCTGCCACCACATTCTCAACACATTTCTTGTCCTTAATGATTAGATCAAACTCTGTTAATAAGAGTATCCATCTCAAGAGCCTTGGCTTGACATCTTTCTTTGTGAGCAAGAATTTTAATGTCGCATGGTCAATGAACACAATAACAGATGAACCAACAAGGTAAGCAAAAAGTACAACAAACAATTCTTTTTCAGTTGTGGAATAATTCATTTGAGCATCATTCAAAGTTTTGCTTGCATAGTAAATCACATAGGGTTTCTTATCCTTTCTTTGTCCCAACACAGCTCCTACAACATAATCACTTGCATCACACATTAATTCAAACGGTACAGTCCACTCAGGAGATTGCATTATTGGGGCATAAATTAACATACCTTTAAGCTTATTTAAAGCTTTCGGCGTGCTTCACTCCACACAAAAGTTACATCCTGACTTAGGAGATGACACATGTGTTTAGATATGGTACTAAAGTCTTTTATGAATATCCTATAGAACCCTGCATGTCCTATAAATGATTGGACATCTTTAACAGTCTTGGGAGTAGGCAAATTTCCAATCAGATCTATTTTTGCCTTGTCAACTTTCATGCCTTCAGACGACACAATGTGACCTAGGAAAATGCCTTGTGTTACCATGAAATGACATTTCTCCCAATTGAGCACTAGATTGGCTTCCTTACATCTTATCAACACTTTCTCCAGATTTTTCAGACACAAATCAAACGAATCACCATATACAGAAAAATCATCCATTAACACTTCCAAAAATTTCTCAACCATGTCACAAAACAAACTCAGCATGCACCTTTGGAATGTTGCAAGAGCATTACAAAGTCCAAACGGTATCTTTTTTAATGCAAAGGTGACAAAGGGGCATGTGAATATTGTTTTCTCTAGGTCATCTAGTGCTATCTCAATTTGATTATGCCTAGAATACCCGTCTAAGAAACAGTAGAATGCATGACCTGCAATTCTTTCTAAGACTTGATCAAGAAAGGGAAGAGGGAAATGGTCTTTCCTAGTTACCAAATTGAGTTTTCGATAGTCTATGCACATTCGCCATCATGTGACAACTCGAGTTGGTACTAGTTCATTAGCATCATTCTAACCACTGTGACCCCAGATTTCTTGGGCACAAGTTGGGTTGGGCTAACCCATTTACTATCAGAGATGGGAAAGATTATTCCAACATCCAATAGTTTGAGCACCTCAGTCCTTACAAACTCCTTCATGTGAGGGTTCAACCGTCGCTGCATTTAACGAGAGGGTTTTGAATCCACCTCAAGGTATATAGCATGATTACAGATTAACAGGCTTATACCTTTCAAATCAGCAATGGTCCACCCAATGGTACTTTTATGGCATCTAAGGACTTCAATCAGCTTAAACTCTTACAACTCTACAAGCTTAGATGAAATTACCATAGGGTATGACTCATCCTCCCCTAAGAATGCATATTTTAGGTCAGATGGGAGAGGTTTTAGTTCAGGCTTTGGTGGCTTGACACTTGATGAAAGTTCTTCAAATTTGGGTGCCCATGTCTCAACAGCATGAGCGGGGCAAATCTTTGGATTTTGATCATCATATGTTAACTCAGATGTGATAGGTTCTAGTAGACAGGATTTAGCAGAGGTTTCACAAAATGTATCATTCAAATGTTCGTGGACCAAAGACTCAATGGAATTTTCTTCTCTCGCTTCTTTGTCCTCTCCTGGGTGATTGGCAATATTGAAAATATTAAGCTCAAGAGTCATATTCCCAAAAGTTAATTTCATGAGTCCATTCCTGCAATTGATTAATGCATTGGAGGTTGCTAGGAAGGGTCGACCAAGAATGACGTGAATTTGGTTCTTTGAATGCATTGCTGGCTGAGTGTCCAAAATAATGAAGTCAACAGGAAAGACGAAGTTTTCCACTTGAACAAGGACATCCTCAATAATGCCTCTCGGGACTTTGACAGACCTATCTGTCAACTGGAGTGTAATACAAGTGGGTTTGAGTTCACCCAGACCCAATTGTTGATAGACAGAGAAAGGGAGCAAATTAACACTAGCTCCAATATCCAGCAGGGCTTGTTCTACTCTGAAGTTTCCAATGACACATGACACAGTTGGACACCCTGGGTCCTTGTATTTTGGAGGGATTTTGTGTTGAAGTAAGGCACTGACTTGTTTGTCAAGAAGGCCTTTTTCTGAACATTTTGGCTTCTCTTGATTGTGCACAAGTCTTTTAAAAACTTGGCATAAGAGGGAACCTACTTGATTGCATCAAGAAGTGGAATATTGATTTTCACTTGCTTAAAGAACTCGTAGATTTCTTGATGGTTATTCAATTTCTGTACTGTTTTGAGTCTTTGAGGAAAAGGAGCAGGAATATGACAAAAATGATCTTTTTCCTTTGATGGTTCTGGCTCTTTTTCAATTATAGGTTCAGGCTCAACTGGTTCATTGACTAGGATTGACTCAGGTCTTGGCTTTGGAATTAATGTCTTTGATGGTTTTGTCAATCACCCTGCCAATTCTCAATGTAGTGATAGCTTGAGCTTGGTCTTGTGGGGTTTCCATGATTGAAGGATTTCCCACATGAAATTGGCCTTGTGGTTGTTTTGGTTAGGCAGGAAACTTGCTTTTCTCATTTGTGGTCATTGATTGGGTCAATTTTTGGATGTGGCGTTTGAGATCCTTGAAAGACTGGGTGGTATGTGCCTTGAAATCATAGAAAGCCTGAGTGGAATGAGTGTTGTAGTTCATTTGGGTTTGCATGAATTGATTCAATGTGTCCTCAAGACTTCTCTTGTGTGGTGGTTGGTATGGTTGATATATAGGAGGTCCTTGAGGTCGTGGTTGTGAACTTTGTTGTGGATTCATGGGAGTTGGTTGTGTGTTCCTCCAACTGAAGTTTGGGTAATTTTGCCACCCTGGATTATATGTTTCAGAACATGGGTTGGAATAAGACATGTTGAAGTTGGAAATTTCATTTGTTTGCTCCAACAAGACTTCTTTGAATGCCGGAATGGTAGGACACTCCCCAGTAGCATGTCCTGTCAGCGTACAAATCCCATACACCTGTTATGTGGGAGGGCCAACATCAATTTAATGTACCCTTTTCATCTCTAGAGCTTCAAGCTTTCGAGACAGTGTAGTCATTTTTGCTCTCAGGTCATCATCTTCTTTCAAGACATACTTACCCCATTGGGAAGTAGATGGTTTGGTTTCAATAGTGGTAGGAGAGGCTAAGTTCCACATCTGAGAACTATCAGATATGGTATCAAAAAAATTGAATGCCTCCTCTGGACTCTTTCCCATGAACTCTCATTGAGCCATCATTTCGACAAACTAACGTAGTCTAGTGGGCAAGGAGTCATAGAAAAATCCTACAAAAGTCTAATTTTCAAAAGCATGGTGTGGGCAGGATTGGAGAAGATCCTTGAATCCCTCCCAACATTGGTAAAATGTTTCTCCCTCTTTGACCGAAAAATTCATGATTTGTCTTTTGAGTGCATTGGTACGATGTAGGGAAAAAACTTTCTGAAAAACTCATTCTATAATGCATGTCAATTTGGTATTAAATGGACTTTCAAAGAGTTTAGTCATTGTTTAACTTTGTCCTTTAAAGAGAAAGGAAAAAATTTCAATTTGGCCAATTCAGAATTGTCTTGGAATGTTCTACATACCTCCTCAAAATATTTTATATGTAGATACGGGTTTTTGGATTCAAGTCCATGAACTTCCCCTTCTCTCACATGAATTTTCCCTTGTCTCTCATTATTTGTCATGCTATTTTCAAAAGAGTCTGCTACTGATCGAGGTGAAGATGGTTCAGACTGATTCACAGTGAGGATCGTCCTCAAACATAAAATAAGAATTATACACAGTAAAAAAAAATTATATATACACAAATGAAGGAATTTTCACCTTTTACCTTAAAACGCCTTTTTGGTTCCCCGACAACGATACCAAAAACTTGACTTGATCCGAAATGTGTACACCCAAGTGCAGGCGGTCAAGTTGTAGTAATAATCCAGTTAAGTCCGGAGTCGAATCCATAGGGAACTAATGTTGGTACTTCGAAGTAAGTAGTGACAGAGACCAAAGTGACTGGAACCCTTGAGATTTAAAGTGATGATCTTTATGGATTTTTCCTGGACAAAATATAGGATTCTTTTCAAGAGGATTTTCTAGACAAAATATAATATTCTCTCAAATGTAAAAGTCACCATTTAGCTCGAGGATCTGGACATGTAGTTAATCATCCGGTTGTTATACTTGTGTTGGGAACTCAATTAACACCTGTGTCAACATAAAGTTAATCGGAAGATAAAGATGGATTGTGAGAATTAAGAGCATGGTTCTGATGTCTTTTTAGAGATTTACAAGAATTGTATGTGTCGAGACTCAACTCATCTACAAACAAGCAAGTATTTCTACAAGACATCCAACCACGGTGTTAGTATTCCATTCTTAGTTGAAGCACAATAATGGTGAAGATTGAAAGGTAGTCATGAAGATCCAGCTGGAGTACTTGGAAAGGACCAATGACTCTTCCTATGCCAAGAGTCATCTATGTCATATAAATGACTTATGGTTATGCAAAGTACCTTAACTTTTGCTAGATGCATTCAATCATTCAATAAGCAAGATAAAGCATTAAGCATAAACGAAATGCACAAATATAACATCCAAACGATTTATACATGTCCATCACCTCTTACTAAATAGTGAATGAGAAACTACTCACTCTTCATGGCTTTGGTAAAGCTAGAAAAGTGAGTGATTCTCATCCCTCTAAGTAGAGGAGTTACAAGGTAAAACACACTACACAAGGAGCCGATCTTCAACGAAGAATGAGTGAATCACTTTCCACCCTTCACGGCTTTGGTAAAGCTCTAGAAAAGTGGTAGAGTTTCACTCCTCTAAGTGAAGAAGGAAGATCAAATAATGGAAGCAAATGAAATTAATAATGAAAGTACAAGAAAGCTAGTCACTTTTGGAGGGTTTCCTCCTTAACCAAAAGATGATCTATCTCCCTCTATGTATGTCTACAATGGGAGTATTTATAGGCAAAGAGGAGGGGGTAAAGAAGTGTAAAATAATAGTACAAAGTCTTCAAAGTCCAAGTGAATGCCCCAAGGTCTAGATAGAAAATCAACCACTCTGCAGCTTATCTAGGGACTACGTTCGAACATTGAATGGCGTTTGAACATTTACTCCTGTCTTCTGCTATGGGCGTTCGAACGCTTAATGGAGTTTGAACGTGACTCAAGTGGCTCTTGTCACCCACAGTAGATAGCAAGTCATGTCTCATCACTCTGGTAGTCTAGTCCTCAAATAATTCAAGATGACGTTCGAACGTTGATTTGCATTCAAACGTTGTACTCAAGTAGCTCTTGGTCTTCTGTGAAAATAACTGTAACACGCCATATGCCATCACCCTAGCATTCTGGTCTTCAAATAATTCAAGAGGATGTTCGAATATGGATTGGCATTCGAACGTTCATGCCTTGTTTTAAACTTCTCCAATTTTCTTCCAGAACATGTGGGTGTTGCATGAAAGTTTGGTATCCATTGTCTTTAGGCCCTTTATACAATCTTTCTCATGAAATGTCATCATTGAAACTCTATCAAAGCATAATTAGCCTTAAAAAGGCATAATAAGATGCTAATTTTAACTACTAATCAGTTATTGCATGGTACATAGACCTTCCAACTAACCTAACCAGTTGCTATGATATGGTTCAGTTATACATCAAACCTATCGGTTAACTTTTCAATAAAATGGGAGTTAATTGTTGTAAGGTGGCATTTTCATAAATAAACAATATAATGCATGTTTGATGAGCACAAAATATTGTATATTTGATGGCCTCATTACATGCATTTTAACTCAACTTTGTAATTAATTACTTAGAGTTAGCCAAATTTATGAATAATGTTGAATTTTCGATGTTGCTGGTAATTATAGCGTAAATGATGGATTTTAGAACCTTGCAACTAAGTGTGGAGGAGTGTTGAAGACATGGACACATTACATGAGGATTTGGAGACTTAAAAGTGAAAGAAATCAAGGAGGTATTGGTGCTTGGTAACAAAGGCACCAGCACCCACACCATTTGGTTGTAGTACCTTGGTTTTCCTCCTTTCTTACCATAATCCACTTCAAATCTAAAAAATTACAAAACATAAAAGTTGTAGATCTAGATGTCTGCTATATTGTGTTAAACTTTCAGCTCAATCGGACGGTTGGATCAAAAGTTATGACGATTCTACGAAAATTGGTCCGGAGCAGAAGCGTACCGGTATGCCGTACCGGTACGATTTACCTACTGGAGTTCGACGTACCGGTACGCCGTACCAGTACACTCTTTTGAAACAGCTCAAAATGCCTAGAATGCCTGCCAGTCTTCTCCAACTTGCTTGGGGGTCCCACCTATACTTCTCCCACTTGTCCCCTGACTTCCCTTACACATTTACATGTCTCCCATCACAATTTCAAGACTATGGAGGCAAGGGCATTAATGAGGATGGGAGAGAAGGGGGCTGCCTGGGGAGTTGCTGGGTAGGCTGCTCCTAGCCTGTCCAAGCCATCAAATCTCTTCCCATTGATGGGAAGCCTGCACATACAGGCTAGGGGAGCCTCATGGACGAAATTTGAAGTCTCTACACTCCATATATTCAGCATTCCACAAGCATTTCAAGAGGTGGCTACCTAAGCTTAGGAGTAGTCCAAGGAAGAAGATGATGAATAGTAGATAGAAAACTTAGATTTTTGCATTTTCTTCCATCCTTTCACTTGTAATATATTGTAAGACTCTTGTAACCTTCATTTAATGTCCTTAATGTCATTTATTACAAGTACTTTGCAAGTTTAGTTACATGTTCTAGATTTTACCATTGTTGTATTTAAGTTTTCTTCATTTCAAGTTTTAAATTGGGTATTGAATATTTTTCTTCTTAGTTTAAGTTTTGTTGCTTTAAGTTAAGTTTCAATCTTCATTTCTTCATTATGTCTCTTTACATTATGTCTTTCTTGCTTAGCATGAGTAGCTAGATTTTTAAGTTGGCTAATCCAAGGGAGACCTCTTCTTGGGTTTCAACTCATTTTCTTTCCTCCTCTCAGAGTACGATGGTTCAATTTGACTGGGTTGAGAGTGGATGCGGTTGTGAGTCTTTGATATCCCGTAGGTCTGGTCACGGGTTATGCTTGGATCCTCACCTCCATTTCGTCCCTAGCTTCTCATGAATCAATCGTTCATCTAAGCTCTATTCGAGGAAGGCTTCGAGTTGATTTGGGATTTCCATTGGAATGAACCCTTCGGATTAGCCAACACTTGTTTTATTTCATTTTCATTCACAAACTTCAATCACCAAAACACAAACAAAAGATTTTACACTTTTCCTTTTTACAAAATCACCTTCATACAATTCCCTTCCTTCCCTGAGGAGACGACCTTGGAATACTCATTCCAAGTAAAACACTACATTCAAAAGACTCCTTGCCCTTGGGGAGCACTTTTGTTCATTTCGCACATTTCATTCCATCCACCATTCTGTTGCCCTATTTCCCACATCATTCCGAGGGAGAGTGACACTCCCTTCACACATACACCATATACACATTGAGGGATGATATTAGGAGGTTAGGAACTACAACGGTTTTGATCAAGCAATGTTGGATCCCCAAACTGAAGAGTACCTTTTATCATTGTTATTCAAAGTTAGTTAAGTGTTTGTTTGATAATTCTAAGCTCACACTACAAGCTATTTCATTGCCTACTACACACACGACAATTTTACTTTTTTCTGTTTTGAATTCTGATAGTTAGCTCTCTGTGGGTTCGACCTCAGACTTAAACCGAGAAATACTACAATTTGACCACTTATACTTGGGGGTATGATTTAAATCAGGTCAGATCAAGCTTTTTGGCGCCGTTGCTGGGGAGTTACTGTGATTTAAAAAAATAGAGAAGTTGTCTAGTTGTATTATATGTGTATACACTGTTTGTTTTATTTTAATTGTTTATGTCTGTTAAGTCATTAGTAGGATCTGTAAATCAGTCTGGTCCTTTATCTTTGTCATCTTCATCATCACAAGCATCATCGAACTCTTTTGAGTTAAGATTGACTAATAATAATCAAAGGGAACAAGAGGTAGTTCAGAATGTCAGACCTTTAGGGAGAGTTTACGGACAAAAATCCTACCGAAGCCTTTGAATTCTTTAACACACTTTCTGAGAATTCCCAAATGTGGGATTCAGTTTCACCCTCCCCTACTCAAGGTTAGTGACTTGATCCGAAATGTGTACACCCAAGTGCAGGCGGTCAAGCTGTAGTAATAATCTGGTTTGAGTCCGGAGTCGAATCCACAGGGAGTTGTTGTTAGTGTTTCAAAGTAAGCAGTGGTGGAGACCAGTTGGTTGTATCCTTTGAGATTTGAAATTGTGGTGTTCAGGATTCTTTCTGGACAGAATATAAGATTCTTTCCAGGAGAGTTTTCTAAACAAATGTGAGATAAGCTTTAATATAAAAGAGTCACTCTTTAGTTCAAGGCTTTGGACATGTAGTTAATTATCCAGTTTATTATAATTGTGCTTGATAACTCAATTAACCCCTGTGTCAACGGCAGGTTAATCGGAAGATAAAGGTGGATTGTGAGAATTAAGAACATGATTCCGATGTCTTCCTAGAAGTTTACAAGAATTGCCTGTGCCGAGACTTAACACATCTACAAACAAGCAAGTGTTTCTACAAGACCTACAATCATGACATTAATGCTCCTAGTCCATTCTTTAATTGAAGCACAATAATGGTGAAGATTGAATGGTAGTCATGAAAATCTAGCCGGGGTACTTGCCTTGAATCGATGAGTCTTTCTATGCAAGAGTTATCTATGTTATAGAAAGAACTCCTAATTATACAAAATACCCTAGCTTTGCTAGATGCAATCAATCATTCAATAAGCAAGGGGAATATAAAGCATTAAGCATAATCAAAAATGCACAGATATAACTTTCGGATAATTTCTACACGTCCATCACCTCTCACTGAAGAGTGCATGAGAAACTACTCATTCTTCATGGCTTTGGTAAAGCTAGAAAAGTGAGTGATTCTCATTCCTCCAGGTAGAGAAGTTACAAAATAAGGTACAATAAAAAAGGAGCCGATCTTCGACAAAGAATGAGTGAATCACGTTCCACTTCACGGCTTTGGCGAAGCACTAGAAAAGTGGAAGAGTTTCACTCCTCTAAGGGAAGAAAGAAGCTCAAGCATTGGAAGTGAATGAAACACATATTAAAAATAGAAGAAAAGTAGTCACTTTTGGAGGGTGATCCACAACCAAAAATAATCTATCTTTCTTCTAGACATGAAACTAAAAGAGACAAATTAGAAGGAAGCAATTAAAAGAAGGCAATTACTTTTTGGAGGGTTTTCCACAACCAAAAAACATCTCTCCTTTACAAGCCCTAAGGGGTGGTATTTATAGGCAACCAAAAGATGCTCTTTACAAGCCCAAAAAGATGCCCTTTACAAGCCCCAAGAATATGCCCTTTACAAGCCCCCAGAAGATCTTGAATTACTGATCCCCCTTTGTTTTGCTTTAATAATTGGCACCATATAGTTTGTAGCTTTGATAATTGGCTCCCTAGCAATTTGTAGCTTTGACACAATTGGCTCCCCAGTAATTTTGACGCACAAAACCCTGAAAAGAACAACAATTAATGCATTATTCCTAATTCACACACTAACCCTAATTTGACTAGTTTAACTTTGTTTTACTAACACAATTGACCTATTAAATTAATTAAATTATGCATTAATTAGGGTTAATCAGTTAGCCTGCCACTTCCCAAGAGGGAAAATAAACTCTAAGAGAAAATGATGAGTTACCGCTAGGATGACTGCTTTGTCTCAAAAGATCGAAGCTTTAGAGATGAAGAAAGTCAACGAAGTTGCTGCTGTCCCACCCATGGAACAATAATGTGGTATATGTGCTTTGGTAGGGCATTCTACTGAGGAATGTCCTATGATACCCGTTTTTCAAGATGTCCTATTGGAGCAATCCAACATAGTATCAGGGTATTAAAAACCATATAACAACCCATACTCAAACACTTATAATCTAGGGTGTCGACAACATCCTAATTTTGGTTGGAGAAACCAGCAGCAACAAGCCCTATACCACCACATCAGTCATATCCACCGTACCAGCCACCCTATAAGCGTAGTTTGGAAATACTCTAAACCAGTTCATGCAAGTCCAATTGCAATACAATCATTCCTTTAATGATTTTAAAACCCAAACTACACAGTCTCTTAAGGATATGAAGGGTCACCTTCAGAATTGACTCAGTCGATGGCAACTCAAGAAAAGGGCAAGTTTCTTGCCCAGCCAAAGCCTTCGTAGGGTCAGTTCCAAATAGGTAGCTCTAATCCTATAGACTCTTTAAATGAGCAAGTCCAAGCTATCACCACTCTTAGGAGTGGTAGAATCATTGATAAATCCCTACCACAGGCACCGATTGAACCAATTCCTACACATGTAATACCTGCTATTCTAGTCTCCCTAGATGAGACTAAGTCTAGAGAGGTTAAGGAGCCTCAATGTCCTATTCCTGCTCCCTTTTCGCAAAGACTCAAGAGACCCTAGAAGCTGAGCAATCACGCTGATATTTACGAGCTTTTCAATCACATAAAGATCAATATTCCACTTCTGGATGCTATCAAACAGGTCCCTTCATATGCCAAGTTCCTAAAGGACTTGTGCACGATGAAAAGAAATCAAAATGCTCAAAAAAAATCCTTTCTGAAAGAACATGCGAGTGTCATTATCCAATACAAGGCTTTTCCTAAGTATTAGAACCCTGGGTCTCCCACCATTTCTTGTGTCATAAGGAAGAACAACAAGATTGAGCAGTCTTTGCTTGATCTTGGAGCAAACATTAATCTACTTCCCTACCATGTCTTCCAACAATTACTTATAGTCGAACTCAAGCCTATACAAGTTACATTGTAGTTGGCAGATCGCTTTGTGAAAACTCCTAGGGAAATTATAGAGGATGTGCTTGTCCAAGTAGACAAATTTTACTTCCTTGTTGACTTTATAGTTTGGATACCCAACCAGTCGCACACTCAGGGATTCAAATTCCTATTATTTTTGGTCGACCCTTCCTTGCTACTTCGAAGCAGCAACAGGGTCATGAAACTCTCATTCGGGAATATGACTTTAGAGATGAATATTTTTGATATATCAAAACAACCGAGTAAGGAGGAAGTAAGGGAAGTAAATTTCATTGAGTCCAAGGCATAAGAGCATGTCAATATAGCATTCTATATGGACTCATTTGAGATATGCTTGGTTGAGTCCATCGCTTCTGAATTCGAGTCTATCATGAAAGAAGAGTATTTGACTCTAGCTAAGGAGCTGGAGTCAGTTCAGTTTGTCGAGCCATGGGTGCCCAAGTTTGAGGAACATGCCCCTAGTGGTGTAAAACCACTATCTTAATCTGAAAAACCACCAAAACCAGAATTGAAACCCCTTCCATCTACTCTCAAGTATGCATTTCTTGGGGAGGTTGAATCATACCTGATGGTCATTTTATCCACACTCACAGTGGACCAGGAGTCCAAATTATTACAAGTGCCTAAGCGACATAGAGAGGTTATTGGTTGGACCATTGCTGAGTTAAAGGGCATAAGCCCTTTGGTAAGTAATCATGCTATTTGTCTGGAAGAGGATTCAAAACCCTCTCACCAGATGCAGCGGCGATTGAACCCTCATCTAAAGGAAGTTGTTAGTGCTGAAGTCTTAAAATTGTTAGATGTAGGAACTATCTTCCCAATCTCAGATAGTAAGTGGGTTAGCCCTACCTAAGTTGTACCCAAGAAATCGGGAGTTACGGTAGTTAAGAATGAGGCAAACGAGTTAGTACGAACCCGAGTTGTTATGGGGTGACGTATGTACATTGATTACCATAAGCTCTATAAAACCCGGACAAATTTGAACTTTTTCTTAAAAATGGCAAAATGGTAATTTGTCATCCTAATGCATATTTAAAATACTCATGTTCTAGACCTCGGATGAGCAAACGAAGTTCACCGTTGAATTCCTATCGTGAAAACGAGTCACCCTCTCAAATTTCGTCGAATTTCGACATAGTCGAATTTTTACACGTCGTTTGAGGTGACTGCGTGGCGAATGACATTTTAAAGGTCCCCAAAAATTTTTTTTATAAAATTTCCTTAAAATTAAGTTAAAGTTCAAATAAAATTAATTTGAACTTAATCCAAGGTATAAGAAATCGTTTCGGGACGAAAAACGGACCCGGAAGTGATAAACGAGCGGAACGATGTGGACCGCGGAATTAAAACTATAAATAGGGACTTAAAATTGATATTTCAGCACAAATATCTTCCATATTCAGCACACCACACGTTGGAGAAGAGAGAAAAGAGAGAAAAGGAATTTTCAAGGCTTTCTTCTGTCGATCCGCTACACTACGTCGGTCGGAATCGCTTGAACCAAGAATTAAAGTAGGTCTACGCGTGGGTACCAAAAACAAAGATTTTCACCGAAGATCCAAAATGGGAGATTTTGGGGAAATCAAGTCTTGGTGGGTATTTTGCTTGAGCCCAAACTGAAAGGAATAAGAAGAAGTGATACTGTCAATCCTGGACAGTAGGTGAGTTTCTTATTCATTTCATAAGCTACGATTATTTAATAATTCTGAAATTTTTAGGTTACAATATAGACTGAAAAAGGATTCGTTTGGTTTTGGTTTCAAGTAAAATGGAAATAAATATGATTTTTAGTGATTTTTGAAATTTAGCCCCAGCCTATAGAAACTGATCTGGAAAATATGGACAGCATGTAGTTTCGTAATTGGTTTTATGAGTTAGAGTTCGTTTATGAATCTTAAACTTTTAGGGTTTGAAATAGATTCATAAATGGTTATTTTGGCTTTGGTCTCATGCCAAAAGGATGAAAACTCTATTTTTGGTGAATTTCTAAAAATAATTATGACCTGCTGGAACCTGGAAATTCTGTAACTTACACTTAGTTTAGGAGTTACTTGGAACAGGTATTTAGTGTTCAAAAATAGTGATTTTTGGTGAAAGATAATTCCTATGAGTCTATGTTCATCTCCCACATATTTTGTTAGAATTGGATTTTAATAACTAGAGTTAGAGTTGTTTTAACTCATGAAGGTTACCTGCAGAATGTTCAAAGATGCTAAACGCCTACGCTTAGTTGGAAAAGAACCCTACATGTGACATTAAAACTAAACAAGAGAGGAAGTGCTCTTGAGGCTTTCTACACTCATCTTACACTTCTATTAAGGTAGGGTTTCTCCTACTTGGGTTTATTTCTTACCTAAGATGTATTATGGTTAAAAGGGTATGAGAAATGGATGGAATATATATTCTATCTTGAAGTGGTTTTGTTTCTTGTACTAGGTGGTTACTTGAAATGGTTTGTAGAAATCATTTAGTATGATTTCTTGAGCTATGTGGTAATGTGGAATCACATGCTTATGATATGATTTATGATTGAAATGTACTTGTTGATATATGCATGTTTTGATATATATTGACATTGTGACAAATATGGTATTTATATGCTTAGAATATAATTTACCATGGATGTGTTGGAATTGTTCGTATGTCATTCATAGCATATGGAACATTATGTTGTTGTGCAATGGTGCATCACATTGCATATGCACGGAAACATCTCATCACATGGGTGTGTGCATGGTTGTCGTCAATACCTTACTTGGTGATTGACGGATGGCTTGGGAAAGTTGAGTCGAAGGCCTAGCTAAGTCGCTTGGTTTCATGATAAATTGGGTCGGGGTTAGCAAGAAGGGCTAGAATATCCCTCGGGTGAAAGACTCGTTGATAGGATTCGCACTCCGTTGGTGTAAAAGGCCATAAAGTGCGTCGGTATACGCGAAACCGTTGGTTGAAGTCCTGAAATTCCGTGTCGGCTGGGTGCCGTTGGTGTAAGTCCATGAATGCCCACCCCAAGAAAGACCCTAGTTTTGCAAATGTCAATTGATGTGTAACATAGATGACGGTTCAACACGTTGGCACTACAATGTGTTGTGGGAGTCGGTATGGGCTCGGGATAGCATGCATGAGTGAGTTTCATCTCATTACTTGGCATGGCATCATGAGATTCTATCTTGAATAATATATTCTTATTTGGAATGGAAGAAGTTGTTTGTGGCATGTGCGCATTGCATACGCATTTTAGGTGGGGAGTAGCCTCTGTAGGAGTTTTTCTACTGAGCGTTGGCTCACCCTATAAGGGAAACATTTCAGGTGGGAGAAATACACCGGTGGATGGCTCCAATTTGGACCCTCATGTTTGAAGAAAGCCGAATGTGGCTTTATTTTGTGTGAATGTACAACATTTGTGGAAATAATATTTTGGGCATGTAATCTTTTGCAAATAATTGTAATAGAACTTATATGGACTATTGTTAAACTAACCTTGCATGTTTTGATATAAGTATTGATAAATGGACCCGGTGCGGTCAAGTTTTACTTATAAATGGACCTTGTGTGGTCATTGTGTTATATTGGGCCTCGGATAGGTCATGTTAATTTATACTGCACAGGTTGTGTTTTGGGTAGAGCTCCCCGTACAAAGTAGACTCTGCCCGAATTTCGTTAAAATTAAGGACCCCGGTAAATGGGGCATGACGGTGTGATATCGAGTTACTCGGTATCCACGAGTATTCCGCGGGTTGATGGGTAATCAACGGACCCCCGGACTTTGGGGTGTCACAGCTTGGTATCAGAGCCTAGGTTATGCGATTACCTAAGGTCTGGTGGATATTGGGTTTAGACCATTGCATGCATTACACATCTCATCTTATGTGTTTACATTGTTACATGTTATATGTTATATGTTATGTGAATGATACACATGATGATATACATAGTAACATGTATATGGAATGAAAACATTAGGGTTAGAAAACCCAAAGTATGTTTGGAAAAAGGGATGAACGATATGGTTCAATGTGTTAATGTCTACTAGTAGGTGGCACACGCACGACTAGTGAAACAAGGAGGAAAATCTCCAAGTTGAAATACTTGATCCTTAACTTTGGGAGATTAAGTAATTGATCTATTGCTATCTTATGTGTGTGTAGATGGCAACAAGAGGAAGAAGACGCGGTCGAGGCCGAGGCAGTGGGCGGAACGACCCACCACCACCTACTACTGACCAACAAGCCTTCATAGAGGCTCTTGGTACAGTAGTTGCCACACTCACACAAACGGGTGCAGGTGGGGGCCAAGGAGGCTCCAGTCATCTCCAGAAGTTCAAGGCACATCAACCTCCGATCTTCATGGGAGGAGCGGACCCTATGGTAGCTGACCATTGGTTCCGGCTAGTGGATAGGGTTTTAAGGGCTATGGAGATCACCTCCGACGCCACCAAGATAACTCTAGCTACATTTCAGCTGGAGGGGGAATCCCTGGTGTGGTGGGATTGGGTGAAAGACTCCAAGGGCTTGGAGGCTATGACTTGGATTGAGTTCAAGGAACTCTTTATAGGAAAGTACTTCCCGACTGCAGCAAAACATGCAAAGGCCTGGGAATTCCTGGATTTGAGGCAAGGCACCATGACGGTGATGGAGTACGTTGCTAAATTCACCGAATTACCACGTTTCGCCGATGACTACGTGGCCACAGATACGGCCAAAGTCAGAAAGTTTGAGGATGGGCTGAAGTTATCCATCCGGGGTAAGATTGTGGGTCTTCTCCTACAAGACTTCGACTTGATGGTCCAGACAGCCATGGCCATTGAGAGAGAAGTGGATAATGCAAGAAACATCCGGGAGGCGGGTGTGAAAGACAAGAAGAAGGAGGGTCAATCCTCTTCTTCTAGTTCTGGAAAGAGGCAGATGACTTTTTCTCCGCAAGGGCAACAAGGACAAGGCCGTTGCCATCAAGGCCAAGGCCACAGTCGATCCTCCCAAGGCGGGGGAAACCCGGGGACTACATATCAGGCGGGGCAGAAAACATGTTTCCATTGCCGCCAGCCGGGTCACATGAAGCGGGATTGTCCTCAGCGGCAAGGATCCTAAAGCTACGGATCGTCACAGTCCCAAACTTCGGTGGGGCAACCACAGACCCAGTATACTCCTCACTACCCTACCATGGGCCGGGGGAGTCAGTATCAGTACCAGGGTGTTGCACAAGGCCCTACCACTTCACGTGCGGGGACACCACAAGCTAGCCAGATGGGCCAAGGCATGGGTCGGGGACGAGGCCAGGGCTCACAAGCCGGGACTTCAGGGACTCAAGGGCGTGTCTACGCCATGATACCACAGACTGAGCCGGCAGATCCGTCGGTGATACAGGGTACATTCCTACTTTCCCGCTTATGGGCTAGAGTATTGTTTGATTCTGGTGCATCGCATTCATTTATTGCTGCATCTTGTGTGAAAGACTTGGGCTTAGAGGTTGAGACCTTAGAAGAGCCATTGCACGTGAGTTCTCCCCTAGGTGCTAGGGTGAAGGTTGATCAGATATGTCAGGGGTGTGAGTTAGAGATCTCAGGGATTCTACTCACCGTGGACCTTCGGGTCATGGACATGTCGGAGTTCGATGTAATCCTTGGGATGGATTGGTTGGCGGCACATCGAGTCGTCATTGATTGTGATCGGAAGCAGGTCACTGCTTACACACCGGATGGGATTTTTTTCATGTTTCAGGGGGATAAGCACAATGCTTTACCCCAAGCCGTGTACGACTCTAGATGGCACGGGCAGTTGATGGGTTGGCTAGCAAGCCTTACCCTGGAGGCCGAGGCGAGACAGGAGTTTGGTCTACCTCGAGTTGTGTGTGATTATGAGGATGTTTTTTTGGATGAACTACTGGGATTACCTCCACATAGGGATGTGGACTTCACTATAGAGTTGCATCCCGGTACATCGCCCATTTCTATGACTCCACATAGGATGGCGCCTGCTGAGTTGCAAGAACTCAAGGTCCAATTGCAGGAATTGTTAGACATGGGGTTCATTAGACCGAGTACCTCACCTTGGGGCGCTCCGGTGTTATTTGCAAAGAAGAAGGACAAAACCCTTAGACTATGCATAGATTACCGGCAGTTGAATAGGGGTTACTATCAAGAATAGGTACCTTTTGTCGAGGATTGATGACTTGTTTGATCAGCTGAGAGGGGCGCGGGTCTACTCCAAGATAGATCTCTGCACCGGTTACCATCAGTTGAGGGTTAGGGAAACAGATATCCCTAAGACGGCATTCAGAACGCGGTATGGGCATTTCGAGTTCACAGTGATGCCATTCGGATTGACAAACGCCCCGGCGACATTCATAGATCTCATGCATAGGGTGTTCCAACCCTACCTTGATCACTTCGTCGTGGTTTTTGTTGACGACATCTTAATCTACTCCAAGTCTAAGGAGGAGCATGAGGGTCACTTGAGGATTGTTCTCCAGGTCTTGAGAGACCACCAGTAGTACGCCAAGTTCAACAAGTGTGAATTTTGGCTGACTGAGGTGAAATTCTTGGGGCATGTAGTGTCGGCTTCGGGTGTATCTGTGGACCCGGAGAAGGTCGAGGCAGTTATGAATTGGGAGAGACCGAAGTCAGTCTTCGAGATACGCAGTTTCTTGGGATTGGCAAGGTATTACCGGCGGTTTATTGAGGATTTCTCTCGGCTGGCTGCACCTATGACTAGGTTGACTCGGAAAGAGGTCAAGTTCGAGTGAAATGATTCTTGCGAGAAGGCATTCCAGGAGTTAAAAAGGAGGCTTACTTCAGCTCCTATCTTGATAGTCCTGGAAAGGGGACAGAGGTACACAATTTATTGTGACGCCTCGAAGGACGGACTGGGATGTGTCTTGATGCAGTCCGGGAGGGTGGTGGCTTATGGTTCTCGGCAGTTAAAGAACCACGAGCAGAATTACCCCACACATGACATAGAATTGGCGGCCATTGTCTTTGCCTTGAAGGCTTGGCGTCACTACCTGTATGGCGAGCAGTTTGAAGTGTTTTCAGACCACAAGAGTCTGAAGTACATTTTTACACAGCGGGACCTCAACATGAGACAACGCAGGTGGATGGAGTACCTCGAGGACTACGATTTCACGTTGCATTACCATCCCGGTAAGGCAAATGTGGTGGTTGATGCACTCAGCCGAAAGTCACGGGGAGTTGTGGCTAATGTGGCTTCCCGAGAGTGGCAGATGCTCGAGACTGTGGGACAGTTCGGGCTACATTACGCTGATTATATTCAGGGTACTTTGGGGAGCTTGGTGGCTACACCTTCCCTACTGAGACGGGTTATTGAGTCCCAGGGACAGGATACTGAGTTAGTGTCCATCAGGGACCGAGTACGATTGGGTACGGGTGATGAAGGCTGGGCCATTCACACAGATGGTAGTCTTCGGTTCAGGGGACGGATTGTGGTTCCCCAGTTTGCGGAGCTCAGAGAAGAGATTCTCAAAGAGTTTCATTGTTCCCGATTTGCTGTGCACCCAGGTGGCACGAAGATGTATCATGATCTTCGTCGCCAGTATTATTGGAGCGGGATGAAGAGAGATGTTGGAGATTTTGTCAGACGATGTCTCACCTGTCAGCAAGTTAAAGCTGAGCACCAGAGACCAGCAGGATTACTCCAGCCTTTGGAGGTAGCTGAGTGGAAGTGGAAGCATATCACGATGGATTTTGTGACCCATCTGCCACGGACATCGCGGGGGCATGACGCGGTGTGGGTGATAGTGGACCGGCTTACCAAGTCGGCACATTTTCTGGCAGTGCGGATGACCTTCACACTGGAGGAATTCTGCAGGTTGTACATACGGGAGATTGTCCGGTTGCATGGGGTACCCGTATCTATAGTGTCGGATCGAGATCCCAGGTTTACGGCTCAGTTTTGGGAGAGTTTCCAGCGAGCCATGGGGACACAGTTGATGATGATCACTGCTTTTCATCCTCAGACGGATGGTCAGTCGGAGAGGACTATCCAGACCTTAGAGGACATGCTGCGGGCATGCGTCCTAGATCTCAAGGGTAGCTGGGAAGATCATTTGCCCTGGGTGGAGTTCGCCTATAACAATAGTTATCAGGCGAGTATACAGATGGCACCCTATGAGGCATTGTACGGGAGGCCATGTCGTTCTCCGGTCTGTTCGACGGAGGTAGGAGAAAGGTCTTCTACGGGTCCGAAATTGGTAAAAGACACATCGGAGAAAGTGGACTTGATTCGGAAGCGTCTTCTCACAGCTCAGAGTTGACAGAAGAGTTATGCTGATAGACGACGACGACCTCTAGAGTTTGAGGTGGGAGATCATGTCTTCTTGAAGGTTATGCCTAAAAGAGGAGTGGTCCGGTTTGGTAAGCGGGAGAAACTGTCGCCGAGATACATCGAGCCCTTCGAGGTACTCGAGAGGGTGGGTACACTTGCTTATCGGTTGGCGTTACCGCCAAATTTATCGGGTGTTCATGCGGTATTCCATGTCTCTATGCTCCGGAAATATACTCCAGATCCGACACATGTGGTGGATTGGGGTGAGTTGATTGTTGATGCGGATGAGACCTTCGAGGAGGGACTGGTGCGAATCATGGATAGCCGGGAACAGGTTTTGCGAGGCAAGACCGTGCGGCTAGTGAAGGTGTTGTGGCAGCACCGAGGAATGGAGGAGGCGACATGGGAGCGCGAGGACACCATCCCTACCCATTATCCTTTCTTATTCGAGGATGGAGGTACTTTCTTATAGTCATTAAATATTAACTGACTGTTGCATATGCATGTGGTTGTATATGTATGTATGTGTGAATTTCGGGGATGAAATTCTTTTAAGGGGGGAAGAATGTAAAACCCGGGAAATTTGAACTTTTTCTTAAAAAGGGCAAAATGGTAATTTGCCATCCTAATGCATATTTAAAATACTCATGTTCTAGACCTCGGATGAGCAAACGAAGTTCACCGTTGAATTCGTATCGCAAAAACGAGTCACCCTGTCAAATTTTGTCGAATTTCGAGATAGTCGGATTTTTGCACGTCGTTCGAGGTGACTGCGTGGCGAATGACATTTTAAAGGTCCCCAAAAATATTTTTTATAAAATTTCCTTAAAATTAAGTTAAAGTTCAAATAAAATTAATTTGAACTTAATCCAAGGTATAAGGAATCGTTTCGGGACGAAAAACGGACCCGGAAGTGATAAACGAGCGGGACGATGTGGACCGTGGAATTAAAACTATAAATAGGGACTTAAAATTGATATTTCAGCACAAATATCTTTCCTATTCAACACACCACACGTTGTAGAGGAGAGAAAAGAGAGAAAAAGAATTTTCAAGGCTTTCTTCCGTCGATCCACTAGGCTACGTCGGTCGGAATCGCTTGAACCAATAATTAAAGTTGGTCTACGCGACGAGGACTACGCGTGGGTACCAAAAACAAAGATTTTCACCGAAGATCCAAAAGGGGAGATTTTGGGGAAATCAAGTCTTTGTGAGTATTTTTCTTCAGCTCAAACCGAAAGGAAGAAGAATAAGTGATACTGTCAATCCTGGACAGTAGGTGAGTTTCTTATTCATTTCATAAGCTACGATTATTTAATAATTCTGAAATTTTTAGGTTATAATATAGACTGAAAAAGGATTCGTTTGGTTTTGGTTTCAAGTAAACTGGAGATAAATACGATTTTTAGTGATTTTTGAAAGTTAGCCCCAGCCTATAGAAACTGATCTGGAAAATCTGGACAGCATGTAGTTTCGTAATTGGTTTTATGAGTTAGAGTTCGTTTATGAATCTTAAACTTTTAGGGTTTGAAATAGATTCATAAAGGGTTATTTTGGCTTTGGTCTCATGCCAAAAGGATGAAAACTCTATTTTTGGTGAATTTCTAAAGATGATTATGACCTGCTGGAACCTGGAAATTCTGTAACTTACACTTAGTTTAGGAGTTACTTGGAACAGGTATTTAGTGTTCAAAAATAGTGATTTTTGGTGAAAGATAATTCCTATGAGTCTATGTTCATCTCCCACATATTTTGTTAGAATTGGATTTTAATAACTAGAGTTAGAGTTGTTTTAACTCATGAAGGTTACCTGCAGAATGTTCAAAGATGCTAAACGCCTACGCTTAGTTGGAAAAGAACCCTACATGCGACATTAAAACTAAACAAGAGAGGAAGTGTTCTTGTGGCTTTCTACACTCATCTTACACTTCTATTAAGGTAGGGTTACTCGTACTTGGGTTTATTCCTTACCTAAGATGTATTATGGTTAAATGGATATGAGAAATGGATGGAATATATATTCCATCTTGAAGTGGTTTTGTTTCTTGTACTAGGTGGTTACTTGAAATGGTTTGTAGAAATCATTTAGTATGATTTCTTGAGCTATGTGGTAATGTGGAATCACATGCTTATGATATGATTTATGATTGAAATGTACTTGTTGATATATGCATGTTTTGATATATATTGACATTGTGACAAATATGATATTTATATGCTTAGAATATAATTTACCATGGATGTGTCGGAATTGTTCGTATGTCATTCATAGCATATGGAACATTATGTTGTTGTGCAATGGTGCATCACATTGCATATGCACGGAAACATCTCATCACATGGGTGTGTGCATGGTTGTCGTCAATACCATACTTGGTGATTGACGGATGGCTTGGGAAAGTTGGGTCGAAGGCCTAGCTAAGCCGCTTGGTTTCATGATAAATTGGGTCGAGGTTAGCAAGAAGGGCTAGAATATCCATCGGGTGAAAGACTCGTTGATAGGATTCACACTCTGTTGGTGTAAAAGGCCATAAAGTGTGTCGGTATACGCGGAACCGTGGGTTGAAGTCCTGAAATTCCATGTCGGTTGGGTGCCGTTGGTGTAAGTCCATGAATGCCCACCCCAAGAAAGACCCTAGTTCTGCAAATGTCAATTGATGTGTAACATAGATGACTGTTCAACACGTTGGCACTACAATGTGTTGTGGGAGTCGGTATGGGCTCGGGATAGCATGCATGAGTGAGTTTCATCTCATTACTTGGCATGGCATCATGAGATTCTATCTTGAATAATATATTCTTATTTGGAATGGAAGAAGTTGTTTGTGGCATGTGCGCATTGCATACACATTTTAGGTGGGGAGTAGCCTCTGTAGGAGTTTTTCTACTGAGCGTTGGCTCACCCTATAAGGGAAACATTTCAGGTGGGAGAAATACACCGGTGGATGGCTCCAATTTGGACCCTCATGTTTGAAGAAAGCCGAATGTGGCTTTATTTTGTGTGAATGTGCAACATTTGTGAAAATAATATTTTGGGCATGTAATCTTTTGCAAATAATTGTAATAGAACTTATATGGACTATTGTTAAACTAATCTTGCATGTTTTGATATAAGTATTGATAAATGGACCCGGTGCGGTCAAGTTTTACTTATAAATGGACCCTGTGTGGTCATTGTGTTATATTGGGCCTCGGATAGGTCATGTTAATTTATACTGCACAGGTTGTGTTTTGGGTAGAGCTCCCCGTACAAATGAGACTCTGCCCGAATTTCGTTAAAATTAAGGACCCCGGTAAATGGGGCATGACGGTGTGATATCGAGTTACTCGGTATCCACGAGTATTCCGCGGGTTGATGGGTAATCAACGGACCCCCGGTCTTTGGGGTGTCACAAGCTCAATCTAGTGACCAAGAAAGAACACTTTCCTCTTCCCTTTCTAGTTCAAGTTTTAGAAAGCATAGCTAGTAATGCTTTTTATTACTTCCTAAAGGGATATTCTGGGTACATCCAGATTGAGATAACCTTGAACGACCAAGAGAAAATGGCATTCACTTGTCCTTTTGGCACTTTTGCCTATAGGAGAATGTCGTTTGGCTTGTGTAATGCTCCTGCGACTTTTCAAAGATGTATGCTGAGCATATTCAGTGATATGGTGAAGAGGTGTTTATAATTCTTCATAAATGACTTCTCTATTTATGGTGCTTCGTTTGACCTTTGTCTAGCGAATCTTGAAATTGTTCTCATACGGTGTGAGGAAACTAACTTGGTTCTTAATTGGGAAAAGTGTCACTTTATGGTGACATAGGTATTGTGTTAGGCCACATCTTTTATCTGAAGGACTAAAGGTTGATAAGGCGATTTACCTGCTCCCAAAATGATCTAAGATGTTAGATCATTCTTAGGGAACTAGGGTTTCTATAGGAGATTAATTATGAATTTTAGTGCTATATCTCATCCTATGTGCCATCTCCTTAGTCAGGACGTACCTTTTGTGTGAGATGACGCATTCCAAAAAACATTCGAGAAGCTTAAAGGCATTCTAATTTCTACTCCTATCATGCAACCCCCTGACTGGTCACTGCCTTTTGAATTGATGTGTGACACCACTGACTATGTCGTTGGAGCGATATTAGGGTAAAGAAAGGATAAAAATTCATATGTCATATAATATGCAAATAAAATTCTTAATGATGCTCAAATGAATTACTCAATTATTGAAAAAGAGTTACTTGCAGTTGTTTTTGCATTGGACAATTTTAGTTCTTACTTGGTAGGCTCCCCAGTTATGGTATTTACTAATCATGCAGCCTTAAAATACTTGTTGACAAAGAAGGATGCAAAGTTATGGTTGCTCCGTTGGATACTCTTACTATAGGAGTTTGACCTGATTATAAAGGACAAAAAGGGAGTGGAGAATGTGGTGGTTGATCACCTTTCATAGCTAGCATACGAGTTTCCTGAGGATGTAGTGCCTATTAATGAAAATTCCTGGATGAGCAGCTTTTTGCGGTTTCTGAGGAACCATGTTATGCGAACATAGCTAATTATTTAGCTATGGGTGTGACGTCTCAAAATTCGGAGGTCCTTTCTCAATCCATTGATCACCCATCAACCCGCGGAAGTACCCGTATATACCGTATAACCCGACACCACGTCATTATATCCCCTTTACCAGGATAGTAACCATGACAGAGTTTAGGCAGAATCTTCCTTGTACCAAAGCACTACCAAACGCATAACCTGTACACATATCAACCACTTGACCATTCCAAGGTCCATCCCCATCAATTATGACTCAATGTTTGACCAATTATATCATTCCAATAAGAGGGCTCAAGATTAGAAGGCTTAGCTAAGTTATATTTAAATTTTAAAAAATTTGAAAGAGGTACTTCTTACACGTTTTACCAGTACCTGAGCCTTTTGTTTTTCAGGTCCCTTCCCCTTGTCAGGTACTGGTACCTTAGTAAACTTGGTACCAGTACCAGAGCCCACTGTTTTTGAGGTACCGATACCTATATGTCGTGGTATTGGTACCTGAGCCCACTATCTATCTGGGTACCGGTACCTGATGTCTAGGTACCGGTACCTGGGTCATCCGACAGCATGGTACCAGTACTTAATCACTTAGGTACTGGTACCTGAGCTCAGATTTTCCTCAATTCTTTCCAAACTTCAACCTTTAACCATCTAATCTCTTCCCATACACATTCATACATTCATTTACATGAATTCTAGTCCATAAAGGTTCATGACACAACCTTTTATACAATCATACGAGTTCATTACAAATTACACGATTGATTACAAAATGTAATTTAAAAGCCACATTCTGGCTTCTTCTCAACAAGGGCCCAAGTGAGGGCCGTCCACCGGCGTTTGTCCAACACCTAAAATATTGTTCTCATAAAGGGTGATCCACGCTCAATAGGGTATCTCCTAAAGAGGCTACTCCCTAATCAAGATGCTTATGAAATGTTCACATGCAATTCAACAATCAATCATTCATTCAAGAATATGCAATTCACAAATGAATTTTCACAATGTCATGCCATGTCATGAGATGGAACTCACACATACAATGCAACCTGAGCCCTCCACCAGCTCCCATAACACATGAAATGTCATGCGTATGTATCCGGGCATTCCAAACCTCCGCCATTAATATTGAACATCCAATGGCCATTTTACTAAATCCCAGGTCTTTCTTGGGGTGGGTATTTATTCACTTTCACCAATGGGTACCCAACCGACATGACATCTATGGACTTCCACCAACGGCTTCGCGTACGCCAACACACTTTATGGACTCAATACCAACGGAAGTACGTATCCAAAAATTCTGGGTCTTGCACCCGAGGGAGAATCTAGCCCTTCTTACTAACCCCGGGCCCTTGTTTTCAATGCAACTCGTGAGACTCAGTCGAACCAAGGTCTAACTTTGTCGAGCCCACGTATCAACCCACCAATGATGGTGTTTGATCAAAACATGCACACATACTGCTTGAGTGTTTCCGTTGTAGTTTTCCTAGTCTCCGAACATCATCCCTCAATGTTTATATGGTGTATATGTGAAGGGGAGTGTCACTCTCCCTTAGAATGATGTCAAAAGAAAGGGCAAAGAAATGGTGGATGAATGAAATGTATGAAATATGTGTGTGAACAAATATGCTCCCCAAGCGCAGAGAGACTTTCGAATGTCGTGTTTTACTTGAAAAAGTATTCCAAGGTCGTCTCCTCAGGAAAGGAGGTCGAATTGTGATGAAGATGATTTTGTAAAAATGGAAAAGTGTAAAATCTTTTGAGTTTATTTTGGTGAGTGAAGTTTGTGAATGAAAATGCAATAAAACAAGTGTTGGCTAATCCGAAGAGGTCATTCCAATGGGGATGTCAAATCAACTCAAAACATTCCTCCAATGGTGCCTAGATGCTCAATTGATTCGTGGGAAGCTCGGGAAAAGATGGAAGTGAGGATCCAAGCATAACCCGTGACAAGTCTACGGGATATCAAAGACTCACCACCATGTCCACACTCAACCCAGTCAAACCGAACCATCGTACACCGAGAGGAGGAAAGAAAATGAGTTGAAATGGCATACCCAAGAAGAGTTTTCCCTTGGATTAGCCAACTTAAAATCTAACTACTCATATTAAAAGGAAAGACATACATAATGTAAAGATACATGGTATTGAAATGAAGATTAAAACTTAACTTAATGCAAGAAATCTTAAACTATGAAGGAAAATATTCAATACCCATTTAAAAGGCTTGAAATGAAGAAAACTTAACACAACAATGGTAGAAACTAAGATACTCAACTAAACTTGCAAAACAATTGAAATAAATGACATTAAAAGTAAATAATGAAGATTACAATAGTCTTACAATAAACTACAAGTGAAAGGATGGAAGAAAATGCAAAAAATCAAACTTCTCTATCTACTATTCATCTTCTTCCTCATTGAGCTTTCTAAGCTTAGGTAGCCACACCTTCAATGGCTTGTGAATGCTGAATATATGGAGAAGAGATGATGCATTTTCGTCCATGAGGCTCCCCTAGCCTGTGTGCAGGCCTCCCATCAATGGGAGGTGAGTTGATTGGCTTTTGACAGGTTAGGAAGAGCATAGCCTGCACCCATCATGGCAGCCCCCTTCCCTCCCATCCTCATTAATGCCATTGCCTCCAAAGTCCAAGCATGGGTGTTGGGAGGCATGTAGATATGTAAGGGATGTCAAGGGACAAGTAGAAGAAGTGTAGGCGGGACCCCCAAGTGAAAGAACTTGAGTTGCAGGCGTTCTGGCACTTCTGGGCAAAACCTACTGGTAGGTCGCTGGAAACCTACCGGTAGGTTTTGTCTCCTTCTACCGGTAGTTCAAAATTGAGATGCTAGCTCAGGACCGGTTATTTTAGAATTGTCATAACTTTGGATCCAACGGTAAGATTGAGCTAACATTTTTACACAATATATAGGACATCCCGATCTACAACTTTCATGTTTTGAACATTTTCATATTCTAAATGGATCATGGTCAAAAAGGAGAAAAACCGAGGTACTGCAACCAAATGGTGCGGGTGTTGGTGCCTATGTTACCAAGCACCAATACCTCCTTGATTTCTTTCACTTTTATGCCTCCAAATCCTCATCTAATGTGTCCATCTCTTCACCACTCCTCCAAACTTAGTTGCAAGGTTAAAAAATCCATGATTTACGCTATAATTACCTGCAACATCCAAAAAACCACATTATTCATAATTTCGGCTAACTCTAAGTAATTAAATGTAAAGTCAAGTTAAAATACATGTAATGAGGCCGTTAAATATGCAATAGTATGCGCTCATCACACCCCCCAACTTAAGCTTTGCTAGTCCCTAGCAAAATAAATGTAAAAAATAAGAAAATAAAAATAAACTTATACTAATTCCGCAATTGCATTTAGCATATGCAATAAGCCTTTAAACCCCTAGGTGATCCCTAGTGGACGAGTTTTGTCTCGTGAAGGTTTCCAGTGAAGGTACCTAAAAGCTTCTTTTCCTAGTACCCAATATTTAAAACATATGCCCTTATCCTAATTAGCAATGGGATGTCAACAATAGGATTGTCCAAACACCCGAACCAATCACACATGAGTCACATCATAGCCTTAAATGCTATTCTAGAGTATCCACCTACACATTTCCTTTCAAAACTCATGTGTGTGTGGAATGAATATGTAATTTAAGCATTTACTCAACGGAATCCACATTCACTTGGTTATCCAAATTCAGCTTTGATGCGAAACTCACCAAGGGTGTCTCTCAACAATGAATCACACTATAGTTATCCTGGCATGCTCTCCATGTGTATATGTGAAATAGAATCTTGTGCACAAAACGAAGTATGCTCACATATAATCCAAAAAATGAAGTTCATGCATGAAAATGAAACAATTCTTGGCATAATCTCATGAAAGGAATGTTAGGGCACTAGATAGCAAACCAACTTCTCTTTTTCTTTAAAAGTATGCATCTCCCATGCTTCTCTAGATCATTTAGGACTTTCACGGGTTATAATGGGGCCTTGGGTGATATTCAGGCAAATGAAATGAAAGATATAGGATAACAAGAGGGTAGTTCCAAGTGAATGACTTTTATTTCAAAAACATCTCCCTTTTCATGGGATTTTCAGTCCAAACCCATCACCACACTCTTTATTTCTTTTTCTTCTTTTCCTTAACATTTTTTTTTTTCTTTTGATAATTCTTTTCTTCTTTTCACTCCCTTTTTCTCCTCATTTTCTTGGATTTCTCATTCTTTTTCATTCAACATTTGAATTCCCCATTATTCATCCCTTTTGTTGAGTTTCTGCACCACCATTCCTTCTCTTTTATGATCACTCATATTAAGCTCTAGGAACAACCAAGGTGTGGTAGATGTTTATCATTTTGCACTAGCTTGGTCAAATGTGGGTCATGAAAACGAATTTACAATTAAGGCTCAATCACGGCACTAGGGATAAACTTTTCACAAGAAAAAGGCTAAGGCTCCAAGTAAATCAAGGACGACCTAAGATCATTTCTATAAAAGCATGGAGGAGCATTATGCATTTCGAGACAAAGTCAATCAATTACCCAAATGCACCTAACCAAAACAAACATAATGAGATTATTGAACAAATTTGAAATTTCAAAAATTGTTCCTTGAGTAAATGTAAGTTCCCTCCAACAAGGATTAGCACTAAAACTCACATTGGTACTTATTTCATCTCCACTATGCATGTCAAGCTCTAAAATATGGATTCAATCCATAAATTTCTGAAATTACACATTCAAGGTGCACTATGGTTGAGTTTGAAAGAAAACACATATGTGATACTCAAGCATAGGATAAACTTATATGGTGTACTCATGTATTCAAAGTTCAAAATGAAGATCACAAATCCCATAACCATTAGGATAGCGGAATATATTTCAATATTGGATATTTTCACCAAAAATTGTCCAAAATTTTCAAAATTTTCCCATTTCCCATTATTCTATACAAAAAGTGGTGAAAAATGTAAATGGTGCACCTCACCCCCAACTTGAACCATGCATTGTCTTCAAAGCATAAGGAATCATGCAATGAGAAAAATGAAAGTAACATGGGAAATGAGATACCCCCTTTTTTCTTTTTTCTTTTTCTTTTTTTTTTATTAAAAGGAAAATGAAACACAAAAAGCTTGTTTACACCCCCCCAACTTAAACTCGCACATAATATTGAATAAGATTTGTTACGATGATGCTCAAAATGAATTGAGTCCAAATTAGGGAGAGGTAAACAACTTCTATACTACAACAACATGAAAATAAAAATATAATAATAAAAGAATCTAACTACTATGTACAGGAAAACAAAACAAAAGGGGCTCATGTCAATCCGGCTTCAATTCGGATATGAGCTTGCGCCCATTGATTTTTTTGATTTTAATTTTTTCTTATTTTATAAATGCCCTTCCAAACCAATCTATCCAACAATCTAAAGGATAATGATTCAAAAATCTCAACCAAACAGAGGTGTAGGCAAGTTTATGCAATTCCAACAATGGAGTATACAATTTTTCTTTATAAATTTCTACACTTAACTCCATTTCAATGCCCTCCCCAAGTTGAAATTGTGAACCTCAACACCATTCTTTGATGGCAAAATGACCTTGGGCTCATTAGCCTCATGTGAGATAATATCTTCATTAAATTTTTCACAATCTAGAGTGGTGGGAGATTCAACATCAATATGCATTCCATTGGGATGATCATCCTCAATACGTTGACTATGCTCAAGATGTTGTTCTTCATGCATAGCAATTGTAGCATTAGTCAATGTATTAAGTTTATCGCTAATTTCAGAAAGTTGTTGGGCTACTTGGGCATTGACATCCATTTGGTATTCATTAAATTCCATTTGGCATTGCATAAACTCGCAAAACGTATTTTCCCATTCTTGTTCGATTGAGTCCTCATATGTTGGATTGTAGCAAAATTCATTTGGTGGTGTGAGATCGGATAAAAAATTATAAGGTTCATTCTCCCAACCGTAACTCAGATAACTTGGTGTAACATAATGGTTGGGATAAAAATTTAAATAGGCCAAAACTGAATTTTAACCTTCGCATGCAAAGTCTTGAACCGGATGATTTATTGGGCACTCACTAGTGATGTGCCCATACTCATCACAAATCTCACACACATTTTCAAAATTTTGGGCATTTGATATATTTTCATAAAAATTAGGAAACATAACACAAAACAAAAACTAAAACAAACTATTTACAAATTAGACAACATACCTTGGCCCGTGATGAAAATCACGAGACTTACCTATGCCGCCCAAAATCACCTTCGAACTTGACGCTTAACCTTCCCCGGCAACGGCACAAAAAATGCTTGAGTGTTTCCGTTGTAGTTTTCCTAGTCTCCGAACATCATCCCTCAATGTTTATCTAGTGTATGTGTGAAGGGGAGTGTCACTCTCCCTTGGAATGATGTCAAAAGAAAGGGCAACATAATGGTGGATGAATGAAATATATGAAATATGTGTGTGAACAAAAATGCTCCCCAAGTGCAGAGAGACTTTCGAATGTCGTGTTTTACTTGAAAAAGTATTCCAAGTCCGTCTCCTTAGGGAAAGAGGTCGAATTGTGGTGAAGGTGATTTTCTAAAAATGGAAAAGTGTAAAATCTTTTGAGTTTATTTTGGTGAGTGAAGTTTGTGAATGAAAATGCAATAAAACAAGTGTTGGCTAATCCGAAGAGGTCATTCCAATGGGGATGCCAAATCAACTCGAAACCTTCCTCCAATGGTGCCTAGATGCTCGATTGATTCGTGGGAAGCTTGTTCTTGATCCGAAATGTGTACACCCAAGTGCAGGCGGTCAAGCTGTAGTAATAATCCGGTTTGAGTCCGGAGTCGAATCCACACGGAACTTTTGTTGATATTTCTGAGGTGAGCAGTGGTAGAGACCTATTGATTGTAACTCTTGAGATTTGCTGTGAGATATGAGTTTTCCTGGACAGAATATACGATTCTTTCCAAGAGGATTTTCTTAACAAAATAGGAGATAAGTGCTAATTAAAAAGAGTCACTCTTTAGTGCAAGGATCTGGACATGTAGTTAGTTATCCGGTTTGTCATAATTGTGCTTGATAACTCAATTAACTCCCGTGTCAACAGCAAGTTAATCGGAAGATAAAGATGGATTGTGAGAATTAAGAACATGATTCCGATGTCTTTCTAGAAGTTTACAAGAATTGCCTGTGTCGAGACTTAACCCGTCTACAAACAAGCAAGTGTTTCTACAAGACATCCAATCATGATATTAATATTCCATTCTTTAAATGAAGTACAATAAGGGGGAGGATTGAAGGGTAGTCATGAGGATCTAGCCGGGGTACTTGCCTTGAACTGATGAGTCTTTCTATGCAAGAGTCATCCGTGTCATAGAAAGAGCTCACAGTTATACAAAGTACCTTAGCTTTGCTAGATGCAATCAATCATCCAAAAACAAGAAGAAATAAACGTTAAGCATAAAAACATTGCACAAATATGATTCCCGGATAACTTATACATGCCCTTCTCCTCTTACTAAAGAGTTAATGAGAAACTACTCACTCTTCATGGCTTGGGTAAAGCTAGAAAAGTGAGTGATGCTCATCCCTCCAAGTAGAGAGCTTAAAAGATAAAGTAACAACAAACATGGAGCCAATCTTTAACAAAGAATGGGTGAATCACGTTCCAACCTTCACGGCTTTGGTAAAGCTCTAGAAAAGTGGAAGAGTTTCACTCTTCTAGGAAAGAAAGAAGCTCAAGCAATGGAAGTGAAATGCATGAACAATAAAAGTAGAAGAAAGCTAGTCACATTTGGAGGGTGGCTTCCTCAACCAAGAATTGGAGGGTTGCTTCCTCAACCAAAAGGTGAGCTATCTCTCTTCTATGCATGTAAAATGAAAGCATAAACATAAGCATAAGCATAAAACTACTTTTATAACAAGCAAGAGATGTTGGACTAAAGCCAAACTAATCTCTAAAATAAAGACTTCATACAAGGAAAATAAGCTAAATCTACAATGAGAGTGGGAGTCTAAGCCTCCATCAACTTTCCTACTTCCTACTTGGCTCCTAAAGCTCTCCAACAAGGGGAGTATTTATAGGCAAGAGGAGGAGACAAGAGGAGATGAAGGAATAGTGTTTGCCGCCCAAGTCCAAGTGAACAGTCAACAACTCTGCTGCCAGTCTGTGGAGAACGTTCGAACGTGAGTTGGCGTTCGAACGTTTTTTCTGTTTTTGCACTAAGGGCGTTCGAACGTTGACTGTCGTTCGAACGTTTCTTCTGTTTTTTCACTAAGGGCGTTCGAACGCCAGATTTGCTCTGACCCTTTCACTCGAGTGGTCTGTTGGTCTTCTGTGAAGTTCAGTTCCAACTCTTTGTAGTAGTCTGGTCTTCCATCAACTCAAGTGCACGTTCGAACGTGAGTTGGCGTTCGAACGTGACACTCAAGTGCTTCAGAGCTCCAGTCTTCTTTCCTAACTGCAGCACGCCTTCTCTCAGCAATTGAGTCTGCTACAGTGTAATGTGGACGTTCGAACGTGAATTGGCGTTCGAACGTCCTGGCTGTGCTCCAAGCTGCTCCAATTTTGGCTCTAATGTGGTGGTGTTGCATCCAAGTGTGGTACTTGTTGTTCTTGGGTCCTTGTTCAGTTTAGGGCCTGAAATGACATCACTTAAACTCCATTAAAGTACAGTTAGTCTTAAAATGTCATAATAATATGTCAACTTTAAGTACTAATCACACTCCCCAACCTAAATATTGCTAGTCTCTAGTAATACGAAAAAGAAATATCTACTCCTAATGCCATTTTCGTAGGTCATCCGGTTGCATTTAGCTTATGCAACAAGCTGTTGAACCACTAGGTTTACCCTAGCGGACGAGTGTTGTCTCGTGAGGGTTTCCAGGGAAGCTACCCACAAACTTCAGTCGAACGGATGTGCATAGGAGAGTGCTGATTAAAGTAAATTAGCATCATGGTCGTTGGGACACCAGATTCTCAATTTTGACTTATATCTCACACGTCCTTATTTCACAGGTATTCATTCTATGCAAAAATTATCATTTGTCACATTGGTATTTGAAATTCTCAATGCAGTAGGAATGATCATTCAAGCAACAGGAATTGTTATGTAACAAATACTCCCTTTTATCACCTTCCATGGATAGTTTCGATTTCACAAACCTCATGTAGTATACCCTCAGCAAAAGTTCACTCTGATTATAGTGACTTGTTTCTCACAGATCATGTGATCAGAAGATGGCCAATCAAAAAATCACATGCACAATTAGGAAAGGAGTGAAATTTTAAAGAAGCAACTACTTATGTTTGGCATAATCTCATGAAAGAATATTAACGCAATTAAAAGAAATGCTATTTACCATATCCCAATTTTGATTAACAACACATGCATGTAACAGACTTGAGATCAATTAGGGCTTTTCATAGGTTGTAGCGTGGCCAGAGGTCAGTGGCTAACGAAACGACGTCAGAGATTTTCAAAAGCTATCTTCTGTTTACGTATTGTAGCACACCTTTTTCTAACTTCTTGATATTTTGCCGAGAGATGACATTTCTTTCTTTCACTTTTCTCATTTTTCACTTTCTTGGCAAGTTCTTGCCTTTTTGCTTCTGTTTTGTTTCACTTGTTCCAATCAACTCTTCTTGGATGATAATCTCGAATGCTTCTTTTTCTTTTCCTTTTTCTGTATCATCTTACAAAGAGGATGTAAGAAAATTAGATAGCCAAGGTATGTCAAGTATGTTTTCCTGTGGATTGGTAATCATATAGGTTTATCAAAGAAAAATTCATACATTGATGGCTCAAACATGGCTAACGAGGGATAAATTTTGTCAAAGAAAGGTCTAAGGCTCAATATTATATCAAAGATGGCCTAAGATCATTTCTCAAGCATGTGCACATGTATGTGTTGTATACGATGGTTCCTTGTGGGATATGTCAATAGATCACTTTTAGGTGCGTCAATCAAAGCAAGGTTAATGAGATCATTCAAAAATTGAGAGTGAAAAGAATTTACTTGAGTAAACATTGATTGTCTCTCGAAAGCATTGTTAGGTTCGAAACTCACCCTGGTGTTCTTTGTTATCTCCACTGTGTATGTCGGGTTTTCCAGGGGGTATTGGTTATATACCAATTCCATTTTCGAGTCAGATCTTCCTGTACCTTTAAAATAACAAATATCGATGTACATATGACAATTTAAGTATAGAGAGAATACCAATTTTTTCAAGAAATGTGGTTTTAAGTCTCGGTTGATAAATGGAGGTGTCAAACCGATCATGTGCATATTTACTCTAGCAAGCATTCTTAACATCCACATTTGTTCCATCACCTTTTAATTTTTTGCTAAATCTATAATTGCATTAAAACAAATAAAAGTGATAAATGGAACCATTCATTTCTCAGAATATCATCTTTTAATATCAACGGTTCGATTTATTCACAATCACACAAAAACTTACAACTATCAAAGAAGAAATTCATAAAAAGAAGCACTTTAAACAAACATAAAAACAAGAATGAGAACATAAATCCCTCTCTCTCACTCTCCTCCTTGTGCATCATCTCCGCCATGTCCACCATGTCCACCCCTCAGAAGCCTAAGGATCTCATCCTGCTTAGCTTCAATGCTAAGCATGACATCCCATAAGGAGCGTCGGGTGCTGGTGCTGGTGCTAGGGCCCGCCTCTGGTGGCTGATCTCTCTCTCCTCCTCTGCATCAAGTTCCTCTTGTACTTCATCCACTCCGTGGGCAGGGGGCTTTTCTTGCTTTGCCGCTGGGCCGCCACTATGACTTTGGCTTCTCCGGAAGGAAGCCTTGTTCAGTGGCCCCATTGGCTTTTGGATTTCCATCTCGGGCTTCACCCTCACCCCATGTTCTTTGCACAGTTCTGTCACTAGAGTGCCGAAGGGAAGTGAATTCCTCTTCACATCACACCCTTTTTTCATTTCTTTCAGAATTAGGGAGGGGAGATCAATGATTTGCCCTTTTCCAATCGCATACAACAACTGAGTCATGTCAGGTAAAACTTCATTTTTTCTTCCTATTGGAGCAAAATTTGACACCGCAATCAAGTTTAACATTTTGTATTTGTCACTTAGCTCCCCTTGTCTAAAAAATTTCTTCCCAGTCCACGAAAAATTGGGTATTCCAGTCAGTTCCTTCCCCACCTCATTCATCGCCACATTCTTCCTTGGGGGATAAGCGGGATTTGGCTCCCGAGGCACCTCTTACCTTACCCCCCAAATATAATCCTTATCAACGTCCACATGGACTCCCCTTACATAAGTTCGAATTTCCCCGTCGATGATCTCGGCGTTGGAGTAAAACTCCCGCACCAAGTCGACTACGGCCTCACCGCCGTTCCTTAAATAAAACAACCACCCCCTCCTTTCCATCTCTGCAAATATCTCCAACCCCGCAAAATCAGCCAAAATCACATCTCTTTCACAAACAATGGCTTTATTTTGGTAGAAATTTTCATACTTGTCTGCTTTTAGAGCTGTGAGAAACCGAGTCTTGTCGTATCTCCTTGTGAGTGGTGGCATTCCTTCTCTCACCTCCACCACTTCTTCGGCAAAATTTGGCTCGGGTTCCTCCTGGCAGGAAGCTTGACTCTTGGCATTTTTTTGGTTTTTGAGGTGGAGGGTTTTGAAATCTTTGATTTCTTTGTGAAAATGGATCTTCTTAAAGTGGCAAATGTCTTGGGAGGGTTGATTTTTGGTGAAGATGGAGAATGGTTGGGGTTTTGGGGTCTGGGTAGTGAAGAGTCTTAAGGGTTTTTCGGGTTTTCAGAGTTTTAGGAGGGTTTTGGAATGAAGAAGACGAACCAGGCTTTTATAGCCTGAGTTGTAACGTTCGAACGTTGGTGACGTTCGAACGTGTGTAGAAGGATTTTAAACAGAACGTTCAAACGTTGTTTGACGTTCGAACGTGGTGAGCTCTCAGTACTTTTGAGTTCTGTCAGAGGCCAAAGTGTTGTAGGCTCTCTTCGTTCGAACGTTCTATTGGCGTTCGAACGTTAATCTCGTTCGAACGGTCTATTGGCATTCGAACGGATAGAGATCCCAGTACTTTCACGTTTCATCAGAAGCTTCATCAGAGGCTGAGTACTGTAAGCAGCAGACGTTCGAACGTTACCTAGCGTTCGAACGTTGAACCAAAAATTAAAATTTTTTCTTCACTACACTATATACAATCAAAGAAAGCAAAACACACAAATTTAAATCAAGAAAAACTAAGGCGTCTCAGGATGAACCCCTACCCACGCTTCAGGTTGGTATTTTGAAACATTCCTTACTCGGCCCATATTTTCATTTCAGTCAAAAGAATTTATACAAAAAGATTTTTACACTTTTTACAACAAATTCGGACCTTTGGCTTTCACTCCCCCAACAAAAGTACACATTTCCTACAGAAAATTATCTAATCCGAGTCTCCCTCTGTGTCTGTGTAAAATGGACAACCAGTAACTCTCCCAACTTCCTCTCTCACAAATCGGTTAAGCACAGTACCGGAATAGCATGGCGTATCAAGGTAATCCTTACTCAGCACATTCACTATCCAGTCTAATCGATCAAGTGCGCGACCGGAAATTGGTTCAGAACACTGGTTGTATCTTTTTTCGTGAAAGATTCTGCCACACTGTTTACAGGCACCAAGCCTTTTGGCACGACGGCGTTTGGCAAAGCTGCTTCTGCCACAAAGGGGTTTCGCTTGTTTTTCTTTGATTTCAGCCTTTCTTACTAATCTTGCTTTTCTCATGATCATAGTATGTACATCAGATGGAAAAGTACGTAGAACTCCTAGGCTAAACCAAAAAAGATTTACATCCATGATTGCTAAATTTTAAGACTCACTATCTGGTTCTTTAACGTCTGCCAGTCACAAAGACGATTGAAGCTGATTCGTAAGCATAATCATCAATTTATACAATCAATGTTCAAACATGATCAACGACGACAATAAAAATTTAAAAAATTTACGAAAATATGAACTGATGAACTGATCATACCCCCCAACCTAAACTGAACATTGTCCCCAATGTTTCGAATTTACCGGTTCATGGAGTGTGGAGACAAGGTTGAATGGTAGAGATCTGTTCACCGCTGAGACCTACAAATAAAAACACAAAAATTACTCATCTGTGCGTAGATCTGGATTTCGGGTAGGCTGAAAATCCTTATGTGTGAGTGCGAACAAGAGAAGAACACCCATGAGCAAATATAAGATTAAAATGCAAAACATGAAGCAAAATATCGTGTTTGTGGAGTGTGTGGTCATGGGTGGTTTCTCGGGTAACAGAGAACTCGAAGACGAACAGAAGGAAGAAGAAGAAAAGAAAAAGAAGAAGAAGAAGAAGAAGTGGGGGGGGGCCAACTGCGGCGGCTGGGGAAAAAGTGGGTGCCTTATAAAGGCGCCCCAGTGGGTCGGGTTGGATTAGACATTTCCTGACCCGATCCACTGGAGTGTCGGCAGGCGCGAATTTCGGAGGAGTACTCTGGTTCCATTAAAAGAATGGTTTCCACATTTCTAACAAAATCCTCCAAAAATGGTTTTAACCTCTGACCATTAACAGTAAAATTATTACCGTTTGCTGGGTTTTCCACTTCAACTGTTCCATGTTCAAACACCTTTTTGACAATGTAAGGCCCAGTCCATCTTGATTTCAACTTACCAGGAAAGAGGCGGAGTTTTGAATTAAATAGCAAGACTTTTTGAGACGGCTCAAAAGATTTCCGCACAATGTGTTTGTCATGAAAATTTTTCATCCTGGTTTTAGCAATCTTAGCATTTTCATATGCTTCATTTCTCAATTCCTCCAATTCATTTATCTGAAGTTTCCATGTTAGCCTAGTCTTGTCCAAGTCAAAATTCATTGCTTTAATGGCCCAGTATGCCCTATGTTCCAATTCCACAGGCAAGTGACATGGCTTTCCATAGACTATTCGATAAGGAGACATGCCTAAAATTGTTTTAAAAGCAGTACGGTATGCCCAGAGCGCATCAGTTAGTCATAACGACCAATCTTTGCGATCTGGATTCACCGTTTTTTCCAAAATTAATTTGATCTCCCGATTATCTAACTCAGCTTGTCCACTGGTCTGTGGGTGATAAAGGGTTGCAATTTTGTGAAAAATCAAGTATTTTTTCATTAAATTCCAGAAGGGACGATTTCAAAAATGAGCACTCCCATCGCTTATGATTGATTTCGGAATTCCAAACCGGGACAAAATATTTTCTTTCAAAAATTTGATCACTGTTTTGTGATCATTGTTTCGGCATGGAATTGTTTCAACCCATTTGGATACATAGTCTACAGCCACTAAAATGTACAGATAGCCAAAGGAAGGGGGGAATGGTCCCATAAAATCGATGTCCCAACAGTCAAAATTTTCAATTACCAGAATGGGATTTAAGGGTATCATATTTCTTTTAGAAATGTTTCCCAACCTTTGACACCTATCACAAGTTAAACAAAAGGCATGGACATCTTTGAAAAGTGTGGGCCAGTAAAATCCACACTGCAATATTTTTGCAGCTGTTTTTCTTGATGAAAAGTGGCCACCGCATGCTTCAGAATGACAAAATGTTATTACCTGGCTACTTTTATGAGCAGGGATGCAACGTCTTATGATTTGATCTTTACAGTACTTGAATACGTAAGGCTCCTCCCAAAAGAAGTTACGAACCTCCCTCAGAAATTTCTTTTTGTCCAACATGGTAAAGGATGGAGGGAGTGTACCAGTAGCAAGAAAGTTAGCAATGTCTGCATACCATGGTGTCCTATCAATCATGAATAGTTATTCATCGGGGAATTTCTCATTGATTGGCAGTCCATCCTCATGAAATTCATAGGTTAGTCTGGACAGATGATCTGCCACCACATTCTCAACACCTTTCTTGTCCTTGATGACAAGATCAAACTCTTGGAGCAAAAGTATCCATCTCAAGAGTCTTGGTTTGGTGTCCTTCTTTGTGAGCAAAAATTTTAGGGCTGCATGGTCAGTGAATACAGTAACAGAAGAACCAACAAGATAAGAACGGAATTTTTCCAGTGCAAAAACTACAGCAAGCAATTCTTTCTCAGTTGTCGAATAATTCATTTGAGCATCATTCAAAGTTTTGCTTGCATAGTAAATCACATGGGGTTTCTTATATTTTCTTTGTCCCAATACAGCACCTACAACAAAATCACTTGCATCACACATTAGTTCAAAGGGAAGATTTCAGTCAGGGGGTTGCATTATTGGTGCAGAAATTAACATGTCTTTTAGCTTGTCAAAGGCTTTTTGGCATGCTTCATTCCAATCAAATATTACATCCTGACTTAGGAGGTGACACATTGGTTTTGCTATGGTAATGAAATCTTTTATGAATCTCCTATAGAACCCCGCATGTCCTAGGAATGATCGAACATCCTTTACAGTCTTAGGGGCAGGAAAATTTCCAATCAAATCTATTTTTGCCTTGTCAACTTTCATGCCTTCAGACGACACAATGTGACCAAGAACAATGCCCTGTGTTACCATAAAATGACATTTTTCCCAATTGAGCACTAAGTCGGCTTCCTTACATCTGATCAGTACTTTCTCCAGATTGGTTAAACACAAATCGAAGGAATCACCATAGACAGAGAAGTCATCCATAAATACTTCCAAAAAATTTTCAACCATATCACTGAACAAGCTTAGCATACATCTTTGGAATGTTGCAGGAGCGTTACAAAGTCCAAATGGCATCCTTTTGAATGCAAAGGTGCCAAAGGGGCATGTGAAGGTTGTTTTCTCCTGATCATCTAGGGCTATCTCAATTTGGTTATACCCTGAATACCCATCTAAGAAACAGTAAAATGCATGGCCTACAATTCTCTCCAGGACTTGGTCAAGAAATGGGAGAGGAAAATGATATTTTCTAGTGACCAAATTGAGTTTTCGATAATCAATACACATTCGCCATCCTGTGATGACTCGAGTTGGTACTAGTTCCTTTGCATCATTTCTGACCACTATGACCCCAGATTTTTTTGGCACAACTTGGGTTGGACTGACCCATTTACTATCTGAGATAGGGAAGATTATCCCTGCATCTAAGAGTTTGAGTACCTCGATTCTCACAACTTCCTTCATGTGAGGGTTCAGTCGTCGCTGCATTTGACGAGAGGGTTTTGAATCCTCTTCAAGGTATATGGCATGATTGCAGATTAACGGGCTTATACCTTTCAAGTCAGCGATGGTCCATCCAATGGTACTTTTATGACTTCGAAGAACTTCAAGCAATTTAGACTCTTGCAAGTCTGTGAGTTTAGATGAAATTACCACTAGATATGACTCATTCTCTCCCAAAAATGCATATTTGAGGTCAGATGGGAGAGGTTTCAATTCAGGCTTTGGTGGGCTAACACTTGATGAGACTGGCTTTGTGCCACTTGGTGAAATTTCTTCGAATTTGGGTGTCCATGTCTCAACAGTATGAGTAGGGCCACTTGGTGGATTTGGGTCATCATCTGTTATTTCTGATGAGATGAGTTCTAACAGAGATGATTCAGTAGGATCCTCACAGAATGTATCATCCAGATGTTCCTGTATCAAAGATTCTATGGAGTTTACTTCCCTTTTTTCCTTTTCTTTTTCTGGATGTTTAGCAATATTGAAAATGTTCAGTTCGAGAGTCATATTCCCAAAAGTTAATTTCATGACTCCATTCATGCAATTGATTAAAGCATTGGAAGTTGCTAGGAATGGCCGACCAAGAATGACGGGAATTTGGTTCTCCGAATTTATTGCTGGTTGAGTATCCAGAACAATGAAGTCAACAGGAAAGACAAAACTATCTACTTGGACAAGCACATCTTCAACAATCCCTCTAGGGGTTTTGACAGATCTGTCGGCCAACTGGAGTGTGACACAAGTGGGTTTAAGTTCACCCAAACCCAACTGCTGATAGACAGAGTAGGGTAGCAGATTAACGCTGGCTCCAAGGTCTAACAAAGCTTGTTCAATCCTGAAGTTCCCAATGATACATGAGACAGTCGGACACCCTGGGTCTTTGTATTTTGGAAGGGTTTTATGTTGGAGAAGAGCAATAGCTTGTTCCGTTAGGAAAACTCTCTTTTGGACATTCTGGTTTCTCTTGACTGTGCACAAGTCTTTTAGAAACTTGGCATAAAATGGGACTTGTTTGATTGCATCCAGAAGTGGGATGTTGATATTTACTTGCTTAAAAAGCTCATAAATTTCAGGCTGATTTTTCACTTTCTGTTTGGTTTTGAGTCGATGAGGAAACGAAGCCGGAATGGGATACGAAGGTTCCCTTTTCTCAGAAGGTTCTGGCTCTTGTTCTATCACAGGCTTAGGGTCTTTCTCAAGTTCAATCTCAATTGGTTCAGGTTCAGATGATGGATTGGCTGGGCTTGACTCAAGTCTTGGCTTGGGAATGAGTATGTCTCTGATTGTTTTGTCAATCACTTTGCCACTTCTTAGTGTCGTGACTGCTTGGGCTTGGTCTTGGGTGTTTCCTGTTGTTGAAGGGTTCCCTAGATGGAATTGGCCTTGTGGTTGCTTTGGTTGGGCAGGAAACTTGCCCTTTTCGTTTATGACCATGGATTGAGTCAACTTTTGGATGTGGCTTTTAAGATCCTCAAAAGATTGAGTGGTCTGAGTTTTGAAATCAGTGAAAGAATGTGTGGAATTATTGTTATAATTCATTAGGCTTTGCATGAACTGATTTAGTGTGTCCTCAAGGTTCCTCTTTTGTGGTGGTTGGTATGGTTGATATGCAGGAGGTCCTTGAGGTGGTGGGTATGGCCCTTGTTGTTGGTTCATGGGTATTGGTTGTGTGTTCTTCCAACTGAAGTTAGGGTGGTTTCGCCACCCTGGATTGTATGTTTCAGAATATGGGTTGGAGTAGGGCTTGTTGAAGTTGGAAACTGCATGTGTTTGTTCCAACAAGACTTCTTTGAATGCTGGGATGGTGGGACACTCCCCAGTAGGGTGTCCTGTTAGCGCACAAATTCCACACACTTGCTCGGTGGAAGGGCTAACATCAACTTGATGGACTTTCTTCATCTCTAAAGCTTCAAGTTTTCGAGACAATGTGGACATTTTTGCTCTCAAGTCATCATCCTCTCTCAAGACATATTTTCCTCCTTGGGAATTAGATGGTCTGGCTTCTACAGTGGTAGGGGAGGCTGAGTCCCACATCTGAGAACTGTCAGATATGGTGTCGAAAAAATTGAATGCCTCCTCCGAACTTTTTCCCATGAATTCTCCTTGGGCCATCATTTCGACAAACTGACGTAGTCTAGAGGGTAAGGAGTCATAGAAAAATCCTACCAAAGTCCAATTTTCAAAAGCATGATGTGAGCAGGATTGGAGCAGATCTTTGAATCTCTCCCAACTTTGATAAAAAGTTTCTCCTTCTTTGACCGCAAAATTCATGATTTGCCTTTTTAGTGCATTTATGCGGTGTAGAGGAAAAAAATTTCTAAATGGAAAAAGCCTTTAAAGAATTTAACTATTGTTTGGCTCTATCCCTCAAGGAGAAAGAAAACAGTTTCATCTTGGCCAATTCAGAATTGTCTTGAAATGTTCCACACACTTCCTCAAAATCTTTTATATGCAGATATGGATTTTCTGCATCCAATCCATGAAACACGGGTAATAACTGCACTGTCCCCGACTTTACAGTAAAGAGGGGAGCATTTTCAGGAAAAATAAAACAAGAGGGGACACTATTTCTTGTGGGATTTAAGTAATCCCGCAAAGTTCGGATGTTAGGGACCTCCTCCTCTCTCATAGGGACTTCTCCATTTCTTTCATTATTTGCCATACTACCCTCACAATAGTCTGCTACTGATCTAGGTGAATTAGGTTCAGGCTGATTCACGGACTCACACGATTCTGCCGGCAAATTTTGGAAATGAGGAGTGCCCTCAGTCATAAAGAAAATAAAACAAAGTTATTTACAGTAAACCAAAGAATATACACAACGTTGAAGGTCTTTTTACCTTTCACCTTAAAACACCTTCTAAAGGTTCCCCGGCAACGGTGCCAAAAACTTGTTCTTGATCCGAAATATGTACACCCAAGTGCAGGCGGTTAAGCTGTAGTAATAATCCGGTTTGAGTCCGGAGTTGAATCCACAAAGAACTTTTGTTGATATTTCTGAGGTGAGCAGTGGTAGAGACCTATTGATTGTAACTCTTGAGATTTGCTGTGAGATATGAGTTTTCCTGGACAGAATATAAGATTCTTTCCAAGAGGATTTTCTTAACAAAATAGGAGATAAGTGCTAATTAAAAAGAGTCACTCTTTAGTGCAAGGATCTGGACATGTAGTTAGTTATCCGGTTTGTCATAATTGTGCTTGATAACTCAATTAACTCCCGTGTCAATAGCAAGTTAATCGGAAGATAAAGATGGATTGTGAGAATTAAGAACATGATTCCGATGTCTTTCTAGAAGTTTACAAGAATTGCCTATGGCGAGACTTAACCCGTCTACAAACAAGCAAGTGTTTCTACAAGACATCCAATCATGATATTAATATTCCATTCTTTAAATGAAGTACAATAAGGGGGAGGATTGAAGGGTAGTCATGAGGATCTAGCCGGGGTACTTGCCTTGAACTGATGAGTCTTTCTATGCAAGAGTCATCCGTGTCATAGAAAGAGCTCACAGTTATACAAAGTACCTTAGTTTTGCTAGATGCAATCAATCATCCAAAAACAAGAAGAAATAAATGTTAAGCATAAAAACATTGCACAAATATGTTTCCCGGATAACTTATACATGCCCTTCTCCTCTTACTAAAGAGTGAATGAGAAACTACTCACTCTTCATGGCTTGGGTAAAGCTAGAAAAGTGAGTGATGCTCATCCCTCCAAGTAGAGAGCTTAAAAGATAAAGTAACAAAAAACACGGAGCCAATCTTTAACAAAGAATGGGTGAATCACGTTCCACCCTTCACGGCTTTGGTAAAGCTCTAGAAAAGTGGAAGAGTTTCACTCTTCTAGGAAAGAAAGAAGCTCAAGCAATGGAAGTGAAATGCATGAACAATAAAAGTAGAAGAAAGTTAGTCACATTTGGAGGGTGGCTTCCTCAACCAAGAATTGGAGGGTTGCTTCTTCAACCAAAAGGTGAGCTATCTCTCTTCTATGCATGTAAAATGAAAGCATAAACATAAGCATAAGCATAAAACTACTTTTATAACAAGCAAGAGATGTTGGACTAAAGCCAAACTAATCTCTAAAATAAAGACTTCATACAAGGAAAATAAGCTAAATCTACAATGAGAGTGGGAGTCTAAGCCTCCATCAACTTTCCTACTTCCTACTTGGCTCCTAAAGCTCTCCAACAAGGGGAATATTCATAGGTAAGAGGAGGAGACAAGAGGAGGTGAAGGAATAGTGTTTGTCGCCCAAGTCCAAGTGAACAGTCAACAACTCTGCTGCCAGTCTGTGGAGAACGTTCGAACGTGAGTTGGCATTCGAACGTTGTTTTTGTTTTTGCACTAAGGTCGCTCGAACGTTAACTGCCGTTCGAACGTTTCTTCTGTTTTTTCACTAAGGGCGTTCGAACGCCAGATTTGCTCTGACCCTTTCACTCGAGTGGTCTGTTGGTCTTCTGTGAAGTTCAGTTCCAACTCTTTGTAGTAGTCTGGTCTTCCATCAACTCAAGTGCAAGTTCGAATATGAGTTGGCGTTCGAACGTGACACTCAAGTGCTTCAGAGCTCCAGTCTTCTTTCCTAACTGCAACACGCCTTCTCTCAACAGTTGAGTCTGCTACAGTGTAATGTGGACGTTCGAACGTGAGTTGGCGTTCGAACGTCCTGGCTGTGCTCCAAGCTGCTCTAATGTGGTGGTGTTGCATCCAAGTGTGGTACTTGTTGTTCTTGGGTCCTTGTTCAGTTTAGGGCCTGAAATGACATCACTTAAACTCCATTAAAGTACAGTTAGTCTTAAAATGTCATAATAATATGTCAAGTACTAATCAAAGCTCGAGACGAGATGGAAGTGAGGATCCAAGTATAACCCGTGACAAGTCTACGGAATATCAAAGACTCACCACCATGTCCACACTCAACCCAGTCAAGCCACACCATCGTACACCGAGAGGAGGAAAAAAAATGAGTTGAAATGGCATACCCAAGAAGAGTTTTCCCTTGGATTAGCCAACTTAAAATCTAACTACTCATATTAAAAGGAAAGACATACATAATGTAAAGATACATGGTATTGAAATGAAGATTAAAACTTAAATTAGTGCAAGAAATCTTAAACTATGAAGGAAAATATTCAATACCCATTTAAAAAGCTTGAAATGAAGAAAACTTAACACAACAATGGTAGAAACTAAGATACTCAACTAAACTTGCAAAACACTTGAAATAAATGACATTAAAAGTAAATAATGAAGATTACAAGAGTCTTACAATAAACTACAAGTGAAAGGATGGAAGAAAATGCAAAAAATAAAACTTATCTATCTACCATTCATCTGCTTCCTCATTGAGCTTTCTAAGCTTAGGTAGCCACACCTTCAATGGCTTGTGAATGCTGAATATATGGAGAAGAGATGATGCATTTTTCGTCCATGAGGCTCCCCTAGCCTGTGTGCAGGCCTCCCATCAATGGGAGGTGAGTTAATTGGCTTTTGACAGGCTAGGAAGAGCATAGCCTGCACACATCATGGCAACCCCCTTCTCTCCCATCCTCGTTAATTCCATTGCCTCCAAAGTCCAAGAATGAGTGTTGAGAGGAATGTAGATGTGTAAGGGATGTCAAGGGACAAGTGGAAGAAGTGTAGGTGGGACCCCCAAGTGAAAGAACTTGAGTTGCAAGCGTTCTGGCACTTCTGGGCAAAACCTATCGGTAGGTCGCTGGAAACATACCGGTTGTACTCCAGTAGCCCAAAGGTTCCTAGTAGGTTTCCAGTAGGTTTTTGTCCAGTAGGCAAAACCTACCAGTAGGTTTTGTTTCCTTCTATCGGTAGGTCGAAATTGAGATGCTAGCTCATGACCAGTTTTCGTAGAATTGTCATAACTTTTGATCCAACGGTTCGATTGAGCTAAAATTGTGACACAATACATAGGACATTCAGATCTACAACTTTCATGTTTTGAACTTTTCCATATTATAAACGGATCATGGTCAAAAAGGAGAAAAACCGAGGTACTGCAACCAAATGGTGCGGGTGTTGGTGCCTAAGTTACCAAGCACCGATACCTCCTTGATTTCTTTCATTTTTAAGCCTCCAAATCCTCATGTAATGTGTCCATATCTTCACCACTCCTCCAAACTTAGTTTCAAGGTTACAAAATCCATGATTTACACTATAAATACTTGTAACATCCAAAATTTCACATTATTCATAATTTCGGCTAACTCTAAGTAATTAAATGCAAAGTTAAGTTAAAATACATGTAATGAGGCCGTTAAATATGCAATAGTATGCGCTCATCACATACCCACACTCATGTCAATTGCCCACGAATGCGATGCTACCCGTGCATATGCAAATGTAGTGTACAATTGCAATTACCAAATCATGGTCAACATATCATGAGCATATTATGAACAATTTCAATGTCTATCAATATTTCCCAATATCTCAATTGCCCATTATATCATAAGCATATAATCACAATCCATAATCTCATCAAGCATGTTATATAATTTTCATTTAAATAACTTACTTAAATCATTCTTGGGAATTTTATCAAACACCTACAAGGTACAAAGATTATGTAAACACATAGCATGCCCAATTTCATCACATTTATCATGAAATCACAAATAAGCAATTTTCTCAAAACCCAATCATGCAAAATTGGTTCAAAGATGTTTCTATACCCGTTTTCCAAACTCTAGTTACACTAGGAGTATATCAAATAAGAGATTTCATCTCTAATCATGCCACCCATTTCATATAAAACCTTAACTTGAAAATAAACCTATTTAGGAAAGGAACCCTGCTTCTTGAAGCGTAATACCGTGTAGGAGAAGCTCTAAAAGACCCAAATCAAGCTTCAAGGCCTTGATCCCAACAATCATGTTCTTGAGGCTTTGGAAAAACCCACGATCTTTGGTACGTACTCATAGCTCTCGTCGCGTAGAACAACTTTTGTTCTTGGCCCGAAGGAATCCAAAGGTCGAATCGCCCTAGATCAAAGAAGAAAGGCGTGGAGAATTTTGGTTATCTTTTCTCTCTTTCCCTCTCTCTCCTTCCAGCATTGTTTGTCTGAAAAATGGGGAAGAATATCATATTTTTCCCCTTTTATACTTCTCATTTACTTGGCTCACAACGCGCCACACGTGCCTCTTTTGTTTGTTCCAATTTGATCTCGAATCAATTAAATCTCATCCCATTTTAAGTTCAATATATTTTATTGAACTAACTTTAAATTATTTTCCATGTTTCGCAAGAAAATCCCCATTGCGTTTATTTTAGTCGCGCAACGCCCGATCGAATCATAAAACGGAAAAAATCCGACTGCCTCGAAATTCAACAAAAATTTATTAGGTAACTAGATTTCACAAGATAAATCCAACGTTGAGATCCATTTTGTCATCTGAGTTCTAGAAAAATTCGGATTTTCAACCCATATCTTAACGACTAATTACCATTTTGCCCTATTTCAATAAAATTTTTTAAATTTTTCCCAGGTTTTACAACGGTACATTTCCTTCTTCTTTCACTCCTATGGAAAAGAAAAAAAATTTAATTAAGGTACATAGCTTCTTTTGGGATAATCCTTATTTGTTTAAATAATATAAAGATCAGATAATTAGGAGGTGTGTGCCTGATTTTCAAATCCATAGTGTTACTAATTTTTGTCATACTAAAGCATGTGAAGGTTATTTCTTTGTAAAGAAAACCATTGCAAAGATTTTGTAGTGTGAATTTTACTGGCCAATACTTTTTCAAAACACCCATGCCTTTTGCTTATCATGTGACCGTTGTCAATGGTTGAGGGGTATCTCACGAAGGAATATGATGCCCTTAAACCCCATATCAGTGATCGATATATTTGACCATTGGGGCATTGACTTCATGGGACATTTCCCCCAATCGTTTGGTAACCTATACATTTTAGTAGTTGTAGATTATGTCTCGAAATAGGTTGAGGCTATCCCTTGCCGTAAAAATGATCATCACACAATGATCAAGTTTTTAAAAGAATATTTACTTTTGTAGTTTGGGATACCTCGAGCTATCATTAGTGATAGGGGGCTTCACTTTTGTAATAATTTTTTTGAAAATCTTATGCGAAAATATGCTATTACACAGAGTGAGCACGCCCTACCATCCACAAATAACTAGGCAAGCTGAACTTGCCAATAAGGAGATAAAACAGATTTTAGGAAAAAAGGTGAACCCCGATTGTAAAGATTGGTCTTTAAGACTAACCAATGCTTTGTGGGCTTATTGAACTTCTTTCAAAACAATACTAGGCATGTCTCCTTATAGGCTTGCCTATGGGATGTCTTGCCACTTGCCACTTGCTTGTTGAACTTGAACATAAAGCATACTGGGCTATTAAAAGAATGAATTTTGACATGGATAAGGTAGGGGAGTCTAGAAAGCTTCAGATTAATGAGTTGAAAGAATTGAGGAATGAAACTTATGAGAATGCAAAAATTGAAAAACATAGAATGAAAGTTTTCATGACAAGAACATCAATAGGAAAACCTTCAAACCTTCGCAAAAGGTTTTGCTTTATAATTCGTGCCTCCATCTTTTTCCTAGTAAGTTGAGGTCAAGGTGGTCAGGTCCATTCATAGTTAAGGAAGTTTTTCCTAATGGGGCGGTTGAGATATAGAACCCCAAGAATGGAAATGTGTTTAAAGTTAATGGACAACGATTAAAGTCGTTCTTGGAAAGGTTTGTGGCTGAGGTGGAATCCATTGAGTTGGTGGATCCACATTATCAATTAATAAACTGAGTGCAACTTTTATGTATTGTATACTATGTGTTTCTTTCACACTTTTATTTTTATTATTTTAGGTATCACTTTGTTTTTTATTTTAGAATGTTGCAGTGTTCGTGGCCGTAGGTATTCCCTTTCCCCAATTTAAATACTTTTCTTTGGCTTACATGGTTAATTTTCACATTGAGGACAATGTATAATTTAGGTTGGAGTGGGATAATCTTGCCTTGATATCTAACATTTGTGCCATATCATTTATACCAAATTTGTATTGGATATTTTTTTATTAGAATTTTTTTCCTATTTATTATTTATTCTAGTACATTAAGTGTTTTTATTTTTAGTCTTTATTTTAGTTTTAGGTTTATTTTTGGTTTTTAGGAATTTATTTATTTTATTAGGAAATTTATTCAAGAAGCTGAAGGGGTCAGCTTGGAATCCCAAATGTTTTGTATGCGTCCGGATGCACTCACTCTACCTAGACGCAAGTGTTAATAGTGCACTTGGAGAATCAGCAGATGATAACGATTGGAGTATTAAGTTATTGTTGATTTATTCTTGATCTATTTTTGAATTTTGAATTATTGGTTGTTTTTAGGATAGCTTTGATGAGCATAGAATATTGCATATCATTTGTCCCTTTACACCCATTTTATACTTGTTTTTGTGGAGAAAGTGGGGGAAATTGCATTTAATCTATCAATTAATGGATTTTTGTGTGATTGTAGGTAAAGAGTAGGTAATGGCGTGTATTAAGTCTTCCATCAAGAGCTTAAAGGCAATGAAGAAGGAGGGGTGGCTTAACGGGTGGCTCGGGATAGTAAGAAATCGAGAAAAAGCCAAAACAAGTGAAAACCTACCAGTAGGTTTTGTTGACGTTCTACCGGTAGGTTTTGTACACTGGAAATCTTTTACTGCTGCCCCTTCCAAAACCTATCAGTAGGTTTTGTGACACCCCAAAATTCGGGGGTCCGTTGATTACCCATCAACCCGCGGAATACCTGTAGATACCAAGTAACTCGATATCACACTGTTATGCCCCATTTACCGGGGTCCACAACTTAACGAAATTCGGACAGAGTCTCCTTTGTACAGGGAGCTCTACCAAAAACTCAACCTGTGCAATATAACTTCACATGACCCATCCGAGGCTCAATATAAAACAATGACCGCACTGGGTCCATTTATAAGTAAACATTGGCCACACCGGGTCCAACTATCCATACCATTATCAAAACATGCAATGTTGTATCAAAAATAGTCCATAACAGTTCGATTACAATTCTTTTACATATACATGCCCAAAAACATAGTTTGGTCCCAAAGTTTTACAAAAGGGGTTATAAAGCCACAAATCGGCTTTCTTCACTCTTGCGGCCCCGTATGAGAGCCATCCACCGGAGTGAATCTCGCACCTGAAATATTTTTGCCGTATAGGGTGAGCCACGCTCAATAGAGTATTCCCTACAGAGGCTACTCCCCATCCTAGATGCACATGGAATGTATACATGCAACAATCAACACATTTATCCATTCAAGCATTCCAATCAAGAATATGCATCCTATGATAGGAATTCTATGTCATGCCATGAAATGAGATGAGACTCCCTCATGCACTTTAACCCGAGCCCTCACCGACTCCCACAACACAATGCAATGCATTTGTGCAATGAAACCGTCATTTGACAAAAATCCATCTAATGATTGTTTGAAATAAAAGTTATGTTTTTATAAAACCAAATCATTGATGGATACTACCCATTGAATGGGTGTTTTAGAAAATAAAATCTTGTGTCTTTATTGGGCAACGGATTTTGGTATCACAACCGCCGGTTCCGTACACCATCACACTTTTCCGAAATTTCACCTCAGGGGAATGTGTGAACCAAGTAGCCGAGTTTTGCACCCGAGGGAGTATCTAGTCCTTCTTGCTATACCCGACACAAGTTTTGTCATGCATGTAACCGTGCGACTCAGTCGGATGTCCAATCCAACTTTCCTGAGCCCATCCACCAAGCACCAAGTAAGGTGTTGATTAAACCATGCACCCACACACACATACTCATGCATAAAGCCCATGAATGTGATGCCAACACCATGCCCACTATGCAATAATGCAATGTAATGTTCCATTGCATATCAATGTCATGTCCCATATGTAAAGAATGTCATATGGACAATTTAACCCATATCAACATATTCCATGACAATTTCTATCATATGTGTAAAATTACCATTATCTCTAACAATGTCAACATCTATCATGGCAAACTATATCACATGCATACAATTTCCATGATCATCATAATGCTAATATATCATAAAGCATATATCAATATACCCATTTCCAATTGTAAATCACACACTAAGCATATGATTTCAATTTTCCCAAAATAGCAACTTTGGTCATTTAAGACATTCTATCAAACACCTTCAAAACAACCCATCATGTTATCACACAAAATTGTCCACATAACATCAAGTACCAAGAAAATACACAAGTACTCCCACATATCAAAATCAAGCTAGAAATTAGTCTAAGCTATTTCTATACTCAATTCTTCATTTCCATAACAATAGGCAAGTGGTATATAACCACATACACCTAACCATCCCTTATGGACATTCAAGGTAGGAAATAAACCAAAGTAGGAAGAACCCTACCTCTTAGAGCGTAGAAATGAAGGTAGAACCTTCAAGAACACCAATACAAGCCCAAAAGTTTTGATTTTCCCAAAATCCCTCATTGGATCTTCGGTGAAATCTCTTGTTTTTGGTGTGGTTGCGTAGCCCTCATCGCGTAGATGAAGTTTAATTCTTGGTCCGACAAATTCCGACCGACGGAACTCCGTGAATCCGAGAAAGAAGATTGGATTTTCTATTTTTCTTTCTCTCCTTCAACTCCAACGTTGCCCACTAGTTTTCAGCAGAGAAATCTGCTAAAAATTAGATATTTCTCCCTTTTTATAATTTTAAAGACTTGGCCCGAGTCGCGCCACGTGTCCCTCACTTGTCCGGGTCCGTTTTTGCCCCGAAACGATTAAATTTCGCTCCGATTCAAGCTCAAATATTTTTATTTCAACTTTCTTTAAATTATTTTTTAAAATTTAAAATTTTATTAAAATTTCGTTTTTGGGTCACCCGAGACCCGACCGCCTCATAAAATGCGAAAAATCCGACTATCTCGGAATTCGACGAAATTTGACAGGGTAACTAAATTTCGCGAGACGAATCCAACGGCAAAGTCTGTTGTGTCATCCGAGCTCTAAAAATATGAGTATTTTAAATACGCATTATAGTGGCAAATTACCGTTTTGCCCTTTTTCAGAAAAAGTTTAAATTTTTCCCGGATTTTACATTCTTCCCCCCTTAAAAGAATTTCGTCCCCGAAATTCACACACACATACACATTTAACCACATGCATATACAACAATCATATAACGCTAAAAACTATTAGAATGTACCTTCATCCTCAAATAAGAAAGGATAATTGGTACGGATAGTGCCCTCGCGCTCCCATGTCGCCTCCTCCACTCATCGGTGCTGCCACAACACATTTACTAGCCTCACGATCTTGCCTCACAAAATCTGATCCCGCCTATCCATGATACGTACCAGTCCCACCTCGAAGGTCTCATCCGCATCAACAATCAACTCACTCCAATCCACCACATGTGTCGGATCTGGAGTATACTTCCGGAGCATAGACACATGGAATACCGCATGAACACCCGATAGATTTGGCGGTAACGCCAACCGGTAAGCAACTGTACCTACCCTTTCGAGTACCTCGAAGGGCCCGATATACCTCGGCGACAGCTTTCCCCGCTTGCCGAACCTGACCACTCCTCTCTTAGGCATCACCTTCAAGAAGACATGATCTCCCACCTCAAACGCTAGAGGTTGCCGCCGTCTGTCGGCATAGCTCTTATGCTGGCTCTGAGCAGTGAGAAGACGCTTCCGTATCAAGTCCACCTTCTCAGAGGTGTCCCTAACCAAATCCGGACCCGTAGAGGACCTGTCTCCTACCTCTGTCTAACAAACCGGAGAACGACAAGACCTCCCATATAGTGCCTCATAGGGTGCCATATGTATGCTCGCCTGATAACTGTTGTTGTAGGCGAACTCCACTAAGGGTAAATGTTCTTCCCAGCTACCCTTGAGATCTAGGACGCATGTCCTATAATGTCTGGATGGTCCTCTCTGATTGACCGTCCGTCTGGGGATGAAAAGCAGTGTTCATCATCAACTGTGTCCCCATGGCTCGCTGGAAACTCTCCCAAAAATGAGCCATAAACCTGGGATCCCGATGTGATACTATAGATACAGGCACCCCATGCAACCAGACAATCTCCCGTATATACAACCTGCAGAATTCCTCTAGTGTGAAGGTCATCCGTACCGCCAAGAAGTGTGCCGACTTCGTAAGCCGGTCCACTATCACCCATACTGCGTCATGCCCTCGCGATGTTCGTGGCAAGTGAGTCACAAAATCCATCGTGACATGCTCCCACTTCCACTCAACTACCTCCAAAGGCTAGAGTAATCCCGCTGGTCTCTGGTGCTTAGCCTTTACTTGCTGACACGTGAGACATCGACGAACAAAATCCCCAACGTGTCTCTTCATCCCACTCCAGTAATACTGGCGACGAAGATCATGGTACATCTTCGTGCCACCAAGATGCATAGCAAAACGGGAGTAGTGAAACTCCCTAAGAATCTCCTCTCTTAGATCCGCTGACTGGGGAACCGCAATCCTTCCCCTAAACCGAAGACTACCATCCGTGTGAATGGCCCAGCCCTCGTCACCTGTACCCGACTGTACCCGGTTCCTGATGGACAACATCTTTGTGTCCTGCCTCTGGGACTCTATCACTCTGCTTAGTAGAGAAGGCGTAGCCACCAAACTCCCTAAAGTATCCTGAGCCTGACCCATGTAGCATAGTCCGAACTGTCCCACTATCTCGAGCATCTGCCACTGTCGGGAAGCTACACTAGCCAGTACTCCCCGTGACTTCCGGTTGAGTGCATCAGCCACCACATTTGCCTTACTGGGATGGTAATGCAAAGTGAAGTCATAGTCTTCCAGATACTCCATCCACCTGCGTGGCCTCATGTTGAGGTCCCGCTGTGTAAAGATGTACTTCAGACTTTTGTGGTCTGAAAACACCTCGAACTCTCACCGTATAGATAGTGGCGCCAAGCCTTCAAGGCAAAGACAATGGCCGCCAACTCCATGTCATGTGTGGGGTAATTTTACTTGTGGTTCTTTAACTGCCGAGAACCATAAGCCACCACCCTCCCGGACTGCATCAAGACACATCCTAGTCCATCCTTCGAGGCATCACAATACACTGTGTACCTCTGTCCCCTTTTCGGGACTATCAAGATAGGGGCTGAAGAAAGCCTCCTCTTTAACTCCTGGAATGCCTTCTCGCAAGAATCATTTCACTCAAACTTGACCTCTTTTCGAGTCAACCTGGTCATAGGAGCAGCTAGTCGGGAGAAGTCCTCAATAAACCGCCGGTAATACCCTACCAATCCCAAGAAACTACGTATCTCGAAGACTGACTTCGGCCTCTCCCAATTCATGACTTCCTCAACCTTCTCCAGGTCTACGGATACACCTGAAGCTGACACCACATGTCCCAAAAATTTCACCTCAGTCAACCAAAATTCACACTTGCTGAACTTGGTGTACAACTGACGGTCTCTCAAGGTCTGAAGAACAATCCTCAAGTGACCCTCATGCTCCTTCTCAGACTTGGAGTAGATCAAGATGTCGTCAACAAAGACTACAACAAGTTGATCAAGGTAGGGTTGAAACACCCTATGCATGAGATCCATGAAAGCCGCCGGAGCATTCATCAATCCGAAAGGCATGACAGTGAACTCAAAATGCCCATACCACGTCTGAAACGCCGTCTTAGGGATATCTGCCTCCCTAACCCTCAACTGATGGTAACCAGTGCGGAGATCTATCTTGGAGTAGACTCGCGCCCCTCTCAGCTGATCAAACAAGTCATCAATCCTCGGCAAAGGGTACCTATTCTTGATAGTAACCCTGCTTAACTGCCGGTAATCTATGCATAGTCGAAGGATTTTGTCCTTCTTCTTTGCAAATAACACCGGAGCGCCCCAAGGTGAGGTACTTAGTCTAATGAATCCCTTGTCCAACAATTCCTGCAATTGGACCTTGAGTTCTTGCAACTCAGTAGGCGTCATCCTATGTGGAGTCATAGAAATGGGCGATGTACCTGGATGCAACTCAATAGTGAAGTCTACAACCCTATGTGGAGGTAATCCCAGTAGTTCATCCAGAAAAAACATCCTCATAATCACACATAACCTGAGGTAGACCCAACTCCTGTCTCGCCTCGTCCTCTAGGGTAAGGCTTGCTAGCCAACCCATCAAATGCCCGTGCCATCTAGAGTCGTACATAGCTTGAGGTAAAGCATCGTGCTTTGCCCCCTAGAATTTGAAACAAACACCATCAAGCATATAAGCAGTGACCCGCTTCCGATCACAATCAATGACGACTCGGTGTGCCGCCAACCAATCCATTCCCAGGATTACATCGAACTCCGACATGTCCATGACCCAAAGGTCCACGGTGAGTAGAATCCCTGAGATCTCTAACTCACACCCCCAACATGTATGATCAACCCTCACCCTAGCACCTAGGGGAGAACTCACATGCAATGGCTCTTCTAAGGTCTCAACCTCTAAGCCCAAGTCTTTCACACAAGATGCAGCAATAAATGAATGAGATGCACCAGAATTAAATAGTACTCTAGCCCATAAGCGAGAGAGCATAAATGTACCCTGTATCATCGACTGGTCTGTCGGCTCAGTCTGAGGTATCATGGCATAGACACGCCCCTGGGTACCCAAAGTTCCGGCTTGTGAGCCAATCTGGCCTGATTGCGGGATCCCCGCACGTGAAGTAGTAGGGCCCTGTGTGGTACCCTAGAACTGGTACTGGCTTCCCTGGCCCATGGTGGGGTAGGGAGGAATAAATTGAGTCTGTGAGTGTCCCACCGATGATTGGGACTGAGATGTCCCAAAGCTTTGGGATCCTTGCCTCTGAGGACAATCCCACTTCATATGCCCAGGCTGGTGGCAATGATAGCAAGTCCTTTGGCCTGTCTGGTAGGAAAGCCTCTGATTTCTCCCGCCTTGGGAGGATCAACCTTGGCCTTGGCCTTGATAGCCACGGCCTTGTGGAGTCGAAGTCCTTTGCTTCTTCCCCGAACTCGACGAAAAAGATTGGCCTTCCTTCTTCTTGTCCTTAGCACCCAATTCCCGGATGCTCCTTGCGTCTTCCAGTTCTCTCTCAATGGCCATAGATGCCTCAACCATCGAGTCCAAGTTTTGTAGGCAGAGGCCCACAATTTTACCCCGGATGGACAATTTCAAGCCATCCTCAAACTTCCTCACCTTGGCCATGTCTGTGGCCACATAGTCGTCGGCGAAACGGGCTAACTCCGTGAACTTGGCCACGTATTCTAATACAGTCATCGTCCCTTGTCTCAAGTCTAAGAACTCTCGAGCCTTTGCATGTCGAGCGGCCGTCGGGAAATACTTACCCATGAAAAGCTCCTTGAACTCTCCCCATGTCATAGCTCCCAAGTCCTTTGAGGTCTTTACCCAATCCCACCACAATTGGGATTCTCCCTCCAGCTGGAATGTAGCTAGAGTTATCTTAATGGCATCGGATGTGATCTCCATAGCGCCTAAGATCTTGTCAACTTGCCGGAACTAGTGGTCAGCCACCATCGGATCCGCCTCTCCCATGAAGATCGGAGGATTGTGTGTCTTGAACCTCTAGAGGTTACTTGATCCTCCTTGACCCACATTTGCACCGGTCTGTGCAATAGAAGCAGCTGTAGCACTAGCTTGTGCTATAGTAGTAGCCGCAGTACCAATAGCCTCCATGAAGGCTTGTTGGTCAAAGGCCGGTGGTGGTTGGTTGTTATTCCGTCCACCCCGACGTCCCCTTCCTCTACTTGCCATCTACACACACATCAGATAACAATAGACTAACAATTTAGTACCCCAAAGTTAGGGATCAAACACAAACATTTAGAATTTTTCTTGTCCCCCTAGTAGAACATTTGTCACATACTAGTAGACGTTTAACCCTTGACCTATCCCGTTAATTCTTTTTCCGAACTCCCAAGGTTATGTTTTCTAACCCTAGTGTTCCTGTTTTCCATATACACTCTACCATGTATATAATTCACACAACAAGTAGTACATAGCATGTACCAAGTATAACACATAACATGAAATGCACATGGAATGCAATGGTCTAAAACCCATGCCCATCAAGCCTTAGGTAAATCGTATACCTAAGCTCTGATACCAAGTTGTGACACCCCAAAATTCGGGGGTCCGTTGATTACCCATCAACCCGCGGAATACCTGTAGATACCAAGTAACTCGATATCACACTGTTATGCCCCATTTACCGGGGTCCACAACTTAACGAAATTCGGACAGAGTCTCCTTTGTACAGGGAGCTCTACCCAAAACCCAACCTGTGCAATATAACTTCACATGACCCATCCGAGGCCCAATATAAAACAATGACCACACTGGGTCCATTTATAAGTAAACATTGGCCACACCGGGTCCAACTATCCATACCATTATCAAAACATGCAATGTTGTATCAAAAATAGTCCATAACAGTTCGATTACAATTCTTTTACATATACATGCCCAAAAACATAGTTTGTTCCAAAAGTTTTACAAAAGGGGTTATAAAGACACAAATCGACTTTTTTCACTCTTGCGGCCCCGTATGAGAGCCATCCATCGGAGTGAATCCCGCACCTGAAATGTTTTCCCGTATAGGGTGAGCCACGCTCAATAGAGTATTCCCTACAGAGGCTACTCCCCATCCTAGATGCACATGGAATGTATACATGCAACAATCAACACATTTATCCATTCAAGCATTCCAATCAAGAATATGCATCCCATGATAGGAATTCTATGTCATGCCATGAAATAAGATGAGACTCCCTCATGCACTTTAACCCGAGCCCTCACCGACTCCCACAACACAATGCAATGCATTTGTGCAATGAAACCATCATTTGACGAAAATCCATCTAATAATTGTTCGAAATAAAAGTTATGTTTTTATAAAACCAAATCATTGATGGATACTACCCATTGAATGGGTGTTTTAGAAAATAAAATCTTGTGTCTTTGTTGGGCAACGGATTTTGGTATCACAACCGCCGGTTCCATATGATTAGCACTTAAAATTAGCATATAACTATGTCATTTTAAGACTAATTGTACTTTGATGGAGTTTAAGTGATGTCATTTCAGGCCCTAAACTGAACAAGGACCCAAGAACAATAAGTACCACACTTGGATGCAACACCAACACATTAGAGCCCAAAATTGGAGAAGCTTGGAGCACAGCCAGAACGTTCGAACGCCAACTCACGTTCGAACGTCCACATTACACTGTAGCAGACACAACTGCTAAAAGAAGGCGTGTTGCAATTAGGAAAGAAGACTGAAGCTCTGAAGCACTTGAGTGTCACGTTCGAACGCCAACTCACGTTCGAACGTTCACTTGAGTTGATTGAAGACCAGACTACTGCATATAGTTGGAACTGAACTTCACAGAAGACCAACAGACCACTCGAGTGAAAGGGTCAGAACACATCTGGCATTCGAACGCCCTTAGTGCAAAAACAGAAGAAACGTTTGAACGGCAGTCAACGTTCGAACGCCCTTAATGCAAAAACAGAAACAACGTTCGAACGCCAACTCACGTTCGAACGTTCTCCACAGACTAGCAGCAGAGTTGTTGGCTTTTCACTTGGACTTGGGCGGCAAACACTATTCCTTCACCTCCTCTTGTCTCCTCCTCTTGCCTATAAATACTCCCCTTGTTGGAGAGCTAAAGGAGCCAAGAAAAATAATTGATGGAGGCTTAGACTCCCACTCTCATTGTAGATTTAGCTTATTTTCCTTGTATGAAGTTTTTATCTTAGAGATTAGTTTGGCTTTAGTCCAACATCTCTTGCTTGTTATAAAAGTAGTTTTATGCTTATGCTTTCATTTTACATGCATAGAAGAGAGATAGTTCATCTTTTGGTTGAGGAAGCAACCCTCCAATTCTTGGTTGAGGAAGCCACCCTCCAAATGTGACTAGCTTTCTTCTACTTTTATTGTTCATGCATTTCACTTCCATTGCTTGATCTTCTTTCTTTCTTAGAAGAGTGAAACTCTTCCACTTTTTTAGAGCTTTACCAAACCCGTGAAGAGTGGAACGTGATTCACCCATTCTTTGTTAAAGATTGGCTCCGTGTTTGTTGTTACTTTATCTTTTAAGTTCTCTACTTGGAGGGATGAGCATCACTCACTTTTCTAGCTTTACCCAAGCCATGAAGAGTGAGTAGTTTCTCATTCACTCTTTAGTAATAGGAGAAGGGCATGTATAAGTTATCCGGGAATCATATTTGTGCATTGTTTTTATGCTTAACATTTATTTTTTCTTGTTATTGGATGATTGATTGCATCTAGCAAATCTAAGGTACTTTGTATAACTGTGAGCTCTTTCTATGACACGGATGACTCTTGCATAGAAAGAGTCATCAGTTCAAGGCAAGTACCCCAGCTAGATCTTCATGACTACCCTTCAATCCTCCCCCTTATTGTACTTCATTTAAAGAATGAAATATTAATATCATGATTGGATGTCTTGTAGAAACACTTGCTTGTTTGTAGACGGGTTAAGTCTCGGCACAGGCAATTCTTGTAAACTTCTAGAAAGACATCGGAATCATGTTCTTAATTCTCACAATCCATCTTTATGTTCCGATTAACTTGCTGTTGACACGGGAGTTAATTGAGTTATCAAGCACAATTATGACAAACCGGATAACTAACTACATGTCCAAATCCTTGCACTAAAGAGTGACTCTTTTTAATTAGCACTTATCTCCTATTTTGTTAAGAAAATCCTCTTGGAAAGAATCTTATATTTTGTCCAGGAAAACTCATATCTCACAGCAAATCTCAAGGGTTACAATCAATAGGTCTCTACCACTGCTTGCCTTAGAAATATCAACAAAAGTTCCCTGTGGATTCGACTCCGGACTCAAACCGGATTATTACTACAGCTTGACAGCCTACACTTGGGTGTACACATTTCGGATCAAGAACAAGTTTTTAGCGCCGTTGCCGGGGAACCTTTAAAAGGTGTTTTAAGGTGAAAGCCCTAAAATTTTTGCTCACAAAGAAGGACGCCAAACCAAGACTCTTGATATGGATACTTTTGCTCCAAGAGTTTGATCTTGTCATCAAGGATAAGAAAGGTGTCGAGAATGTGGTGGCAGATCATCTGTCCAGACTAACCTATGAATTTCATGAGGATGGACTGCCAATCAATGAGAAATTCCCCGATGAACAACTGTTCATGATTGATAGGACACCATGGTATGCAGACATTGCTAACTTTCTTGCTACTGGTACACTCCCTCCATCCTTTACCATGTTGGACAAAAAGAAATTTTTTAGGGAGGTTCGTAACTTCTTTTGGGAGGATCCTTACGTACTCAAGTACTGTAAAGATCAAATCATAAGACGTTGCATCCCTGCTCATGAAAGTAGCCAGGTAATAACATTTTGTCATTCTGAAGCATGCGGTGGCCACTTTTCATCAAGAAAAACAGCTGCAAAAATATTGCAGTGTGGATTTTACTGGCCCACACTTTTCAAAGATGTCCATGCCTTTTGTTTAACTTGTGATAGGTGTCAAAGGTTGGGAAACATTTCTAAAAGAAATATGATGCCCTTAAACCCCATTCTGGTAATTGAAATTTTTGACTGTTGGGGCATCGATTTTATGGGACCATTCCCCCCTTCCTTTGGCTATCTGTATATTTTAGTGGTTGTAGACTATGTATCCAAATGGGTTGAAGCAATTCCATGCCGAAACAATGATCACAAAAAAGTGATCAAATTTTTGAAAGACAATATTTTGTCCCGGTTTGGAATTCCGAAATCAATCATAAGCGATGGGGGTGCTCATTTTTGCAATCGTCCTTTCTGAAATTTAATGAAAAAATACTTGATTTTTCACAAAATTGTAACCCCTTATCACCCACAGACCAGTGGACAAGCTGAGTTAGCTAATCGGGAGATCAAATTAATTTTGGAAAAAACGATGAATCCAGATCGCAAAGATTGGTCGTTAAGACTAACTGATGCGCTCTGGGCATACCGTACTGCTTTTAAAACAATTTTAGGCATGTCTCCTTATCGATTAGTCTATGGAAAGTCATGTCACTTGCCTGTGGAATTGGAACATAGGGCATACTGGGCCATTAAAGCAATGAATTTTGACTTGGACAAGGCTGGGCTAGCAAGGAAACTTCAGATAAATGAATTGGAGGAATTGAGAAATGAAGCATATGAAAATGCTAAGATTGCTAAAACCAGGATGAAAATTTTTCATGACAAACACATTGTGCGGAAATCTTTTGAGCCGTCTCAAAAAGTCTTGCTATTTAATTCAAAACTCCGCCTCTTTCCTGGTAAGTTGAAATCAAGATGGACTGGGCCTTACATTGTCAAAAAGGTGTTTGAACATGGAGCAGTTGAAGTGGAAAACCCAGCAAACGGTAATAGTTTTACTGTTAATGGTCAGCGGTTAAAACCATTTTTGGAGGATTTTGTTAAAAATGTGGAAACCATTCTTTTAATGGAACCAGAGTACTCCACCGAAATTCACGCCTGCCGACACTCCAGTGGATCGGATCAGGAAAAATCTACTCCAACCTGACCCACTGAGGCGCCTTTATAAGGCACCCACTTTTTCTCCAGCTGCCGCAGTTGGCCCCCCCCCCCCCCCATTTCTTCTTCTTCTTCTTCTTCTTCTTCTTTTTCTTTTCTTCTTCTTCCTTCTGTTCGTCTTTGAGTTCTCTGTTATCCGAGAAACCACCCATGACCACACACTCCACAAACACGATATTTTGCTTCATGTTTTGCATTTTAATCTTATATTTGCTCACGGGTGTTCTTCTTTTATTCGCACTCACACATAAGGATTTTCAGCCTACCCGAAATCCAGATCTGTGCACAGATGAGTAATTTTTGTGTTTTTATTTGTAGGTCTCAGCGGGTGAACAGATCTCTACCATTCAACCTCGTCTCCACAATCCATGAACCGGTAAATTCGAAACATTGGGGACAATGTTCAGTTTAGGTTGGGGGGTATGATTGATTGAGCAAAAACAGTCATATTCCTAACCCCTAAAATACTATCCCCCAAGGTGTATGTGTGATGTATATTCAACCGGGAAGGGAGGTCACGCTCCCTTGGAATAGTGTGAAAAGAAAGGGCAATAGGAAAGGAAATAGGTCAGTGGGAATGTGATAGGTGAATGCACAAAAATGCTCCCCAATCGCAAGGAGACTTTCGTGGGTCATCTTTTACTTGGTGGTATTCCAAGGTCGTTTCCACGGGGAATGAAGTAAACCAATTTGAAAGTGATTTTGGGCAAAGAAAGTGTAAAATTCTTGTTGTTGGAAATTGTTTGATGAAGTGTGTTTTGGTAAAATTAGAATGAGAGAACAAGCGTTGGCAATTCCAAGGGGTCCCTCCAATGGGTATACTCTCTCAACTCAACTCACACCTCCGATTGAGCAAGAATGAACGGTTGATTCACGGAAAGTCGAGGATGATGTTGGTGAGTGCCTAAGCATAAACCGTGACTAGGCCTACGGATTATCAAAGACTCACCGAATCATCCACCTTCAATCCGGTCAAACCGAACCATGGGACTCTAAAGGGAGGGTGTAGAAAGAGTTGAAACGATATACCCAAATGAGGATTCCCCTTGGTCTTGCCAACAAAAAGGGCTTAGCTACTCATACTTGAAATAGAAATGACAATGTAAATATAATGCATTGTATGGATATGGAGTTTTGAAGTAACAAAGTGCAAGAAATCATAGACTAGAAGTGAATGAAATGAAAATCTATTTTATATCTATAAACATGAATACTTTGAAAGCATTAATGGTAGAACTTAAATGGGAGCATTAAACTAGCAATGACATAAGGGAAAATGACATAAATGACATTCATTGAAGATATAAAGGTTCCTACCCTTGATTACAAGACAATGCAGTAAAAGAAATGCAAAAATCATAACTTTCTCTCTCTAAAACTACTATTCATCATCTTCTACGCCCAAAGCTTCTCTCTCTATCTCCCTCCCTCTGCTATGGAAGAATGCTGATCATTGGAGAGCTCTTTCCCTCCAAAACCGTGCCTGGTCTGCTCCTGTAGCTCCCTGAAGTGACCCCCATCAGTAGGGTGTAGCCTGGATGACCTGGACAAGGGAGTGCAGAATTGGTCTGCACACACCCAGCTCCTCCTCTTCTCTCTCTCTTCATTTAAGGCTGTAGCTCTAGAGTGCAAAGTAAGGTGTGGGCCTGATGAACAGTGTTGTGGGCGTGTCAGAGGAGTGTGGGGGCATCTATGGTGGGACCCTCGAAGTAGCTGAGCATATCTGCAGACTCTGGGCTTGTCAGGCAAATCGTACCGGTACCATACAGTACCGGTACTGAGCACCGGTACTTCGACTCCAGAATGTTTGGCGTACCGGTACTGTTCTGCCTCCTTGTCTGAAACTTCTGATTCCTTTGCTCCTGAGCTGTCCCCAAGTTCTCTTTTCATCTCTTTTCATCCCAAGTGGTATGGGTGGGCCTTAACAAACCATAATTAGCTCCTTTCAACTGCAAACACAAATTTTTGATGTTAAGACTTCAATCATCATAACTCCTATCATTTAATCTTCAAAAACAAGTGAAATGAGCTGATTAACACCTTAAAATATACAAAGTTTTGTGCTAATCACACCCCCCAACTTAGGTTTTGCTAGTCCCTTAGCAAAAGATTCATTCCCCAGCACAACACAATGAAAATAGCACATATTCAATCCAAATCAATGATCATTCATTCAATCAATCAAAATGCAAGTAACAACATGAAAGTGAGTAAAATGGAACAATTGTGGGTTTATATTAATGTGAACGAAGTTGGAGTACAAAATTGAGTAGGTCATCAAAAAGAACAAAATAGCCTAATCTCCCCCCCCCCAACTACACAAAATCCTATACTAGCACAAGAACTTCTTACTCTCCATCACTCTCTTCCTCATAACCCTCTGATTCTTCCCCTTCCTCAGACTCCTCATCATCTTCCACAACCTCATTCACCCTGGAGGTTGAAGGTGCAGTAGGAACTTCTGGGATGGGTCTCCCAGGGAATGTGTGCATGTACATCTCCTTCATCATCACCATCATTCCCTGAACCGAGGCCTCAATCCCATGCACTGTCGTCTCTAGTGCATCAAGTCTCTTAGGGACTGAGCGTGCTGAAACAGGCTTGAATGGCATGGTGGGTGCAGTTGGTACAACGTCCTCATCAGACTCAAGCTGAGCTTGCTCCCCACGACCCATAGCCCTCCTCTTTTGGCTACTGGCCCTACCTATGGCCCCAGTCTCGGGTGGAGTGAGCTTTTCTGATGCGTAGCCCTTAACCTTAAAATGGTTACACAGTCGGGTAACCAAGCTCCCATACGGCAGGTTAGTCAATGGCTTCTCTGTGATGGCAAAGTCTTTCATAACTTCCCAAATAACAAGGGCAAAATCGATTGTTTTGCCCGACACAACAGCATCCAGAATGGCCAGCTTTTCCAGGTTTGGTTTCTTTTCTGCAGCCCTTGGGAGTAGGTTATAATGAAGCAATTTGTTGAGAAGCCCATAAACATGCTTCAACCCACCACTATGAACCACTCCCTTGAATTCAACAGGATCCTCATACATCAAATCGACATACTCCGCCTTAGTCTTAGCTCTTCCCATGTTGTAGGGATAGACTGGTGGGGAAGATGGGGGTCTCTGATAGTCTCCAATAAGGGTGGCTATGACATCAGGGGTCACTGTAAACACCTTTCCCCTAACGTTCACTCTCAGAACTTCCCCAACAGCAACCTCAACTAATTTCAATGAACGGTAGAACTCCCTCACCAATGCCAGGTTGTAACCCTCAACCTCCTTGAACCAGAAATGCATCCCATGTCCCTCAATGATTTTCACAACGGGATGAATGGGGGAAAGGGAAATTTTATCCAAAAATTGTTCACAGGTCACACCCTTACCATCGATCAATTGGCGACGGGCATCCCTCTTAGCCCTCTTCCTCTGCTCCTCTGGGTCCTCACTTGACCCTTCGCCTCCTCTCTTGCGGCTGGAGGAGACCTTGGCAGGAGGGGAACTGGGCTCTGGTCCTGGCCCTGGTCTTGGTCTCTTGGTGCGAACCATTGAGATTATCCAATGAGGGTTGTCCAAAGAAGCCGAAATCAAAGGGGGTTTTATGGATTGAGAGGGAAGTGGAGAGGGTTTTGGAACATTGGAGTGTTTTCGAGTGAGGGAGAGAGGAATAGGGCAGGAATAGAAATGGGGAAATGAAGGGTTTAACGAGGAGTTTAAATTAAAAGCCCTAAAAAAATTTCGTGTCAGACAAATCGTACCGGTACTGAGTACCGGTACCATACTGTAACACCCCCCTCCCCTTGGTAGATATTGTCCGCTTTGGCCCCACCGGCCGCTGGCCCCCCGGGCCGCACGGATTTGTTCCTCCCAGTTGACCCTGGGAAAACGCGTCTACCAAATTTAGGCGAGGGCTTACTTATAAAGCCCAGCAACTCCCTCTCCCTCACCAATGTGGGAACCAGGATCTCACAATCCACCCCCCTTAGGGCTGCACGTCCCCGTGCAGGGCCCCACCCTCAGCTAACCGGGGAGAGTCGGCTCTGATACCAACTTGTAACACCCCCCCTTCCCTTGGTAGATATTGTCCGCTTTGGCCCCACCGGCCGCTGGCCCCCCGGGCCGCACGGATTTGTTCCTCCCAGTTGACCCTGGGAAAACGCGTCTACCAAATTTAGGCGAGGGCTTACTTATAAAGCCCAGCAACTCCCTCTCCCTCACCAATGTGGGAACCAGGATCTCACACATACAGTACCGGTACTAAGTACCGGTACTTCGACTCCAGAAGGTTTGGCGTACCGGTACTGAGTACCGGTACCATATAGTGCCGGTACTGAATACCGGTACTTCGACTCCAGAAGGTTTGGCGTACCGGTACTGTTCTGCTTTGTCAGACAGACTCCACCTACTGAGCATACCACCACTCCAATTCAGCTTAGGACCTTCCTAGACATTTCCTCACATTACTTGTGACTCCAACTCCCTTCCAAAAGATGTACTCCACTTAATTTCCACAATTTGATCCATCATGCCCAAGTTAAATTCAAAATTGCAAAGTGATTTAAAACTTTGATGCATTCAACATCCAAGGAATGGATTTCTATTCTTTAATTATCAAAATGAGTATCCCAAAATGTAAAAATGGATTTAAACAACACACATAGTTCTAATCCTTTCCAAATATCAAAAACTTGAGCAGTATTCCCTCATTGTTGCAAGCCCTGAGTTACTTAACAAATTTCTCAATTGATTGAACTAGGCTAACATGAGCAAAACCATAGTTTTAGATACTAGTCTAAAGTATGCACCTAAACATTGATTTTCAACTTGTGTGTGTGTGAATTAAACAAGTAACTTGAACAGTTACACAACAGGATTCACATTTGAAAAATTGGACAAATTCAGCTTCAATGCAACAACTCACCAAGGGACACTCTTAAGCAATGAAATACACTCAAGTTATCCTGTATGCACTCCATGTGTACATGTGAGATAGAGTCTTATGTTCAAAACAAAGTGTGCCCACATGTAATCCAAAAATGAAGTTAACAAATGAAAATGAAGCGAACTTGGCATAGTCTCATGAATAGAATATTAGGGCATTAGGTAGTAAGACTAAACTCATCATTTCCTTTGAAATATGCACCTCCCAACTTCTCTAGATCACTTAGGACTTTAAGGGTTAAAATGGGGCCTTGGGGTGGTATCTAGGAAATTGAAATGAAGGATATAGGATAACAAAGAGAGTTGTTCCGAGTGAGAGACTTTTATTCTAGAAAAACACTTCCCTTTTCATGGGATTTTGATTCTCACCCCGTCACCACATTCTTCGTTTCTCCTTTTTTTTTTTTCTTTTCAACAATTTCCTTTTCTTTTTCTCTTTATTTTCTTCTTTCACCCATTTTCTTCCTTTTCTTGGATTTTCATTCTTTTTCCATTGAACTCTTTGAGTTTCAACATCATTTATCCCTTTTGTTTGGGTTTCCACACCATACATCCTTTACTTTTGCAATCACTCATTTCTGCTTTTAGGAACAACCAAGGTAAGGTATATCTTTCTTGTTTTCACAGGCTTGGTCAATTGTGTGGCATAGAAACGAATTCCAAATAAGCTCAATCACGGCACTAGGGATAATATTTGCACAAGAAAAAGGTTAAAGGCTCAAAATATTCAAAGATGGCCTAAGATCACTTCCAGGTCCGCATGGGAGGGCATTATATGTTCAAGACAAATCAGTCTACTAGCCAAATGCACTAACCAACGCGAACATAATGAGACTATTGAACAACTTGACAAAAAAATATGTTCTTTGAGTAATTGTAAATTCCCTCCAAAAAGGATTTGGCACTAAAGCTCTCAAGGGTCTTTACTCGTCTCCACTACTTATGTCAAGCTTAAAAACATGAATCCAATCCGTAAATTGCCAAAATTACACATTCAAGAGTTACATACAGTTGAGTTCAAAAATCAATACCTAAATGATACTCATGCATAGGATCCACTTCCATAGAATACTTATGTGCACAAAGTTCAAAACAAAGATCAACATGTCATCAACTCACACAAGCACATCATGAAGGAATACAGATCAACAATTAGATATTTTTTTCATCAAAAATTTTCAAAAATTTCACCTATTTTTCACAATTGCAAGCAAAAATCAAAAAAATTCCAAACAACCTTGGTGTATCATACAAATGGTGCACCTCACCCCCCAACTAGAACCATGCATTGTCTTCAATGCAACAAAAAGATATAATATGCAATGGAAGACAATAAAAAAGATAAGTAGGGTAAGAGAACACCTCGCAATTGCGCTTTCGACAAAAGCACCAAGATCTGGATCTAAGAGAACCCAATCTATACAACCACATCAAGTGAGTGACATAAAACAACATTAACATAAATAAGTAAAAGTAACTGTACAGTAAAAGGAATAAACCCTAGCTAACCCTCCATCAATTCCGGGTATACCAGGTCAACTAAATCCTCCTCCACCACTTGTTCCTCGAAACCCTCAAAGAATGGCTTGAGTCTTTGGCCATTGACCTTGAATGTTTGGTCATCTTTAGGGTTTGTGATATCTACCGCTCCGTTGGGGTAGGCCGCCTCGACAAAATAGGGGCCATCCCAACGGGATCTTAATTTTCCTTGGAATACGGAGAGACGAGAATTATACAAGAGTACTTTTTGCCCGGGCTTAAATGATTTCCGTGTGATGGAATTGTCATGAAAAACTTTAGCCCGTTCTTTTGAAATTTTTGAACTCTCATATGCATCTCTTCGGATCTCTTCCAATTCATTCAGTTCCAACTTTCTCTGCTCCCCGGCCATTCTCAAGTTAAAATTCAAAGTCTTTATGGCCCAGTAGGCCTTGTGCTCCATTTCAACCGGAAAATGGCAAGCTTTTCCATAAACCAGCCGGTAGGGAGACATACCCAAGACAGTCTTATAGGCAGTACGGTACGCCCATAAGGCATCGATCAATCTGACTGACCAATCCTTCCTGTCCGGGTTAACCATTTTTTCTAAGATATTCTTAATCTCCCTATTGGCTAGTTCAGCTTGGCCATTGGTTTGTGGGTGGTAAGCAGTGGATACCTTGTGTGTAACGCCATATTTGAACATTAATGATGCAAATGGCCTATTACAGAAGTGGGATCCACCGTCACTGATCATTGCACGAGGCATCCCAAACCTCGAGAAAATGTTCTCTTTAAGGAATTTGACTACGACCCGGTGGTCGTTAGTCTTGGTTGGGATTGCCTCTACCCACTTGGACACGTAGTCCACCGCCAGAAGAATGTACAGATTACCAAAAGACATGGGGAATGGACCCATGAAATCAATGCCCCAGCAATCAAATATTTCTATGATAAGGATGGGGGAAAGGGGCATCATATTTCTGCGGGTCACACTACCTAATCGTTGGCATCTGTCGCATGCCTTACAATATGAAACACAGTCTTTAATGAGAGAGGGCCAATAGAAACCTGACTGCAAAATTTTGGCCGAGGTTTTCTTTGCCGAGAAATGTCCGCCACAAGCTTGGGAATGGCAGAATGCAAGGACGTTCCGTTGTTCATCTTCGGGCACGCATTTCCTCATGACTTGATCTGGGCAATATTTGAACAAATACGGATTGTCGAAGTAAAAATACTTCACGTCCGCCATGAATCGTCTTTCGTCCTCCAGGCTCCATTGTGGCGGTATTTGTCTTGTTGCAAGGTAATTACAAATGTCAGCATACCAAGGACAAACTGAATGGATTGAAAGTAACTGTTCATCAGGAAAAGAGTCGGGAATAGGAATATGCTCATTAGTCTCCTGCACCACCAGCCGGGATAAGTGATCCGCCACAACATTCTCAACTCCTTTTTTGTCTTTAATTGTCAAATCAAACTCTTGTAGGAGGAGGATCCACCTAATGAGTCTTGGCTTCGCATCCTGCTTAGATAACAAGTACTTTAAGGCAGAATGGTCAGTGAAGATAACAATAGGTGAACCAATGATATATGAACGGAATTTATCAAGAGCAAACACTACAGCTAGCAATTCTTTTTCAGTGGTAGTGTAATTCATTTGAGCCTCATTAAGTGTTTTGCTAACGTAGTGTATAACATGCGGTCGATTGTCCTTCCTCTGACCAAGCACTGCGCCAACCGCTTAGTCACTCGCGTCGCACATAAGCTCGAAAGGTAGATCCCAATTGGGTGGTCGCATGATAGGAGGAGTGACAAGCATGCTTTTTAGTTTTTTAAACGATGCCTCACACTCATTCGACCACTCAAAAGGAATCTCCTTAGACAGTAAATTGGTCAGGGGTCGGGCCAATGCGCTAAAATTCTGAATGAATCGGCGATAGAAACCTGCATGGCCCAAAAATGACCGGATTCCCTTGATGGTTGTCGGCGTGGGAAGGTTGGAGATGGCCTCCACCTTGGATTTGTCAACTTCAATGCCCCTTGCCGATACTATGTGCCCCAATACAATTCCTTTCGTCACCATAAAGTGACACTTCTCCCAATTGAGCACAAGATCTTTTTCTTCACATCTCTCCAATACTCTCTCCAAGTTCTCTAAGCATCCATCAAAGGAATCACCAAACACAGAAAAATCGTCCATGAAGACCTCCAAAATTTTCTCCACCATATCGCTAAAAATCCCCATCATGCACCGCTGGAAGGTCCCCGGGGCATTGCATAATCCGAACGGCATTCGGCGATAGGCAAAGGTACCATATGGGCAGGTGAAGGTAGTCTTCTCTTGGTCCTCCAATGCGATCTCAATTTGGTTGTAGCCGGAGTACCCATCTAGGAAACAATAAAACAGGTGCCCTGCTACCCTTTCCAAGACTTGATCGAGAAAAGGCATTGGGAAATGATCTTTCCGTGTGCAAGCGTTGAGCTTCCGGTAGTCGATGCAAACTCTCCATCTGGTAATGACTCTTGTAGGTATGAGTTCATTTTCCTCATTTTCAATAACTGTGACTCCGGATTTCTTTGGGACGACTTGTGTGGGGCTTACCCATTTGCTATCCGCAATTGGGAAGATAATGCCCACATCAAGTAGCTTTAACACCTCATCCTTCACTACTTCTTTCATGCTCGGATTCAATCTCCTTTGAGGTTGTCGGGAGGTTTTAGCATCTTCCTCAAGGTAGATGTGATGGGTGCAAATTATAGGGCTGATTCCCTTGATATCTGCAATAGTCCACCCGATTGCTCCCTTGTGCTTTCTCAATACCCCCAAAAGCTTTTCTTCTTGTTCCATGGTTAGGGTAGAGCTAATGACTACCGGGAAAGTCTCATCATCGCCAAGATAAACATATTTCAAATGTGCGGGCAATGGCTTCAATTCCAATTTTGGATTTTTCTCATCCGAAGGGAAAATTTTCTTCTCTTGTTTGGGTAGCTCTTCAAATGTGGGTATCCACCTTTCCATCCCTTTCAACTCTTCCACCTTTTCTTGATCATCAAACTTCTCCAATTCAACCAATTCTTCCTCCTTGAGTTTCAACATCCCTTCTAACTCCAAATGCTCATCAATCATCGCGTCAATTCTATTGACCTCATTTGCCTCCTCGTCATCCCCTGGTTGCCTTGCCAAATTGAAGATGTTAAGTTCCAAAGTCATGTTCCCGAATGCCAATTTCATCAGACCATTCCTGCAATTTATCACTGCATTAGATGTAGCAAGGAAAGGTCGCCCAAGTATCACGGGGATTTGGGAACTAAGATTAGCAACAGGATGAGTGTCCAATACAATAAAATCGACTGGAAAATAAAACTTATCAACTTGCACTAACACATCTTCCACTACTCCCCTTGGTGTGCGGATGCTACGATCTGCAAGTTGAAGTGTGATTGAAGTAGGTTTCAACTCCTCGAGCTTGAGTTGTTGATACACGGAGTAGGGAAGGAGATTGACACTTGCTCCCAGATCAAGCAATGCTTGTTCAACCCGGCAATCTCCTATAGTGATGGCAATTGTTGGGCAACCGGGATCTTTGAATTTGGGGGGAGTGTTGGTCCTCAGAATGGAGCTCACTTGTTCCGTCAAGAATGCCTTCTTCCGGACATTTAGCCTCCGCTTTACCGTGCATAGATCTTTCAAAATTTTGGCACATGACGGTATTTGCTTGATGGCATCAAGGAGCGGGATATTGATTTTTACCTGCTTAAACATGTCTAAAATGTCAAAATAATTAGCCACCTTGACAGGTGATTCAAACGATGGGGAAAGGGGGTAGGCATAGGAGGAAAACACAAGCTATCATCAACCACATGTTCATTTTCAATTTGCTCATTTTCTTTATCTTTACTCATCCCACCTTTTTCGGCCACACGTTCCTTGGCCTCACTGATTAGTACTTAAAGTTGACATATTATTATGACATTTTAAGACTAATGGTACTTTAATGGAGTTTAAGTGATGTCATTTCAGGCCCTAAACTGAACAAGGACCCAAGAACAACAAGTACCACACTTGGATGCAGCACCAGTACATTAGAGCCCAAAATTGGAGAAGCTTGGAGCACAGCTAGAACGTTCGAACGCCAACTCACGTTCGAACGTCCACAATACACTGTAGCAGACTCAACTGCTGAAGAGAAGGCGTGTTGCAGTTAGGAAAGAAGACTGGAGCTCTGAAGTACTTGAGTGCACGTTCGAACGCCAACTCACGTTCGAAAGTGCACTTGAGTTGATGGAAGACCAGACCACTGCAGAGAGTTGGAACTGAACTTCACAGAAGACCACAGATCACTTGAGTGAAAGGGGTCAGAGCAAATCTGGCGTTCGAACGCCCTTAGTGCAAAAACAAGAAGAAACGTTTGAACGGCAGTCAACGTTCGAACGCCCTCAGTGCAAAAACAGAAAGAACGTTCGAACGCCAACTCACGTTCGAACGTTATCCACAGACTGGCAGCAGAGTTGTTGACTGTTCACTTGGACTTGGGCGGCAAACACTATTCTTTCACCCCCCTGCCTCCTCCTCTTGCCTATAAATACTCCCCTTGTTGGAGAGCTAAAAGGAAGAGAGCATAGTAGGAAGTAGATAGTGATGGAGGCTTAGACTCCCACTCTCATTGTAGTTAGTTCATTTTCCTTATGAAGTCTTTATTTTAGAGATTAGTTTGGCTTTAGCCCAACATCTCTTGCTTGTTATAACAGTAGTTTTATGCTTATGCTTATGTTTATGCTTTCATTTCTCATGCATAGAAGAGAAATAGCTCCCACCTTGGTTGAGGAAGCAACCCTCCAATCTTTGGTTGAGGAAGCCACCCTCCAAATGTGACTAGCTTTCTTCTACTTTTATTGTTCATGCATTTCACTTCCATTGCTTGAGCTTCCTTCTTTCTTAGAAGAGTGAAACTCTTCCACTTTTCTAGAGCTTGATTAAAGCCGTGAAGGGTGGAACGTGATTCACTCATGCTTTGTGGAAGATTCGCTCCGCGTTTGTTGTTACTTTATCTTTTAAAGTTCTCCACTTGGAGGGATGAGCAGCACTCACCTTTCTAGCTTTACCCAAGCCATGAAGAGTGAGTAGTTTCTCATTCACTCTTTAGTGAGAGGAGAAAGGCATGTACAAGTTATCCGGGAATCATATTTGTGCAATGTTCTTTTATGCTTAACGTTTATTTCTTCTTGTTATCAGATGATTGATTGCATCTAGCAAAGCTAAGGTACTTTGTATAATTGTGAGCTCTTTCTATGACATGGATGACTCCTGCATAGAAAGACTCATCAGTTCAAGGCAAGTACCCCGGCTAGATCCTCATGACTACCCTTCAAAATCCCCCCTTAATGTACTTCATTTAAAGAATGGACTATTAATATCATGATTGGATGTCTTGTAGAAACACTTGCTTGTTTGTAGACGGGTTAAGTCTCGGCACAGGCAATTCTTGTAAACTTCTAGAAAGACATCGGAATCATGTTCTTAATTCTCACAATCCATCTTTATCTTCCGATTAACTTGTTGTTGACACAGGAGTTAATTGAGTTATCAAGCACAATTATGACAAACCGGATAACTAACTACATGTCCAGATCCTTGCACTAAAGGGTGACTCTTTTTAATTAGCATTCATCTCCTATTTTGTTAAGAAAATTTTTCTGGAAAGAATCTTATATTCTGTCCAGCAAAACCCATATTTCGCAGCAAATCAAAAAGGTTACAATCAAAAGGTCTCTACCACTGCTTGCCTTAGAAATATCAACAAAATTTCCCTGTGGATTCGACTCCGGACTCAAACCGGATTATTACTACAGCTTGACCGCCTGCACTTGGGTGTATACATTTGGATCAAGCCATCAAGTTTTTGGCGCCGTTGCCGGGGAACCTTTGAAAGGTGCTTTAAGGTAAAAGGTAAAAAGACCTTCAACATTGTGTATATTTTGTTTTACTGTAAATAACTTTGTTTTATTTTCTTTATGACTGAGGGCACTCCTCACTTCCAAAATTTGCCGGCAGAATCGTGTGAGTCCGTGAATCAGCCTGAACCTAATTCACCTAGATCAGTAGCAAACTCTTGTGAGGGTAGTATGACAAATAATGAAAGAAATGGAGAAGTCCCAATGAGAGAGGAGGAAGTCCCTAACATCCGAACTTTACGGGATTACTTGAATCCCACAAGAAATAGTGTCCCCTCTTGTTTTATTTTTCCTGAAAATGCTCCCCTCTTTACTGTAAAGCCGGGGACAGTGCAGTTATTGCCCGTGTTTCATGGATTGGATGCAGAAAATCCATATCTGCATATCAAAGATTTCGAAGAAGTGTGTGGAACATTTCAAGACAATTCTGAATTGGCAAAAATGAAATTGTTTTCTTTCTCTTTGAGGGATAGAGCCAAACAATGGTTGAATTCTTTAAAGGCTTTTTCAATACCCAATTGGCAAGCATTGCAAAATGAATTTTTTAGAAAGTTTTTCCCTTTACATCGCACAAATGCATTAAAAAGGCAAATCATGAATTTTGCGGTCAAAGAAGGAGAAACTTTTTATCAAAGTTGGGAGAGATTCAAAGATCTACTCCAATCTTGCCCACATCATGCTTTTGAAAATTGGACATTGGTAGGATTTTTCTATGACTCCTTACCCTCTAGACTACGTCAGTTTGTCGAAATGATGGCCCAAGGAGAATTCATGGGAAAAAGTCCGGAGGAGGCATTCAATTTCTTCGACACCATATCTGACAGTTCTCAGATGTGGGACTCAGCCTCCCCTACCACTGTAGAAGCGAGACCATCTAATTCCCAAGGAGGAAAATATGTCTTGAGAGAGGATGATGACTTGAGAGCAAAAATGTCCACATTGTCTCGAAAACTCGAAGCTTTAGAGATGAAGAAAGTCCATCAAGTTGATGTTAGCCCTTCCACTGAGCAAGTGTGTGGAATCTGTGCGCTAACAGGACACCCTACTGGGGAGTGTCCCACCATCCCAGCATTCAAAGAAGTCTTGTTAGAACAAACACATGCAGTTTCCAACTTCAACAAGCCTTACTCCAACCCATATTCTGAAACATACAATCCAGGGTGGAGAAATCACCCTAACCAACACCAAGGGCCATACCCACCACCTCAAGGACCTTCTGCATATCAACCATACCAACCACCACAAAAGAGGAACCTTGAGGACACATTAAATCAGTTCATGCAAAGCCAAATGAATTATAACAATAATTCCACACAGGCTTTCACTGATTTCAAAACCCAGACCACTCAATCTTTTGAGGATCTTAAAAGCCACATCCAAAAGTTGACTCAATCCATGGTCACACACGAAAAAGGAAAGTTTCCTGCTCAACCAAAACAACCACAAGGCCAATTCCATGTAGGAAACCCTTCAACAACAGGAAACACCCAAGACCAAGCCCAAGCTGTCACGACCCTAAAAAGTGGCAAAGTGATTGACAAAACAATCAGAGACATACTCATTCCCAAGCCAAGACCTGAGTCAAGCCCAGTCAATCCATCATCTGAACCTGAACCAATTGAGAAAGACCCTGAGCCTGTGATTGAACAAGAGTCAGAACCTTCTGAGAAAAAGGAACCTTTGTATCCCGTTCCGGCTCCATTTCCTCATCGACTCAGAGCCAAACAGAAAATGAAAAATCAGCCTGAAATTTACGAGCTTTTTAAGCAAGTAAATATCAACATCCCACTTCTGGATGCAATCAAACAAGTCCCGCCTTATGCCAAGTTTCTAAAAGACTTGTGCACAGTCAAGAGAAGCCAGAAAGTCCAAAAAAGAGCTTTCCTAACGGAACAAGCTAGTGCTCTTCTCCAACAGAAAACTCTTCCAAAATACAAAGACCCAGGATGTCCGACTGTCTCATGTATCATTGGAAACTTCAGAATTTAACAAGCCTTGTTAGACCTTGGAGCCAGCATTAATCTGCTACCCTACTCTGTGTATCAACAGTTGGGTTTGGGAGAACTTAAACCCACTTGTGTCACACTCCAGTTGGCTGACAGATCTATCAAAACCCCCAGAGGGATTGTTGAAGATGTGCTTGTCCAAGTAGATAGTTTTGTCTTCCCTGTTGACTTCATTGTTCTGGATACTCAGCCAACAATAAATTCGGAGAACCAAATTCCCGTCATTCTTGGTCGACCATTCCTAGCAACTTCCAATGCTTTAATCAATTGCAGGAATGGAGTCATGAAATTAACTTTTGGGAATATGACTCTCAAAATGAACATTTTCAATATTGCTAAACATCCAGAAGAGGAAAAGGAAGAAAGGGAAGTACACTCCATAGAATCTTTGATACAGGAACATCTGGATGATACATTCTGTGAGGATCCTACTGAATCATCTCTGTTAGAACTCATCTCATCAGAAATAACAGATGATGACCCAAAACCACCAAGTGACCCTACTCATACTGTTGAGACCTGGGCACTCAAATTCGAAGAAATTTCACCAAGTGGCACAAAGCCAGTCTCATCAAGTGTTAGCCCACCAAAGCTTGAATTGAAACATCTCCCATCTGACCTCAAATATGCATTCTTAGGAAAGAATGAGTCATACCCAGTGGTAATTTCATCTAAACTCACAGACTTGCAAGAGTCTAAATTGCTTGAAGTTCTTCAAAGTCATAAAAGTACCATTGGATGGACCATCGCTGACTTGAAAGGTATAAGCCCGTTAATTTGCAATCATGCCATATACCTTGAAGAGGACTCAAAACCCTCTCGTCAAATGCAGCGACGACTGAATCCTCACATGAAGGAAGTTGTGAGAATTGAGGTACTCAAACTCTTAGATGCAGGGATAATTTTCCCTATCTCAGATAGTAAATGGGTCAGTCCAACCCAGGTTGTGCCAAAAAAATTTGGGGTCACAATGGTAAAAAATGATGCAAATGAACTAGTACCAACTCGAGTCGTCACAGGATGGCGAATGTGCATTGATTATCGAAAGCTCAATTTGGTCACTAGAAAAGATCATTTTCCTCTCCCATTTCTTGACCAAGTCCTAGAGAGAATTGCAGGCCATGCATTTTACTGTTTCTTGGATGGATATTCAGGGTATAACCAAATTGAGATAGCCTTAGATGATCAGGAGAAAACAACCTTCACATGCCCTTTTGGCACCTTTGCATTCAAAAGGATGCCATTTGGACTTTGTAACGCTCCTGCAACATTCCAAAGATGTATGCTAAGCTTGTTCAGTGATATGGTTGAAAAAATTTTGGAAGTATTTATGGATGACTTCTCTGTCTATGGTGATTCCTTCGACTTGTGTTTAACCAATCTGGAGAAAGTACTGATCAGATGTAAGGAAGCCAACCTAGTGCTCAATTGGGAAAAATGTCATTTTATGGTAACACAGGGCATTGTTCTTGGTCACATCGTGTCGTCTGAAGACATGAAAGTTGACAAGGCAAAAATTGATTTGATTGGAAATTTGCCTGCCCCTAAGACTGTAAAAGATGTTCGATCATTCCTAGGTCATGCAGGGTTCTACAGGAGATTCATAAAAGATTTCAGTACCATAGCAAAACCAATGTGTCACCTCCTAAGTCAGGATGTAATATTTGATTGGAATGAAGCATGCCAAAAAGCCTTTGACAAGCTAAAAGACATGTTAATTTCTGCACCAATAATGCAACCTCCTGACTGGAATCTTCCTTTTGAACTAATGTGTGATGCAAGTGATTTTGCTGTAGGTACTGTATTGGGACAAAGAAAAGATAAGAAACCCCATGTGATTTACTATGCAAGCAAAACTTTGAATGATGCCCAAATGAATTATTCAACAACTGAGAAAGAATTGCTTGCTGTAGTTTTTGCACTGGAAAAAGTCCGTTCTTATCTTGTTGGTTCTTTTGTTACTGTATTCACTGACCATGCAGCTCTAAAATTTTTGCTCACAAAGAAGGACGCCAAACCGAGACTCTTGAGATGGATACTTTTGCTCCAAGAGTTTGATCTTGTCATTAAGGACAAGAAAGGCGTCGAGAATGTGGTGGCAGATCATCTATCCAAACTAACCTATGAATTTCATGAGGATGGACTGCCAATCAATGAGAAATTCCCCGATGAACAACTGTTCATGATTGATAAGACAACATGGTATGCAGACATTGCTAACTTTCTTGCTACTGATACACTCCCTCCATCTTTTACCATGTTGGACAAAAAGAAATTTCTGAGGGAGGTACGTAACTTCTTTTGGGAGGATCCTTACGTATTCAAATACTGTAAAGATCAAATCATAAGACGTTGCATCCCTGCTCATGAAAGTAGCCAGGTAATAACTTTTTGTCATTCTGAAGCATGTGGTGGCCACTTTTCATCAAGAAAAACAGTTGCAAAAATATTGCAGTGTGGATTTTACTGGCCCACACTTTTCAAAGATGTCCATGCCTTTTGTTTAACTTGTGATAGGTGTCAAAGGTTGGGAAACATTTCTAAAAGAAATATGATGCCCTTAAACCCCATTCTGGTAATTGAAATTTTTGACTGTTGGGGCATCGATTTTATGGGACCATTTCCCCCTTCCTTTGGCTATCTATACATTTTAGTGGTTGTAGACTATGTATCCAAATGGGTTGAAGCAATTCCATGCCGAAACAATGATCACAAAACAGTGATCAAATTTTTAAAAGAAAATATTTTGTCCCGATTTGGAATTCTGAAGTCAATCATAAGCGATGGGGGTGCTCATTTTTGCAATCGTCCCTTCTGGAATTTAATGAAAAAATACTTGATTTTTCACAAAATTGCAACCCCTTATCACCCACAGACCAGTGGACAAGCTGAGTTAACTAATCGGGAGATCAAATTAATTTTGGAAAAAACGGTGAACCCAGATCGCAAAGATTGGTCATTAAGACTGACTGATGCACTCTGGGCATACCGAACTGCTTTTAAAACAATTTTGGGCATGTCTCCTTATCGATTAGTCTATGGAAAGTCATGTCACTTGTCTGTGGAATTGGAACATAGGGCATACTAGACCATTAAAGCAATGAATTTTGACTTAGACAAGGCTGGGCTAACAAGGAAACTTCACATAAATGAATTGGAGGAATTGAGAAATGAAGCATATGAAAATGCTAAGATTGCTAAAACCAGGATGAAAATCTTTCATGACAAACACATTGTGCGGAAATCTTTTGAGCCATCTCAAAAAGTCTTGCTATTCAATTCAAGACTCCGCCTCTTCCCTGGTAAGTTGAAATCAAGATGGGCTGGGCCTTACATTGTGAAAAAGGTGTTTGAACACGGAGCAGTTGAAGTGGAAAACCCAGCAAACGGTAATAATTTTACTGTTAATGGTCAGAGGTTAAAACCATTTTTGGAGGATTTTGTTAGAAATGTGGAAACCATTCTTTTAATGGAACCAGAGTACTCCTCCGAAATTCGCGCCTGCCAACACTCCAGTGGATCGGGTCAGGAAATATCTACTCCAACTCGACCCACTGGGGCGCCTTTATAAGGCGCCCACGTGTTTCCCAGCCGCCGCAGTTGGCCCTCCCCCTTTTGTTCTTCTTCTTCTTCTTTTCTTCTTCTTCTGTTAGTCTTCGAGTCTCTGTTACCCGAGAAAACACCCATGACCACACACTCCACAAACACGATATTTTGCTTCCTGTTTAGCATTTTAATCTTATATTTGCTCACGGGTGTTCTTCTCTTGTTCGCACTCACACATAAGGATTTTCAGCCTACCCGAAATCCAGATCTGCGCACAGATGAGTAATTTTTGGTGTTTTTATTTGTAGGTCTCAGTGGTGAACAGATCTCTACCATTCAACCTCGTCTCCACACTCCATGAACCGGTAAATTCGAAACATTGGGGACAATGTTCAGTTTAGGTTGGGGGGTATGATCAGTTCATCAGTTAGTTCATTTCATTAGTTAGTTCATTATCGTTCAGTTCATTTTCGTTCATAATTTTCGTAATTTTTTTAAAAAAATTATTGTCATTGTTGATTATGTTTGAACATTGATTGTATAAATTGATTATGCTTATAAATAAGCCTCAATCGTCTTTGTGACTGGCAGACGTTAAAGAACCAGATAGTGAGTCTAGCAATCATGGATGTAAATCTTTTTTGGTTTAGCCTAGGAGTCCTACGTACTTTTCCATCTGATGTACATACCATGATCATGAGAAAAGTAAGATTAGTAAGGAAGGCTGAAATCAAAGAAAAACAAGCGAAACCCCTCTGTGGCAGAAGTAGCTTTGCCAAACGTCGTCGTGCAAAAAGGCTTGGTGCCTGTAAACAGTGTGGCAGATACTTTCACGAAAAAAGGTACAACCAGTGTTCTGAACCAATTTTCGGTCGCGCACTTGATCGATTAGACTGGATAGTGAATGGGTTGAGTAAGGATTACCCTGATACGCCATGCTATTCCGGTACTGTGCTTAACCGATTTGTGGGAGAGGAAGTTGGGAGAGTTACTGGTTGTCCATTTTACACAGACACAGAGGGAGACTCAGATTAGATAATTTTCTGTAGGAAATGTGTACTTTCGTTGGGGGAGTGAATGCCAAAGGTCCGAATTTGTTGTAAAATTCTGTTTGTATAAATTTCTTTTTGACTGAAATGAAAATATGGCCGAGTAAGGAATGCCCCAAAATACCAACCTGAAGCGTGAGTAGGGGGTCATCCTGAGACGCCGTAGTTTTTGAATTAAATTGGTGTGTTTTGTCTTCTTTGATTGTATATAGTGCAATAGAGAAAATTTTAATTTGTGGTTCAACGTTCGAACGCCAGGTAACGTTCGAACGTTGAAAGCTTATAGTACTCAGCCTCTGATGAAGCTTCTGCAGAAACTTGAAAGTACTGGGAGCTCAGTCCGTTCGAACGCCAATAGACCGTTCGAACTAGATTAACGTTCGAATGCCAATAGACCGTTCGAACTAGATTAACGTTCGAACGCCAATAGACCGTTCGAACGAAGAGTATTTACAGTACTTTGGCCTCTGACAGAAACTCAAAAGTACTGGGAGCTCATCATGTTCGAACGCCAGACCACGTTCGAACGATCTTTTTAAATTCCTTCTACCAACGTTCGAACGTCACCAACGTTCGAACGTTACAACTCAGGCTATAAAAGCCTGGTTCGTCGTTTTCAGCCAAAATCCCCAATTTTTTTCCAAAACCCTAGATCTCATTCTCACCCCACAGACCTCAACTTGCCCTCATTCCCCAAGAATATCCAAATTCGACCTTCCCTAACTCCTCCCCACATCAAAATCATCAATCCCAGACCTTGAACCCTAAGTTCCAGAACTTTTCAGGACCCTCCCAAATCAAACTCACGTTTGAACGCCATGCCAAGGATGAAACTTACTGCCAGGCGTGCTCCACCAGTGAATCAAGACCCAAACATGGTAGAAGAAGTGATTGAAGAAAGGGGAGGAAGGCAAAGGACCAAGACGTATGACAGAACCAGATTTCCTAATGCCTTGAAGGCTGAGAGGTATGAAAATTTTTACCGTAAGCATGCTATTGTCTGTAAGAGGGATGTTGTGATTGATGATTTTGCTGAGATTGGTATAAAGCAAGAAATGGAGAGGAGGGAGTGGGTATGGTATTTGAGAAATGGTGGAGACGCCGTTGTTGAATTGGTGCAGGAGTTTTACTCCAACGCTGAGATCATTAACGGCGCAATACGGACATATGTTAGGGGTACCCACATTGACGTGGACGAAGCATACATTGGGGAAATAAGGGAAGAAATACCCCGGGTGCAAAACCCTACCTACCCACCAAAGAAGAATGTAGCAATGACTGTGGTAGGAAAGGAGTTGACAGGGATAGCTGACTTTTCATGGGTAGGGAGGAAATTTTTTAAGCAAGGGGAGCTCACCGACAAGTATAAGATGTTGAATTTGATTGCGGTGTCCAACTTCGCTCCCTTAGGAAGAAAGAATGAGATTCTACCTGATATGGCCCGACTTCTGTATGTCATTGGCAAGGGACATAGCATTGACCTTCCCTCTCTCATCTTGAGTGAAATGAAGAAGGGATGTGATGTAAAAAGGAATGCACTCTCTTTTGCGACTTTGGTGACTGAAATGTGCACGGAGCATGGGGTAAGGGTAAAGCCTGAGATGGAAATCCAGAAGCCAATGGGGCCATTGAACAAGGCTTCATTCCGGAGAAGCCAAAGTCATAGTGGCCTCCCGGCGGCAAGGCAAGAAGAGCCCCCGGCCCAAGGAGTAGATGAAGTGCAAGAGGAGCTTGGTGAGATGGAGAGAGAGATGGGAGGAGAAGGAGATCAGCCAGCAGGTGAGGGACCTAGCACCAGCACCAGCACCCGACGCTCATTATGGGACATCATGCTTAGCATTGAAGCTAAGCAAGATGAGATCCTTAGGTATCTGAGGGGTGGACATGGTGGAGCTAGTGGCCAAGGAGGAGAGTGAGAGAGAGGGACTTATATTTCTGTTCTTTGTCTTGTTTTTATGTTTGTTTAAAGTGCTTCTTTGTATGAATTTCTTCTTTGATAGTTGTAAGTTTTTGTGTGGTTGTGAATGAATCGAACCGTTGATGTTAAAAGATGATATTTTGAAATGAATGGTTCCATTTATCACTTTTATTTGTTTTAATGCATTTGTAGATTTAGCATAAAAATTAAAAGGTGAAGGAACAAATGTGGATGTTAAAAATGCTTGCTAGAGTAAATATGCACATGATCGGTTTGACACTTCCATTTATCAACCGAAACTTAAAACCACATTTCTTGAAAAAATTGGTATTCTCTCTATACTTAAATTGTCACATGTACATTGATATTTGTTATTTTAAAAGTACAGGAGGATCTGACTCGCAAATGGAATTGGTATATAACCGATACCTCCTGGAAAACCTGACATACACAGTGGAGATAACAAAGAACACCGGGGTGAGTTTCGAACTTAACAATACTTTCGAGAGACAATCAATATTTACTCAAGCAAATTCTTTTCAAATCTCCATTTTTTGAATGATCTCATTAACCTTGCTTTGATTGACGCATTTAAAAGTGATCTATTGACATATCCCACACGAAATCATCGCATACGACACATACAGGTGCACATGCTTGAGAAATGATCTTAGGCCATCTTTGATATAATATTGAGCCTTAGACCTTTCTTTGAAAAATTTTTATCCTTCGTTAGCCATGTTTGAGCCATCAATGTATAAAGTTTTCTTTGATAAACCTACATGATTACCAATCCACAGAAAAACATATTTGACATACCTTGGCTATCTAATTTTCTTACATCCTCTTTGTAAGATGATACAGAAAAAGGAAAAGAAAAAGGAGCATTCGAGATTATCATCCAAGAAGAGTTGATTGGAACAATTGAAACAAAACAGAAGCAAAAAGGCAAGAACTTGCCAAGAAAGTGAAAAAATGAGAAAAATGAAAGAGAGAAATGTCATCTCTCGGCAAAATATCAAGAAGTTAGAAAGAGGTGTGCTACACAAACAGCAGATAGCTTTTGAAAATCCCTGACGTCGTTTCGTTAGCCACTGACCTCTAGCCACGATACAACCCATGAAAACCCCTAATTGATCTCAAATATGTTACATGCATGTGTTGTTAATCACAATTGGGATATGGTAAATAACGTTCCTTTTAAATTGCGTTAATATTCTTTCATGAGATCATGCCAAACATAAGTAGTTGCTTATTTAAAATTTCACTCCTTTCTTAAATGGTGCATGTGATTTTTTCGATTGGCCATCTTCTGATCACATGATCTATGAGAAACAAGTCACTATAATCAAAGTGAACCTTTGCTGAGAGTATACTACGTGAGGTTTGTGAAATCGAAACTATCCATGGAAGGTGATAAAAGGGAGTATTTGTTACATAACAATTCCTATTGCTTGAATGATCATTCCTACTGCATTGAGAATTTCAAATACCAATGTAACAAATGATAATTTTTGCATAGAATGAATACCTGTGAAATAAGGACGTGTGAGACATAAGTCAAAGTTGAAAATCTGGTGTCTCAACGACCATGATGCTAATTTACTTGAGACAGCATTCTCCTATGCACATCTGTTCGACTAAAGTTTGTGGGTAACTTCTCTGGAAACCCTCACGAGACAACACTCGTCCGCTAGGGTAAACCTAGTGGTTCAACGGCTTGTTGCATAAGCTAAATGCAACCGGATGACCTACGAAAATGGCATTAGGAGTATAATTTTCTTTTTCATATTACTAGAGACTAGCAATATTTAGGTTGGGGAGTGTGATTAGTACTTAAAGTTGACATTTTAAGACTAATGGTACTTTAATGGAGTTTAAGTGATGTCATTTCAGGCTCTAAACTGAACAAGGACCCAAGAACAACAAGTACCACACTTGGATGCTGCACCAGTACATTAGAGCCCAAAATTGGAGAAGCTTGGAGCACAGCCAGAACGTTCGAACGCCTACTCACGTTCGAACGTCCACAATACACTGTAGCAGACTCAACTGCTGAAGAGAAGGCGTGTTGCAGTTAGGAAATAAGACTGGAGCTCTGAAGTACTTGAGTGCACGTTCGAACGCCAACTCACGTTCGAACGTGCACTTGAGTTGATGGAAGACCAGACCACTGCAGAGAGTTGGAACTGAACTTCATAGAAGACCACAGATCACTCGAGTGAAAGGGGTCAGAGCAAATCTGGCGTTCGAACGCCCTTAGTGCAAAAACAAGAAGAAACGTTCGAACGACAGTCAACGTTCGAACGCCCTCAGTGCAAAAACAGAAAGAACGTTCGAACGCCAACTCACGTTCGAACGTTATCCACAGACTGGCAGCAGAGTTGTTGACTGTTCACTTGGACTTGGGCGGCAAACACTATTCTTTCACCCCCCCTCCTGCCTCCTCCTCTTGCCTATAAATACTCCCCTTGTTGGAGAGCTAAAAGGAAGAGAGCATAGTAGGAAGTAGATAGTGATGGAGGCTTAGACTCCCACTCTCATTGTAGTTAGTTCATTTTCCTTATGAAGTCTTTATTTTAGAGATTAGTTTGGCTTTAGCCCAACATCTCTTGCTTGTTATAACAGTAGTTTTATGCTTATGCTTATGTTTATGCTTTCATTTCTCATGTATAGAAGAGAAATAGCTTCCATCTTGGTTGAGGAAGCAACCCTCCAATCTTTGGTTGAGGAAGCCACCCTCCAAATGTGACTAGCTTTCTTCTACTTTTATTGTTCATGCATTTCACTTCCATTGCTTGAGCTTCCTTCTTTCTTAGAAGAGTGAAACTCTTTCACTTTTCTAGAGCTTGATTAAAGCCGTGAAGGGTGGAACGTGATTCACTCATTCTTTGTGGAAGATTCGCTCCGCGTTTGTTGTTACTTTATCTTTTAAAGTTCTTCACTTGGAGGGATGAGCATCACTCACCTTTCTAGCTTTACCCAAGCCATGAAGAGTGAGTAGTTTCTCATTCACTCTTTAGTGAGAGGAGAAAGGCATGTACAAGTTATCCGGGAATCATATTTGTGCAATGTTCTTTTATGCTTAACGTTTATTTCTTCTTGTTATCGGATGATTGATTGCATCTAGCAAAGCTAAGGTACTTTGTATAATTGTGAGCTCTTTCTATGACATGGATGACTCCTGCATAGAAAGACTCATCAGTTCAAGGCAAGTACCCCGGCTAGATCCTCATGACTACCCTTCAAAATCCCCCCTTAATGTACTTCATTTAAAGAATGGACTATTAATATCATGATTGGATGTCTTGTAGAAACACTTGCTTGTTTGTAGACGGGTTAAGTCTCGGCACAGGCAATTCTTGTAAACTTCTAGAAAGACATCGGAATCATGTTCTTAATTCTCACAATCCATCTTTATCTTCCGATTAACTTGCTGTTGACACGGGAGTTAATTGAGTTATCAAGCACAATTATGACAAACCGGATAACTAACTACATGTCCAGATCCTTGCACTAAAGGGTGACTCTTTTTAATTAGCATTCATCTCCTATTTTGTTAAGAAAATCTTTCTGGAAAGAATCTTATATTCTGTCCAGCAAAACCCATATTTCGCAGCAAATCAAAAAGGTTACAATCAAAAGGTCTCTACCACTGCTTGCCTTAGAAATATCAACAAAAGTTCCCTGTGGATTCGACTCCGGACTCAAACCGGATTATTACTACAGCTTGACCGCCTGCACTTGGGTGTATACATTTGGATCAAGCCATCACTCACCCTCAATGGACTCTTCTGTTGGCAATTGTGGCTTGGGTGGAACCTTTGGCACTATGGTCTTTTCAACTTGTTTGCCACTACGAAGAGTGGTAATCGCCTTAAGGTGCTCACAACTCTCTTGGGTGGGCTCAACTGATTCAATCACATTTTGGCCCTTGGGATTTTGTTGTGGTTGAGAGGGGAATTTCCCTTTCTCTTGTTGAGACAAGCCTATGTGATTGGTGATCTTTGTGAGTTGAGCCGTAATGTCCTTATTGAAGGTGGTTTGGTTTTGGATGAAGGCGTGGAGCACATCTTCTAAACTCCTTTTATGAGGTGGTTGGTAGCTAGAAGAACTAGATGGGCCTTGTTGGGAGAAATTCTGTGGGGGAGGGTTGGATTGGTACCCTTGCGGATTGGCCCGTGGGTATTAGGAGCTAGAAGTTTGCCCTTGGCCTTGATGTTGGGATTGGTACTGACCTTGCTTGGGAAGTGTAGGAGAGGTGTATGTATTGGAACCAAAGGGGATGGGGTTCTCATTCCTCCAACTGAAATTAGGGTGATCACGATACCCCGAATTGTAAGTGTTGGAATTTGAAGGAAATGATTGTCTTGGTTGGTTGAAGGCATTGACTTGTTCATGATATGCTTCTCTAAGTGCCGGAATGCTCGGACACTCCGATGTGGGATGCTCGACACCACCACAAATAGAACAAGTCTCCTCGGTTTTTGACACATGAGACACCTCTCGTCTCCTTTCCACCTCAAGGCTATCTACTTTCCTAGACAATTTGGAAATTTGTGAAAGTAGGTCCTCCCGGTCTTTCAAATCATATATCCCTCCCCTTTGAGATTGACCACTCACTGGCAACGTCCTAGGTACATCACTTGGATCCCTAACATCCCACGATTGTGCATTTTCAGCCAAGGTACCAAAGTAGTCAAGGGCCTCGTCAGGGTCTTTGTTCAAAAATTCACCATTGCACATCATGTCAATGAATTGTTTATGGTTTGGTGAGATTCCTTCGTAGAAGAAACTCACCAATTGCCACGATTTAAAACCATGATGTGGTATGGATTGAATCAAATCTTTATAGCGATCCCAACACTGATAGAATTGTTCATTGGGTTTTTCAGAAAAGTTTTGAATGTCTTTTTTCAAAGAAGTGGTTCTATGAACCGGAAAAAACTTTTTTAAAAAGAATGAAACTATATGGTCCCAAGATAGCATGGTCCGAGGCCCCATGGAATCAAACCAAATCTTTGTTTTACCCTCCAACGAAAAAGAGAACAATTTCATCCTTGCTATCTCTTCCATGTTGTAATTTGGCATAAAGGTTGCAACTATTTCCTCATAAGACTTTAGATGACTATAAGGGTTTTCCTTCTCGACCCCATGAAATTTAGGGAGTAGTTGCAACATCCATGGTTTGATTACAAAGAGATGTGCTTGGACAGGAAGAACAAGGCATGATGGTGTGGAGCTACGGGTCGGCTGAAGGAACTCCCGCATTGTCCTTGGTGGAGGGTCAAGTTGGATATTCCCTTCATTCCTAGGTAGGGGAAATTGCACTCGTGGGTTGGGCATCCTAGGTTGTTGAAATCCCCCACCCATTTGCCTATTCGGGTTAGCATCCTCATTATCAAAAGCATCGGGAGGGGGATATTGCATTCTTGGGTTAGGCATTCTAGGTTCGGGTAATCCCCCACCCCTTTGAGCATTTGGATTTGCACCGACATTGTCAAAGTTTCCACCCCCTTGTATGTTTGGGTTGACATCCACATTTTCAAAATTGTCACCCGCATCCTCGGGTGGGTCTTGGTCGATGTTCATGTTGGGGCCTAAGGGTTGTCTAACTAATCAGTGATAGTCGTCCCTTCCCCACATGCAACAAGATATCTATACAAATGAAATTATAAACAAACAAGAATATGTACACGAGACAACGTACCTCAGCCCGTGATGAAGATCACGGGACTTACCTCCGTTGTTCGGAAATCACTTCCTTGATTTGACACTTGCCTTCCCCGGCAACGACGCCAAAATGATTGAGCAAAAACAGTCCTATTCCTAACCCCTAAAATACTATGCCCCAAGGTGTATGTGTGATGTATATTCAACCGGGAAGGGAGGTCACGCTCCCTTGGAATAGTGTGAAAAGAAAGGGCAATAGGAAAGAAAATAGGTCAGTGGGAATGTGATAGGTGAATGCACAAAAATGCTCCCCAATCGCAAGGAGACTTTCGTGGGTCATCTTTTACTTGGTGGTATTCCAAGGTCGTTTCCACGGGGAAGGAAGTAAACCAATTTGAATGTGATTTTGGGCAAAGAAAGTGTAAAATTCTTGTTGTTGGAAATTGTTTGATGAAGTGTGTTTTGGTAAAATTAGAATGAGAGAACAAGCGTTGGCAATTCCAAGGGGTCCCTCCAATGGGTATACTATCTCAACTCAACTCACACCTCCGATTGAGCAAGAATGAACGGTTGATTCACGGAAAGCTGAGGATGATGTTGGTGAGTGCCTAAGCATAAACCGTGACTAGGCCTACGGATTATCAAAGACTCACCGAATCATCCACCTTCAATCCGGTCAAACCGAACCATGGTACTCTAAAGGGAGGGTGTAGAAAGAGTTGAAACGATATACCCAAATGAGGATTCCCCTTGGTCTTGCCAACAAAAAGGGCTTAGCTACTCATACTTGAAATAGAAATGACAATGTAAATATAATGCATTGTATGGATATGGAGTTTTGAAGTAACTAAGTGCAAGAAATCATAGACTAGAAGTGAATGAAATGAAAATCTATTTTATATCTATAAACATGAATACTTTGAAAGCATTAATGGTAGAACTTAAATGGGAGCATTAAACTAGCAATGACATAAGGGAAAATGACATTAATGACATTCATTGAAGATATAAAGGTTCCTACCCTTGATTACAAGACAATGCAGTAAAAGAAATGCAAAAATCACAACTTTCTCTCTCTAAAACTACTATTCATCGTCTTCTATGCCCAGAGCTTCTCTCTCTATCTCCCTCCCTCTGCTATGGAAGAATGCTGATCATTGGAGAGCTCTTTCCCTCCAAAACCGTGCCTGGTCTGCTCCTGTAGCTCCCTGAAGTGACCCCCATCAGTAGGGTGTAGCCTGGATGACCTAGACAAGGGAGTGCAGAATTGGTCTGCACACACACCCAGCTCCTCCTCTTCTCTCTCTCTTCATTTAAGGCTGTAGCTCTAGAGTGCAGAGTAAGGTGTGGGCCTATGAACAGTGTTGTGGGCGTGTCAGAGGAGTGTGGGGGCATCTATGGTGGGACCCTCGAAGTAGCTGAGCAGATCTGCAGACTCTGGGCTTGTCAGGCAAATCGTACCGGTACTTCGACTCCAGAATGTTTGGCGTACCGGTACTGAGTACCGGTACTGTTCTGCCTCCTTGTCTGAAACTTCTGATTCCTTTGCTCCTGAGCTGTCCCCAAGCTCTCTTTTCATCTTCTTTCATCCCAAGTGGTATGGGTGGGCCTTAACAAACCATAATTAGCTCCTTTCAACTGCAAACACAAATTTTTGACGTTAAGACTTCAATCATCATAACTCCTACTATTTAATCTTCAAAAACAAGTGAAATGAGCTGATTAGCACCTTAAAATATACAAAGTTTTGTGCTAATCAATGATCAGTTCATCAGTTCATTAGTTCATATTTTCGTAAATTTTTAAAATTTTTTATATTGTCGTTGTTGATCATGTTTGAACATTGATTGTATAAATTGATGATTATGAATCAGCTTCAATCGTCTTTGTGACTGGCAGACGTTAAAGAACCAGATAGTGAGTCTTAAAACTTAGCAATCATGGATGTAAAATTTTTTTGGTTTAGCCTAGGAGTTCTACGTACCTTTCCATCTGATGTGCATACTATGATCATGAGAAAAACAAGATTAGTAAGGAAGGCTGAAATCCAAGAAAAACAAGCGAAACCCCTCTGTGGCAGAAGCAGCTTTGCCAAACACCATCGTGCCAAAAGGCTTGGTGTCTGTAAACAGTGTGGCAGAGTCTTTCACGAAAAAAGGTACAACCAGTGTTCTGAACCAATTTCCGGTCGCGCACTTGATCGATTAGACTAGATAGTAAATGGGCTGAGTAAGGATTACCCTGATACGCCATGCTATTCCGGTACTGTGCTTAATCGATTTGTGAGAGAGGAAGTTGGGAGAGTTACTGGTTGTCCATTCTACACAGACACAGAGGGAGACTCGGATTAGATAATTTTCTGTAGGAAATATGTACTTTTGTTGGGGGAGTGAAAAGCCAAAGGTCCGAATTTGTGTAAAAAGTGTAAAAATCTTTTTGTATAAATTCTTTTGACTGAAATGAAAATATGGGCTGAGTAAGGAATATCCCAAAATACCAACCTGAAGTGTGGGTAGGGGTTCATCCTGAGACGCCTTAGTTTTTTTTATTTAAATATGTGTGTTTTGCCTTCTTTGATTGTATATAGTGTAGTGGAGAAAAATTTTAATTTTTGGTTTAACGTTCGAACGTCAGCTGCTTACAGTACTCAGCCTCTGATGAAGCTTCTGATGAAACGTGAAAGTACTGGGATCTCTATCCGTTCGAACGCCAATAGACCGTTCGAACGAGATTAACGTTCGAATGCCAATAGAACGTTCGAACGAAGAGAACCTACATCACTTTGGCCTCTAACAGAACTCAAAAGTACTGAGAGCTCACCACGTTCGAACGCCAAACCACGTTCGAACGGTCTGTTTAAAATCCTTCTACCCACGTTCGAACGTCACCAACGTTCGAACGTTACAACTCAGGCTATAAAAGCCTGCATCGTCGTTTTCAGCCAAAATCCCCAAATTGTTGCAAAACCCTAGAACTCTTTTTCACTCCACAGACCTCAATTCGCCCTCATTCCCCAAAAATACCCAAATTCGACCCTCCCTAACTCCTCTCCACATCAAAATCATCAATCCCACACCAAGAACCCCAAGTTTCCAGCACTTTTCAGCACCCTCTCAAACCCAACCCACGTTCGAACGCCATGCCAAGGGTAAAACTCCCTGCCAGGCGTGCTCCACCAGTGAACCAAGATCCAAATATTGTAAAAGAGGTGATAGAAGAGAGGGAGGGAAGGCAAAGGACAAAGAAATATAACAGGACCAGGTTTCCCAGTGCCTTAAAGGCTGAAAGGTATGAAAATTTCTACCATAAACATGCAGTTGTTTGTGAGAGAGATGTTGTGATTGATGATTTTGCTGGAATTGGAATATTGGAGGAAATGGAGAGGAGGGAGTGGGTCTGGTACTTGAGGAACGGTGGAGACGCCGTTGTTGACTTGGTGCGGGAGTTTTACTCCAACGCTGAGATCATCAACGGCGCAATCCAGACATATGTTAGGGGTATCCACATTGACGTGGATGAAGCATACATCGTAGAAATAAGGGAGGAAATACCTCGAGTGCAAAACCCGACCTACCCCCCAAAGAAAGATATAGCAATGAATGTGGTGGGAAAGGAATTGACGGGGGTAGTGGACTTTTCATGGGTAGGGAAGAAATTTTTGAGGCAAGGGGAGCTCATCGACAAATACAAAATGTTAAATTTGATTGCGGTGTCCAACTTCGCTCCCATAGGAAGAAAGAATGAAATTCTACCTGACCTGGCCCGGTTGCTCTATGCAATTGGAAAAGGCCACAATATTGATCTTCCCTCCCTCATCCTGAGTGAAATGAAGAAAGGATGCGACGTGAAGAGGAGCTCCCTTCCTTTTGGCACCCTAGTAACTGAAATGTGCACGGAAAATGGGGTGAGGGTGAAGCCAGAGATGGAAATCCAAAAGCCGATGGGGCCACTGAACAAGGCATCCTTTCGAAGGAGCCAAAGTCATAGTGGCGGCCAGGCAGTCAGACAGGAGAGGCCACCCACCCAGGGAGTAGACGAGGTACAAGAGGAGCTTGATGCAGAGGAGGAGAGAGAGATGGAAGAAGAGAGAGATCAGCCACCAGAGGCAGGCCCTAGCACCAGCACCAGCACCCGACGCTCCTTACGGGACATCGTGCTTAGCATTGAAGCTAAGCAGGATGAGATCCTTAGGCTTATGAGGGGTGGTGGACATGGTGGAGCTAGTGGACATGCAGAAGAGTGAGAGAGAGAGGGATTTCTGTTCTTGTTTTTGTTTTTATGTTTGTTTAAAGTGCTTCTTTTTATGAATTTCTTCTTTGATAGTTGTAAGTTTTTTTTGTGTGATTGTGAATGAATCGAACCGTTGATATTAAAAGATGATATTTTGAGAAATGAATGGTTCCATTTATCACTTTTATTTGTTTTAATGCATTTGTAGATTTAGCATAAAATTAAAATGTGATGAAACAAATGTGGATGTTAAGAATGCATGCTAGAGTAAATATGCACATGATCGGTTTGACACCTCAATTTATCAACCGAGACTTAAAACCACATTTCTTGAAAAAATTGGTATTCTCTCTATACTTAAATTGTCATATGTACATCGATATTTGTTATTTTAAAGGTACAGGAAGATCTGACTCGAAAATGGAATTGGTATATAACCAATACCCCTTGGAAAACCCGACATACACAGTGGAGATAACAAAGAACACCAGGGTGAGTTTCGAACCTAACGATGCTTTCGAGAGACAATCAATGTTTACTCAAGTAAATTCTTTTCACTCTCAATTTTTGAATGATCTCATTAACCTTGTTTTGATTGACGCACTTAAAAGTGATCTATTGACATATCCCACAAGGAACCATCGCATACGACACATACATGTGCACATGCTTGAGAAATGATCTTAGGCCATCTTTGATATAATATTGAGCCTTAGACCTTTCTTTGACAAAACTTATCCCTCGTTAGCCATGTTTGAGCCATCAATGTATGAATTTTTCTTTGATAAACCTATATGATTACCAATCCACAGGAAAACATACTTGACATACCTTGGCTATCTAATTTTCTTACATCCTCTTTGTAATATGATAACAGAAAAAGGAAAAGAAAAAGAAGCATTCGAGATTATCATTCAAGAAGAGTTGATTGGAACAATTGAAACAGAAAAGAAGCAAAAAGGCAAGAACTTGCCAAGAAAGTGAAAAATGAGAAAAGTGAAAGAAAGAAATGTCATCTCCAGGCAAAATATCAAAAAGTTAGAAAAAGGTGTGCTACAATACGTAAACAGAAGATAGCTTTTGAAAATCCCTGACTTCGTTTCGTTAGCCACTGACCTCTGGCCACGCTACAACCTATGAAAAGCCCTAATTGATCTAAAGTCTGTTACATGCATGTGTTGTTAATCAAAATTGGGATATGGTAAATATCATTTCTTTAAATTACGTCAATATCCTTTCATGAGATTATGCCAAACATGATTTATTGTTTCCTTAAACTAGCGCTCCCTTTCTAATTGTGCATATGATTTTTCGATTGGCCATCTTCTGATCACATGATCTGTGAGAAACAAGTCACTATAATCAGAGTGAACTTTTGCTGAGGGTATACTAAGTGAGATTTGTGAAATCGAAACTATCCATGGAAGGTGATAAAAGGGAGTATTTGTTATATAACAAATTCATGTTGCTTGAATGATCATTCCTACTGCATTGAGAATTTCAAATACCAATGTAACAAATGATAATTTTTGCATAGAATGAATACCTGCGAAATAAGGACGTGTGAGATATAGGTTAAAATTGAGAATCTGGTGTCCCAACGACCATGATGCTAACTTACTTTAATCAGCATTCTCCTATGCACATCTGTTCGACTGAAGTTTGTGGGTAGCTTCCCTGGAAACCCTCACGAGACAACACTCGTCCGCTAGGGTAAACCTAGTGGTTCAACGGCTTGTTGCATAAGCTAAATGCAACCGGATGACCTACGAAAATGGAATTAGGAGTAGATTTTTCTTTTTTATATTACTAGAGACTAGCAATAATTAGGTTGGAGGTGTGATTAGCACTTAAAATTAGCATATTACTATGTTGTTTTAAGACTAATTGTACTTTGATGGAGTTTAAGTGATGTCATTTCAGGCCCTAAACTGAACAAGGACCCAAGAACAACAAGTACCACACTTGGATGCAACACCAACACATTAGAGCCCAAAATTGGAGAAGCTTGGAGCACAGCCAGAACGTTCGAACGCCAACTCACGTTCGAACGTCCACATTACACTGTAGCAGACTCAACTGCTAAAAGAAGGCGTGTTGCAGTTAGGAAAGAAGACTGAAGCTCTGAAGCACTTGAGTGTCACGTTCGAATGCCAACTCACGTTCGAAAGTGCACTTGAGTTGATTGAAGACCACACTACTGCATAGAGTTGGAACTGAACTTCACAGAAGACCAACAGACCACTCGAGTGAAAGGGTCAGAACACATCTGGCGTTCGAATGCCCTTAGTGCAAAAACAGAAGAAACGTTCGAACGGCAGTCAACGTTCGAACGCCCTTAGTGCAAAAACAGAAACAACGTTCGAACGCCAACTCACGTTCGAACGTTCTCCACAGACTGGCATCAGAGTTGTTGGCTTTTCACTTGGACTTGGGCGGCAAACACTATTCCTTCACCTCCTCTTGTCTCCTCCTCTTGCCTATAAATACTCCCCTTGTTGGAGAGCTAAAGGAGCCAAGAAAAATAATTGATGGAGGCTTAGACTCCCACTCTCATTGTAGATTTAGCTTATTTTCCTTGTATGAAGTTTTTATCTTAGAGATTAGTTTGGCTTTAGTCCAACATCTCTTGCTTGTTATAAAAGTAGCTTTATGCTTATGCTTTCATTTTACATGCATAGAAGAGAGATAGTTCATCTTTTGGTTGAGGAAGCAACCCTCCAATTCTTGGTTGAGGAAGCCACCCTCCAAATGTGACTAGCTTTCTTCTACTTTTATTGTTCATGCATTTCACTTCCATTGCTTGAGCTTCTTTCTTTCTTAGAAGAGTGAAACTCTTCCACTTTTCTAGAGCTTTACCAAAGCCGTGAAGAGTGGAACGTGATTCACCCATTCTTTGTTAAAGATTGGCTCCGTGTTTGTTGTTACTTTATCTTTTAAGTTCTCTACTTGGAGGGATGAGCATCACTCACTTTTCTAGTTTTACCCAAGCCATGAAGAGTGAGTAGTTTCTCATTCACTCTTTAGTAAGAGGAGAAGGGCATGTATAAGTTATCCGGGAATCATATTTGTGCATTGTTTTTATGTTTAACGTTTATTTTTTCTTGTTATTGGATGATTGATTGCATCTAGCAAAGCTAAGGTACTTTGTATAACTGTGAGCTCTTTCTATGACACGGATGACTCTTGCATAGAAAGAGTCATCAGTTCAAGGCAAGTACCCCGGCTAGATCTTCATGACTACCCTTCAATCCTCCCCCTTATTGTACTTCATTTAAAGAATGGAATATTAATATCATGATTGGATGTCTTGTAGAAACACTTGCTTGTTTGTAGACGGGTTAAGTCTCGGCACAGGCAATTCTTGTAAACTTCTAGAAAGACATCGGAATCATGTTCTTAATTCTCACAATCCATCTTTATCTTCCGATTAACTTGTTGTTGACACGGGAGTTAATTGAGTTATCAAGCACAATTATGACAAACTGGATAACTAACTACATGTCCAGATCCTTGCACTAAAGAGTGACTCTTTTTAATTAGCACTTATCTCCTATTTTGTTAAGAAAATCCTCTTGGAAAGAATCTTATATTCTGTCCAGGAAAACTCATATCTCACAGCAAATCTCAAGGGTTACAATCAATAGGTCTCTACCACTGCTTGCCTTAGAAATATCAACAAAAGTTCCCTGTGGATTCGACTCCGGACTCAAACCGGATTATTACTACAGCTTGACCGCCTGCACTTGGGTGTACACATTTCGGATCAAGAACACCGTACACCATCACACTTTTCTGGAATTTCACCTCAGGGGAGTGTGTGAACCAAGTAGCCGGGTTTTGCACCCGAGGGAGTATCTAGCCCTTCTTGCTATACCCGACACAAGTTTTTCCATGCATGTAACCGTGCGACTCAGTCGGATGTCCAATCCAACTTTCCCGAGCCCCCCCACCAAGCACCAAGTAAGGTGTTGATTAAACCATGCACCCACACACCCACACTCATGCATAAAGCCCATGAATGTGATACCTCCATGCAAATGCAATATTTCGGCTTTTCTTCAACATTTGGGCCCCGATTGAGAGCGTTACACTGGCGTGAACCCCACACCTGAAATATTTTCCCATATAGGGTGAGCCACGCTCAATAGGGTATCTCCTACAGAGGCTACTCCCCAACCTAAGTGCATATGAAATGTTCACATGCAACATTCAACAAGCAACAACTATCCCAAACAACAATATGCAATTCAATGTTGGAATTCTACCATGTCATGCCATGAAATGAGATGAGACTCACTCATGCACTTTAACGCGAGCCTACTCTGGCTCCCACAACACAATGCAATGCCAATGTGTATAAATCCGTCATTGATGAAATACATCCATTGAAATTTTTGAAATAAAAATCATGTCTTTATTATAAAACAAAATCATGTATCTTTGTTGGATGTTACACATCGAATGACTATTTTATAAAACAAAACCATGTGTCTTTGTTGGGTAGCGGAGTTTTGGTGTCGCACCACCGGTTCCGCATACCGATACACTTTTTCGGAATTACACCACCGGGGAGTGTATGAACCAAGTAGCCGGGTCTTGCAACCGAGGGATAATCTAGCCCTGCTTGCTATACCCGACACAAGTTTTTTGTGCAACCATACAACTCAGCCAGATCTTCGATCCAACCATTCCAAGTCCACTTATCAACCACCAAGAAGGGTGTTTGAACAACCATGCGCACACACCCACACTCATGCCCATGAATGTGATGCCTCCATGCAAATGCAATGTAATGTACCATTGCAATATCAATATAATGTCCAATATGCTATGAATGACATGTGAACTATTTCAACACATTCCATGGGCAATTATATCCAAGCATATAATTTACATAACCCATCAATGCCAATATATCATAAGCATGTATATATATCAACAATTCCTACAACACAATTTCTAATTGTAATTCATATCATAAGCATAAGATTTCACTTTACCACATCATCCAAGCATGTTATCACATAATCTCATGCAATTAACACATTTTTTTTCACATAGGCATTTTATCAAACACCTTCAAGGTACCAAATCATGTGATCACATAAAATGCCCAAATTTATCACATAACTCAAAAAAAATCAGATTAGGTGATTTCCACATACCCAGTTATCAAAACTTCCAAGAAATCACAAACTAGCAATTTCTAATTACCAATTCACACTAGAATTGAGTCTATCAATTTCCATTAAACCAACTACAATTGGCAAGTGTTAAAAATACCCAAAACAGCCCACCAATTCCATATATTCATCCTAGGTTGGAAATAAACCTAGTTAGGATGAAAACTCTACCTCTTGAAGCGTAAAATTAACGTAGGAAGCTTCAAGGGTTCAACCCAAGCTCAAAACTCAAGCTTCCCCCAAAATCTCATTTTTGAATCCTTGGTGAAACTTGTCCTTTTTGGTGTGGTCGCGTAGCCCTCGATGAGAGGAACAACTTTTGTTCTTGGCCCGAGTGAATTCGAGCACCCGATCTCCGTAGATCGTAGAAAGAAGTTGGAGAGCCCAAGCTTTTTTTTCCCTTCTTCCTCCCCAACGTGAGAACCAGCAGACCAGCAGAATTTCTGTCCAAAAAACCAGATCTTTTGCCCGTATTTATAATATTAAAGCTTGGCCCACGTCGCGCCACACGCTACCCCTATTCCTAGGTCCGTTTTCGCCCCGAAACGATTAAATTTCGTACCAATTTAAGCTCAAAATATTTTATATGAAATTTATTTAAATTATTTTCCAAATTTCAAAATTTTAATAAAAATTTCGTTTTGGGGGTCACCCGAGACCCGACCACCTCGTAAAACGCAAAAAATCTAACTATCTCGAAATTCGACAAAATTTGTCTGGGTAAATAGATTTCGTGAGACGAATCCAACGGTGAGGTCCGTTTCGTCATCCGAGCTCTAGAAAAATAAGGGTTTTCAAACCGCGCTGTAGTGACAAATTACCATTTTGCCCTTTTTCATAAAAGGTTCAAATTTCCCCGGGTTTTATATTCTTCCCCCCTTAAAAGAATTTCGTCCTCGAAATTCACACACTGATGCACACTTAATCACTTGCATATGCAACAAGTAATAGAATACTTATGATTACAATTATGTACCTCCATCTTCGAACAAGAACGGATAACTGGTACATATAGTGTCCTGAGCCGGACCCCTGTAATGTGGCCTGAACTGTCCCATAGTCTCGAGTATCAGCAATTCCCGGGAAGCCACACTAGCCAAGACTCCCCGTGACTTCCGGCTGAGAGCATCATCCACCACATTTGCCTTATCACATTTGCCTTACCACATTTGCCTCATGTTAAGGTCTCGTTGAGTGACGATGTATTTCAGACTTTTGGGGTCCGAAAACACCTCGAATTGCTCACAATATAAATAGTGGCACCAAGCCTTCAAGGCAATGGCCGCCAACTCCATATCATGCGTAGGGTAATTCTGCTCGTGGTTCTTTAATTGTCAAGAACCATAAGCTACCACTCTCCTGGACTACATCAAGACACAACCAAGTTCGTCCTTGGAGGCATCACAATACATTGTATACCTCAGTCCCCTCTCCGGAACAATCAAAATAGGAGCTGAAGTAAGCCTCCTCTTCAACTCCTGGAATGCCTTCTCACACGAATCATTCCACTCAAACTTGACCTCCTTCTGGGTCAATCTCGTCATAGGTGCAGCTAGTCGGGAGAAGTCCTCAATGAACCTCCCCACCAATCCCAAGAAACTACGTATCTTGAAGACTGACTTCGGCCTCTCCCAACACATAACTGCCTCAACCTTCTCCGGGTCCATTGACACACCCGAAGCTGACACCACGTGTCCCAAGAATTTCACCTCCGTGAGCCAAAATTCACACTTGTTGAACTTGGCGTACAACTGATGGTCCCTCAAGGTCTGGAGAACAACCCTCAAGTGACCCTCATGCTCCTCCTCAGACTTGGAGTAGATCAAAATGTCGTCAACAAAGACCACGACAAACTGATCTAGATAGGGTTGGAACACCCTATGCATGAGATCCATGAATGCCACCGGGACATTCGTCAATCCAAAAGGCATGATGGTAAACTCGAAATGCCAATACCGCGTCCTAAACGCCGTCTTAGGGATATCTGCATGCCTAACCCTCAATTGATGGTAACACGTGCATAGATCTATCTTGGTGTAGACCCACGCCCCTCTCAATTGATCAAATAAATCATCAATCCTCGGCAAAGGGTATCTATTCTTGTTAGTAACCCTATTCAACTGCTGGTAGTCTATGCATAGCCGAATGGTCTTGTCCTTCTTCTTGGCAAACAACACCGGAGTGCCCCAAGGTAAGGTACTCGGTCTAACGAAGCCCTTGTCCATCAATTGTTGCAATTGGACCTTGAGTTCTTGCAACTCTACAGGTGTCATTCTCTACGGAGTCATAGAAATAGGAGATGTACCAGAGTGCAACTCAATAGTGAAGTCTACATCCCTATGTAGAGGTAATCCTAGTAATTCGTCCAGAAAAACATCCTCTTACTCACAACCCACCCGAGGTAGACCCTACTTCTGTCTCGTCTCGTCCTCTAGGGTAAGGCTTGCCAACCAACCCATCAATTGCCCATGCCAGTGGGAATCATACACTACTTGGGGTAAAACATCGTGCTTTTCTCCCTAAAACTCAAAACAAACACGGTCCGATGTGTAGACCGTGACCTTCTTCTGATCACAATCAATGACGACTCGGTGTGTCGCCAACCAGTCGATCCCAAGGATGACATCAAACTCCGACATGTCCATGACCCTTAGGTCCATGGTGAGTAGAATTTCTCGAGATCTCTAACTCACACCCCTCGATATCTGATCAGTACGTAGCCTAGTTCCTAGGGTTGAATTTACCCAGAAGGACTACTCTAGGTTTGTGATTCCTACATCTATATCATGCACATAAACGTGAAATGATGATATGTGACATGCTTGAATCAAATAACACATGTGCTCATAAACAAGGAAGTAAGAGATGTACAGTGGGTCGCTGACTGATCCATCGGCTCACTCTATGGTGCAACGTCAAAGACCATCCCCTGGGTCCCCGATGTTGCCGCTTGAGAGTCCTGTTCCTAGCCTTGGCCCACATCCTGGCTCATCCGGCCTTGTGTGAGTCCCACTGACGACTGAGATTGAGGCGTCTCGGAACTCTATGAGCTTTGCCTTAGGGGACAATTCTTCCTCACATGGCCCAGTTGTCGACAATAGAAACATGTCTTTTGACCCCCTTGATAAGTCCCCTTAAAGCTCTTCCCTCTTTGGGAAGACTAACCATGGGCTTGGCCCTGATAGCTTTGGCCCTGCCCCTGTGATCCTTGTGGGCTAGATATCTTCTGCTTTTTCCATGAACGTTGGGGGTCCATGGAACTTAAACTCTTTTGGATGGCTTGAGCCCCTTGGCTCATATTGGCGCTCGCCTGCGCTAGGTTAGCAGCCATCGTACTCATAGCCTCTATAAAGGTTTGTTGGTCAAAGACCGGTGGTGGTTGGTTGTTGTTCCGCCCACCGCCTCGGCGTCCTCTTCCTCTATTTGCCATCTACACACATGTCAAATAGTAATAGAGAACTAACTTAGTATCCTAAGATAGGAATCAAGTTCAAACTTTGAGATTTCTCTCCTTATCTCATTAGTAGAGCATGTACCACCAACTAGTAGACATCTACATCCTGAACCACCCCGTTCATTTGTTTTTCCAAACCCCAAAGTTATGTTCTCTAACCTTAGTGTCTCTTTTTCATATACATTTCATCATGCATATACTTCACATAACATATAACACAAAACATGTAGCACATTAAAGCACTTAACATGAGATGCACAATGAATGTAATGGTCTGATACCAAGCTGTGGCGCCCCAAAAAACGGGGGTCCTTTGTTAACCCATTGATCACCCATCAACCCGTGAAATACTTGTGGATACCGTGTAACACGATATCATGCCATTATGCCCCATTTATCGAGATCCATAATTTAACAAAATTCGGGCAGAGTCTCCTTTGCACGGGGAGCTCTACCCAAAACACAACCTGTGCAATCATACAATCACATGACCCATCCGAGGTCCGATATACAACATTGATCACATCGGGTCCATTAATCCATACTTAGATAACAACATTTAATCACATGACCCATCCGAGGTCCAATATACATCAATTCATACTCCCACATCATGAATTGATGCATTAAACATAGTTAATACAAGTTCAAATTACAATTCTTTTACATATGTGACATGCCAAAAACTGAATTACAAGTCTAGTCTTACAAAAACATCATTTAAAGCCACATTTCGGTTTTTCTTCAACATTTGGGCCCCAATTAAGAGCCTTACACCGGCGTGAACCCCATACCTGAAATATTTTCCCATATAGGGTGAGCCACACTCAATAAGGTATCTCCTACAGGGGCTACTCCCCAATCTAAGTGCATATGAAATGTTCACATGCAACATTCACCAAGCAACAACCATTCCAAACAAGAATATGCAATTCAATGTTGGAATTCTACCATGCCATACCATGAAATGAGATGAGACTCACTCATGCACTTTAACGCGAGCCCATTCTGGCTCCCACACTCATGCCTCTAGTCCATGAATGTGATGTCTCAATGCAAATGCAATGTAATGTACAACTGCAATATCAATAAAATGTCCAATATGCTATGAATGACATGTGAACTATTTCAACACCTTCCATGGGCAATTATATCCAAGCATATAATTTACATAACCCATCAATGCCAATATATCATAAGCATGTATAAATATCAACAATTCCTACAACACAATTTTCAATTGTAATTCATATCATAAGCATAAGATTTCACTTTACCACATCATCCAAGCATGTTATCACATAATCTCATGCAATTAACACACTTTATTTCACAGAGACATTTTATCAAACACCTTCAGCCCACCAAATCATGTGATCACATAAAATGCCCAAATTTATCTCATAACTCAAAAAAAATCAGATTAGGTGATTTCCACATACCCAGTTATCAAAACTTTCAAGAAATCACAACCTAGCAATTTCTAATTACCAATTCACACTAGAATTGAGTCTACCCATTTCCCTTAAACCAACTACAATAGGTGATTGATTGGAAAACGTTGTTGTATCCTAACCTCTAAACATCATCCCTAAATGTGTGTATGGCTTATAGGAATGGGTGAGTGTCACTCTCACTCGGAATGATGCAAAAGATTAGGCAACAACGGAATGGTGGTGGAAATGTGGAATGAACAAAATGTGTGAAATGAAATGGAATGCGTGTGAACAAAAGTGCTCCCCAATCGTAAGGAGTCTTTCGTTGTCGGTGTTTTACTTGGAAAGAATTCCAAGGTCGTCTCCTCAGGGAAGGAAAGGGAGTTGTGTGAAAGTGATTTTGGTGAACAAAAGAGAAAAATGTAAAATCTTTGTTTGAGTTTTGTGGTTGTGATTGAAAATGAAAATGCAATAAAACAAGTGTTGGCTAATCCAAAGAGGTCATTCTAATGGGAATTCCAACTCAACTCGAAATCTTCTTCCAATGGTGCATAGATGAACGATTGATTCGGGGGAAGCTAGGGACAAGATTGGTGAGTATCTAAGCATAAACCGTGACTAGGCCTATGGAATATCAAAGGCTCACTAACTCGTCCACTCTCAACCCCGTCAAACCGAACCACCGTACACCGAGAGGAGGAAGGAGAAGAGTTGAAATGGAATCCCCAAGAGAAGGTCTCCCTTGGATTACCCAACTTAAATCTAACTACTCATTCATAAAAGAAAGCCAAGCATAATGTAAATAGACAAGTAAATGAAAAGAAGATTAAAACTTAACTAGATGCAAGAAATCTTAAAGTAAGAAGAAGGAAATACAATACCCAATTTAAAGCATGAAAATGAAGAACTTGAAAGAATAACAATGGTGAAATGTAAAGTGCAAGGCTAAACTTGAAATGTACTTCTAATAAATGGCATTAAAGACAGTAAAGGAAGCTTACAATATCCTTACAAGAGGTTACAAGAGAAATGGATGGAAGAACATGTAAAAATCACAACTTTACTATTCATCTTCTTCCTCACTAAAACTACTCTAAGCTTAGGTAGCCAACACCTTTTACATTGTGTGTTGAATGTTGAATATATTGAGTGTGGAGACTTGCCAAAACGTCCAAGAGGCTCCCCCCTAGCTGTGTGAACGAGCTCCCATCAAGAGAGGGCTGAATGGATGGCTTTGACAGGCTAGGAGATCATAGCCTGGGCAGCCCACTTCCCCCCATTCCTCCTTTAATGCATTGGCCTTTAAAGTCTTCCACTTGAGTGTAGGAGGCCTGCAAATGTGTAAGGAAATGTTGGGATAGGCGTGGGAGAAGTGTAGGTGGGACCCCCAAGCCTCAAAGTTGAGTTACAGGCTGTTTTCGCGACCAGAAGGTCCGGAGTACCGGTACCGAGTACCGGTACTGTTTTTCTGCACTGGACCACCTTCGGTATAATGGGCATAACTCTTGATCTAACCGTTGGATTGGGCTGAAATTTTGAAACCAAACATAAAACACCCATATCTAAAACTTTCATGTTTTGAACTTTTTCAAATTCTGAGTAGATCATGGTCAAAATGGAGGAATTCCAAGGAAGTGCTTCCAATTGTTGCTGCAGCTGGTGCCCTTGTTCCCAAGCACCAATGCCTTCTTGATTTCTTCACTTTTAAGCCTCCAATTCTTCATGTATTGTGTCCATGCCTTCACCACACATCCAACATAGTTGCAATGTCCTAAAATACATGATTTAAGCAATAAAAACTTGCAACATCAAAATATCAACATTATTCATAATTTCGGCTAACTCTAAGTACTTAAATGCAAAAGTTGAGTTAAAATGCATGTAATGAGCCCTTCAAATATGCAATATTATGTGCTCATCACACCCCCCCCAACTTAAGCTTTGCTAGTCCCTAGCAAACAAAATGTAAAAAGCAAGAAAACAAAAAATAAAACTATACTAATTCCGATATTGCATTTAGCACATGCAACAAGCCTTTAAACCCCTAGGTGATCCCTAGTGGACGAGTTTTGTCTCGTGAAGGTTTCCAGTGAAGGTACCTACAAACTTCTTTTCATAGTATCCAATATTTAAAATATATTTCCTTATCTTAATTAGCAATGGGATACTAAAAACAACTTGGTTCAAACACCCGAACAAATCACACATGAGACATATCATAGCCGTAAATGCTATTCTAGAGTATCCACATACACATTTCCTTTCAAAACTCGTGTGTGTGTGAAATGAACATGTAATTTAAACATTTACACAATGGAGTTCACATTTACTTTGGCCATCCACATTAAGCTTCGATGCAAAAACTCACCAAGGGTGTTCTCTCAAAATTAATAACACTATGATTATCCGGGCATGCTCTCCATGTGTATATGTGAGATGGAATCTTGTGCACAAAACAAAGTATGCTCACATATAATCCAAAAATGAAGTATGCATAAAAATGAAACAACCTTGGCATAATCTCATGAAAGGAATGCTAGGGCATTAGATAGCAAAATCAACTTCTCTTGTTCTTTTAAACGTATGCATCCCTCATGCTTCTCTAGATCTTTTAGGACTTTCATGGGTTGTAATGAGGCCTTGGGGTGATGTTGTGGTAAGGGAAACGAAGGATATAGGTAACAAAGAGGGTTGTTCCGGGTGAATGACCTTAATCTTAGAAAAACACTTCCCTTTTATGGGATTTTGATTTTCACACCATCACCACACCCTTTGTTTCTTTTCTTTCTTTTCCTTTACATTTTTCCCTTTTCTTTTTCTCATTCTTTTTCTCCTTTTTCACTCCCTTTCTCTCCTTTTCTTGGATTTTCATTCTTTTTCCATTGAACTCTTTTGAGTTTCAACATCCTTCATCCCTTTTGTTTGATTTTTCACACCATCATTCCTTTTCTTTTATCATCACCCAACTTAGCACTAGGAACAACCAAGGTAAGGTAGATATTTATCATTTTCATTGGCTTGGTTACATGTGTGGCATAGAAACGAATTCAATTAAGGCTCAATCATGGCACTAGGGATAAATTTTTCCAAGAAAAAGGCTAAGGCTCAAAGCATTCAAAAATGGCCTAAGATCATCTCTAGATAGGCATAGGGGAGCATTGTACATATCAATACAAAGTCAATTAACTACCCAAATGCACCTAACCAAAGCAAGCAAAATGAGATTATTGAACAAATGTGGAGTTTGAAAAATTGTTCCTTGAGTAATTGTAAGTTCCCTCAAACAAGGATTGGCACTAAAGCTCACATGGGTTCTTACTCATCTCCACTATTCATGTCAAGCACTAAAATGTGAACTCAATCCGTAAATTGCCAAAATTACAAGTTCATGGTGCACTTATGGTTGAGTTCAAAAAGAAAACACATATGTGATACTCAAGCATAGGATAAACTTCTATAATGTGCTCATGTATTCAAAGTTCAAAATGAAGATCAAGCAATTCACAAATCCCATAACAATTAGGATAGAGGAATATAGTTCAATATTGACTATTTTTCACAAAAATTGTCCAAAATTTTTCAAAATTTTCACATTTCCAATTATTCTATACAAAAAGTGGTGGAACATGTGAATGGTGCACCTCACCCCCCAACTTAAACCATGCATTGTCCTCAATGCACAAGGAATCATGCAATGAGAACAATGAAAGTAAAATGGGAAATGAGATACCCCCCCTCTCTCTCTCCCTTTCTTTTTTTTTTATATATATATACACATTAAAAGGAAAACAACAAAGTTTGGTTACACCCCCCCAACTTAAACTCGGACATGATATTCAATAAGATTCGCTATGATGATGCTCAAAATGATATGAGTCCAAATTAGGAAGAGGTAAACAACTTCTACACTACAACATTATGAAAATAAAAATATAACAATATTCAACACTATACTACAATGACAAGAAAAGGAAAATATGACAATTAAAAGAAATCTAACTACTATATACATGGAAATAAAACAACAAGGGCTCATGTTAATCCGGCTTCAATTCGGATATGAGCTTGCACCCATGGATTTTTTTGGTTTTAAAATTTTTTTGTTGTATAAATGCCCTTCTTAAACCATCTATCCAAACATATAAAGGATGTTGATTCAAAATTCTCAACCAAAAAGATGTATAGGCAAGTTTATGCAATCCCAACAATGGAGTATACAATTTTTCTTTAAGAATTTCTACACTTGACTCCATCTCAATGCCCTCCCCAAATTGAAAAATGTGAATCTCAACACCACTCATAGATGGCAAAATGACCTTGGGCTCATTAGCCTCATGTGAGATAATAATTTCATTAAATGTTTCACAATCTAGAGTGGTGGGAGATTCAACATCAATATGCATTTCATTGGGGGGATCAACCTCAATACATTGACTATGCTCAAGGTGTTGTTCTTCATCCATAGCAATTATAGCATGAGTCAATGTATTAAGTTGATCTCCAATTTCAGAAATTTGTTGGGCTACTTGGGCATTGAATTCCATTTGGTATTGCATAAAATCGCACAAAACATTTTCCAATTCTTCTTCGGTTGAGTTCCCATATGTTGGATAGTGGGAGAATTCATTTGGTGGTGTGAGATTGGATGAAAAATCATGAGGTTCATTCTCCCAACCATAACTCGGATAACTCGGTGAAACATAATGGTTGGGGTAAAAGTTTTCGCATGCAAAGTCTTGAACCGGATCATTTATTGGGCATTCACTAGTGAGGTGTCCATTCTCACCACAAATTTCGCAAACTTATTCAAAATAAGGGGCATTTATTGGGCACTCACTAGTGATGTGTCCATACTCACCACAAATCTTGCATACGTTTTCAAAATAAGAGGCCATTCTTGGGCACTCACTAGTAATATGCCCATACTCATCACAAATCTTACACACATTTTGAAAATGTGGGGCACTATATACATTTTTATAAAAATTATAAGACATAATACAAAACACAAACTAAAACAAAAATATTTACAAGTTAGACGACATACCTTGGCCCGTGATGAAAATCACAAGACTTACCTTATGCCGTCCCAAAATCACCTCTTGAACTCGACGCTTAACCTTCCCCGGCAACGGCGCCAAAATGATTGATTGGAAAACGTTGTTGTATCCTAACCTCTAAACATCATCCCTAAATGTGTGTATGGCTTATAGGAATGGGTGAGTGTCACTCTCACTCGGAATGATGCAAAAGATTAGGCAACAACGGAATGGTGGTGGAAATGTGGAATGAACAAAATGTGTGAAATGAAATGGAATGCGTGTGAACAAAAGTGCTCCCCAATCGTAAGGAGTCTTTCGTTGTCGGTGTTTTACTTGGAAAGAATTCCAAGGTCGTCTCCTCAGGGAAGGAAAGGGAGTTGTGTGAAAGTGATTTTGGTGAACAAAAGAGAAAAATGTAAAATCTTTGTTTGAGTTTTGTGGTTGTGATTGAAAATGAAAATGCAATAAAACAAGTGTTGGCTAATCCAAAGAGGTCATTCTAATGGGAATTCCAACTCAACTCGAAATCTTCTTCCAATGGTGCATAGGTGAACGATTGATTCGGGGGAAGCTAGGGACAAGATTGGTGAGTATCTAAGCATAAACCGTGACTAGGCCTATGGAATATCAAAGGCTCACTAACTCGTCCACTCTCAACCCCGTCAAACCGAACCACCGTACACCGAGAGGAGGAAGGAGAAGAGTTGAAATGGAATCCCCAAGAGAAGGTCTCCCTTGGATTACCCAACTTAAATCTAACTACTCATTCATAAAAGAAAGCCAAGCATAATGTAAATAGACAAGTAAAGGAAAAGAAGATTAAAACTTAACTAGATGCAAGAAATCTTAAAGTAAGAAGAAGGAAATACAATACCCAATTTAAAGCATGAAAATGAAGAACTTGAAAGAATAACAATGGTGAAATGTAAAGTGCAAGGCTAAACTTGAAATGTACTTCTAATAAATGGCATTAAAGACAGTAAAGGAAGCTTACAATATCCTTACAAGAGGTTACAAGAGAAATGGATGGAAGAACATGTAAAAATCACAACTTTACTATTCATCTTCTTCCTCACTAAAACTACTCTAAGCTTAGGTAGCCAACACCTTTTACATTGTGTGTTGAATGTTGAATATATTGAGTGTGGAGACTTGCCAAAACGTCCAAGAGGCTCCCCCCTAGCTGTGTGAACGAGCTCCCATCAAGAGAGGGCTGAATGGATGGCTTTGACAGGCTAGGAGATCATAGCCTGGGCAGCCCACTTCCCCCCATTCCTCCTTTAATGCATTGACCTTTAAAGTCTTCCACTTGAGTGTAGGAGGCCTGCAAATGTGTAAGGAAATGTTGGGATAGGCGTGGGAGAAGTGTAGGTGGGACCCCCAAGCCTCAAAGTTGAGTTACAGGCTGTTTTCGCGACCAGAAGGTCCGGAGTACCGGTACCGAGTACCGGTACTGTTTTTCTGCACTGGACCACCTTCGGTAGAATGGGTATAACTCTTGATCTAACCGTTGGATTGGGCTGAAATTTTGAAACCAAACATAAGATACCCATATCTAAAACTTTCATGTTTTGAACTTTTTCAAATTCTGAGTAGATCATGGTCAAAATGGAGGAATTCCAAGGCAGTGCTTCCAATTGTTGCTGCAGCTGGTGCCCTTGTTCCCAAGCACCAATGTCTTCTTGATTTCTTCACTTTTAAGCCTCCAATTCTTCATGTATTGTGTCCATGCCTTCACCACACATCCAACATAGTTGCAATGTCCTAAAATACATGATTTAAGCAATAAAAACTTGCAACATCAAAATATCAACATTATTCATAATTTCGGCTAACTCTAAGTACTTAAATGCAAAAGTTGAGTTAAAATGCATGTAATGAGCCCTTCAAATATGCAATATTATGTGCTCATCAATAGGCAAGTGTTAAAAATACCCAAAACAGCCCACCCATTCCATATATTCATCCTAGGTTGGAAATAAACCTAGCTAGGATGAAAACCCTGTCTCTTGAAGCGTAAAATTAACGTAGGAAGCTTTAAGGATTCAACCCAAGCTTCCTCCAAAATCTCGTTTTTGAATCTTCGGTGAAACTTGTCCTTTTTGGTGTGGTCGCGTAGCCCTCGATGAGAGGAACAACTTTTGTTCTTGGCCCGAGTGAATTCGAGCACTCGATCTCCGTAGATCGTAGAAAGAAGGTGGAGAGCCCAAGCTTTTTTTTCCCTTCTTCCTCCCCAACGTGAGAACCAGCAAACCATCAGAATTTCTGTCCAAAAAATCAGATCTTTTGCCCCTATTTATAATTTTAAAGCTTGGCCCACGTCGCGCCACACGATACCCCTTTTCCTAGGTCCGTTTTCGCCTCGAAATGATTAAATTTCGCACCGGTTTAAGCTCAAAATATTTTATATGAAACTTATTTAAATTATTTTTCAACTTCCAAAATTTTAATAAAAATTTCGTTTTTGGGGTCACCCGAGACCCGACTACCTCGTAAAACGCGAAAAATCCGACTATTTCGGAATTCGACAAAATTTGTCTGGGAACGTAGATTTCACGAGACGAATCTAATGGTAAGGTCCGTTTCGTCATCAAAGCTCTAGAAAAATAAGGGTTTTCAACCTGCGCTGTAGTGGCAAATTACCATTTTGCACTTTTTCATAAAAGATTCAAATTTTCTCGGGTTTATATTATTCCCCCCTTAAAAGAATTTCATTCCCGAAATTCACACACTCATGTGCACTTAATCACTTGCATATGCAACAAGTAATACAACACTTATGATTACAATTATGTACCTCCATCCTCGAACAAAAACGAATAACTGCTACGTATAGTGTCCTGAGCCGGACCCCTGTAATGTGGCCCGAACTGTCCCATAGTCTCGAGCATCAGCCATTCCCGGGAAGCCACACTAGCCAAGACTCCCCGTGACTTCCGGCTGAGTGCATCATCCACCACATTTGCCTTACCACATTTGCCTCATGTTGAGGTCCCACTGAGTGAAGATATATTTCAGACTTTTGTGGTCCGAAAACACCTCGAATTGCTCACAATATAAGTAGTGGCACCAAGCCTTCAAGGCAAAGACAATGGCCGCCAACTCCATATCATGCGTAGGGTAATTCTGCTCGTGATTCTTTAATTGTCGAGAACCATAAGCTACCACTCTCCTGGACTGCATCAAGACACAATCAAGTCCGTCCTTGGAGGCAGCACAATACACTGTGTACCTCAATCCCCTCTCCGGAACAATCAAAATAGGAGCTGAAGTAAGCCTCATCTTCAACTCCTGGAATGCCTTCTCACACGAATCATTCCACTCAAACTTGACCTCCTTCTGGGTCAATCTCGTCATAGGTGCAGCTAGTCGGGAGAAGTCCTCAATGAACCTCCTGTAATACCCCTCCAATCCCAAGAAACTACGTATCTTGAAGACTGACTTCGGCCTCTCCCAACTCATAACTGCCTCAACCTTCTCCGGGTCCATTGACACACCCGAACCTGACACCACGTGTCCCAAGAATTTCACCTCCGTGAGCCAAAATTCACACTTGCTGAACTTGGCGTACAACTGATGGTCCCTCAAGGTCTGGAGAACAACCCTCAAGTGACCCTCATGCTCCTCCTCAGACTGGGAGTAGATCAAAATGTCGTTAGCAAAGACCACAACAAACTGATCTTGGTAGGGTTGGAACACCCTATGCATGAGATCCATGAATGCTGCCGGGGCATTCATCAACCCAAAAGGCATGACAGTAAACTCGAATGCCAATACCGCGTCCTAAACGCCGTCTTAGGGATATCCGCATCCCTAACCCTCAACTGATGGTAACACGTGCATAGATCTATCTTGGAGTAGACCCGCGCCCCTCTCAATTAATCAAATAAATCATCAATCCTCGACAAAGGGTATCTATTTTTTATAGTAACCCTATTCAACTGCCGGTAGTCTATGCATAGCCGAAGGGTCTTGTCCTTCTTCTTGGCAAACAACACCGGAGTGTCCCAAGGTGAGGTACTCGGTCTAACGAAGCCCTTGTCCATCTATTCACGCAATTGGACCTTGAGTTCTTGCAACTCTGCAGGTGCCATTCTATGCGGAGTCATAGAAATAGGAGATGTATCGAGGTGCAACTCAATAGTGAAGTCTACATCCCTATATGGAGGTAATCCCGGTAGTTCGTCCAGAAAAATATCCTCATACTCACAACCCACCCGAGGTAGACCCTAATCTCATGCAATTAACACACTTTATTTCACATAGGCATTTTATCAAACACCTTCAAGGCACCAAATCATGTAATCACATAAAATGCTCAAATTTATCACATAACTCAAGAATCACATTAGGTAATTTCCACATACCTAATTCATTATAGAAATTATTCTACTCATTCTCAATACCCATTTCCTCAATTTTAAAATAATAGGCCTGTGATACAACTTCTATCAAACTACCCATTTCCAATACCCTTTTCACCAAATTCTAAACAATAGGCAAGTGTTAAAATTCTCTAACAACCTACCAATTCAATATAATCATTCTAGATTGAAAATAAACCTAATTAGGGAGAAAACCTTACCTCTTGAAGCGTAAAATCAACGTAGGAAGCTTCAAAAATTCAACCCAAGCTCTAATCCAAGCTTTCCCAAAATTTCATTTTTCAAACCTTTGGTGAAAGCCTTCGTTTTTGGTATGGTTGCATAGCCCTCATCGAGGAGAACAACTTTAATTCTTGGCTCGAGTTGATTCGAGGACCGTAGGGCCGTAGATCGTAGAGAGAAGGTTGAGTTTCTCTATTTTTTCCTCTCTTTATCTCCGACGTTGAAGACCAGCTGAACCAAATGGGGAGAAATCAGATTTTCTCCCCCCTATACATACTCTTTAATTGCATGGTCCACAATGCGTCACACGACCCTCTTTTTTCGGGTCCGTTTTCGCCCCGAAAAAATTAAATTTCGCCCTGATTCAAGTTCAAAATATTTTGTTTCAACTTGTTTTAAATTATTTTCCTACTTCCGAAATTTTATTAAAAATTTCGTTTTTGGGTTATCCGAGACCCGACCGTCTCGTAAAACGCAAAAAATCTGACTATCTCGGAATTCGACGAAATTTGACAGGGTAACTAGATTTCGCGAGACGAATCCAACAGTTAGGTCCGTTTCGTCATCCGAGTACTAGAAAAATTCAGGTTTTTAACCCGTATCGAAATAACAAATTACCGTTTTACCCTTTTTTATAAAAGTTCAAATTTACCCGGGTTTTACATTCTTCCCCCTTAAAAGAATTTCGTCCTCGAAATTCACACACTCATGCACACTTAAACACATGCATATGCAACAAGTAAAATAATACTTATGATTATAAGAATATACCTCCATTCTTGAATAAGAACGGATAACTGGTACGCATAGTGTCCTCACGCTCCCATGTCGCCTCCTCCACACCTCGGTGCTGCCACAACACTTTCACTAGCCTCACGGTCTTGCCTCGTAAAACTTGCTCCCGGCTATCTATGATACGCACCGGTCCCTCCTCGAAGGTCCCATCCGCATCAACAATCAACTCACCCCAATCCACCACATGTGTCGGATCTGGAGTATACTTCCGGAGCATAGAGACATGGAACACTGCGTGAACGTCCGATTGATTTGGCGACAACACCAACCGGTAAGCAACTGTACCAACCCTCTCGAGTACCTGGAAGGGCCCGATAAATCTCGGCGATAGCTTTTCCCGCTTCCCGAACCTGACCACTCCTCTCTTGGGCATCACCTTCATGAAGACATGATCACCACACCCAAACTCTAGAGGTCGTCGCCTCCTGTCTGCGTAGCTCTTCTGCCTGCTTTGTGCCGTGAGAAGACGCTTTTGTATCAAGTCCACCTTCTCCGAGGTGTCCCTAACTAACTCCAGACCTGTAGAGGGTCTCTCTCTAACCTCTGTCCAACAAACCGAAGAACGACACGACCTCCCATAAAGTGCCTCATAGACTGCCATCTGTATGCTCGCCTGATAACTTTTGTTGTAGGCGAACTCCACTAAGGGTAAATGTTCTTTCCAACTACCCTTGAGATCTAGGACGCATGCTCGTACAATGTCCTCTAAATTCTAGATGGTCCTCTCCGACTGACCGTCTCTCTAGGGATGAAAAATTGTGCTCATCATCAACTGTGTCCCCATTGCCCGCTGGAAACTCTCCCAAAAATGAGCTTTAAACGTGGGATCCCAATACGATACTATATATACGGGCACCCCATGTAGCCAGACAATCTCTCGTATATACAACCTGTAGAATTCCTCCACTGTGATGGTCATTCACACCGCCAAAAAATGTGCCGACTTTGTAAGCCAGTACACTATCAACCACACCGTGTCATGCCCTTGCGATGTCCATGGCAAATGGGTCACAAAATCCATCGTGACGTGCTCCCACTTCCACTCAGCCACCTCCAAAGGTTGGAGCAACCCTACTGGTCTCTGGTGCTCAACCTTGACCTGTTGACACGTGAGACATCGTCTAACGAAATCTCCGACGCGCCTCTTCATCCCGCTCTAATAGTATTGGCGACGAAGATCATGGTACATCTTCGTGCCACCTGGATACACAGCAAAACGGGAGCAATGAAGCTCTCTGAGGATCTCCTCTCTCAAATCCGTAGAATGGGGAACCACAATCCTTCCCCTACACCGAAAACTACCATCCGTGTGAATGGCCCAGCCCTCGTCACTTGTACCCGACCGTATCCAGTCTCTGATGGACAACATCTCCGTGTCCAGCCACTGGGACTCGATCACTCTGCTCAGTAGGGAAGGTGTAGCCACCAAACTCCCCAAAGTTCCCTAAGCCTGATCCCTATAGTGTAGCCCGAACTGTCCCACAGTCTCGAGCATCTGCCATTCTTGGGAAGCCACACTAGCCAATACTCCCCGTGATTTTCGGTTGAGTGCATCAACCACCACATTTGCCTTACAAGGGTGGTATTGCAAAATCAAGTCGTAGTCCTCCAAATATTCCATCCACCTGCGGTGCCTCATGTTGAGGTGCCGCTGAGCAAAGATGTATTTTCAGACTTTTGCGATCTGAAAACACCTCGAACTGCTCACCGTATAAATAGTGGCGCCAAGCCTTCAAGGCAAAGACAATGGTCGCCAATTCCGTACCATACGTAGGGTAATTCTGCTCGTGGTTCTTTAACCGCCAAGAACCATAAGCTACCACTCTCTCGGACTGCATCAAGACACAACCAAGTCCGTCCTTGGAGGCATCACAATACACTGTGTACCTCTGTCCCCTCTCCGGAACTATCAGAATAGGAGCTGAAGTAAGCCTCCCCTTTAACTCTTGGAATGCCCTCTCACACGAGTCATCCCACTGAACCTTGACCTTTTTCCGGGTCAATCTCGTCATAGGTGCAACTAGTCAGGAGAAGTCCTCAATGAACCTCCTGTAATACCCCGCCAATCCCAAGAAACTATGTATCTCGAAGACTGACTTCGGTCTCTCCCAACTCATAACCGCTTCGACCTTCTCTGGTTCAACTGAGACACCTGAAGCCGACACCACGTGTCCCAAAAATTTCACCTCCGTAAGCCAAAATTCACACTTGCTGAACTTGGCGTACAACTGATGGTCTCTCATGGTCTGGAGAACAACCCTCAAGTGACCCTCATGCTCCTCCTCAGACTTGGAATAGATCAAAATGTTATCAACAAAGACCAGGACAAACTGATTTAGGTAGGGTTGGAACACCCTATGCATGAGATCCATGAATGCCGCCGGGGCATTCGTCAATCCAAAAGGCATGACAGTCAACTCGAAATGCCCATATCGCGTCCTAAACGCCGTCTTAGGGAAGTTCGCCTCCCTAACCCTTAACTGATGGTAACCCGTGCGTAGCTCTATCTTGGAGTAGACCCACACCCCTCTCAGTTGATCAAATAAATCATCAATCCATGGTAAAATGTATCTTTTCTTGATAGTAACCCTATTCAACTGTCGGTAATCTATGCATAGCCGAAGGGTCTTGTCCTTCTTCTTGGCAAACAACACTGGAGCGCCCCAAGGTGAGGTGCTTGGTCTAATGAACCCCTTGTCCATTAATTCTTGCAATTGAACCTTGAGTTCTTGCAACTCTACAGGTGCCATTCTATGCGGAGTCATAAAAATGGGCCGATGTACCGGGGTGCAACTCAATAGTGAAGTCTACATCCCTATGTGAAGGTAATTCCGGTAGTTCATCCGGAAAAACATCCTCATACTCACAAACCACCCGAGATAAACCCAACTTCTATCTCGCTTCGTCCTCTTGGGCAAGGCTTGCCAGCCAACCCATCAACTGCCCGTGCCATCGAGAGTCATACATAGCTTGGGGTAAAGCATCGTGTTTTTTCCCCTAAAACTTGAAACAAACACCGTCCGGTGTGTAGGCAGTGACCCTCTTCCGATCACAATGAATGATGACTCGGTGTGCCGCCAACTAGTCCATTCCAAGGATGACATCAACCTCCGACATGTCCAGGAGCCTAAGGTCCACGGTGAGTAGAATCCCCGAGATCTCTAACTCACAACCCTGACATATCTGATCAACACTCACCCTAGCTCCTAGGGGAGAACTCACATGCAATGGCTCTTCCAAGGTTCCAACCTCTAAGCCCAAATCCCTCACACAAGTCAAATAATAATAGAGCACTAACTTAGTATCCCAAAGTCGGGATCAAAGTTGAACATTTGAGATTTCTCTCATTGTCTCACTAGTAGAGCGTGTGCCACCACTAGTAGACATTTACATCTTGAACCATCCCGTTCATTATCTTCCCGACCCCCAAGGTTATGTTTTCTAACCCTAGTGTCTTTTTTTCCATATACATTTAACCATGCATAATCTTCACATAACACATAACACATAACATGTAGCATATTAGAGCACATAACATGAAATGCACAATGAATGCAATGGTCTAGACCCATGCCCATCAAGCCCTAGGTAAATCGTATACCTAAGCTCTGATACCAAGCTGTGACACCCCAAAAATCAGGGGGGTCCTTTGTCAACCCGTTGATCACCCATCAACCCGCGGAATACTCGTGGATATCGTGTAACTCGATATCACGCCATTATGCCCCATTTACCAGGGTCCATAATTTAACAAAATTCGGGCAGAGACTCCTTTGTACGGGGAGCTCTACCCAAAAACACAACATGTGTAATCATACAACATTGATCACATTGGGTCCATTTATGAGTAAACATTGACCACACCGGGTCCATTTATTCATACTTATATAACAACATGCAATGTTATATTAAAAATAGTCTATATGAGTTCGATTACAATTCTTTTATATTTACATGCCAAAATGAGATTTTCACAAAAGTTATACAAAATGAGTCATAAAAGCCACAAGTTGGCCTTCTTCACTTTTGAGACTCGAATTGGGAGCCGTCTGTCGGTGTGAAACTCGCACCTGAAATATTTTCCCATGAAGGGTGAGCCATGCTCAATAGGGTATCTCCTAAAGAGGCTACTCCCTAACCTAGATGCATATGAAATGTTCACATGCAACAATCAACCATCCACAACAATTCCAATCAAGAATATGCAACTCAATGTTGGAATTTATTATGTCATGCCATGAAATGAGATGAGACTCATTCATGCAACTCAACCCGAGCCCTCACTGGCTCCCACAGCACATGCCATGTCATGTATTTAAAATCGGACATTCCAAGCCCCGCCATAGATATTGTACATCCAATGACCATTTTAAAATCTCCGGGTCTTTCTTGGGGTGAGTATTTATGGACTTACACCAAGGGTAACCCAACCCACACGGAATTTATAGACTTTCACCGAGGGTTCCGCGTACACCCACACACTTCATGGACCGAACCAAGGGAGTGCGTACCCCCAACTACCGGGTCTTGCAACCGAGGGATTTTCTAGCCCTTCTTGCTAACCCGACCCTATTTACCATGCAAACCGTGCGACTCAGTCGGATGTTCAATCCAACCTTCCCGAGCCCACCCATCATTCACCATATGTGGTGTTTGATTAAAACCATGCAAACACACCCCCACTCATGCTCAATGTTCATGAATGTGATGCCTCCGTGCATAATGCAATGTAATGTACATTTGCAATACAACAATCATGTCCAATATGCTATAAATGACATATGAACTATTTCAACACATTCCATGGGCAATTATATCCAAGCACATAATTTTCATAACCCATCAATGCCAATATATCACAAGTGTGTATATATATATCAACAATTCCTATAACACATTTTCCAAAAGTGTGTTATCACATAATCATGCTATCAACACACTAAATTCATCAAGGCATAACATAAACACAAAACCTGCCTACAATTCACATAACTCAACATTTGCATTTTCAATTGTAATTCATATCATAAGCATAAGATTTCACTTTACCACATCATCCAAGCATGTTATCACCTAATCTCATGCAATTAACACACTTTATTTCACATAGACATTTTATCAAACACCTTCAAGGCACCAAATCATGTGATCACATAAAATGCTCAAATTTATCACATAACTCAAGAATCACATTAGGTAATTTCCACATACCTAATTCATAACATAAATTATTCTACCCATTCTCAATACCCATTTCCTCAATTTTTAAAGCAATAGGCAAGTGATACAACTTCTATCAAACTACCCATTTCCAATACCCATTTCACCAAATTCTAAACAATAGGCAAGTGTTAAAATTCTCTAACAACCTACCCATTCCATATAATCATTCTAGGTTAAAAATAAACCTAATTAGGGAGAAAACTCTACCTCTTGAAGCATAAAATCAACGTAGGAAGCTTCAAGAATTCAACCCAAGCTCTAATCCAAGCTTTCCCAAAATTTCATTTTTCAAACCTTTGCTGAAAGCCTTCATTTTTGGTATGGTTGCATAGCCCTCATCGAGGAGAACAACTTTAATTCTTGGCTCGAGTTGATTCGAGGACCGTAGGGCCGTAGATCGTAGAGAGAATGTTGAGTTTCTCTATTTTTTCCTCTCTTTATCTCCGACGTTGAAGACCAGCTGAACCAAATGGGGAGAAATCAGATTTTCTCCCCCCTATACATACTCTTTAATTGCATGGTCCACAACGCGTCATACGACCTTTTTTTTTCGGGTCCGTTTTTGCCTCGGAACGATTAAATTTTGCCCCGGTTCAAGTTCAAAATTTTTTGTTTCAACTTCCTCTAAATTATTTTTCAACTTTCGAAATTTTATTAAAAATTTCGCTTTTGGGTCACTCGAGACCCGACCGTCTCGTAAAACACGAAAAATTTGACTATCTCGGAATTCGACGAAATTTGACAGGGTAACTAGATTTCGCGAGACGAATCCAACGGTGAGGTCCGTTTCGTCATCCAAATTCTAGAAAAATTCAGGTTTTTAACCCATACCGAAATAACAAATTACCATTTTACCCTTTTTTATAAAAGTTCAAATTTACCCGGGTTTTACATTTTTCCCCCTTAAAAGAATTTCGTCCTCGAAATTCACACACTCATGCACACTTGAATGCATGCATATGCAACAAGTAAAATAATACTTATGATTACAAGAATATACCTCAATTCTAGAATAAGAACAGATAACTGGTACGCATAGTGTCCTCACGCTCCCATGTCGCCTCCTCCACACCTCGGTGCTGCCATAGCACTTTCACTAGCCTCACGGTCTTGCCTCGTAATACCTGCTCCCGGCTATCCATGATACACACCGGTCCCTCCTCGAAGGTCCCATCCGCATCAACAATCAACTCACCCCAATCCACCACATGTGTCGGATCTGGAGTATACTTCTGGAGCATAGACACATGGAACACTGCGTGAACGTCCGATAGATTTGGTGACAACGCCAACCGGTAAGCAACTGTACCAACCCTCTTGAATACCTCGAAGGCCCCGATAAATCTCGGCGACAGCTTTCCCCGCTTCCCGAACCTAACCACTCCTCTCTTGGGCATCACCTTCACGAAGACATGATCACCAACTCCAAACTCTAGAGGTCGTCGCCTACTGTCTGCGTAGCTCTTCTACCGGCTTTGAGCCATGAGAAGACGCTTTTATATCAAGTCCACCTTCTCCGAGGTGTCCCTAACTAACTCCGGACCCGTAGAGAGTCTCTCTCTAACCTCTGTCCAACAAACCGAAGAACGACACGACCTCCCATAAAGTGCCTCATAGAGTGCCATCTATATGTTTGCCTGATAACTATTGTTGTAGGCGAACTCCACTAAGGGTAATTGTTTTTCCCAGCTACCCTTGAGATCTAGGACGCATGCTCATAGCATATCCTCTAAATTCTAGATGGTCCTCTCCGACTGACTGTCTGTCTGGGGATGAAAAGTTGTGCTCATCATCAACTGTGTCCCCATTGCCCACTGGAAACTCTCCCAAAAATGAGCTGTAAACCTGGGATCCCGATACGATACTATAGATACAGGCACCCCATGTAGCCGGACAATCTCTCGTATATACAACCTGCAAAATTCCTCCAGTGTGAAGGTCATCCACACCGCCAAAAAGTGTGCTGACTTTGTAAGCCGGTACACTATCACCCACACCGTGTCATGCCCTTGCGATGTCCGTGGCAAGTGGGTCACAAAATCCATCGTGACGTGCTCCCACTTCCACTCAGCCACCTCCAAAGGTTGGAGCAACCCTGCTGGTCTCTGGTGCTCAACCTTGACCTGCTGACACGTGAGCCATCGTCTAACGAAATCTCCGAAGCGCCTCTTCATCCCGCTCTAATAGTATTGGCGACGAAGATCATGGTACATCTTCGTGCCTCTTGGATACACAGCAACATGGGAGCAATGAAACTCCCTGAGGATCTCCTCTCTCAGATCCGTAGAATGGGGAACCACAACCCTTCCCCTATACCGAAAACTACCATCCGTGTGAATGACCCAGCCTTCGTCACTTGTACCAGACCGTATCCAGTCTCTGATGGACAACATCTCCGTGTCCAGCCCATGGGACTAGATCACTCTGCTCAGTAGGGAAGGCGTAGCCACCAAACTCCCCAAAGTGCCCTAAGCCTGACCCCTATAGTGTAGCCCGAACTATCCCACAGTCTCGAGCATCTGCCATTCTCGGGAAGCCACACTAGCCAATACTCCCCGTGATTTTCGGCTGAGTGCATCAGCCACCACATTTGCCTTACAAGGGTGGTAATGCAAAGTGAAGTCGTAGTCCTCCAAATATTCCATGCACCTGCAGTGCCTCAACATGAGGTCCCGCTGAGTAAAGATGTATTTCAGACTTTTGTGTTCTGAAAACACCTTGAACTGCTCACCGTATAAATAGTGGCGCAAAGCCTTTAAGGCAAAGACAATGGCCGCCAACTCCATACCATGCGTAGGGTAATTATGCTCGTGGTTCTTTAACCGCCAAGAACCATAAGCTACCACTCTCTAGGACTACATCAAGACACAACCAAGTCCGTCCTTGGAGGCATCACAATACACTGTGTACCTCTGTCCCCTCTCCGGAACTATCAGAATAGGAGCTGAAGTAAGCCTCCCCTTTAACTCTTGGAATGCCCTCTCACACGAGTCACCCACTGAACATTGACCTCTTTCCGGGTCAATCTCGTCATAGGTGCAACTAGTCAGGAGAAGTCCTCAATGAACCTCCTGTAATACCCCGCTAATCCCAAGAAACTACGTATCTCGAAGACTGACTTCGGTCTCTCCCAACTCATAACCGCTTCGACCTTCTCTGGGTCAACTGACACACCTGAAGCCGACACCACGTGCCCAAAAATTTCACCTCCATAAGCCAAAATTCACACTTGCTGAACTTGGCGTACAACTGATGGTCTCTCATGGTCTGGAGAACAACCCTCAACTGACCCTCATGCTCCTCCTCAGACTTGGAGTAGATCAAATGTCATCAACAAAAACCATGACAAACTGATCTAGGTAAGGTTGGAACTCCCTATGCATGAGATCCATGAATGCCGTCGAGGCATTCGTCAATCCAAAAGGCATGACGGTAAACTCGAAATGCCCATACCGCGTCCTAAACGCCATCTTAGGGAAGTCCGCCTCCCTAACCCTCAACTGATGGTAACCTGTGCGTAGCTCTATCTTGGAGTAGACCCACACCCCTCTCAGTTGATCAAATAAATCATCAATCCTCGGCAAATGGTATCTATTCTTGATAGTAACCCTATTAAACTGCCGGTAGTCTATGCATAGCCGAAGGGTCTTGGCCTTCTTCTTGGCAAACAACACCGAAGCGCCCCAAGGTGAGGTACTCGGTCTAACGAAGCCCTTGTCCATCAATTCTTGCAATTGGACCTTGAGTTCTTGCAACTCTGCAGGTGCCATTCTATGCGGAGTCATAGAAATAGGAGAGTTACCGGGGTGCAACTCAATAGTGAAGTCTACATCCCTATACGAAGGTAATCCCGGTAGTTCCTCCAGAAAAACATCCTCATGCTCACAACCCACCCGAGGTAGACCCTACTTCTGTCTCCTCTCGTCCTCTAGGGTAAGGCTTGCTAGCTAACCCATCAATTGCCCGTGCCAATGGGAATCATACACTACTTGGGGTAAAACATCGTGCTTTTCTCCCTAAAACTCAAAACAAACACGATCCGATGTGTAAACCGTGATCTTCTTCTGATCACAATCAATGACGATTCGGTGTGTCGCCAACCAGTCGATCCCAAGGATGACATCAAACTCCGACATGTCCATGACCCTTAGGTCCATGGTGAGTAGAATTTCTCGAGATCTCTAACTCACACCCCGACATATCTGATCAATACGTAGCCTAGTTCCTAGGGTTGAATTTACCAGAAGGACTCCTCTAGGTTTGTGATTTCTACATCTATATCATGCACACAAACGTGAAATGATGGTATGTGACATGCTTGAATCAAATAACACATAAACAACGAAGTAAGAGATGTATCGTGGGTCGCCGACTGATCCATCGGCTCACTCTATGGTCCAACGTCAAAGACCGTCCCCTAGGTCCCCAATGTTGCCGCTTGAGAGTCCTGTTCCTGGCCTTGGCCCACATCCTGGCTCATCCGGCCTTGTGTGAGTCCTACTGACGACTGAGATTGAGGCGTCTCGGAACTCTGTGAGCTTTGCCTCAGGGGACAATTCTTCCTCACATGGCCCAGTTCTCGACAATAAAAACATGTCTTTTGACCCCCTCGATAAGTCCCCTTAAAGCCCTTCCCTCTTTGGGAAGACTAACCATGGGCTTGGCCCTGATAGCTTTAGCCCTGCCCCTGTGATCCTTGTGGGCTAGATGTCTTCTGCTTTTTCCATAAACGTTGGTGGTCCATGGAACTCAAACTCCTTTGGATGGCTTGAGCCCCTTGGCTCATATTGGCGCTTGCCTACGCTAGGTTAGCAGCCATCGTACCCATAGCCTCTATAAAGGTTTGTTGGTCAAAGACCGGTGGTGGTTGGTTGTTGTTCCGCCCACTGCCTCGGCGTCCTCTTCCTCTATTTGCCATCTACACACATGTCAAATAGTAATAGAGAACTAACTTAGTATCCTAAGATAGAAATCAAGTTCAAACTTTGAGATTTCTCTCTTTGTCTCACTAGTAGAGCATGTGCCACCAACTAGTAGACATCTACATCCTGAACCACCCCGTTCATTTGTTTTTCCAACCCCCAAAGTTATGTTCTGTAACCTTAGTGTCTCTTTTGCATATACATTTCATCATGCATATACTTCACCTAATATATAACACAAAACATGTAGCACATTAAAGCACTTAACATGAGATGCACAATGAATGTAATGGTCTAGACCCAAGCCCATCAAGCTCTACGTAAATCGTATTCCTAAGCTCTGATACCAAGCTGTGACGCCCCAAAAACCGGGGGTCCTTTGTTAACCCGTTGATCACCCACCAACCTGCGGAATACCCGTGGATACCGTGTAACTCGATATCACGCCATTATGCCCCATTTATCGGGATCCATAATTTAACAAAATTCGGGCAGAGTCTCCTTTGTACGGGGAGCTCTACCCAAAACACAACCTGTGCAATTATACAATCAAATGACCCATCCGAGTTCCGATATACAACATTGACCACATCGGGTCCATTTATCCATACTTAGATAACAACATTTAATCACATGACCCATCCGAGGTCCAATATACATCAATTCATACTCCCACATCATGAATTTATGCATTAAACATAGTTAATACAAGTTCAAATTACAATTCTTTTACATGCATTACATGCCAAAAACTGAATTACAAGTCTAGTTTTACAAAAACATTATTTATAGCCACATTTCGGCTTTTCTTCAACATTTGGGCCCCGATTGAGAGCCTTACACCGGCGTGAACCCCACACCTGAAATATTTTTCCATATAAGGTGAGCCACGCTCAATAGGGTATCTCCTACAGAGACTACTCCCCAACCTAAGTGCATATGTAGTGTTCACATGCAACATTCAACAAGCAACAACCATCCCAAACAAGAATATGCAATTCAATGTTGGAATTCTACCATGACATGCCATGAAATGAGATGAGACTCACTCATACACTTTAACGCGAGCCCATTCTGGCTCCCACACTCATGCCTCAAGCCCATTCTGGCTCCCACAACACAATGCAATGCCAATGTGTATAAATTCGCCATTGATGAAATACATCCATTGATTTTTTTGAAATAAAAATCATGTCTTTATTATAAAACAAAATCATGTATCTTTGTTGGATCTTACACATCGAATGACTATTTTATAAAACAAACCCATGTGTCTTTGTTGGGTAGCGGAGTTTTGGTGTCGCACCGCCGGTTCTGCACACTGATACACTTTTCCGGAATTGCACCACAGGGGAGTGTATGAACCAAGTAGCGGGGTCTTGCACCCGAGGGAGAATCTAGCCCTGCTTGCTATACCCGACACAAGTTTTTCTTGCAACCATGCAACTCAGCCGGATCTTCGATCCAACCATTCCGAGTCCACTTATCAACCACCAAGAAGGGTTTTTGATCAACCATGCACACACACCCACACTCATGCCTCATGGCCATAAATGTGATGCCTCCATGCAAATGCAATGTAATATACCATTGCAATATCAATATAATGTCCAATATGCTATGAATGACATGTGAACTATTTCAACACATTCCATGGGCAATTATATCCAAGCATATAATTTACATAACCCATCAATGCCAATATATCATAAGCATGTATATATATCAACAATTCCTACAACACAATTTTCAATTGTAATTCATATCATAAGCATAAGATTTCACTTTACCACATCATCCAAGCATGTTATCACATAATCTCATGCAATTAACACACTTTATTTCACAGAGACATTTTATCAAACACCTTCAGCCCACCAAATCATGTGATCACATAAAATGCCCAAATTTATCACATAACTCAAAAAAAATCATATTAGGTGATTTCCACATACCCAGTTATCAAAACTTCCAAGAAATCACAAACTAGTAATTTCTAATTACCAATTCACACTAGAATTGAGTGTACCCATTTTCATTAAACCAACTACAATAGACAAGTGTTAAAAATACCCAAAACAGCCCACCCATTCCATATATTCATCCTAGGTTGGAAATAAACCTAGTTAGGATGAAAACCCTACCTCTTGAAGCGTAAAATTAACGTAAGAAGCTTCAAGGATTCAACCCAAGCTCAAAACCCAAGCTTCCCCCAAAATCTCGTTTTTGAATCTTCGGTGAAACTTGTCCTTTTTGATGTGGTCGTGTAGCCCTCGATGAGAGGAACAACTTTTGTTGTTGGCCCGAGTGAATTCGAGCACCTGATCTCCGTAGATCGTAGAAAGAAGGTGGAGAGCCCAAGCTTTTTTTTCCCTTCTTCCTCCCCAACGTGAGAACCAGCAGACCAGCAGAATTTCTGTCCAAAAAATCAGATCTTTTGCCCCTATTTATAATTTTAAAGCTTGGCCCACGTCGCGCCACACGCCACCCCTTTTCCCGGGTTCGTTTTCGCCCCGAAACGATTAAATATCGTACCGGTTTAAGCTCAAAATATTTTATATGAAATTTATTTAAATTATATTCCAACTTTCAAAATTTTAATAAAAATTTCGTTTTTGGGTTCACCCGAGACTCGACCACCTAGTAAAACGCAAAAAATTCGACTATCTTGGAATTCGACAAAATTTATCTGGGAACTAGATTTCGTGAGACGGATCCAACGGTGATGTCCGTTTCTTCATTTGAGCTCTATAAAAATAAGCGTTCTCTACCCGCGCTATAGTGGCAAATTATCGTTTTGCCCTTTTTCATAAAAGGTTCAAATTTTCCCGGGTTTTATATTCTTCCCCCTTAAAAGAATTTCGTCCCCGAAATTCACACACTCATGCACACTTAATCACTTGCATATGCAACAAGTAATAGAATACTTATGATTACAATTATGTTCCTCCATCCTCGAACAAGAACGGATAACTTGTACATATAGTGTCCTGAACCGGACCCCTGTAATGTGGCCCGAACTGTCCCATAGTCTCGAGCATCAGCCATTCCCGGGAAGCCACACTAGCCAAGACTCCCCGTGACTTCCGGCTGAGTGCATCATCCACCACATTTGCCTTACCACATTTGCCACATGTTGAGGTCCCACTGAGTGAAGATGTATTTCAGACTTTTGTGGTCCGAAAACACCTCGAATTGCTCACAATATAAGTAGTGGCACCAAGCCTTCAAGGCAAAGACAATGGCCGCCAACTCCATATCATGCATAGGGTAATTCTGCTCGTGGTTCTTTAATTGTCGAGAACCATAAGCTACCACTCTCCCGGACTGCATCAAGACACAACCAAGTTCGTCCTTGGAGGCATCACAATACACTTTGTACCTTAGTCCCCTCTCCGGAACAATCAAAATAGGAGCTGAAGTAAGCCTCCTCTTTAACTCCTGGAATGCCTTCTCACACGAATCATTCCACTCAAACTTGACCTCCTTCTGGGTCAATCTCGTCATAGGTGCAGCTAGTCGGGAGAAGTCCTCATGAACCTCCTGTAATACCCCACCAATCCTAAGAAACTACGTATCTTGAAGACTGACTTCAGCCTCTCCCAACTCATAACTGCCTCAACCTTCTCCGTGTCCATTGACACACCCGAAGACGACACCACGTGTCCCAAGAATTTCACCTCGGTGAGCCAAAATTCACACTTGCTGAACTTGGGGTACAACTGATGGTCCCTCAAGGTCTGGAGAACAACCCTCAAGTGACCCTCATGCTCCTCCTCAGACTTGGAGTAAATCAAAATGTCGTCAGCAAAGACCATGACAAACTGATCAAGGTAGGGTTGGAACACCCTATGCATGAGATCCATAAATGCCACCGGGGCATTCGTCAATCCAAAAGGCATAACGGTAAACTTGAAATGCCAATACCGCATCCTAAACGCCGTCTTAGGGATATCCGCATCCCTAACCCTCAACTGATGGTAACACGTGCATAGATCTATCTTGGAGTAGACCCGCGTCCCTCTCAATTGATCAAATAAATCATCAATCCCCGGCAAATGGTATCTATTCTTGATATTAACCCTATTCAACTGCCAGTAGTCTATGCATAGCCGAAGGGTCTTGTCCTTCTTCTTGGCAAACAACACCGGAGCGCCCTAAGGTGAGCTACTCGGTCTAACGAAGCCCTTGTCCATCAATTCTTCCAATTGGACCTTGAGTTCTTGCAACTCTACAAGTGTCATTCTATGCGGAGTCATAGAAATAGGAGATGTACCGGGGTGCAACTCAATAGTGAAGTCTACATCTCTATGTGGAGGTAATCCCGGTAGTTCGTCCAGAAAAACATCCTCATACTCACAACCCACCCGAGGTAGACCCTACTTTTGTCTCATCTCGTCCTCTAGGGTAAGGCTTGCTAGCCAACCCATCAATTGCCCGTGCCAGTGGGAATCATACACTACTTGGGGTAAAACATCGTGCTTTTCTCCCTAAAACTCAAAACAAACACGGTCCGATGTGTAGACCGTGACCTTCTTCTGATCACAATCAAAGACGACTCGGTGTGTCGCCAACCAATCCATCCCAAGGTTGACATCAAACTCCGACATGTCTATGACCCTTAGGTCCATGGTGAGTAGAATTTCTCGAGATCTCTAACTCACACCCTGCCATATCTGATCAATACGTAGCCTAGTTCCTAGGGTTGAATTTACCAGAAGGACTCCTCTAGGTTTGTGATTCCTACATCTATATCATGCACACAAACGTGAAATGAAGGTATGTGACATGCTTGAATCAAATAACACATAAACAAGGAAGTAAGAGATGTACCATGGGTCACCGACTGATCCATCGGCTCACTCTATGGTGCAACGTCAAAGACCGTCTCCTGGGTCCCCGATGTTGCCGCTTGAGATTCCTGTTCCTAGCCTTGGCCCACATCCTGGCTCATCCGACCTAATTGCGGAGTCTCTGCACGTGAAGTACTAGGGGCTTCGACAGCACCCCGTAGTTGGAATTGATTTCCCTAGTCCATAATGGGATAGGGATGGACAACGTGTGCTTGTGTGAGTCCCACTGACGACTGAGATTGAGGCGTCTCGAAACTCTGTGAGCTTTGCCTCAGGGGACAATTCTTCCTCACATGGCCCTGTTGTCGACAATAGAAACATGTCTTTTGACCCCTTCGATAAGTCCCCTTAAAGCCCTTCCCTCTTTGGGAAGACTAACCATGGGCTTGGCCCTAATAGCTTTGGCTCTGCCCCTGTGATCCTTGTAGGTTAGATGTCTTCTACTTTTTCCATGAACGTTGGTGGTCCATGGAACTCAAACTCCTTTGGATGGCTTTAGGCCCATAGCTCATATTGGTGCTTGCCTACGCTAGCTTAGCAACCATCGTACCCATAGCCTCTATAAAGGTTTGTTGGTCAAAGACCGGTGGTGGTTGGTTGTTGTTCCGCCCACCGCCTCGGCGTCCTCTTCCTCTATTTGCCATCTACACACACGTTCAATAGTAATAGAGAACTAACTTAGTATCCTAAGATATGAATCAAGTTCAAACTTTGAGATTTCTCTCATTCATTGTCTCACTAGTAGAGCATGTGCCACCAACTAGTAGACATCTACATCCTGAACCACCCCGTTCATTTGTTTTGCCAACCCCCAAAGTTATGTTCTCTAACCTTAGTGTCTCTTTTCCATATACATTTCATCATGCATATACTTCACATAACATATAACACATAATATGTAGCACATTAAAGCACATAACATGAGATGCACAATGAATGTAATGGTCTAGACCCATGCCCATCAATCCCTATGTAAATCGTATACCTAAGCTCTGATACCAAGCTGTGACGCCCCAAAAACCGGAGGTCCTTTGTTAACCCGTTGATCACCCACCAACCCGCAGAATACCCGTGGATACCGTGTAACTCGATATCACGCCATTATGCCCCATTTATCAGGATCCATAATTTAACAAAATTCGTGCAGAGTCTCATTTGTACGGGGAGCTCTACCTAAAACACAACCTGTGCAATCATACAATCACATGACCCATCCGAGGTCCGATATATAACATTGACCACATCGGGTCCTTTTATCCATACTTAGATAACAACATTTAATCACATGACCCATCCGAGGTCTAATATACATGAATTCATACTCCCAAATCATGAATTTATGCATTAAACATAGTTAATACAAGTTCAAATTACAATTCTTTTACATGCATTACATGCCAAAAACTAAATTACAAGTCTAGTTTTACAAAAACATCATTTAAAGCCACATTTCGGTTTTTCTTCAACATTTGGGCCCCGATTGAGAGCCTTACACCGACGTGAACCCCACACCTGAAATAATTTCCCATATAGGATGAGCCACGCTCAATAGGGTGTCTCCTACAGAGGCTACTCCCCTACCTAAGTGCATATGAAATATTCACATGCAACATTCAACAAGCAATAATCATCCCAAACAAGAATATGCAATTCAATGTTGGAATTCTACCATGTCATGCCATGAAATGAGCCCATTCTGGATCCCACAACACAATGCAATGCCAATGTGTATAAATTCGTCATTGATGAAATACATCCATTGATCTTTTTGAAATAAAAATCATGTCTTTATTATAAAACAAAATCATGTATCTTTGTTGGATGTTACACATCGAATGACTATTTTATAAAACAAAACCATGTGTCTTTGTTGGGTAGCGGAGTTTTGGTGTCGCACCGCCGATTCTGCACACCGATACACTTTTCCGGAATTGCACCACAGGGGAGTGTATGAACCAAGTAGCCAGGTCTTACACCCAAGGGAGAATGTAGCCCTGCTTGCTATACCCGACACAAGTTTTTCGTGCAACCATGCAACTCAGCCGGATCTTTGATCCAACTATTCCGAGTCCACTTATCAACCACCAAAAAGGGTGTTTGATCAACCATGCACACACACCCACACTCATGCCTCATGCCCATGAATGTGATGCCTCCATGCAAATGCAATGTAATGTACCATTGCAATATCAATATAATGTCCAATATGCTATGAATGACATGTGAACTATTTCCACACATTCCATGGGCAATTATATCCAAGCATATAATTTCCATAACCCACCAATGCCAATATATCATAAGCATGTATATATATCAACAATTCCTACAACACAATTTCTAATTGTAATTCATATCATAAGCATAAGATTTCACTTTACCACATCATCCAAGCATGTTATCACATAATCTCATGCAATTAACACATTTTTTTTCACATAGGCATTTTATCAAACACCTTCAAGGTACCAAATCATGTGATCACATAAAATGCCCAAATTTATCACATAACTCAAAAAAAAATAGATTAGGTGATTTCCACATACCCAATTATCAAAACTTCCAAGAAATCACAAACTAGCAATTTCTAATTACCAATTCATACTAGAATTGAGTCTACCCATTTCCATTAAACCAACTACAATAGGCAAGTGTTAAAAATACCCAAAACAGCCCACCGATTCCATATATTCATCCTTGGTTGGAAATAAACCTAGTTAGGATAAAAACTCTACCTCTTGAAGCGTAAAATCAACGTAGGAAGCTTCAAGGATTTAACCCAAGCTCAAAACCCAAGCTTCCCCCAAAATCTCATTTTTGAATCTTCGGTGAAACTTGTCTTTTTTGGTGTGGTCGTGTAGCCCTCGATGAGAGGAACAACTTTTGTTCTTGGCCCGAGTGAATTCGAGCACCCGATCTCCGTAGATCGTATAAAGAAGGTGGAGAGCCCAAGCTTTTTTTTTCCCTTCTTCCTCCCCAACGTGAGAACCAGCAGACCAGCAGAGTTTCTGTCCAAAAAATCAGATCTTTTGCCCCTATGTATAATTTTAAAGCTTGGCCCACGTCGCGCCACACGCTACCCCTTTTCCTAGGTCCCTTTTTACCCCGAAACGATTAAATTTCGTACCGGTTTAAGCTCAAAATATTTTATATGAAATTTATTTAAATTATTTTCTAAAATTCAAAATTTTAATAAAAATTTCATTTTTGGGGTCACCCGAGACCCGACCACCTCGTAAAACGCGAAAAATTCAACTATCTCAGAATTCGACAAAATTTGTCTTGGTAACTAGATTTCATGAGACGAATCCAATGGTGAGATCTGTTTCTACATCCGAGCTCTAGAAAATAAGGGTTCTCAACCTGCGTTGTAGTGGTAAATTACCGTTTTGTCCTTTTTCATAAAAGGGTCAAATTTTCCCGGGTTTTACAAAAAGTCTCTTGGCACGAATCATTCCACTCAAAAGGTGTTTCTTTCCTTAAGAGGTGGCAAAGTGGTCTAGATATAGAACTAAAGTCTTTTATAAACCTCCTATAGAAACCAGTGTGACGCAAGAAAGATCTAACATCCTTAAGTGTTTTTGCCGTAGGTAAATTAGCAAATAATTCAATTTTAGCTCCATCAACCTGAATTCTCTCGGAAGAAACAATGTGACCAGGGATAATTCTCTTTCGAACCATAAAGTGGCATTTTTCTCAATTAATTACAATGTTTTTTTCTTCACATCGAATTAGCACTTTCTCAAGATTTAAAAGGTAGTCATCATATGAATCACCAAAAACAGTAAAGTCATCCATAAATAATTTAAGAAAACGCTCAACCATATCACTAAAAATACTTAGCATACACCTTTGAAAGTTCACAGGTGCATTGCAAAGTCCAAAGGGCATCCTTCGATAAGCAAAGGTACCAAAAGGACAAGTAAATGTGGTCTTATCTTGGTCTTCTAGGGCAATTTCAATTTGGTTATACCCCGAATAACCATCCAAAAAACATTAAAACATATGTGATGCTACCCTTTCCAAAATCTGATTCATGAAAGGCAAAGGGAAGTGATATTTTCTAGTCACATAATTAAATTTCCTGTAGTCTATGCACATCCTCTAACCAGTTATTGTCCTAATTGGTACAAGTTCATTATTATCATTGGCAACTACAATGACACCTGATTTCTTGGGGACTACCTATGTAGGACTTACCCACTTACTATCTGCAATAGGGTAAATTATTCCTACATCTAATAATTTCAGCACCTCATTTCTTATAACTTCATTCATATGTGGGTTAAGTCTTCTTTTCATCTCCCTAAATGTTTTAGCATTATCCTATAAGTATATCTTATGAGTGCAAACCAATGGACTAATCCATTTTATGTCAGCTAGAGTCCAACCAATAGCATCCTTATGTTGTCTACGAAGTTGTAGTAACATATCTTCCAATGCCAAACTTAAATGAGAAGAAATTATTATCGAAAATGTCTCATCATCTCCTAAAAATGAATACTTCAAATCTACCGGTAATGGTTTCAAGTCAAGCTTGGAAGCTTTATCACTTGATGGAACTGGTGGATTGGTTCTTGGTGGTAGCTCCTTAAATTTCTGTCTCCAATCATTTACTTCAAGAACCTGTGAAGAATTCAACAAATTAATCAATTCACTAATTTCATACTTTTCTTCACTCATCTCTAACAAAAAAGGTTGTTCCAGCAAACATGCTTCAAGTGGATCAAACAAAGAAGAATCATATACTCTACTTGGACAAATAGGCTCAATCATATTAATCTCATTCACATCCTCATCAACATCCCCTGGTTGTTGACAAATATTAAAAATATTAAGTTCTAATGACATATTACAAAAAGATAACTTCATCACACCATTCCTACAATTAATTAGAGCATTTGAAGTAGCAAATAATGGTCTGCATAATATTACAAGAATTTGAGCATTAGAACTTAACACAGGTTGAGTATAAAAAATTATAAAATCTACAGGAAAGTAAAAATTATCAACCTGTTGATTAGTGGTTAAAATTAGCATACAACTATGCCTTTTTAAGACTAATTATACTTTGATGGAGTTTAAATGATGACATTTCAAGATATAAATCATACAAGGACCCAAAGGCAACAAATATCAAAGTTTCATGCAAACACCAACATGTTCTGGAAAAAAATTGGAGAAGCTTGAGACAAGGCAAGAATGTTCGAACACCAATCCATGTTCGAACGTTCTCTTGAATTATTTGAAGACCAGACTGCTGAAGTGCTGATACATGGCGTGTTGCAGCTAAGAAGGAAGACCAGAGGTACTTGAGTACGACGTTCGAACGCCAATCCACGTTCGAACGTTGTCCTGAATTATTGAGGACCATGTGATGAGCACAAAATATTGTATATTTCAAGGCCTCATTACATGCATTTTAACTCAACTTTTGCATCTAAGTACTTAGAGTTAGCCGATTTTATGAATAATGTTGAATTCTCGATGTTGCATGTTTTTATAGCTTAAATCATGTATTTTAGGACCTTGCAACTATGTTGGATGTGTGCTGAGGGCATGGACACATTACATGAAGATTTGGAGGCTTAAAAGTGAAGAAATCAAGGAGGTATTGGTGTTTGGGAACAAAAGCACCAGCAGCCACACCACTGGGTTGATGAGCCTCGGTTTTCCTCCATTTTGACCATGATCCACTTCGAATATGAAAAAGTTCAAAACATAAAAGTTGTATATCTGGATGTCTTCTGTATTCTATCAAAATTTCATCTCAATCCAACGGTTGGATCAAAATTTATGTCGATTCTACGAAAAGTGGTCCGGAGCAGAAAACAGTACCGGTACACAGTACCGGTACTATACAGTTCCGGTACTGCGTACCGGTACTTCGAACTCCAGAAGGTTTAGAGTACCGGTACACAGTACCGGTACGCTCCCAGAACCGCCCAGAACACCTGCAAACTCTTCTCCACTTGCTTGGGGGTCCCACCAATGATTCTCCCACTTGCCCCCAACATTTCCTTACACATCTTCATGCCTCTCTTACACATTTTGAAGACTTTGAAGGCTTGGCATTAAAGGAGGATGGGAGAGAAGTGGGCTGCTCAAGGGAGTTGCAGGCTAACCTTATCCTAGCCTGTCAAGAGCCATCATTTAGCCTCCCATTGAGGGGAGGCCTGCACACAGCTAGGGGGGACCACCATGCACGAAAATTGAAGGCTAACTCTCCATTATATTCAGCATTTACACATTGTATTTGGGTGGCTACCTAAGCTTAGAAAATCCCATGAAGAAGACAATGAATAGTGCCATAGTGTAAGAAATTTATGTTTTTGTATTTTCTTCCATCTTTTCACTTGTAATCTTCTTGAATACTCTTGTAAGCTTCATGAATTACTTTTAATGTCATTTACTTCAAGTGCTTTGCAAGTTTAGTTGAATATTCTAGATTTCACCATTGTTATTTATGTTCTCTTCACTTCAAGCTTTTAAATTGGGTTTTTCATATTTGTCTTCTTAGTTTAAGTTTTCTTGTATTAGTTCAAGTTTCATGCTCCATTTCATTATGTCCATTTACTTTATGCTTGTCTTTCCTTTATACATGACTAGCTAGATTTTTAGTTGGTTAATTCAAGGGAGAATTCCTCTTGGGCCCTCCATTTCAACTTATTTTCTTTCCTCCCCGGTGTACGATGGTTCGGTTTGACTGGGTTGAGTGTGGACGTGGTGGTGAGTCCTTGATATCCCGTAGGCATTTGTCACGGGGTATGCTTGGATCCTCACCTCCATTTGGTTGTGAGGCTTTGATATTCCGTAGACTTGTCACGGTTTATGCTTAGATCCTCATTTCCATTTGTCCCGAGCTTCCCACGAATCAATCGTTCATCTATAAACCCTTGGAGGAAGGTTTTGAGTTGAGTTGGTATTCCCATTGGAATGACCCTTTGGATTAGCCAACATTTGTTTTCATTGCATTTTCATTCAAAAACTTCACTCACAAAACACAAACACAAGATTTTACATTTTCCCTTTTGTTCACCAAAATCACTTTCACACACTCGAACTTTCCTTCCCTGAGGAGACGACCTTGGAATACTTTTCCAAGTAAAACACCGACACACAAAAGACTCTTTGCGATTGGGGAGCACTTTTGTTCACACACCCGCATTTCAATTCACATTTTGTTCATTCCATTTTCCAACAATCCGTTGTTGCCCTATCTCTTGCATCATTCCGAGGGAAAGTGACACTCCCTTAGTCCTATAAGCCACACACACATTGAGGGATGATGTTAAGAGGTTAGGAAACAACAAGTTTTTTCATCAATCATTTTGGCGCCGTTGCCGGGGAAGGTTAAGCGTCGAGTACAAAGGTGATTTTGGGCGGCATGGTAAGTCTCGTGATTTTCATCACGGGCCAAGGTATGTCGTTTCTTTTGTAAATATTTTGTTTTATTTTATGTTTTGTATTATGTCTTATAATTTTTATGAAAATGTATATAATGCCCAAAGTTTTCAAAATGTGTGTGAAATTTGTGATGAGTATGGGCATGTTACTAGTGAGTGCCCGAGAATGGCCTCTTATTTTGAAAACGTTTGCGAGATTTGTGGTGAGTATGGACACATCACTAACGAGTGCCCAATAAATGCCCCTTATTTTGAAAACGTTTGCGAAATTTGTGGTGAGTATGGACACCTCACTAATGAATGCCCAAGAAATTATCTGGTTCAAGACTTTGCATGCGAAGGTTCAAATTCATTTTTGGCCTCCGAAATTTTTTACCCCAATCATTATGTTACACCGAGTTATCCGAGTTATGGTTGGGAGAATGAACCTCATGATTTTTCATCCAATCTCACACCACCAAATGAATTTTGCCATTATCCAACGTATGAGGACTCAACTGAACAAGAATTGGAAAATACGTTTTACGAGTTTATGCAAAGCCAAATGGAATGGAATGCCCAAATAACCCAACAACTTGATACATTGACTAATGCTATAATTGTTATGCATGAAGAACAACATCTTGAGCATAGTCAATGTATTGAGGTTGATCATCCCAATGGAATGCAAATTGATGTTGAATCTCCCACCACTCTTGATTGTGAAAAATTTGATAAAGTTATTATCTCACAAGAGGCTAATGAGCCCAAGGTCATTTTTCCATCTAAGAGTGGTGTTGAGATTCACATTTCTCAACTTGGGGAGGGCATTGCAATGGAGTTAAGTGTAGAAAGTTTTCAAGACAAATTTTATACTCCATTGTTGAAATTGCATAAACTTGCCTATACCTCGGTTCGGTTGAGAATTTTGAGTCAACATCCTTTCTATGTTTGGATCGATGGTTTAAGAAGGGCATTCATACACCAAAAAAATGTTAAAACCAAAAAAATAAATGGGCGCAAGTTCATATCCGAATTGAAGCCGGATTGACATGTGCCCCTTTTTGTTTTGTTTTCATGTACATAGTAGTTAGATTTCTTTTAATTGTTATATTTTTCTTTTCTTTATGTTGTAGTATAGAAGTTGTTTACCTCTCCCTAATTTGGACTCATTTCATTTTGAGCATCATAGTAGAAAATCCCATTCAATATCATGTGCGAGTTTAAGTTGGGGGGTGTAAATAAACTTGTTTTTTTTTTTTCCTTTAATGTTTATATCAAAAAGAAAAAAAAAAAGCAAAAAAAAAAGGGGGTATTTCATTTCCCAAATTACTTTCATTTTTCTCATTGCATGATTCCTTGTGCATTGAGGACAATGCATGGTTTAAGTTGGGGGGTGAGGTGCACCATTCACATGTTCCACCACTTTTTGTATAGAATAATGGAAAATGTGAAAATTTTGAAAAATTTTGGTTCCAATATTGAACTATATTCCCCTATCCGAATGGTTATGGGATTTGTGATTACTTGATCTTCATTTTGAACTTTGAATACATGAGCACATTATGGAAGTTTATCCTATTGCTAAGAGTATCACATATTTGTTTGCTTTTGAACTCAATCATAAGTGCACCATGAACTTGTAATTTTGGCAATTTACGGATTGAGTTCACATTTTAGTGCTTGACATGAATAGTGGAGATGAGTAAGAACCCATGTGAGCTTTAATGACAATCCTTGTTTGGAGGGAACTTACATTTACTCAAGGAACAATTTTTCAAATTCCAAATTTGTTCAATAATCTCATTATGCTTGTTTTGGTTAGGTGCTTTTGGGTAGTTGATTGACTTTGTCTTGAAACGCAAAATGCTCATCCCATGCCTATCTAGAAATGATCTTAGGCCATCTTTGAAATGCTTTGAGTCTTTGCCTTTTTCTTGTGAAAAATTTATCCCTAGTGCCGTGATTGAGCCTTATGTGAATTCTTTTCTATGCCACACATGTAACCAAGCCATTGAAAATGATAAATATCTACCTTACCTTGGTTGTTCCTAGTGTTGAGTATGAGTGATCATAAAAGAGAAGGAAGTATGGTGTGGAAACTCAAACAAAAGGGATGAATGATGTTGGAACTCAAAGAGTTCAATGGAAAAAAAAAATGAAAATCCAAGAAAAGGAAGAAAAGGGGTGGAAGAAGAAAAGAATGATCAAAAGAAAAGGAAAATGTTAAGGAAAAGAAACAAAGAGTGTGGTGATGGTGTTAGCCTAGAAATCCCATAAAAGGGAGATCTTTTTGAAATAAAGGTCATTCACTCGGAACAACCCTCTTTGTTATCCTATATCCTTCGTTTCCCTTACCTTAATATCACCCCAAGGCCTCAATACAACCCTTGAAAGTCCTAAATGATCTAGAGAAGCATGGGGATGCATACTTTTAAAAGAACAAGAGAAGTTGATTTTGCTATCTAATGCCCTAGCATTCCTTTCATGAGATTATGCCAAGGTTGTTTCATTTTTATGCATGAACTTCATTTTTGGATTATATGTGAGCTTATTTTGTTTTGAGCACAAGATTTCATCTCACATATATACATGGAGAGCATGCCAAGATAACTAGAGTGTGATTCATTGTGAGAGACACCATTGGTGAGTTTGCATCGAAGCTTAATTTGGATAGCCAAAGTGAATGTGAATTCCATTGTGTAAATGTTTAAATTACATGTTCATTTCACACACACACGAGTTTGAAAATGAATGTGTATGTGAATACTCTAGAATAGCATTTAAGGCTATGATGTGTTTTATGTGTGATTAGTTCGGGTGGGTTGAGCAAGTTGTTTTTGACATCCCAATGCTAGTTAAGATAAGGGAATATGTTTTAATATTGGATACTAAGAAAAGAAGTTTGTAGGTACCTTCATTGAAAACCTTCACGAGACAAAACTCGTCCACTAGGGATCACCTAGGGGTTTAAAGGCTTGTTGCATGTGCTAAATGCAATTGCGGAATTAGTATATGTTTTATTTTGTTTGCATGTTTTTTACATTTTGTTTGCTAGGGACTAGCAAAGCTTAAGTTGGGGGGTGTGATGAGCACAAAATATTGTATATTTCAAGGCCTCATTACATGCATTTTAACTCAACTTTTGCATCTAAGTACTTAGAGTTAGCCGATTTTATGAATAATGTTGAATTCTCGATGTTGCATGTTTTTATAGCTTAAATCATGTATTTTAGGACCTTGCAACTATGTTGGATGTGTGCTGAGGGCATGGACACATTACATGAAGATTTGGAGGCTTAAAAGTGAAGAAATCAAGGAGGTATTGGTGTTTGGGAACAAAAGCACCAGCAGCCACACCATTGGGATGATGAGCCTCGGTTTTCCTCCATTTTGACCATGATCCACTTCGAATATGAAAAAGTTCAAAACATGAAAGTTGTATATCTGGATGTCTTCTGTATTCTATCAAAATTTCATCTCAATCCAACGCTTGGATCAAAAGTTATGCCGATTCTACGAAACGTGGTCCGGAGCAGAAAACAGTACCGGTACACAGTACCGGTACTATACAGTTCCGGTACTGCGTACCGGTACTTCGAACTCCAGAAGGTTTAGAGTACCGGTACACAGTACCGGTACGCTCCCAGAACCGCCCAGAACACCTGCAAACTCTTCTCCACTTGCTTGGGGGTCCCACCAATGATTCTCCCACTTGCCCCCAACATTTCCTTACACATCTTCATGCCTCTCTTACACATTTTGAAGACTTTGAAGGCTTGGCATTAAAGGAGGATGGGAGAGAAGTGGGCTGCTCAAGGGAGTTGCAGGCTAACCTTCTCCTAGCCTGTCAAGAGCCATCATTTAGCCTCCCATTGAGGGGAGGCCTGCACACAGCTAGGGGGGACCACCATGCACGAAAATTGAAGGCTAACTCTCCATTATATTCAGTATTTACACATTGTATTTGGGTGGCTACCTAAGCTTAGAAAATCCCATGAAGAAGACAATGAATAGTGCCATAGTGTAAGAAATTTATGTTTTTGCATTTTCTTCCATCTTTTCACTTGTAATCTTCTTGAATACTCTTGTAAGCTTCATGAATTACTTTTAATGTCATTTACTTCAAGTTCTTTGCAAGTTTAGTTGAATATTCTAGATTTCACCATTGTTATTTAAGTTCTCTTCACTTCAAGCTTTTAAATTGGGTTTTTCATATTTGTCTTCTTAGTTTAAGTTTTCTTGTATTAGTTCAAGTTTCATGCTCCATTTCATTATGTCCATTTACTTTATGCTTGTCTTTCCTTTATGCATGACTAGCTAGATTTTTAGTTGGTTAATTCAAGGGAGAATTCATCTTGGGCCCTCCATTTCAACTTATTTTCTTTCCTCCCCGGTGTACGATGGTTCGGTTTGACTGGGTTGAGTGTGGACGTGGTGGTGAGTCCTTGATATCCCGTAGGCATTTGTCACGGGGTATGCTTGGATCCTCACCTCCATTTGGTTGTGAGGCTTTGATATTCCGTAGACTTGTCACAGTTTATGCTTAGATCCTCATTTCCATTTGTCCCGAGCTTCCCACGAATCAATCGTTCATCTATAAACCCTTGGAGGAAGGTTTTGAGTTGAGTTGGTATTCCCATTGGAATGACCCTTTGGATTAGCCAACATTTGTTTTCATTGCATTTTCATTCAAAAACTTCACTCACAAAACACAAACACAAGATTTTACATTTTCCCTTTTGTTCACCAAAATCACTTTCACACACTCGAACTTTCCTTCCCTGAGGAGACGACCTTGGAATACTTTTCCAAGTAAAACACCGACACACAAAAGACTCTTTGCGATTGGGGAGCACTTTTGTTCACACACCCGCATTTCAATTCACATTTTGTTCATTCCATTTTCCAACAATCCGTTGTTGCCCTATCTCTTGCATCATTCCGAGGGAGAGTGACACTCCCTTAGTCCTATAAGCCACACACACATTGAGGGATGATGTTAAGAGGTTAGGAAACAACAAGGTTTTTCATCAATCACCATGCTACTAAATGCAAGGGCTATGATACATGGCGTGTGGAAGTAGCTCTCACAGAAGGACATAGGTCACTTGAGTAGGAGATCTAACCCCATCTGGCGTTTGAATGCCCATCAAAGCAAAGACAGGAGACAACGTTCGAACACCAGACAACGTTCGAACGTTGTCCCCAGACAGGCTGCAGAGTGGATGGTTTTTAGTTGGACTTTGAAGGCCTTACACTATTTTTACACACTCCCTTGTCCCCTCCTCCTTGCCTATAAATACTCCAAATGTGGGAGCTTCTAGGGGACTGAGACTTGGATTTTAGACATAGACTTAGAGTTACACTAGTTAGAATTAGATTTACATTTACTTACATAGAGCAAGATAGATCATCTTTTGGTTGAGGTGGAAACCCTCCAAAAGTGACTAGCCTTCTTCTACTTTCATTATTAGTTTCATTTGCTTCCATTGTTTGAGCTTCCTTCTTCCCTTAGAAGGGTGAAACTTTTCCACTTTTCTAGAACTTTACCAAAGCTGTGAAGGGTGGAACATGATTCACTCATTCTTCATCGAAGATCGACTCCTTGTATAGTGTGTTTTATCTTGTAACTCCTCTACTTGGAGGGATGAGCATCACTCACTTTTCTAACTTTACCAAAGCCATGAAGAGTGAGTAGTTTCTCATTCACTCTTTAGTGAGAGGTGATGGCCATGTATAAATCATCCATAAGTTATATTTGTGCATTTCGTTTATGCTTAATGCTTTATATTTCACTTATTTATTGAATGATTGAATGCATATAGCAAAGCTAAGGCCTTTGTATAATCATGAGCACTTTCTATGACACAGATAACTCTTGACATAGAAAGACTCATTGGTTCAAGGCAAGTACCCCGGCTAGATCTTCATGACTACATTTCAATCTTCACCATTATTGTGCTTCATTTAAAGGATGGAATACTAATGCCATGGTTGGATGCCTTGTAGAAACACTTGCTTGTTTGTAGACGGGTTGAGTCTCGGCATAGACAATTCTTGTAAACTTCTACAAAGACATCGGAACCATGTCATTAATTCTCACAATTCATCTTTATCTTCCGATTAACTTCATGTTGACACGGTGGTTAATTGAGTTCTCAAGCACAAGTATAATAAACCGGATGGTTAACTACATGCCCAGATCCTCGAGCTAAAGGGTGACAATTACATTTGAGAACTTATTATATTTTGTCTAGAAAATCTCCTTGGAAAGAATCTTATATTTTATCCAGAAAAATCCCTAAACATCACAACTTTAAATCTCAAGGGTTCCAATCACTGTGGTCTCTATCACTGCTTACTTCAAAACACCAACATTAGTTCCCTGTGGATTCGACTCCGGACTTAACCGAATTATTACTATAACTTGACCGCCTACAGTTGGGTGTACACATTTCAGATCAAGTCAAGTTTTTGGCGCCGTTGCGGGGGAACCAAAAATGTGTTTTAAATTAAAAGGTAAAAAAACCTTCATTTATGTATATATTTTTGATTTACTGTGTATAATTTTATTTTCTTTTATGTCTGAGGACGATCATCACTATCAAAATTTGTCAGAAGAATCTATTGGGTCTGTGAATCAGTCTGAACCATCTTCACCTAGATCATTAGCAGACTCTTTTGACAATAGTATGACAAATAATGAGAGACAAGGAGAAGTCCCTGTAAGAGAGGGGGAAGTACCTAACATTTGAACTTTGCGGGATTACTTAAATCCCACAATAAATAGTGTCCCCTCTTGTTTTGTGTTTCCTGCAAATGCGCCCCTTTTTACTATAAAGGCGGGGACACTTCAACTACTACCTCAAATTCGTGGACTCGAAACAGAAAACCCATATCTGCACATAAAAGATTTTGAGGAATATGTGGAACATTTCAAGACAATTCTGAGCTGGCCAAGATGAAACTTTTTCCTTTCTCCTTAAAGGACAAAGCTAAACAATGGCTAAATTCTTTAAATGCCCTTTCAATACCTAACTGGCAAACATTACAGAATGAATTATTCATAAAGTTTTTTCCTCTACTGATGAGCACGTAATATTGCATATTTAACGGCTTCATTACATGCATTTTAACTTAGCTTTGCATTTAAGTACTAAGAGTTAGCCGAATTTATGAATAATGTTGAATTTTTTATATGGCAGGTAATTATAGCATAAATCATGTATTTTGTAACCTTGCAACTAAGTGTGGTGGAGTGGTGAAGAGATGGACACATTACATGAGGATTTGGAGGCTTAAAAGGGAAAGAAATCAAGGAGGTATCGATGCTTGGTAACATAGGCACCAGCACCCGCACCATTTGATAGTAGTACCTCATTTTTCCTCCTTTTTGACCATGATCTACTTAGAATCTGAAAAGGTTTACAACATGAAAGTTGTAGAACTAGATTTACTCTGTATTGTGTCAAAATTTCAGCTCAATCAGACGGTTGGATCAAAAGTTATGATAATTCTACGAAAACTGATCCTGGAGCTAGCATCCCATTTTCGACCTACCGGTAGGTTTGCGCTACTGGTGTCCAACCTACCGGTAGGTTTCCCGTGACCTACCTGTAGGTTTTGCCTAGAATGCCTGCAACTCATGCTCCACTTGTTTGGGGGTCCCACCATTGATTCTCCCACTTGTCCTCTGACATCCTTTACACATATACATGCCTCCTACACCCTAGTTGAAGACTTTGGAGGCAATGACATTAATGAGGATGGGAGAGAAGGGGGCAGCCATGATGGGTGCAGGCTAAGCTCTTCCTAGCCTGTCCAATGCATCAACTCAATTCCCATTGATGGGGGGGGGTCTTCTCTCACAAGCTAGGGGAGCCTCATGGACGAAAATGCATCACTCTACTCACCATATATTCAGCATTCACAAGCTTTGAAGGAGGTGGCTACCTAAGCTTAGGAGTAGTTCAAGGAGGAAGATGATGAATAATAGAAGATAAAATTTATGATTTTGCATTTTCTTCTCCCATTTCATTGCAGTAAGTTGTAGTTCTCTTGTAATCTTTATTTCTTGCATTGTAAACTCTTTTAATTATAGTGTAACCAAGTTCAATTCAATGTTCTTGCATTTCCATAATCTTTACTGGGTTTCAATTCTCTTTTCTACAACTTTTCCATTTTAGTGTTAAATGAACTTCTCTTTGTAGTTTACCATTTCCTAGCATTAATACTAGTTCTAAGTTTCATTTTCATCTCATTTTCATTTCCATTTCCTTTACTTGTCTATTTACATCATGCATTTTTTTCTTGCTTTCATGAGTAGCTAGATTTTTAGTTGGCTAATTCAAGGGAGAACTCCTCTTGGGTTTTCCATTTCAACTCATTTTATTTCCTCCTCTTGGTGTACGATGGTTCGGTTTGACTGGGTTGAGAGTGGATGTGGTTGTGAGTCTTTGATATCCCGTAGGCCTGGTCACGGGTTATGTTTGGATCCTCACCTCCATCTCGTCCCTAGCTTCCCACGAATCAATCGTTCATCTAAGCACCATTAAAGGAAGGTTTCGAGTTGAGTTGGGATTCCCATTGGAATGACACCTTCGGATTAGCCAACATTTGTTTCCATTTCATTTTCTATCACAAACACAAAACACCAAAACTCAAACTCAAGGATTTTTTTACACTTTTCCATTTTTACAAAATCGCATTCACACAATTCCCTTCCTTCCCTGAGGAGACGACCTTGGAGTACTTTTCCAAGTAAAACACGACACACGAAAGTCTCTCTGCACTTGGGGAGCACTTTTGTTCACACACACACATTTCATTTCATTCTCCATTTCTTTCCCACCATTCTGTTGCCCCATTTCCCACATCATCCCGAGGGAGAGTGACACTCCCTTCACACATAGGCCATATACACATTTGAGGGTGATGTGCGGAGATTAGGGTATACTACAACGGAAAAAACCAAGCATCTACACAACACCAATGCACTCAAACGGTAAATCATGAATTTTTCGGTTAAAGAATGAGAAACCTTTTACCAAAGTTGGGAGAGATTCAAGGATCTTCTCTAGTCCTTCCCTCACCATGCTTTTGAAAATTGGACTTTGGTAGGATTTTTCTATGACTCCTTGCCCACTAGACTACGTCAGTTTGTCGAAATGATGGCTCAAGGAGAATTCATGGGAAAGAGTCCGGAGGAGGCATTCAATTTTTTTGACACCATATCTGATAGTTCTCAGATGTGGGACTCAGCTTTTCCTACCACTGTTGAAGCCAGATCATCTACTTGCCAAGGGGGTAAGTATGTATTGAAAGAAGATGATGACCTAAGAGCAAAAATGTCCACCCTGTCTCGAAAGTTTAAAGCTTTAGAGATGAAAAAGATCCATCAAGTTAATGTTGGCCCTCCCACAGAACAAGTGTGTGGGATTTGTGCACTGACATGACACCCTACTGGGGAGTGTCCGACCATTCCGGCATTCAAAGAGGTCTTGTTGGAACAAACAAATGTAATTTTCAACTTCAACAAGCCTTACTCCAACCCATATTCTGAAACATACAATCCAGGGTGGCGGAATCACCCGAACTTTAGTTGGAGAAACACACAACTGATTAGCACAAAACTTTGCATATTTTAGGTGCTAATCATCCTTTTTCAATTGCTTTTGGGGGTTAAATGATTGGAGTTGCATTATTATAGTTCTTAATGAATATTTTTGGTGTTTGCAGAAAAAAAAGTGCTAAATGAGGCTTCTTAAAGCCTTCCCAAATGAGTTGAGGTGAATGAGGATGAAAGAGTGGCTAAAGAATGCCTCAGGAGTGAAGAAATCAGAAAAATCAGACAAAGCAGCAGAAGCGTATCGGTACGCAGTGCCGGTATGGTTTGGCCACTGGAACATAGCGTACCGGTATGGTCCTACCTCTGGAGTTCGGGGTACCGGTACCGTGTACCGATACGGTCTGCTATCCCTGCCCCAAATCTCTGCAACTCAGGTCCGCTATTTTTTAGGGACCCACCAATCACTCCCCCACTTGTCTCTAACTCCTCCAGCACATTGTACCACCCTCCATTTGACTTTTGAAGCTTGAGTGATAAATGAGGAGAGAGAAGAAGAATGGAGCTAGGTGTGTAGGCTAGCTCTACACCACCCTGTCCAGCCCATCCCTCTTGACCCCTATGGATTGAGATCACATCACTTAGCTGGCCAGGGAGACTAGAGACGTTTTTTGGGGGAAAAAAGACTCCAATAGTCTTCAGCATTGCATACATAGAGGGAGACAGATATAGAGAGAGAGAGAGTCTGCGTAGAAGATGATGAATAGTGTTCTAGAGAGATAAATTGAGATTTTTACATTTTCTTCAATACATTGTCTTGTAATCTCCTGTAAGAATCTTTAGAGCTTCATTGAATGTCATTAATGCTAGTTCCTACAAGTTCATTGCAAGTCTAATTCTCTTTTAAAGCTTTTACCATCAATGCATCAAAGTTATTCTTTTTCTTACTTTTAAAATGGGTATTCATTGCTTTCACTTATAGCTTATGTTTGTGTGCATTTAGTTACTCAAGAACTTCATTCCTTTGCAATGCATTCTCATTACATTGTTAATTTCATCCCAAGCATGAGTAGCTAAAATCCTTTAGTTGGCAAAACCAAAAGGAACCTCCACTTGGGTATGCCATTTCAACTCATTCTCTTCCCTTCTTTCAGAGTTCAATGGTTCGGTTTGACTGGGTTGAGGGTGGATAAATTGGTGAGTCTTTGATATTCCATAGGTCTAGTCACGGTTTATGCTTAGATACTCACCCTTTTTATCCCTAGCTTCCCACTAATCAATCGTTCATTTATGCTCTATTGGAGGAGGGATTCGAGTTGAGATGGCATTCCTATTAGAGTGACCTCTTGGGTTAGCCAACGTTTGTTTCTCATCTCATTTTCACCGAAACACACTTCACCAAACAACTTTCAACAACAAAAGATTTTACACTTTCTTTCACCCAAAATCACCTTCCCCTTGGTTTACATTCCTTCCCCGTGGAAACGACCTTGGAGTACCTCCAAGTAAAACACGACCCACAAAAATCTCCTTGCGCTTGGGGAGCATTTTTGTTCATACACATAACACATTTCCACCATCCCATTTTCCCATCTCCTTGCCCTTTCTTTTGATACTACTCAAAGGGAGAGTGACACTCCCCTCCATCCATATACAATACATTTTGACGGATGATATTTAGGGGTTAGGAAATACAAGGAAAAACATCAAGCAACAACCAACTCCCATGAACCCACAACAAGGTTCATAGCCACCACCTCAAGGACCTCCCACATATCAACCATACCAACCACCACAAAAGAGGAGCCTTGAGGACACACTTAATCAGTTTATGCAAAGTCAAATGAACTACAACAATAGTTCAACTCAGGCTTTTACTGATTCAAAGCACAGACCACCCAGTCTTTCGAGGATCTTAAAAGCCATATTCAAAAGCTGACCCAATCCATGACGACCCATGAGAAAGGAAAGTTTCCTGCCCAACCAAAACAACCGCAAGGCCAATTCCATGTGGGAAATCTTTCAATCATGGAAAACCTACAAGACCAAGCCCAAGTTGTCACTACACTGAGAAGTGGCAAGGTGATTGACAAAACCATAAGAGACATGTTAATTCCAAAGCCAAGACCTGAGTCAATCTCAATCACAGAACCAGTTGAGCCTGAACCTATGATTGAAAAAGAGCCATCAAAGGAAAAAAACCCTTCTTGTCCTATTCCTGCTCCTTTTCCTCATTGACTCAAAACAGTACAGAAGTTGAATAACCAGCCAGAAATTTATGAGCTTTTCAAGCAAGTAAAGATCAATATCCCACTTTTGGATGCAATCAAGCAGGTTCCGTCCTATGCCAAGTTTCTGAAAGACTTGTGCACAGTCAAAAGAAGCCAGAATGTCCAAAAAAGAGCCCTCCAAAATACAAGGATCCGGGGTGTCCAACTGTGACATGTGTCATTGGAAACTTCAGAATAGAACAAGCACTGTTAGATCTTGGACCTAGTGTCAATTTGCTCCCTTTCTCTGTCTATTAACAATTGGGTCTGGGTGAGCTCAAGCCCACTTGTGTCACACTCTAGTTGGTAGATAAATCTGTCAAAATTCCTAGGGGCATTGTTGAAGATGTACTTGTCCAAGTGGACAACTTTGTCTTCCCTGTTGACTTCATTGTTCTATATACTAAGCCAGCAATGCATTCAGAGAGTCAAATTCTCGTCATTCTTGGTCGACCTTTCCTAGCAACTTCAAATGCACTAATCAATTGCAGGAATGGAGTCATGAAATTAAATTTTGAGAATATGACTCTTGAGCTGAATATTTTCAATATTGCTAAGCACCCTGGAGAGGACAAGGAAGTAAGAGAAATAAATTCCATTGAGTCTCTGATAGAGGAACATCTGAATAAAACATTCTGTGAAAACCTTACTGAATCTTCTCTGATGGAGTCCATCACACCTGAGACAACAGATGATGATCAAAACTCAAAGAATTGCCCTGCTCATACTGTTAGGACATGGGCACCCAAATTCGAAAAAATTTCACCAAGTGGCATAAAGCCACTCTCATCAAGTGTCAAGCCACCAAAGCCTGAGCTAAAACCGTTCCCATCTGACCTCAAATATGCATTCTTAGGGAAGGGCGAGTCATACCCAGTGATAATTTCATCTAAGCTTACGGACTTGCAAGAGTCTAAGTTTATTGAAGTTCTCAAAAGCCATAAAAGCACCATTGGGTGGACCATCGCTAACTGGAAATGTATAAGCCCGTTAATCTATAATCATGCTATATACCTTGAAGAGGATTCAAAACTCTTTCGTCAAATGCAGCGACGACTGAACCCTCACATGAAGGAAGTTATGAGAACTGAGGTGCTCAAGCTATTAGATGCAAGAATAATCTTTCCCATCTCTGATAGCAAATGGGTAGCCCAACCCAAGTTATGCCCAAAAAGTCTGGGGTCACAGTGGTCAAAAATGATGCCAATGAACTAGTACCAACTCGAGTTGTCACAGGATGGCGGATGTGTATAGACTATCGAAAACTCAATTTGGTAACTAGAAAATACCATTTGCCTCTGCCCTTTCTTGATCAAGTCTTAGAGAGAATTGTAGGTCATGAATTCTACTGTTTCCTGGATGGATATTCTGGGTATAACCAAATCGACATAGCACTAAATGACCAGGAGAAAACAACATTCACATGCCCATTTGGCACTTTTACATTCAAAAGGATGTCGTTTGGACTTTGTAACGCTCCTGCAACATTCCAAAGGTGCATGCTGAGTTTGTTTAGTGACATGGTTGAGAAATTCTAGTAAGTGTTCATGGATGATTTCTCTGTATATGGTGACTCGTTTGATTTGTGTCTAACAAACCTAGAGAAGGTGTTGATAAGATGTAAGGAAGCCAATCTAGTGCTCAATTGGGAGAAATGCCATTTCATGGTAACACAAGACATTGTCCTAGGTCACATTGTGTCTTCTGAAGGCATGAAAGTTAACAAGGTGAAAATAGATCTGATTGGAAATTTGCCTGCTCCCAAGACTGTAAAGGATGTCCGATCATTCCTACTAGGATATGCAGGGTTTTATAAGAGATTCATAAAAGACTTTAGTACCATAGCTAAACCCATGTGTCATCTCCTGAGTCAGGACTAATTTTTGTGTGGAGTGAAACATGCCAGAAAGCTTTTGACACGCTGAAAGGCATGTTAATTTCTGCTCTAATAATGCAACCCCCTGACTGGAATCTACCCTTTGAACTAATGTGTGATGCAAGTGATTATGTTGTAGGAGCTGTGTTGGGAAAAAGAAAGGATAAGAAACCCTATGTGATTTACTATGCAAGCAAGACTTTGAATAATGCTCAAATGAATTATTTAACGAATGAAAAAGAATTGCTTGCTATAGTGTTTGCTCTGGAGAAATTTCGTTCTTATTTTGTTGGTTCTTCTGTTATTATGTTCACTGACCATGCAGCATTAAAATTCTTCCTCACAAAGAAGGATGCCAAGTCAAGGCTCTTAAGATGGATACTCTTACTACAAGAGTTTGATCTAATCATCAAAGAAAAGAAAGGTGTTGAGAATGTGGTGGCAGATCGTCTGTCCAGGTTAACGTATGAATTTCATGAGGATGGATGGCCAATCAATGAGAATTTCCCTGATGAACAACTGTTCACAGTCATGGAAACACAATGGTACGCTAATATTGCTAACTTCCATGCTACTGGTACGTTCCCTTCTTCCTTTACATTGATGGATAAGAAGAAATTTCTGAGGGAGGTCCGTAATTTCTTTTGGGAGGATCCATACGTATTTAAGTACTGTAAGGACCAGATCATAAGGCATTGCATCCCTAAGCGTGAGAGCAGACATGTAATATCATTTTGTCATTCTGAACCATGTGGTGGCCATTTCTCATCAAAGAAAACCGCTGCAAAAATCTTGTAGTATGAATTTTATTGGCCCACACTTTTCAAACATGTCCATGCCTTTTGTCTAACATGCGATAGATGTCAAAGGTTGGGAAGCATTTCTAAAAGAAACATGACGCTCTTAAACCCAATTCTAGTAATTGAAATTTTTGACTGTTGAGGCATCATTTTTATGGGACCATTTCCCCCTTCCTTTGGCTATCTATATATTTTAGTGGCAGTTGATTATGTATCCAAATGGGTTGAAGCAATTTCATGGCGAAATAATGATCACCGAACAGTGATAAAGTTCTTAAAAGAAAACATTTTGTCCAGGTTTGAAATTCTAAAATCCATCATAAGTGATGGGGGTGATCATTTTTGCAATCGTCCTTTCTGGAATTTGATAAAAAAATACTTGATTTTTCACAAAATTGCAACCTCCTATCATCCATAGACTAGTGGATAGACTGAATTAGCTAATCGAGAGATCAAACTGATTTTAGAAAAAAGGGTAAACCCGGACCGCAAGGATTGGTCGTTACGACTAACTGATGCTCTCTGGGACGATAAAGACGTATGTGAAGGGGATTCACATTAAGGTGGATGAGGACTACATCCGGGAAATAAGGCAAGAGGTACCTCGAGTACCAAAGCCTACCTACCCCCCGAGGAAGAAGGTGGGCATGGATGTGGTGGGTACGGAGTTGACGAGGTTAGCCACTTTTTCTTGGGTAGGATGGAGATTCTTCCGGCAAGAGGAGTTAACCGACAAGTACAAGATGTTGAATTTGATTGCAGTCTCGAACTTCACCCCCATCGGATGCAAGAACGAGATCCTCCCCGAGATGGCCCGATTGCTATACGCAATCAGGAAAGGCCAAAGCATAGACCTCCCCTCATTGATTTTGACAAACATGATGAAGGGGTGTGACGTGAAGAGAAACTCACTCCCCTTTGGCACCCTGATGACGGAGATGTGCATGGACCACAGAGTTAGGGTGAGGCAAGAGATGAAGATACAAAAGCCGATGGGGCCACTTAACAAGGCTTCCTTCCGAAGGAGCCAAGGTCACAGTGGAGCCCCGGCGGTGAGACAAGAGATGCCCCCCGCCCGAGGCACCGATGAGGTGCAGGATGTATTGGATGAGGAGGAGGAGAGAGAGCTAGAGGCTGAGAGAGCCCATGAGCAGACACAAGATGAGGCAGATCCCAGGACCAGCACCCACTGATAGCTGAGAGAGATTATGCTTGGCATCGAGGCCAAGCAAGTTGAGATTCTCCAACAATAGGAGGAGATTCTCAACTATTTAAGGGGTGGAGCTGGTAGAGCGAGAGAGTGAGAGAGATTTCTGTTCTTGGAAAGTGATTGTGAATATGTTACTTCTTTTGTGGATGTTTGGATCTTTTGTGCTGAACTATAATATTGTGTGAAATGAATGAATTAGTTTTTCTTTTTTATTTATCACATTTATCTTTTTAATGCATGTATATACTTAGCATTACATTGTTATTTGTCAATGAAAGATGGAACAAATGTGAACATTGAGACTGTTTGTTAAAGTGACTAATCACATGATCGGTTTGATACCTCACTTAGCAACCTAGACTTAAAACCACATGTCTTGGAAAAATTGTATTTTCTCTATACTCAATTGTCAAATGTACATTGGTATTTGTTACTCTTAAGGTACAAGATGACCAAACTCGAAAATGGAATTGATATATAACCGACATTTCATGAAAAACCTGACATAACCAATGAAGATAACGAAGAATACCATGGTAGGTTTCGAGCCTTGCAATGCTTTTGAGAGGATATCAGAATTTACTCAAGGTTTTTCATTATCTATCCTTGAATAATCTCATTAAACTTGCTTTGACTGACGCAACTAAAGCAATCTATTGACATATCCCACAAGGAATCTGTTCATACGACACATACATGTGCACATACTTGAGAAAGGATCTTAGGTCATCTTTGACTTAATTTTGAGCCTTAGTCTCTTTTACAAAATTATATCCCTAGTTAGCCGAGATTGAGCCTTTAATGTATGATCTCTTTTTCAAGTAACCCATATGATAACCAAGCTACAAGAAAATATACTTGACATACCTTTGCTATCCAATTTTCTTGCACCCTCTTATAGATCAGTATGATACAGAAATGCAAGAGAAAAGGAAAAAAGACGATGATGGCTACTATTAAATGAAAGAAAAGTCAGGGAAAAAAATCGAAAGTGAAAAAGAGACAGAAAAACAGAAACTGGCCAAGAAAGTGAAAAATGAGAAAAATGAAAGAAAGAAATATCATTTCTAGGCAAAATGTCAAAAAGCTAGAAAGAGGTGTGCTACACTACATAATGAAAGGATAGCTTTTGAATACCATTGACGTCGTTTCATTAGCCACTGACCTCTGGCCACATTACAACCTATAAAAAGCCCTAATTGATCTCAAGTCTGATCCATGTGTAGATCGTCAACCAAAAGTTGGGGAATGTTAAATAGTATTTCTTTATTTTCATAAATATTCTTCTATGAGATTATGCCAAACATAATTAGTCTGTTTCCTTAAAACTTCACTCCCATACTAATTGTGCATATGATTTTTCGATTGGCCCTCTTCTGATCACATGCCCTCTGAGAGACAAGTCACTATAATCGGAGGAAATTTTTGCTGAGAGCATTCTAAGAGAGGTTTGTGAAATGAAAGCTATCCATGGAAGGTGGTAAAGTGGAATATTTTTTATATGACAATTCTTGTTGGTAGAATGATCATTTCTACTATACAGGGAATTCCAAAATACCAATGTGACAAATGCTAATTTTTGTATAGAATAAATACCAATGAAAGAGACGTATGTGGGATGTGAGTCGAGATTGAAGGTTGGGTGTCCCAACGACCATGATGCTAACTCACTTTAACCAACAATCTCATATACACATCTTTTTAAATTGAAGTTTGGGGGCAGCTTCACTGAAAACCCTCACAAGACAACACTAATCCGCTAGGGTAAACCTAGTGGTTTAACGGCTTGTTGCATACACTAAATGGAACCAGATGACCTATGAAAATGGCATTGTAAATAAATTCGCATTCAATTGTTGTTGTATTACTAGAGACTAGCAATATTTAGTTGGGGGTGTGATTAGTGGTTAAAATTAGCATATTACTATGCTTTTTTAAGACTAATTATACTTTGATGGAGTTTAAATGATGACATTTCAGGACATAAATCGTACAAGGACCCAAAGGCAACAAATATCAAAGTTTCAAGCAAACACCAACATGTTCTGGAAGAAAATTGGAGAAGCTTGAGACAAGGCAAGAATGTTCGAACGCCAATGCACGTTCGAACGTTCTCTTGAATTATTTGAAGACCAGACTGCTGAAGTGTTGATACATGGCGTGTTGCAGCTAAGAAGGAAGACCAGAGGTACTTGAGTATGACGTTCAAACGCCAATCCACGTTCGAACATTGTCCTGAATAATTGAGGACCAGGCTGTTGAATGCAAGGGCATTGATACATGGCGTGTGGAAGTAGCTCTCACAGAAGGGCATAGACCACTTGAATAGGAAGATCAAACCCCATCTGGGGTTCGAACGCCCATCAAAGTAAAGACAGGAGACTACGTTCGAACGTTGTCCCCAAACAGGCTGCAGAGTGGATGGTTTTTAGTTGGACTTTGAAGGCCATACACTATTTTTACACACTCCCTTGTCCCCTCCTCCTTGCCTATAAATACTCCAAATGTGGGAGCTTCTAGGGGACTGAGACTTGGATTTTAGACATAGACTTAGAGTTACAATAGTTAAAATTAGATTTACATTTACTTGCATAGAGCAAGATAGATCATCTTTTGGTTGAGGTGGAAACCCTCCAAAAGTGACTAGTCTTCTTCTACTTTCATTATTAGTTTCATTTGCTTCCATTATTTGAGCTTCCTTCTTCTCTTAGATGGGTGAAACTCTTCCACTTTTCTAGAGCTTTACCAAAGTCGTGAAGGTTGGAACGTGATTCACTCTTTCTTCGTCAAAGATCGGCTCATTGTATAGTGTGTTTTATCTTGTAACTCCTCTACTTTGAGGGATGAGCATCACTCACTTTTATAGCTTTACCAAATCCACGAAGAGTGAGTAGTTTCTCATTCACTCTTTAGTGAGAGGTGATGGCCATGTATAAATCAACCGAAATTTATATTTGTGCATTTCGTTTATGCTTAATGCTTTATATTTCACTTGTTTATTGAATGATTGAATGCATCTAGCAAAGTTAAGGTACTTTGTATAACCATGAGCACTTTCTATGACACAGATAACTCTTGACATAGAAAGACTTATTGGTTCAAGGCAAGTACCCCGACTAGATCTTCATGACTACATTTCAATCTTCACCATTATTGTGCTTCATTTAAAGGATGGAATACTAATGCTATGGTTGGATGCCTTGTAGAAACACTTGCTTGTTTGTAGACGGGTTGAGTCTCAGCACAGACAATTCTTGTAAACTTCTACAAAGACATCGGAACCATGTCATTAATTCTCACAATTCATCTTTATCTTCCGATTAACTTCATGTTGACATGGTGGTTAATTGAGTTACCAAGCACAAGTATAATAAACTGGATGGTTAACTACATGCCCAGATCCTCGAGCTAAAGGGTGACTATTACATTTGAGAACTTATTATATTTTGTCTAGAAAATCTCCTTGGAAAGAATCTTATATTCTGTCCAGAAAAATCCCTAAACATCCCAACTTTAAATCACAAGGGTTCCAATCACTGTGGTCTCTATCACTGCTTACTTCAAAACACCAACATTAGTTCCCTGTGGATTCGACTCCGGACTTAACCGGATTATTACTACAACTTGATCGCCTACACTTTGGTGTACACATTTCGGATCAAGTCACATGTACCAAAACATCTTCCACCATACCCCTCAGTATTTTAACTGATCGGTCAGCCAACTGTAATGTTACCGAAGTGGGTTTCAACTCCCCCAACCCTAATTGCTCATAAACTGAGTAAGGGAGCAAATTCACACTAGCTCCCAAATCTAATAAAGCATGTTCAATTGTATGGTTGCCTATAACACATGAGATGGTAGGACAACCAGGGTCTATATATTTTGGTGGAGTCCTATGTTGTATGATGGAAGATACCTGCTCAGTCAAAAATACCTTTTTTTGCACATTTAATTTCCTTTTAACAATGCACAAATCTTTCAAAAACTTTGCATAAGAAGGTATCTGTTTTATGGCATCCAACAAGGGGATATTGATCTTCACCTGCTTAAAAAATTTTAACATATCATTGTACATGTTTGGCTTGACAGATGTAAGTAATCTCTATGGGAATGGTGCAGATGTCGGATACCTCTCGAGCTTAATGATTTCAGAATGATCAAGTCTATCACCACTCTCTGTAGGTTTTGAAATTTCATCAGATTCTTGAACTTTAGTAGGAATATTTTTTTCAATTACTTTTTCACTACGAAGTGTGGTGATAGACTTTACCTGCTCATGAATAGTGTCTGATGTACCAGTCTCATTCACATTAAATTGACATTGTGGATTTGGTTGTGGTTAGGCTGGAAACTTACCTTTCTCTTGATGACATGGGGCAGTGATCAATTTACTGAGTGTACTCTTGATATCATTTATAGCCTGTGTGGTTTGATTGTTAAAATTGGTCTGACTCTGTGTAAAACTCGGGTGAATTTGAACTTTTTTCTGAAAAAGGGCAAAATAGTAATTTGCCCCCGCTATGCGGATTTGAAATAAGTATTTCTCTAGACCTTGGATGAGGAAACGGACTTCGCCATTGGATTCGTATCGTGAAATCTAGTTATCCTGTCAAATTTCGTCAAATTTCGAGATAGTCAAATTTTTCACGTTTTTTGAGACGACGGACGTCCGGTGACCCCCAAAAACGAATTTTTTATAAAATTTTAATATTTGGGAAATAATTTTAAAAAATTTGAAATAAAAATATTTGAGCTTTAACCGGAGCGAAATTTAATCGTTTCGGGGCGAAAACGGACCCGGACAAGTAGGGGACACGTGACGCGACTCGGGCCAAGTCTTTAAAATTATAAAAAGGGTAAAATATCTAATTTTCAGCAGATTTCTCTACTGAAAACTAGTGTCTTCAACGTTGGGAGAAAGAGGGAGAGACAAGAGGAAAATCCAATCTTTTTTCTTCGATTCCCGGAGTTCCGTCGGTCGGAATTCGTCGGACCAAGAATTAAACTTCATCTACGCGAAGATAGCTATGCAACCACACCAAAAACAAGGGATTTCACCGAAGATCCAATGAGGGATTTTGGAGAAATCAAAGGTTTGGGCTTGAATCTTGTTCTTGAAGCTTCTTACGGGTGTTTTACGCTTCAAGAGGTAGAGTTCCCTCTTACTTTGGTTTATTTCTAACCTATGGTGTTCGTAGGGAATGTGTGGGTTGTTTTGTGTGTTTTGAACACTTGTCTATTATAGTTGGTTTAAAGGAAATGGGTAGGTTCAATTCTAGTGTGAATTGGTAAATAGAAATTGCTAGTTTGTGATTTCTTGGATGTCTTGATAATTGGGTATGTGAAAATCATGTATTCTGATTTTTTTTATGTGACAAATTTGAGCATTTTATGTGATTACATGATTTGGTGCCTTGAAGGTGTTTGATAAAATGTCTATGTGAAATAAAGTGTGTTAATTGCATGAGATTATGCTATAACATGCTTGGATGAAGTGGTAAAGTGAAATCATATGCTTATGATATGATTTATAATTGGAAATGTAAATGTCGATGTGTGCTTATGATATGTTGGCATTAGGGTGAATTATGGAATTTATATGCATAAGATATGAATTGTCATGGCATATGTTGAAGTATGTGGTTAAATTGATCCATATGGCATTTATTACATATGGAACTGGACATTGATATGCGATGGTATATTACATTGCAATTTCACGGAGGCATCCTATTCATGGGCTTAGGCATGAGTATGGGTGTGTGTGTGTGTGCATGGTTAATTCAAACATCATACTTGGTGGTTGAAGGGTGGGCTCGGGAAAGTGGGATTAAAGATCCTACTGAGTCGCACGGTTGCATGCATGGAAAAACTTGTGTCGGGTATAGCAAGAAGGGCTAGACGTTCCCTCGGGTGCAAGACCCGATTACTGGTTTATTCACTTCCGTCGGTGCAAGTCCAAAAAAGTGAATTAGGCGTACGGAGCCGGCGGTGAAATTCCAAAATCCGTTGCCCAACAAAGACACAAGATTTTGTTAAAGATTTTGTTTTATAAACATATTCTTGGATGTGCAACATCCAACAATGCTTGATTTTTATAAACACATGATTTTATTTCAAACAAGCATTGGAGGTAATTCATCTATGATGAAGGTTTTACACACTTGCATTGCATTGTGTGGTGGGAGCCAGTGAGGGCTCGGGTTGAGTTGCATGAGTGAGTCTCATCTCATTTCATGATATGACATGATAAATTCCAACATTGAATGCATATTCTTGCTTGGAATGTTATGGATTGTTGATTGTTGCATGTGTACACTCCATATGCATCTAGGTGGGGAGTAGCCTCTGTAGAAGATACTCTATTGAGCGTTGCTCACCCTATACGGGAAAACATTTCAGGTGCGGGTTTTATGCCGACGGACGGCACTCACTCGGGCACTTGAGGAGGAAGAAAAGGGACTTGTGGCTTTCAATCCACTTTTTGTGTAAAACTAGACTTGTAATTAAATTTTGGCATGTAATGTACGTAAAAGGGTTGGAACTTAAACTTATTTAACTATGTTTGATGCATAGGTGTGATGTCTTTATAGGTCACACTTTTATAGGCCATGTTACACTTTTGCAAGCCATGTTACACTTTTACATGGTCATGTTACACTTTTACAGGCCATGTTACACTTTTACCGGCCATGTTACACTTTTACATGGTAATGTTACACTTTTACATGGCAATGTTACACTTTTATAATTCAATGTCACACTTTATACATCAACATAGGAACCCCAATTTTAGGGGCATCAAAAGTATGGATAAATGGACCCGGTGTGGTCATTATTTTATTTTGGACCTCGAATGGGTCATGTGAATGTATATTGCACAGGTTGCGTTTTGGGTAGAGGTTCCCGTACAAAGGAGACTCTGCCCGAATTTTTGTTAAATTAAGGACCTTGGTAAATGGGGCATAACGGCGTGATATCGAGTTCCTCGGTATCCACGGGTATTCCGCGGGTTGATGGATAATCAATGGACCCCCGGATTTTGGGGTGTCACACTCTGCATGAATTGTGACAATACCTTCTCAAAATTCCTCTTTGGGGGTGGAGTGTAGGGAACAAAATTAGAGGAATTTTGCTGAGGTATTTGTGTAACACCCCAAAAACCACCCTGGACGGCATTACATTCTAAAACCATTTACATAATGAGAGCACTAAGATAATCCATCAATAAGAAAAATTTTCCATTCATCATCCATAGAATTTACAATATTATCCCAAAAGAATAAGCCAAGCTATGGCCACAATATCAAAAGAATATGCCAAACTATGGCATTTCCATCTCAAAGGATCAAACGTAACTTAGCAGCGGAATAACAAAAGAAAACGAAACTTCACATGATTTCAAAATAAATTCTTAAGTCTAGTACAAAAGAAGCTATGTCTCTACAGGTCCACCTCGGGATCTAGATTCCCCTCGGGTGGGGCCTCCCAATGCCCTGACTCGTCAACTCCGAGATTCTCCTCTAGCTCCAAATCTGAAAATGTTTAACTGTAGGGGGTGAGCACGAGGCTATGTAGCAAAATCTTCCCAAACTCATACAAGGTTTAGAAAAACATATATAAAATGGTCGGTCTCATTTTACAAATAGCATACATAATCTTTGAAGTAAAACAGGGACATTTTAGAATGGATATCAAGTTTAAGTAGCAACAGTAATTTAAATGAACAGTAATTTAAATGAACAGTAAAAGAAACCAAGATCCAATACATATCAATTTCCCAAAATATAAACCATTTTCCCACAAGACCTTGTGGAATCCCATACTCCCACAAGTTCTTGTAGGTAACCATTTTCCACAATAATACAATAACCCATAACTTGAATATTTCACAACCATATGTATATGTATCTCAAACATGATGCGAGGCAAACCCCATGAATCAACACATTGAGTAATATCTAGCCCACACACACGCACACAAATCTTATCAAAGATATCCATCCTTTAGGAAGGGCGTATGCCATACCAAAGGCATTGACGTATCCAACCCAGGTATTAGTATACTAACCCTCTTACACGGCACCCGTGAGCAATAGCGGTTTAGTCTTACCAAAGCACTAACCCCACTACGAGTGGTAGGAAAAATGCCAACCCTCACGGAGCAAGCAACACGTCTACCCACTCTACGATATCTCGTCAAATGCCACCCATGGTCATCCCACACTCATAAGAGATACAATATCAAACTCAATTTCACAATTTACAAGCATATCTCAAAAATCCCCAAATTTATCATGTGACAATTCCAATAACCAATTAAGAAAAATACAAGAGATCACAACAACATTATTTTATTACTCAACACAAAGCACTATGGTTTCAAAATCAATAATAAATGAAGAATTTAAGAAGAAAATCCATCACTCTCCAAAAACTAGGGTTTTGAAACACAAAAAGAGATTTCATGGGTATTCAACCCTAACTTTGCTAAAAACATGTAATTTTTGCCCAAAAGACTAAGAGATGATGATTTCATATCATATATATAACATTTAGAGCAAAACATACATATATACATAAGCCCTAACCTCAATGTAAGAGAGAGAGAAGAAATCCCCTACCTTGGTGTTCTTGAAATCTAGGGCTTGAATCTTGAATCACCCTTAAATCTTGTGTTTTTCCCCTTTGATCTTGAGTTTCTCTCTTCCTTTCTTTCTCTCTAAGTGTTTCTAAAGTGTTTAGGGTGAGAGTGGAGTGAAGAATGGGGCAAATGAGGGCTTGAGTTGGTGTTTTAAACCCAAAAATCCCGAATTTTTAACTGTTCGGCGAGTGTCAGATAAATCGTACCGGTACGCGGTACCGGTACGGTTAAGCTACTGGAGTTGGGCGTACCGGTACGCGGTACCGGTACAGTTTGACTGACAGATTTTTGCTCCGACTTCCAGTGTAGTTTTGACCCATTTAGAGGTCGAATTGGAAAATTTTCATGAGTTGTAGCGCTAGATGTCTACTATCTACTGTCAAAATTTCGGATCAATTGGACATCAGTATAAAAAGTTATGGACAAAATACTAGAAGGTGTCCCAACTCCTTTTTACCCAAATTCTCTCTAAGTGTGTTTTCACTCCGGAATACTTCCTAGCTTCCAATACACCCCATATTACCTCTCCCAATGTTTTTCGACCTTCCAGATTCAATGGAAGCATTATTTTGACCTAAATTCATTTAGAAACTTACATAATCCCTCTTCTCAAGCTTACACACCTTCGAAACTTAAACGTTACAATCCATTTGTCTCCCAAGTATTTATTCCTACTATTACAATCTATTTAATTTATTCTTACATCATTGCTTATATTAGAATTACTAGAAAATTATATTACTATATTAATCTAAACATGTGGGGGTTTACAATTTGTGATGCATGATTATCACATTTCCAACTAAAATTTGGATGATTTTTCCACCCAGGGTTGTATGTATTAGAATATGGGTTGTTATAAGGCTTTGAAAAAGTGTTTGCAACATTTGCTTGATCATGGAGAACTTCTTTTAGAATAGGAATTGTTGGACACTCATTTATGGGGTGCCCAAGGATTTCACAAATGCTACAAATTTCCTCCGATAGAGACAGTGTGAATGTCATTAACCTTTTTAAACTTCATAGCCTCAACCCTCCTAGACAATGTAGCAATTCTAGCCCCTAGGTCATCCTCATCACTCAACTGATACTTACCCCCACTCGATGAAGATTGTGTGATCTTACTCTTCGGAGGTTCTTGGGACGTAGTATCCCAAGATTGTGCATTCTCGGCTAAACGATCTAAAAAATCAAAGGCCTCATCCGATTCCTTATTCATAAAGTCACCGTTACACATCATTTCTACAACCTCACGCATTTGTGGGGTCAAACCTTCATAAAAGAAACTTATCACACACCAGCTTTTCATAACCGTGATGTGGGCAAGATGCAAGAAGATATTTAAATCTATTCCAACTTTGGTAAAAATTTTCAAACTCTTTCTGAGAAAAATTCATAATTTTCCTTTTAAAAGAGTTTATGCGATGTGTGGGAAAAAAAATTTAAAAAATTATTTTTTCATCTCTGGCCATGTGCCTATAGACCTAGGTCGGAGAGATTGCAATCAAGTCTTAGCTTTTTCCTTTAATGAAAAAGGAAAAAGCTTCAACCTGATTGCATTCACAAACACAGTCTGATCATGAAATGTGGCATAAACCTCCTCAAAGTATCTAATATGCAAATAAGGGTTTTCTGATTCCATGCCATGAAATTTTGGAAGTAATGCAATCATGTCAAGTTTAAAAATAAAATTTGTGGCATTTAATGGAAAGATGATGCATGAGGGTGCAGTGTGACGTGCAGGTTGCAAATATTCACGCAAAGTCCGACCACGATTAGCATTTAGATTATCAGCATCATTCTTATCATGATTACTTATTCTGTCTTCATGATCCTCATGTTCAGGAAAATTATTTCTCCTATCATTTGGATATGTAGCCATTGTATGAGAAGTATGATTTGAATCAAATGAATCAAAAAGGTTTCCAAACAGAGTATCTAAATCTTCTCTTATTAAACGACCACTCAAATAACGATGCCTAGAACTCATAAAATAATTAAAAGAAATTAATAAAACAAAAAAAAAATTAAATGACAAAAAGAAAATAAATTCAGCAAAAATAAATATAGAACGAAGTTACCGGATCTCCGACGAATCATAAATACCAAAAACCTAAATAAATGTGATGGCGGCTCCTTGTCTTTCAACAGTTTTCCCGACAACGGTGCCAAAAACTTGCTGCAACTTCAAATATGTAAACACAAGCGCAGGTTGTGCGAAGTAATATAAACTCGGAAGACCGAGGTCAAACTCTCAGGGAATTGTGAAAATACCAGAAACCACACTAAATTCTGTAAAAAAACTTGTGAAGATGTTTTGTTTTAAAAGAGTATTTGAATTGGTAAAACTGATTAAAGTGATTAAAACAATATGAAAAAATACTAGAACATCAGGTACTCCTTCTCAAATCCATACAATAATGGTTAAAGACTTAGTTTTCAAACCTAGACAAGAATCAAATGTCGATTGACTCAAGTCACCAAATTTAGCAATAAGAATGAGAAAACATCTTTGTTTATAACCAAAAGCTTATCCAGGAAAATCGATGAACTAATTGCTGATCATAAGTATTTACTGTGCCCGAAGTCTACAATAAATCAAACTCTCCTAACATTCAAATTCAGGACTTACCCGAGTAATCCTTCAATTATATTATTATGTGAAATAATTATAATCAACTTAAGCATGGAACAACCAGTTATTTGACTCGCAGGGAAATTAAAGCAATCAAGGTATAAGACACAATGACTCAAGAATTTTTACATAGCAAAAAATTTACTACATATCAAAAGTTGAATTAGCAAAATATACATACGATTAAGATCATAAGTCAATAACATTACCGTACTTCATTGAAAGGTTCTCCCCTAGCCCTAGCTAAACCTCTTAGCCAAACATGATGAAATTAAACAAGAATAATAACAATAAAATAAAATACGACACTACTGCCAAAAGGGTCCCCTATACACAGCCATCATCTCCTATTTATATGATTATTTGGGAAAAGATCTAATTGAATTAAAATTCTGCTACTGGCGTTGGCAAACTGGTGACACACATCCAGATGCGTGCTTTCTTCCGTCCGAACGCACTTGGCAGACTGTTCCATGTCTTAAAACTCTTCAGCTTATACATTCTGTTCCTCACGTCCAGACACAAGGCATTCCACCGTCCGGACGTGCCTTCTAGTAAACTCCTCTTCAGCTACTCTTCTGATTTCACTCCAATTTTCATCCAATTTCCTGCAAAATAAACATAATTTATCTTTTATTAACATAGCATCAATTCCTTGTTAAATTATCACATTTACCAACTTTTTCAAATAAATAGCTAGCCTTTTCCGTCAAATAATATAATTATGAGATCATAATCAACACCATAGGTAGAATGTTTTGAATTGATTTGGCATTCCCATTGGAATGACCTCATCGGATAGCCAACCTTGTTTTCATTGCATTTTTATCAAAAACTTCACTCACCAAAACACAAAACTACAAGATTTTACACTTTTCATTTCTTTACAAAATCACCTTCACCACAATTCGACCAACCTTCCCTGAGGAGACGACCTTGGAATACTCAATTCCAAGTAAAACATGACATTGTAAGTCTCTCTATGCTTGGGGAGCACTTTTGCACACATACACATTTTCATTCACACACACGTTTTTCCCATTTTTAGCATCAAACCCGAGATGGAGTGAAACTCATCTACTCATATAAGCCATATACATAGTCCGGGTTTGTGTTTGAAGATTAGGGAGAACCGCAACCAAGCATTTTTGGCACCATTGCCGGGGAAGGCTAGCATCGACTTAGAAGGTGATTTCAGACAACAAAGATAAGTCCCGTGATTCTCATCACGGGCGGAGGTACGTTACTCCTTTGTATATATTTGTCTATACTCTTCATTTCAATTGTAGATAGTGTTTTTGTATGTGGGGACGGGACGACCAAAATAGACTTGTGGATGCCGAATCTTGACCAAGACCCATTCGAGGATGCCGGTGACAATTTCAGGGATGATGGTGCTAATGTTCTGAGGGGTGGGGGAATGCAAAACCCTAGAATGCCAAATCCCCGAATGCATTTTTCCCTCCTAGGAATGAGAGAAATAATATCCCAAATGATCCTCTGGCGAGTTCAATTAGGGATTATCTTCAACCAACCCGAAGCACCACACCCCCTCTTGCATACTTCTACTGGTCCAAGCTCATGCCTTCCTTGTTAAACTGAGAATGTTACAAATTCTTCCACAATTCCAGGGAATTGAATGAGAAAATCCTTATTTGCACATTAAGAAATTTGAGGAAATTGTTGCAACATTTATCACAAATCATGACATGGAAGACATAGCTCGCATGAAATTATTCCCCTTCTCCCTTAAAGACAAAGCCAAGACTTGGTTGAACTCATTGAAACCTCGATCGATAAGTTCTTGGGCACAAATGCTTGCCGAATTTTTAAACAAATTTTTTTCAATGCCCAAGACCACTGCTCTTAAGAAACAAATTCAAAATTTTTTTGAGAAATCCAATGAGTAGTTTTATCAATGTTGGGATCGATACAAAGAGTTGTTACAATCCATTCCACGTCATGGATTCGAACCATGGCAATTGGTTAGTTTCTTTTATGAAGGAATTACACCGGCCCACCGAGAATTCATAGACATGATGTGTAACGAAAAGTTTCTAAATAAATATCCGAATGAGGCCCTTGAGTACTTCAATACATTGGCACAAAATGCTCAATCATGGGATATCACGGATCCCAATGATGTGCCAAGGTCCTATCCGGGGAGTAAACCAAGTGGGGGAGGGATGTATAATTTGCAGGACCAAGAAGACTCGCTTGCCAAAATCACAAAGTTGTCCCGAAAGGTGGAGAGTCTAGAGGTGAAGAGGAGGCATGAAGTGTCTAATATAGCTAAGGCCGAGGAGTGTTGCTCCATATGTGAAAGTGTTGAACATTCTATCTCGAAGTGCCCAAACATTTCGGCACTCAAAGAGGTTTATCATGAGCAAGTGAATGCTTTCAACCAAAGTAGGCAATCATTCTCTCCACAATCCAATACATATAATCCGGGTTGGAGCAATCACCCGAACTTTAGTTGGAAGAATGACAACCCTACCCCTCATGGGTCTAGTTCAATGTCACCTCCCATTCCACCCAAGCAAAATCAATCTTACTATGGCCACGGTCCCTCATCTAGCTCCCAATACCCATGGTCTAATCAACAAAGTTTTTCCTAAAATCCACCACCTCAACAAGGGTTTGATCAACAAGGACCATCCAACCCACCCACTACCAACCTCCTCACAAAAGAAACTTGGAGGATTTCGTGCACCAATTCATTCAAAGCCAAACAACAATCAACAACCAAATCGATGCCGCTTTCAATGATATTCGGACTCAAATCACAAAAGTGACCAATGCCATAGGGTCGTCCCAACAAGAGAAAAGGGAAATTTCCCACTCAACCTCAATAAAACCCTAGGGGTCAACACGTGATTGAGTCGTCCAAGCCCACCAAGGAGAGTTGTGAACAACTCAAGGCAGTCACCACCCTAAGGAGTGGCAAACAAATTGACAAAACTATTTGCCAAAAGTCTCACCCAAAGCCACATTGGCTAAAGAAAAAGAGACTACAGGCAACTCCGAGGGGGTGAGACACATGAAAAGGAAAAAATTGTTGATTTAAATGTGCATGAGTGTCCTATTCCGGCCCCTTTTCCCCAACGTTTGAAGCCACCGGCTAACATTGCTAACTATTTGGATATCATTGAAATGTTTAAGTAGGTGAAGATAAACATTCCGCTCCTTGATGCCATCAAGCAAATATCTTCATGTGCAAAGATCTTGAAAGACTTGTGCACCATGAAGAGAAAGATGAATGTGCATAAGAAGGCATTTCTCCCGGAGCAAGTGAGTTCTATTTTGAGAACCAACACACCACCCAAGTTCAAATACCCCGGTTGCCCTACCATTTCCATAATTATAGGGAATTGTTGGGTGGAGCAAGCACTTCTAGACTTGGGAGCAAGTGTCAACCTCCTACCCTTCTCGGTGTATCAACAATTGCAATTGGAAGAGTTGAAGCCAACTCCAATCAATCTTCAATTGGCAGACCGAAGCGTGAGAACACCAAGGGGAGTAGTTGAGGATGTTTTAGTTCAAGTTGACAAATTTTATTTTCTTGTTGATTTTATTGTACTTGATACTCATCTGGTTGCTAATCCTAGTTCTCAAATTTTAGTGATACTAGGTAGGCCTTTTCTTGCTGCATCTAATGTTGTGATCAATTGCAAGAACAGACTAATGAAGCTTGCGTTTGGGAACATGACAATGGACCTTAACGTATTCAACTTGTGCAAACAATCGGGTGATGATGAAGAAGTGCATGAAGTCAACCGGATTGACACTTTGGTGGGGGACCATATGGAACTACTTTGCCATTCAAATTTAGGGGAGGAAGAGTTTGGTAAGGAAGAGGAGCCAGAAACTGTGCAAGGGGTAGGAAGTTTGGCCCCAACATTTCAGAAACTTCCACAAAAAGAAAAAAAAAATTTCCATCAACCGTACAAACACCAATCTTGGAATTGAAGGCACTACCTTCCACACTGAAGTATGCATTTCTCGGGGAGCACAAGACATTGCCGGTGGTGATAAGTTCGTCCTTGGAGCCAAGACAAGAAGAAAAATTGTTGGAAGTGTTGAGAAGGCATAAGGGAGCAATCGGTTGGACAATCGTCGATATCAAGGGATTAGTTCCCTCATTTGCACACACCGAATCTTCATGGAGGAAGACGCCAAACCATCCTGACAACCACAAAGAAGGCTAAATCCTATCATGAAAGATGTGGTGAGGGATGAGGTGCTTAAACTACTTGATGTGGGCATTATTTTTCCAATTGCCGATAGTCAATGGGTTAGTCCCACTCAAGTAGTGCCAAAGAAGTTGGGGGTCACTTTGGTTGCAAATGAGGAGAAGGAGTTGATTCCGACAAGGGTGGTCACCGGTTGGAGAGTTTGTATCGATTATCAGAAACTCAACTCATGTACAAGAAAATGTCATTTCCCCTTGCCCTTCCTTGACCAAGTGTTGGAGAGAGTAGCCGGACACCTCTATTTATTGCTTCTTGGATGGCTACTCCGGTTACAACCAAATCGAGATTACTTTAGAGGACCAAGAGAAGAAAACTTTCATGTGCCCTTTCGGTACCTTTGCTTATCGCTGAATGTCATTCGGGTTGTGTAATGCCCCGAGAACTTTTCAGAGATGCATGATGGGAATCTTTAGCGATATGGAGAAGAAAATTGTGGAGGTGTTCATGGATGATTTCTCATTTTTTGGGAACTCATTTGAGGGGTGTTTGGAGAATTTGGAGATAGTGCTTGAAAGATGTGAGGAAAAGAGCTTGGTGCTCAATTGAGAGAAGTGCCACTTCATGGTGACACAAGGGATTGTGCTTGGGCACATTGTATCGGAGAAAGGGATTAAATTAGACAAATCCAAGTTGGAAGCAATTTCCAACCTCCCCACTCCAAAATTCATCAAGGATATCAGGTCGTTTCTTGGCCATGCCGATTTTTATCGTAGATTTATAAAATATTTTAGTGCATTGGCAAGGCCCTTGACCAATTTTCTTGCAAAGGATGTTCCCTTTGTGTGGTCAGATGATTGTGAGGCTTCTTTTAAAGAATTAAATATCATGCTCACTTCACCTCCAATCATGCGACCACCCAAGTGGAAACTCCCATTTGAGCTTATGTGCAACGTGAGTGATTACGCGGTCGGTGCAGTGCTCGGTCAACGGGAAGAAAAAAGGTCTTATGTAATATACTATGCTAGCAAGACTCTAAATGAAGCACAAATGAATTACACTACTACCGAAAAAGTGTTGCTAGCCATAGTATTTACATTGGACAAATTTAGGTCTTACATCATTGGTTCACCTATTGTAGTCTACACTGATCACACTGAGTTGAAGTATCTTTTATCTAAGCAAAACGCAAAACTGAGACTCATTAGGTGGATCCTCCTCCTACAAGAATTCAAATAGACCATTAAAGACAAGAAAGGAGTGGAGAATGTGGTGGCGGACCATTTGTCCTGACTTGTCGTCCAAGATGCCGAAGAGCATATTCCTATCCCTGACTCTTTTCCTGATGAGCATTTGTTTTCTATTCATTATGTTTGTCCTTAGTACGCTGACATCTATAATTATCTTGCTACAGGACAAATATCACCACATTGGAGCCTGGAGGACAGAAGAAGATTCATGGCGGATGTGAAGTACTTATACTTCGACAACCCGTATTTGTTCAAGTATTGCCCCATATCAAGTGATGAGCATATGCATACCTGAAAATGAATAACGGGATGTCCTTTCATTCTGTCATTCTGAGGCATGCGGTGACTACTTCTCTTCAAAGAAAACTTCGACTAAGGTTTTCTAATCTAGTTTTTATTGGCCCTCTTTAATCAAAGATTGTGTTTCATTTTGTAAAGAGTGTGATAGGTGATTAGCACAAAACATTGCATATATTGTATGTTGTTATGCCCTTTTTATACTTGTTTTTGTTGTGAAATTGGGGATAAATGCGGTTAATCTACGTTTTAATGAAATCTTGTGTGAATGTAGGTGAAGAATTGAAAATGGTTTGAGTTAAGCCCCCATTGAAGTGTTTGAAGTCAATGAAGATGAGGGGATAGCTTAAAGGAAGGATTGGAAGGTTTGCATCGACCTTTCGGAAGGTTTTGCCCAGAATGCCCAGACAGTCTGCAACTCAAGCTCTGCCATTTAAGGGTCCCACCTACACTTCTTCCACTTGTCCCCTGACATCTCTTACACACATACAAGTCTCCCTTCACTTCAAGTTGGACTTTGGAGGCCATTGCATTAATGAGGAGGAGAGAGAAGAGCCAAGCCAAGAGAGTTGCAGGCTAGGCTTGTACTAGCCTGCCCAAGCCATCAAGTCAACCTCCTATGGATGGGAAGCCCGTCACACACCTAGGGGGAGCTCTATAGACGAAAATGCAAGCATTCATTGAGTATTATTCAGAATTGAAGAGATATAGAGAGAGAAGCTCTAGGAAGAAGAGATAGTTTTAGAGAGAGAAATCTTATATTTTTACATTTCTTCCATCCATTTCACTTGTAATCTTCTTGAATACTCTTGTAAGCTTCATTTATTGTCTTTAATGTCATTTATTTCAAGTACATTGCAAGTTTAGTTACACATCTTAGAATCTACCATTGTTATACTTAAGTTTTTCATTTCAATCTCTTCAAATGGGTATTAAATGCACTTTTTTGTAGTTTATGTTTTCTTGCATTCCAATCTTCATTTCTTCACAATGTCTCTTTACTTTATTAATGTTCTTGCATTAAATATGAGTAGCTAAGCTTCAAGTTGGCTAATCCAAGGGATAATTCCTCTTGGGTATGCTAAATCAACTATTTTTCATTCCTCCTCGTAGTGTACGATGATTTGGTTTGACTAGGTTGAGTGTGGACGTGGTTGTGAGTTCTTGATACACCGTAAACTTGTCACGTGGTATACTTGAATCCTCACATCCATTTTAGTCCCTTGCTTCCTACGAATCAATCAAACATCTAGGCACCATTGGAGGAAGGTCTTGAGTTGATTTGGCATTCACATTGGAATGACCTCTTCGGATTAGCCAACACTTGTTTCCTTTTCATTACCATCAAGAACACAATTCACCAAAACTCAAACATCAAAGATTTTTTACACTTTTCCTTTTTCACCAAAATCACCTTCAAAACAATTCACCTCCTTTCCTAAGGAGACGACCTTGGAGTACGAATTCCAAGTAAAACATGACACTCAAAAGTCTCTCTACGCTTGGGGAGCACTTTTGTTCACACACACATTTCATTCACACACCCGTTTTCCCATTTCTTGCATCAAACCCGAGTGAGAGTGACACTCATCCACACACATAAGCCATATATACACATTTAGGGTTCATGTTCGGAGATTAGGAACGATGGAACGAATCAAGCATTTTTTGCGCCATTGCCGGGGAAGGCAAAGCGTTGAATTGAGAAGGTGATTTTCGGACAACGGAGGTAAATCCCGTGAATTCTCATCACAGGCTGAGGTACGTTGTTCCTTGTATATACTTTTGTTTACTTGTTTTTCAATTGTAGATATTGTTTTGTATGTGGGGACAGGACGACCAAAATAGATTGGTTAGACGACCCTTAGGCCCCAACATGAATATTGACCAAGGCACACCCAAGGATGATGGTGATAATTTTTAGAATGAGGAGGCTAATGTCCAAAGGGGTGGGGGAATGCAAAAACCTAGAATGCATTTCCCTCCTAGGAATGAAGGGAACAATATCCCCATTGATCCTCCGGCAAGGTCAATGCGGGATTTTCTCCAACCCACTCGTAGCACCACTCCCTCATGCGTTCTCTTACCGATCCAAGCTCATGTCTTCCTAGTCAAGCCAGGAATTTTGCAACTACTTCCTCAATTCCATGGAATTGAAAGAGAAAATACTTATTTACACATTAAGGAATTCGAGGATATAGTTGCAACCTTCCTCACTAATCATGCTATGGAAGACATAGCTTGTAACACCCCGCATTTTCTTTTATATATGCATATAGATATATAGATATAGCAAATAATGGTTGTAAAGATGTGGATAGGGGTATTGAAGTGTGTTTGAACTTTGTAAAATTGAAAAGTAAAGATTTAAAATGTTAATGAAAATCATAGTTGAAATTTAGTTTTAGTGAGTGAAAATATAAAATGTTAGGTCCTATAACTTGTATTAGATAGGTTTGGTGTATAAATATGTGTTGGAGAGGTTTGTGATGGATTTGGTTAGTTTTGGAATGGATTGGAAATGGAAAACAAAAGAAATAGGCAAAACTGGGTAAATGGTACCGGTACTGGGTATCGGTACTGAACCGTACCGGTACTGTGTACCGGTACCCCGATTCCAGAAGGTTTCTTGTACCGGTACTGGGTACCGGTATTGAATGGTACCGGTACTGAGTATCGGTACAACCGAAACCAGACTGTTTATTTTAAGTCGCGAACAAGCCGATTTTTCCTCCACTATAAATACATTTTTGTCACCTCCTTAGCCTTCATTACACCACTCCAAACCCTAGAAAACATAAGAGAGGAAGAGAGGAAGAGAGAAACACAAGATCAAGAGAAAACAAGAGATTGAAGGGTTGATTCAAGATCAAAGCCCTAATTTTTCCAAGAACATTAAGGTAGGGGATTTCTTCCTATTCTCTTACATTGAGGCTAGGATTAAATTATATGTATTCTTTTGGTTCAAAATCATATATACTTGCTATTATTTACTTGATTCTTGATCCTCTTGCATTTATTGCCATGTTTTAAACATTGTGGTAGTTGGGTAACCATTAAAGGTCCTTTTTTCATTCTCAAACCCTAGTTTTAAGAAAAATGAATTTTTCCTCTTTACATTTTCTTTGTTCTCACCATCACAACCTTAGTGCTTGATATTGTATAACAAAATGATGTTTATGGTGATCTCTTGCTCTTTTTCTTCAATTTTGCTATGGTACAAATTATGAAATTTGGGGATTTTGGGATTTATGGTAAATTGAGAAAATGTTTGTAATGATATCTCTTGTATGATTGTTGGGATGGACTTGAATTGCTTTCGAGCATTGCCGTAGAGTGTTAGAGGTTAGTCTATCCCGGTGGGGGTTTATGGTATGGTTAGAATGTGAGATATTTGTGGAAATTTTATCGCTTGCGTAGTTGTACGATACGAACATGGATTACTATGGACCGGGTATCATGTAATGGGTCTACGTCTTTATATGCCACGCGGGTATGAACTTTTCCTACCACATGGAGTGGGTAGACGCCTTTGTACGCCGTGTGGGTATAAACTTTTCATATCGCTAATGATCACGGGTTAGTAACGTGGGTTGTATCGGGCACACAGTGTGGGTCATCGTGCATTGTACCATAAATTGTTTTGACAAGAGTTTCGGGAAGTATGGGATTCTGCGAGAACTTGTTGAAAACGGTTCATGGTAGAATATATTACCAATGGTATATGGTGTTTATTTATCCATTTCGATTACTATTGCTACTTAAACTTGAGATCTATTTAAAATGTCCTGTTTTTCCTTCAAAATGTTATATATGCTATTTGTGAAAATGAGACCAACCGTTTTATATGCTTTCCTAAACCTTGTTTGAGTTTGGGAAGATTTTGCTACAGAGCTTCGTGCTCATCCCCTACAATTAACATTTTTCAGATTATGCTATAGAGGAGGAGCTTGGCGCTAATGAACCGGGCCTTGGGGAAGCCTCATTAGAGGGGTACCTGGATCCCGAGTGGGACATTTAGAGATGCCCCTTTTATTTTTGTACTAGACTAGGAACCAATATGTACAAACATTGTAAAGTCTAGTTTCTTTTGAAATTCCGCTGCAATATATTCATGTAATTCTTTTGGGTTGTAATGGCCTTAGTTTGGCTTATTCTTTTGGGATGATTGTTGTGGATAGTATATATGGTGAATGAAATATTTTGGATTTGATGGTTAGATAGACCCGGTGTGGTCAAGGTATTATAAATGTACAGGTTGTGAGTTTTGGGAGAGCTTCCCGTACGAAGGAGACTCTGCCCAAATTTTGTTAAAATTAAGAATGTTTCTTATTTGATGGATATATATTTAGTTTCTCTCATGACATGAATGGTTTCATAGTGTAATGCTGTCCAGGGTGTGTTTTGGGGTGTTACATAGCTCGCTTGAAATTATTTCCCTTTTCCCTTAAGGACAAATCCAAAACGTGGTTGAATTCCTTGAGGCCTCAATCCATAACCTTGGGCACAAATGCTTTCCGAGTTTTTGAACAAATTTTTTCCGGTGCCTAGAACCATCGCTCTTAAAAAGCAAATTCAAATTTTTTTGGAAAAGGCCAATGAGCAATTTTATAACTGTTGGGATCGCTACAAGGAATTGCTAAAATCCATTCCACATCATGGTTTTGAATCATGGCAATTGGTGAGTTTCTTCTACGAAGGGATTACACCGGGCCATCAACAATTCATTGACATGATGTGCAATGGGGAGTTCTTGAACAAGGATCCCGATGAGGCCCTAGACTACTTTAGTACATTGGCAAAAAATGCACAATCTTGGGATATCACGGATCCCACCAATGTATCGAGGTCTTCTCCAGGTAATAATCAAGCACAAGGGGGAGGGATGTATGATTTGAGAGACCGGGAAGATTTACTCTCTAAAATCACCAAGTTGTCACGGAAGGTGGAAAGTTTAGAAGGCAATAGGAGACACGAGGTGTCCAATATTTCAAAAACCGAGGAGGGTTCCTCAATTTGTGAGAGTGTGGAGCATTCCATATCGGAGTGCCCTAACATTCCGGCACTTAAGGAAGTGTATTATGAGCAAGTCAATGTCTTTAACCAAACAAGGCAATCATTCTCTCCGTACTCAAACACTTACAATCTGGGTTGGAGTAATCACCCGAACTTTAGCTGAAGAAATGAGAATCCCAATCCTCATGGGTCTAGTGCTTATTCACCCTTCATGCCTCCTAAGCAAAGTCAATACCAAGGTCAAGGTCAAGCGGCTAGCTCTCAATACTCCCAGTCTAATCCGCAAGGGTATTCACAAAACCCGCCTCCAAAAAATTTTTCCCAAGATCCACCTCCACAAAATTTTTGGTCAACAAGGACCATCCAACCCATCCACATACCAACCTCCCCATAAGAGTAATTTGGAGGAAGTGGTTTATAATTTCATCCAAAGCCAAACTGCCATCAACAATCAAAATGCCACAGCTTTTAATGACATTCGGACTCAACTCACGAAGTTGACCAATTCCATGGGGACATCACAACAAGAGAAAGGGAAATTCCCCGCTCAACTCCAAGAAAACCCTAGAGGCCAATATGTCATTGAGTCGTCTGAACCCATTAATGAGAGTTGTGAGCAACTCAAAGCGGTCACCACCCTTTGAAGTGGCAAAAAATTTGATAAGACTATTGTGCCAAAAGTCTCACCCAAGGCCACATTGCCATTAGATAAAGAGAAGGATGACACCGAGGGGGGTGAGGTGAGTGAGAAGAAAAAATTGGTTGATGAAAGTGTGCATGCATCCCCCATTCCTGCCCCTTTTCCCAATCGTTTGAAGCTACCCATGAAGGTGGCTAACTATTCTGTTATCATTGAGATGTTCAAGCAGGTTAAGATCAACATCCCACTCCTCGATGCCATAAAGCAAATCCCGTCATGTGCCACTATCTTGAAGGATTTGTGCATAGTGAAGAGGAAACTAAATGTGCACAAGAAGGCATTCCTCATCGAGCAAGTGAGCTCAATCTTGAGGACCAACACACCACCAAAGTTCAAGGACCCCGGATGTCCTACCATTGCCATCACAATAGGGAATTACCGGGGTGGAGCAAGCACTTCTTGATTTGGGGGCAAGTGTCAACCTCCTACCCTACTCGGTGTATCAATAGCTCCAACTTGAAGAGTTGAAGCAAACTCCAATTACTCTTCAATTGGTGGACCAAAGCATTAGAACACCAAGGGGAGTAGTTGAGGATGTCTTGGTTCAAGTGGATAACTTTAATTTCCCTGTCGATTTTATTGTACTTGAAACTCACCCGGTTGCTAACCCTGGTTCACAAATTCTCGTCATATTAGGTAGACCGTTCCTTGCTACTTCTAATGTTGTGATTAATTGCAGGAATGGACTTATAAAGCTTACTTTTGTGCAAGTAACCGGGAGATAATGAAGAGGTACATGAGATCAACCGGATCGACACATTGGTGGAGGATCACTTGGACCTAATGAGCACTTTACAGTTGGGGGAGGAGGAGATTGTTGATATAAAGGACATTGATGATCAAGGGGAGCCGGAGAGCTTGAAAGGGGTAGGAAAATGGACCCCTACATTTGAGAAGCTTCCACATCAAGAGAAAAAGATCTTTCCATCGACCGTGAAAAATCCCACCTTGGAGTTGAAGCCATTACCATCCAATCTTAGGTATGCATACCTCGGGGATGACAACACCTTCCCGATGGTCATAAGCTCAACTTTGGAGGTAAAGCAAGAAGAGGATCTCTTGAAAGTGTTGAGGAGGCACAAGGGAGCGATTGGTTGGATAATTGCCGACATCAAGGGGATAAGCCCCCTCATTTGCACACACCGCATCTACCTTAAGGAAGACTCCAAGCCGTACCGACAACCACAAAGAAGGTTGCACACACCGCATCTACCTCAACCAAGTATTGGAGAGAGTAATCGGACATTTGTTCTATTGTTTCTTGGATGGATACTCCAGCTACAATCAAATTGAGATCGCAATGGAGGATCAGGAGAAGACCACCTTCACTTGCCCCTACGGTACCTTTGCCTACCGACGCATGCCATTTAGGTTGTGTAATGCCCCAGGGACTTTTCAAAGATGTGTGATGGGAATTTTCAGTGATATGGTGGAGAAGAGCGTGGAAGTGTTTATGGATAACTTCTCAGTGTTCGGGGATTCATTTGATGGATGTTTGGGGAATTTGGAGGAATTTCTTGAGAGATGCGAGGAGAAGAACTTGGTCCTCAATTGGGAAAAGTGTCACTTTATGGTGACACAAGGGATAGTTCTCGGGCATATCATTTCGGCAAAGGGGATCGAAGTCGACAAATCAAAGGTGGATGTAATTTCCAACCTCCCCACACCAAAGGCTATCAAAGATATCAGGTTTTTTCTTGGCTATGCCGGCTTTTACCGTCGTTTTGTTAAAGACTTTAGTGCATTGGCCCGACCTTTGACCAATTTGCTTTCAAAAGATGTTTCATTTGTGTGGTCGGATAATTGTGAGGCATCGTTTAAAAAACTGAAAAGTATGCTCATTACACCTGCAATTATGCGACCACCCAAGTGGGACTCACCATTTGAGCTTATGTGCGACGCGAGTGATTACGCAGTCGGCGCTATGATCGGTCAAAGGGAAGATAAGAGACCCTATGTAATATACTATGCTAGTAAGACTCTTAATGAAGCACAAATAAATTAGACCACTACTGAAAAAGAGTTGCTAGTTGTAGTATTTGCATAGGATAAATTTTGGTCTTACATCATTGGTTCACCTATAGTAGTCTATACCGATCACTCTACTTTGAAGTATCTTTTGTCTAAGTAGGATGCAAAACTGAGACTCATTAGGTGGATACTCCTCCTACAAGAATTCAACTTGACGATCAAAGATAAAAAAGGAGTTGAGAACGTGGTGGCAGACCATTTATCTCGACTTGTGATGCAAGAGGCCGATGAGAACATTCCTATCCCTGACTTTTTCCCTAATGAGCATTTACTTTTGATTCATTCTGTTTGTCCGTGGTATGCTGACTTATGCAATTATTTTGCTATAGGACAAATACCACCGCATTGGAGCCCGGAGGATAGAAGGAGGTTTATGGCGGATGTGAAGTACTTGTACTTCGACAACCCGTACCTGTTCAAGTACTGCCCTGACCAAGTCATGAGAAGATGCGTACCAAAAAATGAACAACGGGATGTCCTTGCATTTTGCCACTCGAAAGCGTGCGGTGGCCATTTCTCTTCAAAGAAGACCTCAGCAAAGATCTTACAATCAGGTTTTTATTGGCCCTCATTAAACAAAGACTATGTTTCATTTTGTAAGGAATGCGATAGGTGCCAAAGATTGGGTAGTGTGACCTGAAGGAGCATGATGCCCCTCTCCCCCATACTTGTTATTGAGATATTTGATTATTGGGGCATCGACTTCATGGGTCTCTTCCCTCTGTCTTTTGGCTACCTATACATATTGCTGGCAGTGGACTACGTGTCCAAATGGGTGGAGGCTATCCCGATCAAGACCAATGACCACTGGGTCATGATCAAGTTTCTCAAGAAGAACATTTTTTCGAGGTTTGGGATGCATCGTGCTATGATAAGCGACGGTGGTTCCCATTTTTGTAATAGGCCATTTGCATCTCTTATGCATAAATATGGCGTCACACACCGCATATCACCCACAAACCAATGGTCAAGCCGAGTTGGCCAATAGGGAAATCAAGAACATCCTAGAGAAAACGGTGAACCCTAATAGGAAAGATTGGTCATTTAGATTGACTGATGCCCTATAGGCTTACTGCACTGCTTACAAGACTGTTCTAGGTATGTCACCCTATAGGCTAGTCTATGTCAAGGCTTGCCATTTGCCGGTTGAAATGGAACACAAGGCCTATTGGGCCATCAAGACCTTGAACTTCAACATGAGAATAGCCGGAGAGAATAGGAAGCTTGAAATTAATGAATTGGAAGAGATTCGAAGAGATGCGTATGAGAGCTCAAGAATTCAAAAGAAAGGGCTAAAATCTTTCATAATAATTCCATTGCAAGGAAATCATTTGAGCCCGAACAAAAAGTGCTCTTGTAAAATTCTCGTCTTCGATTTTTCAAGGGAAACTCCGATCCCGTTGGGATGGCCCCTATCTTGTCAAGGTGGCCTACCCCAATGGAGCTATGGAAGTCACAAACCCTGAAGATGGCAAGACATTCAAGGTCAATGGCCAAAGATTTAAGCCATTTTTTGAGGGTTTTGAAGGACAAGGAGTGGAGGAAGATTTGATGGACTTGTTGGAGTAATAACTGTTCATAGGATCTTTAGTGTACAGTCGTTTTTACTTACTTTATCTGTTTATGTTTGCTTACTTTATCTTTGTGTATAGTGTTGTTTTCTTAGTTGCAGATATTAGTGTTTTTGTCAAAGCTCAAGTGCGAGGTGTTCTCTAACCCTGCTCATCTTTTTACAGTCCTCATTACATATCATATCTTTTTTGTTGCAAGGAGGACATTGCATGAATCAAGTTGGCGGGTGAGGTGCACCATTTGTATGATACACCAATGTTTGTGGAAATTTTTGTTGATAATACCAATTTTTGTGGTGAAAATTCACCTTTCACATATCATACAAATTTTTGTTTACAATAGTTGCAAATTATGTGAAAATTTTGAAATTTTTTTGTGAAAATATCTGAATGTTGATCTGTTTTCCCTTATTAAGAGTGTTATGGGCTGTTGATATGTTGATCTTTGTGTTGAATTTTGAATACATGAGCAAATTATAGAAGTTCATCATATGCTTGAGTATCACATATGCGTTTGCTTTTGAACTCACCAATATGTACACCTTGAATGTGTGATTTTGACAATTTACAGATTGAGTTCACTTTTTAGATCTTGACATGCATAGTGGAGATGAAATAAGTACCTATGAGAGCTTTAGTGTCAATCCTTGTTGGAGGGGACTTACATTTACTCAAGGAACAATCTTTCAATTTCCAAATTTGTTCAATAATGTCATTATGCTTGTTTTGGTTAGGTGCATTTGGGTAGTTGATTGACTTTTTCTTGATATGTACAATGCTATCCTATGCCTATCTAGAAATGATCTTAGGCCATCCTTGATTTGCTTTGAGCCTTAGCCCTTTTCTTGTGAAAATTTTATCCCTAGTGTTGTGATTGACCCTTAATTGTAAATTCGTTTCCATGCCACACATTTAACCAAGCCAGTGCAAAAAGATAAAAATCAAACTCACCTTGGTTGTTCCTAGAGCTAAATATGAGTGATCATAAAAGAGAATGAATTGTATTGCGAAAACTTAACCAAAGGGATGAATGATGTTGAAGTCAAAGAGCTAAACGTAAAAGAATGAAAAATCCAAGAAAAGGAGAAAATGGGGTGAAAAGAAGAAAATAATGACAAAAGAAAAGGAAAATGTTAAGGAAAAGAAAGAAAAGAAATAAAGAGTGCGGTGATGGTGTTAGATTGAAAATCTTATGAAAAGGGAGATTTTTTGAAATAAAAGTCATTCACTCGGAAAAACCCTCTTTGTTATCCTATATCCTTCATTTCATTTGCCTCAATATCACCCCAAGGCCCCATTATAACCTGTGAAAGTCCTAAATGATCTAGAGAAGCATGGGAGATGCATACTTTTAAAGAAAAAGAGAAGTTGGTTTGCTATCTAATGCCCTAGCATTCCTTTCATGAGATTATGCCAAGGTTGTTTCATTTTCATGCATGAACTTCATTTTTGGATTATGTGAGCATACTTCATTTTGTGCACTAGATTCTATCTCACATATGCACATGGAGAGCATGCCAGGATAACTATAGTGTGATTCATTGTTGAGAGACACCCTTGGTGAGGTTGTATCGAAGCTTAATGTGGATAGCCAAAGTGAATGTGAATTCCGTTGTGTAAATGCTTAAAATTACATGTCCATTGCACACACACACGAGTTTGAAAATGAATGCATAGGGGCATACTCTAGACTAGAATTTAAAGCCATAGTGATGCTCATGTGTGCTTGGTTGGGTCATTTGAACGACGTGTTAGGTAGCCCTATGCTTGTGGGATAGGGGAATATTGCTCAACTTTCGATATTTGATAAGATTTAGGAATGCCCTTGCTATTTGAAGCTATGCTTTACATTTTGGGTATTCATTTTGGTAGTTTAAATTAGAAATCCATGTCTTGTACTTTGAAAACATCAAAATTTTAAATCATGTTGCAATTTCGGAAATGACTTTGGGCATGATCAATCAATTGTGGTTCATATATGTAGTTCAAGTTTTTGGTAGGTTAGATATCATAGTTAGGGTGTTAAAATTTTTTGGAGTTGAGGAAAGTTGGTATGATGTGAGTTTTGGAGCAAAGGAATGGTTTTGCAGCAAAGGCAAAACCTTCCGGAAGGTTTAGTCATAAACCTTCCGGAAGGTTCTGTCCAGTGCGACCTTCCGGAAGGTTTTTATTACTAGACAGTGGTGCCCCAGCAGTAAGCAAAACCTTCCGGAAGGTTTTGCCTACTAGACATTTTTGTCTTAAACAGTGAGCAAAACCTTCCGTAAGGTTTTGATCGACCTTCCGGAAGGTCTTGCTCAGAAGCCTAAAAACGAGGGTTTTAAGTTAGATTTTTTTTAGAAACCCTTCACATTTTCCCCAAATCTCAAGATCCCAATCTCTCTCCTCTCCTCCTAATCTCTCCTAAGCTCCAAAACATTTCACCAAAGCCCTAAATTCACATTTTCTCTTGATTAAGGTTGGTTATTAAGTTGTTTTAGTCAAAAATTTTGGGTGTTCTCCACAAACCCTAGGTCTTCACATTTCGCCCAATTTCTCAAGTCCATCTTGCTCTTCTTCAAAATCCCTAGATTCCCTTGCTATGGCACGTATGAGTGGAAGGTCTGTTGATGTTGTTGAGCCTATGGAGAGGCTACTTTGGGTGATTTTGACACTTCTTGGTGTAGGGGCACTGTTGGCCCTCATGGTCCGCACCAAGAGGATGGGCCTTGAGACCCCACCACCTGCGGGCACTAGCTCCTGCAAGAGGACCGGTGAAGGCCCTAGTAGCCAAGATTGGGAAGAGAGAAGAACTAAGGTGAGACATGACGCACGTAAACAACGAATTGAGGAAAAAAATGTCACGTGCGATAGATATGTGGACAAAATTTCTCTTGGGCCTAATGATAAGGTCACGAAGGTGATTGATGGCCATGGATTAGGTGTTTAGTTTAAGGAGGTGAAGGGCTACAATTTGGGTTTATGTCAAAAATTTTACAAGAAGTTATCGGTTTTTGGTGAGGACAGTGGTAGGTTGAGGACCAATGTGAGGGGAAAGACCTTCAAGGTGACCCCGATGTGATTGCCACAGTGATGGGGTATGAGAGGCCTCCCCCGACTACCCCGGTCTACCCACACAACGTTGAAGGGGGTAGGACTCTCATCGACTATGTTAGGCTCACCTATAAGGACCCGACCACTTTTAAGGGGACAACCCTTGTCGGGGGCCTTAAGCATGTCTATGGGGTAATGAACAAGGTATTGCATTATAATTTGAAGCCCTAGGGCTCAGAGAAGAGCCCGAATATCGAGAAGCTTGCCCTCCTCCACGCATTTATGACGGGGAAGGTAATTGATGTTGCACTACTGATATGGGAGGAGATGAGGGAATTCGCCAAAGGTGAATCTCCCCTTTGGGAGTTTTGTTACTCGTCTATGCGACCATGCCAAGGTGAATTCCTAAGCTCACGATACTCTGCTACCCCCAGAGACTGGAGCCATCGGAAAGTCGAGCAGTAGTAAGAAGGCTGCCAAGATTGGGGGAGAGAGACCCAGAGAGTTAGGGCGAGAGCCATCTGCTGCAGGGCCATCCACTTTAGCACCTCCTGCACCTGCCCCAGCCCGCACCATGTCGCGGCGTATGGATGCACTAGAGTCGACGATGTTCGAGCTGTCGATTATGATGATGCGGCTATTCCAGCATACATTCCCGGGCGAGCCCATCCTCGGTGGACCTCCACAGGCCCCAGCTGGACCGTCGACCTCAGCTCCTATACCTTCTATGACTGTTTAAATGGGAGAGACCGATGAGGATGATGATGATGATGAGGAGACTGAGTCTGAGGATGAGACCAAGGAGGAGGATGCCTTTGATGACGATGATTAGGATGTTTTTTGTTGTATTTTGTTTCTTTTGAGTTCAGATTATACATAGCTAGGGTTACTTTTTTCAGCCTAGTAGGAGTGTCTTTAGGATTTTGGGCCGTTTTGCTTTAAAATCTCACCAGTTGTACTAAACTTTTGTGAGTGGTTAATGAAAAATACCACAGTTGTTCCATTTTATCATTGCCCAAATCGGTTTCTTTAATTGCAACGTGATTTTTGCATTTTGAGTGTTTGGATATTTACTTGTATGAATGGATTTTGTTTTAGTTTATAGCTTGTGGTTTGAAATGAAGTTTGCTAGGGACTAGCAAAGCTCAAGTTGGGGGTGTGATTAGCTATGTTGTTATGCCCTTTTTATACTTGCTTTTGTTGTGAAATTGGGGATAAATGCAGTTAATCTAAGTTTTAATGAAATCTTGTGTGAATGTAGGTGAAGAATTGAAAATGGTTTGATTTAAGCCCCCATTGAAGTGTTTGGAGTCAATGAAGATGAGGGGATAGCTTAAAGGAAGGATTGGAAGGTGAAGAAACCATGAAAAAGGCAAATTGGATGAAAACCTTTTGGAAGGTTCGGCCATAAACCTTCCGGAAGATTTGCACTTTGTTTCCCTATTCACTGCCAAAACCTTTCGGAAGGTTTTATCTACTAGAATGAACCTTCCATAAGGTTTGGATCGGCCTTCCGGAAGGTTTTGCTTACTAGACTGCTGTTTTAACTGTTTCGGCACAAACCTTCCAGAAGGTTTGCATCGACCTTCCGAAAGGTTTTGCCCAGAATGCCCAGACAGCCTACAACTCAAGTTTTGCTATTTGGGGGTCCCACCTACACTTCTCCCACTTGTCCCCTGACATCTCTTACACACATACAAGTCTCCCTTCACTTCAAGTTGGACTTTGGAGGCCATTGCATTAATGAGGAGGAGAAAAAACAACCAAGCCAATAGAGTTGCAGGCTAGGCTTGTCCTAGCTTGCCAAAGCCATCAAGTTAGCCTCCTATGGATGGGAAGCCTGTCACACACCTAGGGGGAGCTCCATGGACGAAAATGCAAGCATTCATTGAGTATTATTCAGCATTGCAGAGATATAGAGAGAGAAGCTCTAGGAAGAAGAGATAGTTTTAGAGAGAGAAATTTTAGATTTTTACATTTCTTCCATCCATTTCACTTGTAATCTTCTTGAATACTCTTGTAAGCTTCATTTATTGTCTTTAATGTCATTTATTTCAAGTACATTGCAAGTTTAGTTACACATCTTAGAATCTACCACTGTTGTGTTTAAGTTTTTCATTTCAATCTCTTCAAATGGGTATTAAATGCACTTTTTTGTAGTTTATATTTTCTTGCATTCCAATCTTCATTTCTTCACAATGTCTCTTTACTTATTAATGTTCTTACATTAAATATGAGTAGCTAAGCTTCAAGTTGGCTAATCCAAGGGAGAATTCCTCTTGGGTATGCTAAATCAACTATTTTCATTCCTTCTCGTAGTGTATGATGATTTGGTTTGACTAGGTTGAGTGTAGACGTGGTTGTGAGTTCTTGATACACCGTAGACTTGACACGGGGTATAGTTGAATCCTCACCTCCATTTTAGTCCCTCGCTTCATACGAATCAATCAAACATCTAGGCACCATTAGAGGAAGGTCTTGAGTTGATTTGGCATTCCCATTGTAATGACCTCTTCGGATTAGCCAACACTTGTTTCCATTTCATTTCCATCAAGAACACAATTCACCAAAACTCAAACATCAAAGATTTTTACACTTTTCCTTTTTCACCAAAATCACCTTCAAAACAATTCACCTCCTTCCCTGAGAAGACAACCTTGGAATACGAATTCCAAGTAAAACACGACACTCGAAAGTCTCTCTGCCCTTGGGGAGCACTTTTGTTCACACACACACACACATTTCATTCACACACCCATTTTCTCATTTCTTGCATCGAACCCGAGTGAGATTGACACTCACCCACACACATAAGCCATATACACATTGAGGGTTCATGTTCGGAGATTAGGAATGACGGAATGAATCAAGCAATAGGTGCCAAAGGTTGGGTAGTGTGACCCGTAGGAATATGATGCCTCTTTCCCCCGTGCTAGTCATTGAGATATTCGATTGTTGGGGCATTAACTTCATGGGTCCTTTCCCTATGTCCTTTGGCTACCTTTATATCCTACTGGCAGTGGACTACGTGTCCAAGTGGGTAGAGGTCATCCCAACCAGGACCAATGACCATCGAGTTGTGGTCAAGTTTTTAAAGGAAAACATCTTTTCAAGGTTTAGGGTACCTCATGCAATGATAAGTGACGGTGGGTCTCATTTTTTCAAAAGGCCATTTGCATCTCTAATGCATAAATATGGCGTAACACACAAGGTGTCCACCGTTTATCACCCACAGACTAATGGCCAAGCCAAGTTGGCTAATAGGGAGATTAAAAACATACTAGAGAAAACGGTGAGTCTAAATCGAAAGGATTGGTCACTTAGGTTGACCAATGCCTTGTAGGCTTACCGCACCGCTTACAAGACCATTCTAGGTACGTCTCCTTATAGGCTAGTCTATGGCAAGGATTATCATTTGCTAGTAGAGATGGAGCACAAGGCTTATTGGTCCATCAAAATCTTGAACTTCAATTTGAGAATGGCCGGAGAGAATAGGATAGAGTTAAATGAATTAGAGGAAATCCAAAGAGATGCATATGAGAGCTCAAAAATTTCCAAAGAGATGGCAAACATATTTTATGATAAATCCATTGTGAGAAAAACATTTGAGCCTGGACAAAAAGTGCTCTTGTATAATTCTCGACCCTCCATTTTTCAAGGAAAACTCCAATCTCATTGGGATGGCCCCTATCTTGTCAAGGTGGCCTACCCCAACGGAACCATGGAAATTACAAATCCCGAAGATGGCAAAACATTCAAGGTCAATGGCCAAAGACTTATGTCATTCTTAGAGGTTTTTGAGGTTCAAATGGTGGAGGAAGAGTTCGTGGATCCGGTTTACCCGGACCTTGTTAAGGAATAAATGTCCAAATAGATTTTAGTGTACAGTCTCTTTCTTTTATCATTTAATTTCCAAGTTAATTTGTTTACTTACTTTCATCTTTGCGTAGTTTTCTTTCTTCAAATGTGCAGATTACGGTGTTTTTTTCAAAGCTCAGTGTGAAGTGCTCTCGAACCCTACTTATCTTTTAAGTCCATCATTGCATTCTATATATTTTTGTTGCATTGAGGACAATGCATGAATCGATTTGGGGGGGTGAGGTGCACCATTTGTTGGATACACCAAATTTTTGTGGAAATTTTTTGTTGATAATACCATTTTGTGGTGAAATTCACCATTCACATGCTCTACAGAGTTTTGTTTAGAATAGTTTAGAAATATGTGAAAAAAAATTGAAATTTTTTATGAAAATTATATGAATGTTGACCTATATTCCCCTATTCAGAGTGTCAGGGGTGTGTGGATATTTTGATCTTTGCTTTGAATTTCGAATACATTAGCATATTATAGAAGTTTATCTTATGCTTGAGTATCACGTATGTGTTTGCTTTTGAACTCAACCATAAGTACACCTTGAATGTGTAATTTCGACAATTTACGGATTGGATTCACATTTTAGTGCTTGACATGCATAGTGGAGATGAAATAAGTACTTGTGTGAGTTTTAGTGTCAATCCTTGTTAGAGGGAACTTACATTTACTCAAAAGAACAATTTTTCAAATTCAAAATCTGTTCAATAATCTCATCATGCTTGCTTCGGTTAGAGTGCATGTGGATAGTTAATTAACTTTGTCTTGAAATGCCAACATGCCTCCCCATGCTTATTTAGAAATGATCTTAGGCCATCTTTGAAATGCTTTGAGCCTAGGACATTCTTTCCTTTTGTACTAGACTAGGACATTCTTTTGGAACATTGTGTAGTCTAGCTTCTTTTGTTTATTCCGCTGCGCTTCTTTAATTAATTTTTGAGATGTAATAGCCATGACTTGGGCTTATTCTTTTGGATAATGTTGTAAATATTCGTGGATGACAAATGAAGTCTTGTTTCTTAAGGGATTATATTAGTGCTCTCATGATATGAATGGTTTTAGAATGTAATGCCGTTCAGGGTGTATTTTGGGGCGTTACAGAAAGTACTCAATTCGTAGGTATAAAACCCACTCATCAAATACCCCCAAACTTAAATCTTTGCTTGTCCTCAAGCAAAATACTAAGAACAAAAACTATAAAAAAAAAAAAAAATTAACCCTAACAACCAACTACTCAAATAATGGATCAATATGAATATGAATAATGGCCCCAAAAGTTACTACAAATAATAATTCACGGGAAACTTCAAAACAGTGCAAAGTCTAACAATTCAACATACTCCTTAATTTTACCTCCGCTCATGACCCTTTAAATACATGTGCATATTCTAACTGTTTAAACTAGCCATCACCCAAATAAATTTACATAGTCAAGCGCTCCATAAGAGATACTCAATATCAACTCTATGAACTTACGTTTCATATCAACCTCTGCTAATAAAGGCAAAACATATAATTAGAAGGTACAAAGATTTTAATTTTTTTATTTTTTTTTATTTTTCGTCTCTCTCTCTCTTTCTCTCTCTCTCTCTCTCTCTCTCTCTCTTCTTTTTCATTCATTTGGTGAGTGCATTTTATGCTCCATCTCACCTCCTATTGAGCGAGTGCGTTTTACGCTCCATCTCGCCTTCTCTTGAACGAGTGCGTTTTACGCTCCATCTCGTTCTCAACATGTGTTTATGAGTGAGTGCGTTTTACGCTCCATCTCTACTCACCACATGCCCCTTTCTTGTTTCTTGTCTTTCTATTCTTTTTTTTTTCTAACTCATGAAGGATCAAATCAAAATAATTTTCAAAAACTCCTTTTTTTTTTTTATACACTAACCCATCATAACCAATATTTCCCCAAAACTTATATGAATACCTCAATTCGCTTTTAATGATGCTTAAATAAGTTTTCTAAAGTTTCAATGATATCTCCCACAAGCATTTAACCAAATAAATTCTCTAAATAATGACTAACCAAACAGATGGGTATGTGCTTATGCATGACAATATCACAAACAGTGTAAAACCAACTAGTATATCAAACTAAAGACTTAACATGTTCATCAATTTCCCTTGAATTGACAATTAATCTCATTCATCATTGGCCATAATCAAATTCAATCAACTCATTGCTCAAGTCGTACTAAAACATGTTATTTAAAGTGCAAAATATGCTATCTAAATGCATACCTAATAATGCAAATGCAAACAAGAAAACACCCCCAAACTTAAACTAAACATTGTCCTCAATGTATAAAGTAGAAAAAATTAAGACAGAGGACTTCCCTGAGACTTTGCTAGTTCGCATCATCGTCAGCGTCCTCATCGTCTGCTGAGTCGGGAGTGTATTCGGGAAACATAGGTGGGTTGTTCTTGGCTCCTAGTAAGGCTTTGTGTGTGCTCCAACTTTATGTTCAATCCTTGGGACCTGCAAGCAATTGACATACCAATTAAAATGCACTAACTAACTACATTATTTCTTATAAAAAACTAAATTAAAATAAAATGAAATAAAACTTAGAAACTAAAATTTGGGTTGTCTCCCAATAAGCGCTTGTTTTATAGTCATCAGCCTGACTACTCCATGTTTCATCCCGGGTCGACAAGGTTAATTGAGGTCTTTTGGCGATCAATGTCACCGCCTCAATATTGCTTCAGTCTCTGCCCGTTCACCTTGAAAGTTCTCTTCGAGTCAGTTTCCTCAACTTCGACTGCTCCATGTGGGAACACCTCCTCTTTATATAGCTTGGCGTTCTCAAGAGGATTTGAAATACAACTTCCTACGAATACCCCATTCACTGCATCTTCCACCAAATCAACCCGAAAACATTCTTCCGCTTCCTCTGGAAATTTCATAGCTGAGAACACATTGAATGTAACCTCTTGATCTTGGACTCGCATAGTTAGCTCACCTTTCTGTACATCGATAAGTGTTCTCCCCGTTGCTAAAAATGGTCGCCCAAGAATGATAGGTATTTCCCTATCCTCCTCACAATCTAAGACTATGAAATCAGCTGGAAAAATGAATTTATCCACTTTCACTAGAACGTCCTCATCTATGCCCCTTGGATAAGTGAGTGATCTATCCGCCAGCTGTAATGTGACATTAGTAGGTTTTGCTTCATTCAAACCCAATTGCTGATAAATTGAGAGCGGCATTAAATTAATACTTGCTCCCAAGTCACATAATGCTTTTCCGAAGAACTGGCTGCCTATTGTGCATGGAATTATAAAGCTACCCGGATCTTTGAGCTTTGGTGGTAGGTTCTTTTGAAGAATAGCACTGCACTCCTCTGTAAGTGTCACTGTCTCAAAATCACCTAGTTTTCTCTTCCTTGACAGAATTTCCTTCAAAAATTTCACATAATTAGGCATTTTCTCCACTGCTTCTACGAAAGGGATATTTATTTGGAGCTTCTTAAACACATCCAAGAATTTAGAGAACTGCTTATCCCACTTATGTTTCTACAAACGTTGTGGAAATGGCACGGAAGGCACAATAGGACTTTGCTTGCCTCCATTAGAACAAGCAACTTGATCTTCTTCCTTCTTTTCATGTTCCATTTTCTTGCTATCTTCATCCTTACTATCATCTCCATGTGATTGTTTTGGAGTTCCACCAACAACCTCAGGTAACTGTTTTTCGCTTCGTAATGTAATAGCATTGCAGTACTACTTACCTTCCCTCTTAGGATTGATCTTCGTATCACTAGGTAGAGTGCCTTGAGGTCGGTTGTTAATGGCATTAGCGAGCTGACCCATTTGGTTTTCCAGGTTTCGGACTGATAATTCCATACTATTCATCCTTGTCTCACTTTGTGATATGTTCCTGGAAAGCAGCTCCTCCAAATTTGACTTCTTTTCCTGCTGTGGTAGAGCTTGATTCTGAAAGCCTGGTGGGTATGATTGTCTTGGAGCAGAAGGTTAGGCTTGATTATTATTCCAAGAAAAGCCCGGATGATTCCTCCAACCGGGGTTATAATTGTTGGAATTATTGTTATATTGATGTCTGTTGTAGTTACCAATGTATTGTACCTACTCTGGATTAATTGCACATTGATCACTCAGATGGTTCCCTACACACAATTCACAGACAACTGCCACACTTTGAATAGGCTGCACTCCTAAAGCATCAATCTTCTTTGTCAATGTAGCCACCTGTGCAGCCAATGCAGTAACTGCATCAACTTCATAAATCCCTGCCACATTTGGCTGATTGATCCTTGTAGAGGGCCACTGATAATTATTGGCAGCCATCGTCTCCAATAACTCATAAGCTTCATCGAAATTTTTCCCCATTAATGCCCTTCCTGCAGCTGCATCGATACTGGTTCGGGTAGCACTAAATAACCCGTTGTAGAACGTTTGAACTTGCAACCACTCAGGAATACCATGGTAAGGGCATTTTCGGAGTAAGTCTTTGAATCGCTCTCACGCTTCATATAGAGTCTCAGAATCATGTTGTGCGAATGATGTGATGTCGTTTCTCATCCTTGCAGTTTTAGCTGGTGGAAAGAATTTAGCTAAGAATTTTTTAGCTAAATCTGTCCACGTAGTAATAGAACCCGACAACAATGAATGCAACCAACTATTTTCCTTATCACGAAGTGTGAAAGGGAAAAGTGAGAGTTTAATCGCATCTTCGGAAACACCGTTATACTTGAATGTGTCGCAAATCTCCAGAAAACTCACCAAATGATTGTTTGGGTCATCATTAGGCAAACCCCCAAATTGTACTGAATTCTGAATCATTTGGATGGTACCCGGCTTGATCTCGAAATTGTTTGCTTGAATTGCGGGCCTTCGAATGCTCGATTGTATTTCCGTCACAAGTGGCATAGCATAATCCCTTAACGATTTATGTTCATCTTCAGCCATAGCTACTTGGTTGTTTACTTCTTGACACTATTTTCGCAAGTTTCGGAGCCTTCTTTCGCTTTTGTCTTCGTACGGTAGTAGCTCCTGACCTGAAGATCGTGTTTGCATACAAAATTCAAGAGTACTTGCGAAAATAATTAAAACAAAAAAAATTAAATAAGTTCAAACTAAGATCAAATTGATTGAAATTAATATTGAAATAATTACTAGAATAATTCCCCGGCAACGGCGCCAAAAACTTGTTGTCCGAATTTGGTATTGACAATTTACATGCAAGTATACACGATCAACAAGTAATAAAGTGATAAGTAGAGTATCGTTCCCACGGAGAATTATTACTAATAAATTCTAAATACTAACTTTATATCAATTCAATTTTATTTAAACAATTGGAATTAACTATGGAATGACTAAATTAAAACTAAATATAATCTTAAAAATCAAGGGTTGAGTTTACCGGATAAAAGAAGTTAAGATTACAACTTTCCCTAATGCTTCGTATAAATCTCTCCACTCTCTTTTCAGCTAATTGATCAAAATAAGTTGTTAACTGAGAACTCAAAACTATTTATCAAACCTCTTCCAATAGTTAGATAAAAATATCTTTCCCAATTAAATTACTATATTCTTATGCAAAATAAGTTGGAAAAGATTCATTAAGTTCAAACTCTCATAAAAGTTACACACGGCATATAGGTATATTCTTATCCTATACACAAACTCAGCTATTCAATCCTAAGAAGAATTAACTAGACGCATGTCATCATATTCATATCTAAACCTAGAATTCATCTTCCAATTTCATCTAGGTTATAAAATTAATTGTTGGCCACACAATCATATATTAAGCACAAAATATGACAAACAACTCATGTATGATCAATAGAACTAGAATCGAGAGTAGATCAATTTAACTAGACATTAAGTTCCGTTACAATCTTAATAAAAATTTAGTTCATAATGTAATTGAAAAACATCCTTCTCAAATTAAACAACATCTCAGAAAATCAAGAAGTAAAAGTAAGAGAAAAGAATGAAAACTTAGTTGCAATCTTCAACTCCTCTCTAGCCTTCAAGTCCGATTTTCTTCGCGTCGCCTTCTTCGATTCTTGCCTTCAATTTTCTATCAATCATTGGTCTTCTTCTTATGTTTTCAGCCGACAAAATCAGTCTATCCCTTTCCAACTCAAACCCTAGCATATATGTCGCATTAGAGTCCAATTTCGGGTCAAAAACAAGTCAAAATTCGCGTGCCGAGCCAACACAATTGCAGCAGCGCTGAAAATCAGCGCAGGGGCGCTGAGTTACTGGTTTTCCAGCATAGGAGCGCTGGTTTTGGCACAGGGGCGCTGGTCCCCTTTCAAGCCTAAAGTTGCCCTTGTTGCTTAGTCTTCAAAAATTCAACACTTAGGCTCCAAATTGACCTTGTTTCCTTCCAAATGATCATGTTTCCTTCCAAATGATCATCCCTACAAAATAACATCAAAACACACAAAACAAATAAAAAAGAACATAAAATATTTGAAAACTTACAATTTCATCAAACCGAAAGTACTCAATTCGTAGGTATAAAACCCACTCATCATCTCCTTCTTTGATTGGTTGAGAATCCCCAAAAGATATGGCAAGATCTGATTTTTAATTGAGCTTCCTATGAAGAGTTGCCTCAACCTACTGATAGCACGTCATTTACCTACCGGTAGGACTCTATCTGATGAATTCTCTGAAACTTCTATAACATTTGCTACCAGTAGACATCCGATAGGATTTCTTTGATAAAAGTATTGTAAGCTTTGCTACCGGTAGAACATATTTTAACTACCGGTAGAACTTTCATTCTTCTGTCTTCTTACTAGTATAACACCTACCGATGGAACTCTTCTTTTCTTCCAAAATATTTCTAAGGCTCCCGAATTCATCTTTACCCGAGCAAACTCAATCCCAACTTGTCTTTTTTCATCCTTTTAATGCTTAAACTAAACCTTTAGATAGACCCTACAAGGTCTTCCACCGACACCAACTCCATGTTAACTCTTGTCTCTAAGGATGTGACTTTAGCATGTATTACCTCAGATAGAGATCTCAAGATTTTTCACTTAATGGCCACATCGTCAACCTTGGTACCTAATACAAATGATGAATTTACAATGTCACACAATTTAGCAGAAAATTCACTAAATGTTTCATAATCTTGTATCCTCAAAGTCTCAAACTAAGAAGTGTACCTTTGGAGTCGAGACATCTTCACCATGGAATTCCCTTCATGGGAAATAACCAATATGTCCTAAGCTTCTTTGGAGGTCTCGCAAATTGCGATTCTCCAAAACTTGTTTGGTGTCACAACATTGAATATCGCATTCAAACCTTTCGAGTTCGACCCTGCCGATTTGATCTCGGTCTTCGACCAAGTCGTTGGAAATTTCAATTCAACCACCGTTTCACCACCTTTGACTTGTGTGGTGGCAGTGGGAGGGTTCCAACCCTTTTCCACACTTAACTATACTCTCTTATCAATTGATTTTAGAAATGCTCTCATACGAGCTTTCCAATATACAAAGTTAGAACCATCAATGAGAGGAGGTCACAAAAAATTAAACCACCTTCTTTTTGAGAATCCATCGAATACTAACTTGTAGTAACAATAGATCTCTTAAAGGTAAACTAGGCAAGTAAGCAAATAACCCAGATATGCCTACTTAGTGTCTTACGCTCTTAGGGCAACCATGCTCTAATACCAATTGTTGTTTTGGGAGGGGGAACCCCATGTGGATCTTCCTTGACGATTATACACGTGGAGACCAAGACACTTAACCTAGTGGGGGTGTGAATAGGCCTTTCAATTTTAGCCCAAATCAATTACAAATTAAAACCTATATCTACCATAATTATCTCTTCTCATAAATATATATAGCAATGAATGTGAGAACCCCTTTAATCACCAACAACCCTTAACACCCATGACGATTGATTAAATTAATATGCAATTCACTCAAATCCATCTCACGACAATCCCAAATCCCACAAACCCAATTTTCACAACTATGGATGATATGATACCAAGAAATCAAAACATCAAATACATAGTGCGCGTGTGTGCTCACAAATCACAAGTGTATACAATAGAAAGTAAATAACACTACCAATTTGTTGACGCAAAAAACCCTCCTCGAGAAAAACCGCGGGGAACCACTCGGGGTTCACCAAAGCCTAATCATCTACACGCCAAGTCAATATACAAGTACTCGAGTCTTATACTTCAACCAATGCCCATGACTAGATGCTCATTTCCTTGCTATGTCCCTCAGTCAAAACTCCTTCTTCGACGTCTAGTGTAACTTCAATTGGACCTCCCCGCCGTACGGTTCGTCTAGGCCTCGAGCGATTATGGGCACGCCAACAATCCCCGATATGCACACACCAATGATTTTGTTCACTAACAAGCTCTTCTACTTTAAGTTGTGATGATGGAAAGAATTACTAGTGATAGCCTTTGGATTATTAGGGATCTAGGTTATGGTGAAAGCTCTCAAGGTTGAAAGATAGATTTCTTCTTCAAAAATCTCTCTAAAGCCTCTCTCAAGGCTTAACCTAGATGTGGGAAAGACACTCCCTATTTATAGGTCTGGAATAAGGGTATTCTTAGTAAATAAGAAAACTCAGATTCACGAACGATTTCTAGATAGGTGGGAGGGCAGTAATAGGGCAGTTGTTGCTAGAGTGAAAACTGCATTTCAAACACGACTAAGGCAAGCACCGCTAGAGCGACCATGGAGACCGCTCGAGCAAGCTCATAGAGCGAGTCCTGTGCTATCTTCCATGGCCTTTTTCCTTTTTATCCTAAGTCTCGCTCTAGCAAAGGCTAGGGAGCATAGGGCCATCCCTATAGGTTTTTTTGAGCTTAAAACCATGCAAAAAATTATCCTCTTGAGCACTAAAGGGTGTTGCTCAGAGAGGGGTCTGATTATGACTCAAACTATGTTTTCAAAACACAAAATTGGTTTAGAAAAATTTTTCTTTGAAAATCCCTAAGGGTTGTAATTGGATCGCTTCCAATTCTATTTTTCATCCTAAGTTATAAATAACTAAGGGGTCATCTTAGGTGTCTAGGTTATTACATTTGTCCTAAGCATGAATGTGCATATAAAGGTTGAATGATATAGCATTGATGCTTGATCTCCTTCCTTCAATGTAGCGTTTGGATCTTGAACTTAATAGCATCATGACCATAGAAGTGATTGAGATTTTACAATGAGCTCTACAAAATTAGCCAATTACAAAACATGATCTAACAAAAACAAAGGAGGATGATGGTTATTTGAGCTTATTGTTGACATCCAAAAGCAAAAAAAATAAAGGAAGAGAAAAGAAAAAGAAGTACTTGTGAAAAGGAAATGAAAAGGGAAACGATATACAAATGAATGAAGAAAGGTAATTGATTCCTAAATGGGAGATGTGGTTAGAAAAGTCATATTCTCGAGATAACTCCTTTTGAATTCTTATAACCCTTCATTTCTTTAACTTTCACCCAATGCCACGTTACAACCAAATAAAGTCCTTTTTGATCTTGAGAATTATGTCAAGTGTATGAATAAATAATGTTAGAGATAAGACAACTATACTATTTCCAATGTTAGAGATGTGGATTTTAACTCATATATTATTGAAATAAAGACATCATTCAAATGAAACAACCTTGGTATAATCACATGAAAGAATGTTAGAAGCAAATGAAAATGACACAGTTGGTGTATCTCTTATTTCATTTGAGCATGTACACTCGCCACAATCCCCAAAATCAAATAGGAATTTTCTCCAGTTGTAATGTGGCCTTGGTTGAAGGTTAAAGAAATGACGGATTATAAGAATTCAAAAGAAATTATCCCAAGGATGTTTTCATTATTCGAAACACTTGCCTTCTTCTTTTGATAAGTCTTCGTAATATCATATCCTTCATTTTGTTCTTCTTTTAGATACAAATTATTACATTTAATTTTGCTTTCAATATAAGTTGTTTTTTTTTTTTCAATTGATATGTTTTCCATTCTTTTTTTCCATTTAATTAATAATATGTGTGAGTATATTTTATTTTCGACACAATCGGAGGGGGGATTTTCATCCTTGAATGGGTAATTTTGATCCTAAATAGGGTATTAATGTTTCATGTTATTTTGTTGGTTGAAATAATTATTTTTGAACACATGGGTGATTTGTAAACATCCTTAATTAACCATTGACAATTGATTTTTGCATGGGTAATTCTTGGAGTCCCTGCAATCAACATGGTACCAATTCTTTCATTAATTAGTTTTATCATCAAAATACATATTTTCTAAATTCTGACTTTTATTGAATATTCTCCATCTAAGTGAGTTTGATTATGATCTTGGATGAGTTATAAATTGGGTTAGAATTCCTATTCATGGCGGGATGAAATCCGACGATTAGCCAGTTTATTTTAATATTGTTTCCTAGTCTTATCAATCATCACCAACTTTGAAAATCAAAAGATTTTTATTTTTAGTTTGAATCATATCACCTGTTAGAATTTGTCCTTTTTTTTCCTATGAGGACGACCTTGGTAATTTTCGAGTTACTATACAATAAATTTCCTATGCTTAGGAAGCAATTTCAAATTTACCACTTTTAAGGACAAGCATTTTTGGTGTCGTTATCGGGGAAGCAAGCGGTAAATCTTTTGAAAGTGGATGAATGAACTGGTAGAAAAATATTTGTCCATGATGAACCAGTAGAAAACTTTATTTTTGCAATGAACTAGTTCAACTATACTGTTGTTGGTATAAGCTCTGTATACTGCCTGTTGAACCGGTACAACTAGGTTTTTCTGCCTCTTTGCTGCAATGCTCCCGATTCAATGTCCGGCTTGTCTAGCGTACTTCCGAAACTCCCCAAAGCAATTCAAATGAGTGTAAAGCATCCTTCTTACACTAGACTACCTACAAACACATAGTTTCCTCATAAACCACAAACTCAACTAAAATGGAACATATAATTAACAAACAAAGCTAAAGTGATTAGTTTGTGACATAAAATTATGCAAAATTGTGTACTCAATAGTGCTCAATGAAAGCATCCTCTTCTTTTGTTTGAGGCACTCTTCATATAATTGATTATATGGGTCCTCAATGTTCTTGGTCTCATCCTCACTCGTAGAGACTTCAATGCATTAGAGCCCTTACCCTTTCTTCTCAACCTCTTACCAAGAAGTTTTACCCCTTTATCTATTCCCTCTTTAGGAGTTTTCATTCCACTCTACTTGCCTTCGAACTAGAGGACTCGACACCACTAGCCTTGAAGTATTTCTTGAACTTTCTCACAATGAAGGCTAGGACCTCCTCTCCTAATCAGCCTAACTCAGATTTCCCCTCCCTCTTCTCTCGTTGAACTCAAGTTACCCCTTCACTTTCATGGGTGGTGGGAGATTCATCTTGAATGTCAAAATGGCTCTAACAAGATCCACAATCGACATCTCCTTCAAATTGACCTTGTTTCTAAGATCATCACCTTAGCATGAATCTTTCTGGCAAACCTCAAGATTTTTCACTTAATCACAGTGTCATCATATTTGGTACCTAATCTAAAGGATGAGTTAACAACGTCACTAATTTTAGCATAAAAATCACTAAAGCTTTCTTCCTCTTGTATCCTCACAGTCTCGAACTGAGAGGTGTACATTTGGAGGTGAGACATCTTCACCATTTGAGTCCCTTCATGGGAAACTTGCAAGATGTCTCATGCTTCTTTGGAGTTTTTGCAAGTAGCTATCCTTCGGAACTCATTCGGTGCCATGGCATTGAATATTGCATCCAATCATTTTGAGTTCCACCCCGATAAATCATACTAGCTTTTTTCAAAGTATTCTAGGGTTTTAGTTCAACAACCAGATCACCACCTTCAATAGGGGTAATGATTGTTGAAGGGTTCCAACCCTCTAGGAAGTACAACCACACCCGCTCATCAAGTAATTTTAGAAACTCTCTCATCCGAGCTTTCCAATATACATAATTTGTCACATTAAAAAGTGGTGGTCATGCTACTAAATCTCCTTCTTTTTGAGGATCCATTAAAAACTAAGTATTAGTCACAATAGATCCCAAAAGAGCAAAAACTAGGTAATGCATGCAAAAATGCAAAGTGTGCTTACAAAGTGCCTAACTCAATCCTATAGCAAGACCTGCTCTGATACCAATTGTTTGGGTAAATTTGATATCCTTGTGTGGAATGGATCTTCCCTCATGATTACACCCATGGGATTAAGCACTACCTAGATGGTGATGAATAGATTAATTATAATTATAATTGAACAAACACCAATTTATAACCTATGCTACCACAATTACCTTATTCTCAAAATGATTTTTCAATTAACAATTTGAGAACCCATGTCACACAAGAACTACCAAATTAACCATGATGATTAGTGTAATGAATATGTCAATTTGACGATTAACACACAAGGCAATCCCAATCAAGCCAATCAACCAACTACAAAACCACTATGAATGTAATAATAGATCAAACAATCACATTAAATACATAGTCTAGGTGTGTGCTACAAATCAAAAGTGTATACAATAAACAATAAAGAATACATGAGATTTGTTGACTTGGAAATCCTCCTCGGGAAAAACCACCGAGAACCACTCGGGATTCGCCAAAGCCTAATCCACTATCCCATTATCAATCTAAAAGTACTCGAGTCTTATACATCAACCAATATCATGGTTCGACGTTCATTTTCTTTAATAGATCTCTCCACCAGATACAACCACCAATGTCGTGGATAGATTCATTGGACTCCTCGCCACATAGTTCGTCTAGGCCTCGAACACTCCTAGGATGCACCTAAGAATTTTAGTATGCACACTCTTCAAGTGGGTTTGGAAGAACCAAGCAAGTTCTTCTTCTCCAATGTATGATGTTTGATAGGAATCACAATATGGGTTTTGACCTTTTGGATTTAGGGATCTAAGGTTTCTCTATGATCTCTAAAGGTTTAGAGGCTAGAAAATCAGCTCACAAGAAAGATACCCTAGCTTGGAAGGCTCCCTCTATTTATATGCTCAGAATATGGTTTGTCTTAGGGACCAAGAAAACACAAATTCATGAACGACTAGTCGAGCAGTAGGAGAGTGATGGCTGTTGGAATGAAAAAAGAAGTAAAACTAAGGCAGGAGAGCAGGAACAGCTCGAGTCATCTCAAGACTGCTCGACCAGCCTGAGACCAACCTAGAGGGCGGTCTCTACTGCCCACTCATTCAGCCTTTCTCGATTTTATCCATAAGTATTCAAAGATTGCTCCAGTGAAGGCTAGCAAATATAGGGCTATCCCTACTGGTTTTTAAGCTAGAAGCCAAGTAAAAAAGTGTCCCCTTGAATACTAAAAGGTGTTGTTCAGGTGGGGTCCGATTAATAACTCAAGATTATGTTTTAAAAAAAATGGTTTAGAAAAAATTTTCTTGAAAAACACCTAGGATTCATTAACGAAACAATCATCAATACCATTTTACCTAACCAACCCAAGTCTAATAAATTAAACCAAGGGTGCTATGGTCTCCAGGTCATTTACCCTTGTCCTAAGCAAAAAGGTGCATATGGAGAATATCTTGATCCTACCTTGGATCTTCAACTTTGTAGCATCAGGAAAATGGAATATATGTTCAGATTTACAAAGGACTTCACAAAATTAGTCAATTACAAACATGATCCTAACAATCCAGATCATGAAACATGGCCAAATCTTGGCGGCAAAACTCCTCGAAGCCCTTATCATTAGTAATCCATGCCAAAATGGACTCAAGTGATTTTTGAAAGGTAGCCACGTTAGCTACCTTGTTCTCATCAATCAAACTCAAGGAGTTCTCTATAGAGGACTATAGTTGGTCAGTCAACTCTTTTACCTTCTTCCTAGCTCTACTTGCCTCCTTTTTGGAAACTCATAATGCCTCCAATCCACTCTTTAAATCCCTCTCAATCACTAGGAAACTCTGGATGTAAAACCTGGGAAAAATTAAAATTTTATTAAAAAGGGTAAAATGGTAATTAGCCGTTACGGTACGGGTTAAAAATTCAATTTTTTATGAAACTTGGATAACAAAACAGACCTTATAGTTGGATTCGTCTCGCGAAATCTAGCTACCCAGCTAATTTTCATCAAATTTTGAGACATTTAGATTTTTCACGTTTTACAAGGCGATTGGGTGTCGCGCAACTAAAATAAACGCCATCAAATTTTCTTCGTGAAACCTGGGAAATAATTTAAATTTAGTTCAATAAAAATGTACTAAACTTAACACGGGATGAGATTTAATTAATTCGAGATCAAATTGGACCAATCGAAACGAGACGTGTGGCGCAACAAGAACCAAGTATTTGGAGACTATAAAAAGGGGAGAAAATTAGATTTTCTCCCCATTTTACACCTGCATTTTGCAGAAAAGAGAGAGAAAATCCAAGGGTTCTCCCACCTTCTCCCTCTGATCTACGGCAATCCGACCGTCGGATCTCTTCGGGCCAAGAACAAAGGTTGTTCTACGCTATGAGAGCTACGCGTACATACCAAAGATCGTGAATTTCGCCAAGATCTCAAGGATGGGATTTTTGGGATCAAGTTTTGAGAACTTGATTTAAGATCGTTGGGACATCTTCTACACGAATATACACTACAAGAGGTAGGGTTCCTTTCCTAACTAGGTTTATTTTCAACCTAGGATTGAAATATGAAATGGGTAGAGTGCTAAAGATGAAATCTCATGTATAACACATACCTAGGGTTGTTAGAATATAAAAATGGGTATAAGAATATGTTTAAACCAAATCTTGCTTGATTGAGTTTTGATGAAATGGCTTGGTTTGGATTTCATGGAGAATACGTTGTTTGGGCATGCTATGTGTTTACATAATTGTGCCTATTAAGTGTTTGATAAAATGATTTTGAATGCAAGAATGTTAATTGGGTTGATAACACATGAAACATGCTTGGGATTGCTTGTGGAGAAATGAAATGTGATTATATGTTTATGATGACATTTGAGGAATTTGGATGTGTTCATTATATGCTCGGGATATGAGGAACATGATATTGAAATTTGTAATTATACATTACATTTGCATATGCACGGGTAGCATCGCATTCGTGGGCATTCGACATGAGTGTAGCTGTGTGTGCATGATTTTGATCAAATACCATCCTTGGTGGGTTGATACGTGGGCTCGGAAAAGTTGGACCTAGTGTGACACCCCTAAACTCGGGGGTCCTTTCTCAATCCGTTGATCACCCATCAACCTGCGAAAGTACCCATAAATGCCACACACCACGTCATCATATCCCCTTCACCGGGATCGTAACCAACACAGAGCTTAGGTAGGGTCTCCCTTGTATCAGAGCACTCCCAAACGCATAACCTGTGCACATATCAATCAATTGACCATTCCATGGTCCCATCCCCATCAATTTACACTTAATATTTAACCAATTACATCCTTTAAGCAAGAAGGCTCAAGGCCCAAAGACTTGGCAAGTTATATTTAAATTTTTTTGAAAAGTTTGAAAGAGGTATCGGTACCTGAGCCTTCTGCTTGTCAGGTATCGATACCTGAGTAACGAGGTACCGGCACCTGGACCTTTATTTCCCTAGTTCCTTCTAGTTGCCAGGTACCGATACCTAGGTGACAGGGTACTAGTACCTGAGACCACTGTTTGCTAGGTACTGGTACCTACATGTCATAGTACCGATACCTAAGCCCACTATCCATAGAGGTACCGGTACCTAAAACCTTGGTACCAGTACTTGAGCCCACTGGAATCTAGGTATTGGTACCCGTATGTCGAGGTACTGGTACCTGGGCCATCCCACCAGTGTGGTACCTGTACTTTAATCACTTAGGTACCGGTATCTGGGCCCAAATTTTCCCCAATTCTTTCCAAACCTTAACATTTGTCTATCCAAACTCATTCCATGCACATTCATTCATTCATATACACAAATTATAGTTCATAAAAGTCCATTTCAAAACTCTTTACACAAATTTACAAGTTCAAAATGAATTCCACAACTTGTTTACAAAATGTAATTCAAAGCCACATCTCGGCTTCTTCGTTAACAAGGCCCCAAGGAATGGCCGTCCACCGGCACTTGTCCTGCACCTAAAATATTATTCCCATAAAGAGTGAGTCACACTCAATAGTGTATCTCCAAAAGAGGCCACTCCCCAACCCAGATGCATATGAAATGTTCACATGTAATACAACAATCAAACATTCATTCAAGAATATACAATTCAATAATGAATGCGACAATTTTATACCATGTTATGAGGTGAGACTCACACATGTGACGTAAAGCGAGCCCTCTACCGGCTCCTGATTAGTAGTTAAAATCAGCATATTATTATGTCTTTTTAAGACTAATTACATTTTGATGGAGTGTCACGCCCCGAATTTTTTTCTTTTAGAAAAAAAATACCCGAGCGTGATTAAGTAATAAACTTACACCCGAACTTATGATAACCTCCCTTTTATTATTATATTCCACGTACGAGTACATAATCTTTACATGATCATTTCAATTATTCTTGAGAAAAAGGAAATAATAATAGCAGCCTCTCTTCGTTGTCCTTTCAGCCTATCCTCTGGCCCGACTTCATATTTCTGAAAAATGTTAGATAGGGATGAGCTCACCAGCTCAGTAGGATAACATTTATCAATGACTACCAAGGTTTTAAAACAATGCATAATATAATTAAATAACGGATAAATGCAGGAATATAGCAACGTAATGAATCAAATAAATAAATAAATTTCAGCACATATCGAGCATACTAATCCGTCAATTTTCTGGTCCACGCATGAACCGCCTCCGGAGAAAACTTTGGGGTCTTACACCCTAGGGAAAACCCAATGCCCTTCTTGCTTTTCTGGAAACACCAATACCGGAAATTATGTGGTGCCACACAGGCTACCACGGCAACCGATATTACTCACCAGTGAACCCAAGGACTAGTAGGAATCCTGTGAATCCTTTCAAGGATCGCATCTCTACTAACCCTCTGCCCTCGATTATGTGCATTCATAATAATTTTATCAAAATCACAAGATAAAATCATATCGTAGTCAGACCCAACAGAAAACCAAACATTAAATAGTAAAACATTTGTTATGCAACGTGGTTTCGCAAGATAATTAGGATCTCGATATAAATTACAACCTGTACATGATCACGATTTATTTATAAAACCCCAGTTTGACCCTATGATTAAAACGATATAATAATTTATCATAAAAAAAAATAGATTTAATATGGAACCCCCAAATATGCATGAAATGCATCAATGACAGTAAAAGATAAAAGAAACCCTACCTCTGTCTTGACTTCTACTCGATACCGTGTACTGTGACAAAATTATCAAAATAATATTTTAGAATAACAATAAGTAATAAGATTAAGTTAAAAATTATAGACTAAACAAAGAATCTTATAAACAGAGAAATTTTACCCCAAAGCGGTTAACGAAATTTAGACCCCTTTCCTTTCTTCTCTCTCCCTCTTCCTCTCTCTCTCTTTTCTCTTTTTGTTTTTCTTTGCTGCGTTGCTGACTGCCCAGGACTTGGCATTTTATAGCCAACTTTTGCTTGGGGACCAAGCATCTTATGGACACTTGTCCATTTCCTTTACCTCTCCTTCATTATTTTTTTTTTTCTCCTTGTTACACGTTTCAAGATTTTGGCTAACTCAAATCTTAGAGTATCCCCCGTTTTCAAATCTTCGAAATTCTCCGAATCTTGCAAATCTTGCAAGAAAATATCTGTAACAGGACAATAGTCCTTTTACCCACATATCAGTATATCTATATATATATATATATATATATATATATATATATATATATATAGATATTTATATTTATATATGATACTAAATTTGACCTATATTCTAATCATTTGACTTATTTCCATTCAAAGAGTCTATATTTTGGGTCCATTTGCTCATAAACATTTATTATGTTAAAAATAAGCCTTAATTATGTAGAATTATAATTGACGACCTAATTTGTTAGTGATTTTATTTTATTTTATTATTATTATTATTTTTATTTTATGAGTCGTCACATGGAGTTTAAATGATGACATTTCAGGACATAAATTGAACAAAGGTCCAAAAACAATGAATATCAAACTTTCATGCAACACCAGCATGCCCTGGAGCAAAATTGGAGAAGTTTGGAATAAAGCAACCACGTTCGAACGCCAACTCACGCTCGAACGTCCCCTTGAATTATTTGAGGACCAGGATGCTGAGACATGGCGTGTTGCAGCCAAGAAGGAAAACACTGAGGTACTTGAGTACTACGTTCGAACGTCAACTCACGTTCGAACGTCCCCTTGAATTATTTGAGGACCAGGATGCTGAGTGCAAAGCGTCAAGTTGTGCATGAAGTATGGAAATGGATTTCACAGAAGACCACAGGGCACTTAAGTGGGAAGGTCAGACCCCACCTGGCGTTCAAACGCCCATCAAGCAAAGACAGAAGCAACGTTCGAACGCCAGACAACGTTCGAACGTCATCCCCAGACTGGCTGTAGAGTGGTTGGCTTTCACTTGGACTTTGGCGGCCTTGCACTATTCTTTCACACTCCCTTGCCCCCTCCTCTTTGCCTATAAATACTACCATTGTGGGTGCTTCAAAAACAAGAGGGGGGATTGGCACTAGACCAAAATTTATTAGCTTGTTATAGAATTAGTCTTAGACTTAGGCTTTCAATAACTTGCATAAAGGGAGATAGATCATCTTTTGGTTGAGGAGGAAACCCTCCAAAAGTGACTAGCTTTCTTCTACTTTCAATATTTATTTCATTCACTTACATTGCTTGAACTTCTTTCTTCCCTTAGAGGAGTGAAACTCTCCCACTTTTCTATAGCTTTGCCAAAGCCATGAAGGGTGGAACGTGATTCACTTATTCTTCGTCGAAGATCGACTCCTTGCTTATTGTGTTTTTCTTTGTAACTCCTCTACTTGGAGGGATGAGCATCACTCACTTTTCTAACTTTACCAAAGCCATGAAGAGTGAGTAGTTTCTCATTCACTCTTTAGTAAGAGGTAATGGACATGTATAAATCATCCGGAAGTTATATTTGTACATTTCGTTTATACTTAATGCTTTATATTTCACTTGCTTATTGAATGATTGACTGCATCTAGCAAAGTTAAAGTACTTTGTATAACTGTGAGTAATTTCTATAACATAGATAACTCTTGCATAGAAAGACTCATCGGTTTAAGGCAAGTACCCCGGCTAGATCTTCATGACTACCCTTCAATCTTCACCATTATTGTGCTTCAATTAAAGAATAGAAATGAAATATTAATGTCATGGTTGGATGCCTTGTAAAAACACTTGCTTGTTTGTAGACGGGTTGAGTCTCAGCACAGACAATTCTTGTAAACTTCTAGAACGACATCGGAACCATGCTCTTAATTCTCACAATCCACCTTTATCTTCTGATTAACTTGTTGTTGACACAGGGGTTAATTGAGTTATAAAGCACAAGTATAATCAACCAGATGATTAACTACATGTCCAGATCCTCGAACTAAAGAGTGACTTTTTACATTTGAGTTTATCTTATATTTTTTCTAAAAAACCCTCTTGGAAAGAATCCTATATTCTGTCTAGGAAATCTCATACACCACACAACTTCAAATCTCAAGGGTTACAATCATTTGGTCTCCACCACTGCTTACCTCGAAACACCAACAATAGTTCCCTATGGATTCGACTCCGGACTTAAACCGGATTATTAATACAGCTTGACCGCCTGCAACTTGGGTGTACACATTTCGGATTAAGTCAAGTTTTTGGCGCCGTTGCCGGGGAACCATAAAAAGTGTTCTAAGGTAAAAGGTAAAAAGACCTTCCTTTTTGTATATATTTTTGATTTACTGTGGATAATTTTATTTTATTTTTTTTTATGTCTGAGGACGCTCCTCACTATCAAAATTTGCCGGCAGAATCTTTTGGGTGAATCAGCTAGAGCCATCTTCACCTAGATCAGTAGAAGACTCTTGTGAAAATAGTATGGCAAATAATTAGAGACAAGGAGAAGTCCCTGTGAGAGAGGGGGAAGTGCCTAACATACGAACTTTGCAGGATTACTTACATCCCACAAGAAATAGCGTCCCCTCTTGTTTTATCTTTCCTACAAATGCACCCCTCTTTAACGTAAAAGTGGGGACAGTGCAACTACTACCTCAATTTCATGGACTCGAATCTGAAAATCTGTATCTACACATAAAAGATTTTGAGGAAGTATGTGGAACATTTCAAGACAACTCTGAACTGGCCAAGATGAAACTTTTTCCTTTCTCTGTAAATGACAAAGCTAAACAATGGCTAAATTCTTTAAAAGCTCTTTCAATACCTGACTGGCAAGCATTACAGAATGAATTTTTCAGAAATTTTTTTCCTCTACACCGCACTAATGCACTCAAAAGACAAATCATGAATTTTTCGGTCAAAGAAGGAGAAAACTTTTATCAAAGTTGGGAGATATTCGAAGATCTGCTCCAATCCTGCCCACACCATGCTTTTGAGAATTTGACTTTGGTAGAATTTTTCTATGACTCCTTGCCCACTAGACTACGTCAGTTTGTCGAAATGATGGCTCAAGGAGAATTTATGAGAAAAAATCCAGAGGAGGCATTCAATTTTTTTGACACCATATCTGATAGTTCTCAGATGTGGGACTCAGCCTCACCTACCACTGTTGAAGCCAAACCATCTACTTCCCAATGGGGTAAGTATGTCTTGAAAGAAGATGATGACCTAAGAGCAAAAATGTCCACCCTGTTTCAAAAACTTGAAGCTTTAGAGATGAAAAAGGTTCATCAAGTTGATGTTGGCCCTCGCACAGAACAAGTGTGTGGGATTTGTGCGCTAACAGGACACCCTACTGGGAAGTGTCCAACCATTCCGGCATTCAAAGAGGTCTTGTTTGAGTAAACAAATGCAATTTCCAACTTCAACAAACCTCACTCCAACCCATATTCTGAAACATACAATCCAGGGTGGCAGAATCACCCGAACTTCAGTTGGAGAAACACTCAACCAACTCCCATGAACCCACAACAAGGTTCACACCCACCACCTCAAGGACCCTCCACATATCAACCATAGTAACCACCACAAAAGAGGAGTCTTGAGGACACATTGAACCAGTTCATGCAAACTCAAATGAACTACAACACCCATTCCACGCAGGCTTTCACCGATTTCAAGGCACAAACCACCCAGTCTTTCGAGGATATCAAAAGCCACATCTAAAAATTGACCCAATCCATGAGCACACATGAGAAGGGCAAGTTTCCTGCCCAACCAAAACCTCCACAAGGCCAATTTCATGTGGGAAATCCTTCAATCATGGAAAACCCACAAAACCAAGCCCAAGTCATCACTACACTAAGAAGTGGCAAGGTGATTGACAAAACAATCAGAAACATGTTGATTCCAAGGCCAAGACCTGAGTTAATTCCATGCACTGAACCAGTTGAGCCTAAACCTATGATTGAACAGGACCCAAAATCATCAAAGGAAAAAGAACCTTCGTGTCCTATTCCCACTCCTTTTCCCCAAAGACTCAAAACAATACAGAAGTTGAATAAGCATCCAGAAATTTATGAGTTTTTCAAGCAAGTAAAGATCAATATCCCACTTCTGGATGCAATCAAGCAGGTTCCGTCCTATGCCAAGTTTCTGAAATACTTGTGTACAGTCAAAAGAAGCCAGAATGTCCAAAAAGAGCCTTGTTAACGGAACAAGCCAGTGCTCTACTTCAACACAAAACGCCTCCAAAATACAAGGATCCGGGGTGTCCAACTGTGGCATGTGTCATTGGAAACTTCATAATAGAACAAGCACTGTTAGATCTTGGAGCTAGTGTCAATTTTCTCCCATTCTCTGTCTACCAACAGTTGGGACTAGGTGAACTCAAACCCACTTGTGTCACACTCCAGTTGGCAGACAGATCTGTCAAAGTTCCTATGGGTATTGTTGAAGATGTACTTGTCCAAGTGGACAACTTTGTCTTCCTTGTTGACTTCATTGTTCTAGACACTCAGCCAGCAATGCATTCAGAGAATCAAATTCCCGTTATTCTTGGTCGACCCTTCCTAGCAACTTCAAATGCTCTAATCAATTGCAAGAATGGAGTCATGAAATTAACTTTTGGGAATATGACTCTCGAGCTGAATATTTTTAATATTACTAAGCACCCAGGAGAAGACATGGAAGTGAGAGAAATAAATTTCATTGAGTCTCTAATACAGGAACATCTGGATAACACATTTTGTGAAAACCCTACCGAAACTTCTCTGTTGGAGTCTGTCACATCTGAGACAATAGATGATGATAAAAACCCAAAGAATTGCCCTGCTCACACAATTGGGACATGGGCACCCAAATTCGAAGAAATCTCACCAAGTGGCACAAAGCCACTCTCATTAAGTGTCAAGCCACCAAAGACTCAGCTAAAACCACTCCCATCTGACCTCAAATATGCATTCTTAGGAGAGGATGAGTCATACCCCATGGTAATTTCATCAAAGCTTACAGACTTGCAAGAGTCTAAGTTGATTGAAGTTCTCAAACGCCATAAAAGCACCATTGGGTGGACCATTGCTGACTTGAAAGGTATAAGCCCGCTAATCTGCAATCATACTATATACCTTGAAGAGGATTCAAAACCCTCTCTTCAAATCCAGCGACGACTGAACCCTCACATGAAGGAAGTTGTGAGAACTGAAGTGCTTAAGCTATTAGATACATGAATAATCTTTCCCATCTCTGATAGCAAATGGGTGAGTCCAACCCAAGTTGTGCCCAAGAAATCTGGAGTCACAGTGGTCAAGAATGATGCCAATGAACTAGTACCAACTCGAGTCATCACAAGATGGTGAATGTGCATAGACTATCGAAAGCTCAATTTGGTAACTAGAAAAGACCATTTCCCTCTTCCCTTTCTTGATCAAGTTTTAGAGAGAATTACGGGTCATGAATTCTACTGTTTCTTGGATGGGTATTCTGGGTATAATTAAATTGAGATAGCACTAGATGACTAAGAGAAAACAACATTCACATGCCCCTTTGGGACCTTTGCATTCAAAAAGATGTCGTTCGGACTTTGTAACGCTCCTGCAACATTCCAAAGGTGCGTGCTAAGCTTGTTTAGTGACATGGTTGAGAAATTTTTGGAAGTGTTCGTAGATGACTTCTTTGTATATGGTAACTCGTTTGATTTGTGTCTAACAAACCTAGAGAAGGTGTTGATAAGATGTAAGGAAGCCAATTTAGTGCTCAATTGGAAGAAATGCTATTTTATGGTAACACAAGGCATTGTCCTTGGTCACATTATGTCATCTGAAGGCATGAAAGTTGACAAGGTAAAAATAGATCTGATTGAAAACTTGTCTGCTCCCAAGACTGTAAAGGATGTCCGATCATTCCTAGGGCATGTAGGGTTTTATAGGAGATTCATAAAAGACTTTAGTACCATAGCTAAACCCATGTGTCATCTCCTGAGTCAGGACATGATTTTTGTGTGGAGTGAAGCATGTCAGAAAGCTTTTGATAAGCTTCAAGGTATGTTAATTTCTACTCCAACAATGCAACCTCCTGACTAGACGCTGCCATTTGAATTAATGTGTGATGCTAGTGATTATGTTGTAGGTGCTGTGTTAGGACAAAGAAAAGATAAGAAACCCTATATGATTTACTATGCAAGAAAAACTTTGAATGATGCTCAAATGAATTACTCGACAACTGAAAAAGAATTGCTTGTTGTAGTTTTTGTTCTGGAGAAATTTCGTTCTTATCTTGTTGGATCTTCTGTTGTTGTGTTCACTGACCATGCAGCGTTAAAATTTTTGCCCACAAAAAAAATATGCCAAGCCAAGGCTCTTTAGATGGATACCCTTGCTCCAAGAGTTTGATCTGATCATTAAGGACAAGAAAGGTGTTGAGAATGTGGTGGTAGATCATCTATCCAGGTTAACGTATGAATTTCATTCGGATGGACTGCCAATCAATGAGAATTTCCTTGATGAACAACTGTTCACAGTCATGGAAACACCATGGTACGCTGATATTGCTAACTTTGATGCTACTGGTATGTTTCCTCTTTCCTTTACATTGATGGATAGAAAGAAATTTCTGAGGGAGGTTCGTAATTTCTTTTTGGAGGATCCATACGTATTTTAGTACTGTAAGGATCAAATCATAAGGCGTTGCATCCCTGAGCATGAGAGCAAACAGGTAATATCATTTTGTCATTCTGAAGCATGTGGTGGCTATTTCTCATCAAAGAAAACCGCTGCAAAAATCTTGCAGTGTGGATTTTATTGGCCCACACTTTTTAAATATGTCCATGTCTTTTGTCTAACATGTGATAGATGCCTGAAGTTAGGAAGTATTCTAAAAGAAACATGATGCCCTTGAACCCAGTTCTGATAATTAAAATTTTTGACTGTTGGCGCATCGATTTTATGAGACCATTTCCCCCTTTCTTTGGCTATCTATACATTTTAGTAGTTGTAGACTATGTGTCCAAATGGGTTAAAGCAATTCCATGCCGAAATAATGATCACCGCACAGTGATCAAGTTTTTAAAAGAAAATATTTTGTCCCGGTTTGGAATTCCGAGATCCATCATAAGTGATGGGGGTGCTCATTTTTGCAATCATCCTTTCTGGAATTTGATGAAAAAATACTTGATTTTTCATAAAATTGCAACCCCTTATCATCCACAGACTAGTGGACAGGTAGAATTGGCTAATCGATAGATCAAACTGATTTTAGAAAAAACGATAAACCCAGACCGCAAAGATTGGTCGTTAAGACTAACGGATGCACTCTGGGTTTATCGCACTGCTTTCAAAACAATTTTGGGCATGTCTCCCTATCGATTAGTATATGGCAAGTCTTGTCACCTACCTGTGGAATTGGAACACAGAGCATACTGAGCCATTAAAGCAATGAACTTTAACCTAGACAAGGCTGGACTCTCAAGGAAATTGCAGATTAACGAATTGGAAGAGTTGAGAAATAAAGCATATGAAAATGCTAAGATTGCTAAGTCCAAAATGAAAATTTTTCATGGCAAGAATATTGTGCGGAAGTCTTTTGAACCATCTCAAAAAGTCCTGTTATATAATTCAAGGCTTCATCTTTTTCCTGGTAAGTTGAGATCAGGATGGACTGGGCCTTACATTGTCAAAAAAGTGTTTGGACATGGAGCAGTGGAAGTGAAAAACCCATCAAACGGTAATATTTTTACTGTCAATGGCGTTTGAAGCCATTCTTGGAAAATTTTGTTAAAAATGTGGAAACCATTCTTTTAATGGATCCAGAATATTCCTCTGAAATTCACGCCTGCCAACAAAAAAAGGGCTCGGGTCAGGAAAAATCCGACCAAACCCAACCCGAGAGGACGCCTTTATAAGACCTCCAACCCTTTTTCCCTTTTTCCCCATCCGCCGTTGTTGCCCCCCCTCTTCCTCCTTTCTTTTCTTCTTCTTCTTCTTCTTCTTCTTCTTCTTCTTCGTTGTTCTCTGTTTTCTGCAAAAGAGACCCAGCCCCTGAAAATCCATGACCACATACTCCACAGACATAATCCTTTGCTTCATGCTTTGCATTTTAATCTTGTATTTGATCATGGGTGTTCTACTCTTGTTCGCACTCACACACAAGGATTTCCATCCTACCCGAAACCCAGATCTTCGGAAAGATGATTAATTTGTGTAATTTTTTTGTAGGTTTCGGCAAATGAATAGATCTCTACCTTACAACCTCATTTTCAAACTCCATACACTAGTAAATTCGAAACATTGGGGACAATGTTCAGTTTAGGTTGGGGGGTGAGAACTAAAGTTCATATCTTGTGTATTTTGTGCCCGTAAATTTTTTTTTTTTTTGTTGCTTTCGATCATATTTTGTATAAATTGATGATCATGTATGTGAGTCAGCTTCAATCGTCTTTGTGACTGACAAACGTTAAAAAACTAGATAGAGTGTCTTAAAATTTAGCAAGCATGGATAGTAAACTTTTTTGGTTCAGTATGGGAGTTTTACGCACTTTTTCATCTGATGTGCATACTGTGATCATGAGAAAAGCAAGATTGCTAAGAAAAACCGAAATCCAAGAACAGCAAGCGAAACCACTATATGGTAGAAGCACTTTTGCTAAACATCGTCGTGCCAAAAGACTTGGTGCTTGTAAACACTGTGGCCGAGTCTTTCACATGAAAGAATATAATCAGTGTTTGGAACCAATTTTCAGTCGCCCACTCGATTGATTAGACTGGATAGTGAATGGGGCAGAGTAAGGATTATCCTGACACGCCATCCTATTCTGGTACTATGCTTAACCAGTTTGTGCGACAAGAAATTAGAAGAGTCACTGATGGTTCAAAAAGCATGGAGACAGAGGAAGACTCGGATTAGACTATTTTTTGACAAAAGTGTGGAAAATTGTGTCTTTGGGGATGAAAGCCAAGGGCCCGAATTTTTGTAAAAAAATGTGTAAAAATCTTTTTATGTACAAACTCTTTTGACTGAAATGTAAACATAGGCCGAGTAAGGAATGTCCCAGAATACCAACCTAAAGCGTGGGTAGGGACTTATCCTGAGACACCATGAATTTTTGGTTCAAACTTGTGTGTATAGCCCTCTTTTATTGTGAATACTAATGTGCATAAAAAAAATTTATTTTTTGATATGGCGTTCGAACACCAGATGACGTTCGAACGTCATCTGCTTACATTAGTTTGGTCTCTGATGGAACCCAAAAGTACTGGGAGCTCACCACGTTCGAACACCTTTAGAACGTTTGAACTAGACTTCCACGTTCGAACGACATGAGCTTATAGTACTTTGGTCTCTGACAGAAGCCAAAAGTACTGGGAGCTCACCACGTTCAAACGCCAGTCTCGCGTTCGAACGATCCTTTTAAAATCCTTTTACACACGTTCGAACGTCAAGAACGTTTGAACGTAAACTCTCAGACTATAAATACCTGGTTCGTCTTCTCCATTTCAAAAACCCCAAAACCCTTGAAAAAACTCCAAACCCTAGGGTGACCTCTCACTACCCAAGCCTCAAAACCCAATCCATTTCCAATTTTCACCCGAAATCAAGCAACCCAAACACATTCCACCCCATTTCTCACCCTTTTCACCAAGAAATTCAAGTTTTCAAAACCCAAAAACCTCCAAACCCAAAAACAATGCCTCCAAGAATGAAAATGCCCGCAAGGCAGAGAGCGGTCAATCAAGAGCCCAATTTCGTCGAGGAGGTGGTCGAAGATCGAGAGAGGAGGCCACCCATTGTCCGGAGATACGACAAGACCCGATTCCCCACGGCCCTCAAGGTGGATAGGTATGAAAATTTTTACCATACTCAACCAATTGTTTGCGAACGATCCATTGAGTTGCTTGATTTTGTGGAATTGGGCATTCATGCCAACATGGAGGAGAGGGGCTAGGGCATATTTTTTAGGAACGGCGGAGAAGCCGTGAAGGAGCTCATGCGGGAGTTCTACTCCAACGCCGAGATCATCGATGGGGTGATCTAGACCTATGTGAGGGGGACCCACATCAACGTGGATGTGGACTATATCATGGAATTGCGGGCTGTACCAAGGGTACCAATGCCTGCCTACCCCCCAAGGAAGAGGGTGGCGATGGATGTTGTGGGGGCCAAGTTGACGGGATTGGGCACATTCTCTTGGGCGAATCGAAGATTTCTTCGGCAAGGTGAGTTGAATGATAAATATAAAATGTTGAATTTGATAGTCGTATTCGACCTTGCCCCAATTGGACGGAAGAACGAGATACTTCCAGAGATGGGTCGGTTGTAATATGCAATTAGAAGGGGCCATAGCATAGATCTCCCCACATTGATCCTAACGGAGATGACGAAGGGGTGTGACATGAAGAGAAATTCACTCCCCTTCGGCGCTTTGGTGAAAGAGATGTGCTTGGACCATGGGGTCCAAGTCAGGCCACAAATGGGGATACAGAAGCCGATGGGGCCACTAAACAAGGCTTCCTTCCGGAGGAGCCAAGTAGTGGCCTGGCAGCTAGACAGGAGGAGCCCCTTGCTCGAGGCACCAATGAGGTGCAAGATGTGCTAGATGAGGAGGAGGAGGAGAGAGAGTTCGATGCTGAGAGAGACCAAGCACAGACACAGGAGGTAGGACCTAGCACCAGCACCCAGAGATCACTACAAGAGATTATGCTTGGCATCGAGGCCAAGCAGGATGAGATTCTCCGACAGCAGGAGGAGATTCTCAACCTTCTGAGGGGTGGAACTGGTGGAGAGTGAGAGAGAGATTTCTGTTCTTGAGTAAAGTTGAGTGTTTGTACTTCTTTTGTGAATGGTTTGAAACCTTTTGTTTTTGTGATAAACTATCATATTTTGTGAAATGAATGGTTCTGTTCTTGAGTACGCTCCCATGTTGCCTCCTCCACTCCTCGGTGTTGCCACATCACCTTCACTAGCCTCACGGTCTTACCTCGCAAAACCTGATCCCAGCTATCCATGATACGTATCGGTCCCTCCTCGAAGGTTCCATCCGCATCAACGACAAGCTCGCCCCAATCCACCACATGAGTCGGATCTGGAGTATACTTCCGGAGCATAGAGAATGAACACTCGATAGATTTGGCGGTAACGCCAACCGGTAGGCAACTGTACCTACTCTCTCGAGTATCTCGAAGGGCCCGATATAACTCGGCGACAGCTTTCCCCGCTTGTCGAACCTGAACACTCCTCTCTTAGGCATTACCTTCAAGAAGACATGATCTCCCACCTCAAACTCTAGAGGTCGTCGCCGCTTGTCAGCGTAGCTCTTCTGCCGGCTCTGAGCCGTGAGAAGACGCTTTCATATCAACTCTACCTTCTCCAAGGTGTCCCTAACCAATTCTGGCCCCGTAGCAGTTCTTTCTCCCACCTCCGTCCAACAAACCGGAGATCGACAAGGCCTCCCATATAGTGCCTCATAGGGTGCCATCTGTATGCTCGCCTGATAACTGTTGTTGTAGGCGAACTCCACCAAGGGTAAGTGTTCTTCCCAGCTACCCTTGAGATCTAGGACGCATGCCCGTAGCATGTCCTCTAAGGTCTGGATGGTCCTCTCCGACTGACCGTCCGTCTGGGGATGAAAAGCAGTACTCATCATCAATTGTGTCCCCATGGCTCGCTGGAAACTCTCCCAAAAATGAGTCATAAACCTGGGATCCCGATCCGACACTATAGATACGGGTATCCCATGCAATCGGACAATCTCCCGTATATATAACTTGCAGAATTCCTCCAGTGTGAAGGTCATCCGCACCACCAAAAAGTGTGCCGACTTAGTAAGCCGGTCCACTACCACCCATACCGCGTCATGTCCCCGCGATGTCCGTGGTAAGTGGGTCACAAAATCCATCGTGACATGCTCCCACTTCCACTCAGCTACCTCCAAGGGCTGGAGCAAACCTGCTGGTCTCTGGTGTTCAGCCTTAACCTGCTGACATATGAGACATCGACTGACAAAGTCGCCAACTTGCCTCTTCATTCCACTCCAGTAATACTGGCGACGAATATCATGATACATCTTCGTGCCCCCTGGATGAACCGCAAAACGGGAGCAGTGAAATTCCCTAAGGATCTCCTCTCTTAGATTCACCAACTGAGGAACCACAACTCTTCCTCGATACCGAAGACTACCATCCGAGTGAATGGCCCAGCCCGCGTCACCTGTACACGGTCCCGGATGGACAATAGCTCTGTGTCCTGACTCTGGGACTCAATCACCCTGCTCAGTAGAGAAGGCGTATCCACCAAACTCCCCAAAGTACCCTGAGCCTGACCCATATAACACAGCCCGAACTGTCCCATAGTCTTGAGCATCTGCCACTCTCGGGAAGCCACAACTCCCCGTGACTTTCAGCTGAGTGCATCAGCCACCACATTTGATTTACCGGGATGGTAATGCAAAGTGAAGTCATAATCTTCGAGGTACTCCATCCACCTGCGTTGTCTCATGTTGAGGTCCCGCTGTGTAAAGATGTACTTCAGACTTTTGTGGTCTGAAAACACCTCGAACTGCTCACTGTACAGATAGTGGCGTCAAGCTTTCAAGGCAAAGACAATGGCCGCCAACTCCATGTCATGTGTGGGGTAATTATGTTCGTGGTTCTTTAACTGCCGAAAACCATAAGCCACTACCCTCCCGGACTGCATCAAAACACATCCAAGTCAGTCCTTAGAGGCATCACAATACACTGTGTACCTCTGTCCCCTTTCCGGTACTATCAGAATAGGAGCTGAAGTAAGCCTCCTCTTCAACTCCTGGAATGCCTTCTCACACGAGTCATTCCACTCAAACTTAACCTCTTTTCGGGTTAACCTCGTCATAGGTGCAGCTAATCGAGAGAAGTCATCAATGAAGCTCATGTAGTACCCTGTCAATCCCAAGAAACTGCGTATCTCGAAGACTGACTTCGGCCTCTCCCAATTCATCACTGCCTCAACCTTTTCCGGGTCCACGGATACACCCGAAGCCGACAGTACATGCCCCAAGAATTTCACCTCAGTAAGCCAAAATTCACACTTACTAAATTTGGCATAAAACTGATGGTCTCTCAAGGCCTAGAGAACAATTCTCAAGTGACCCTCATGTTCCTCCTCAGACTTGGAGTAGATCAAGATGTCGTCAACGAAAACCACAATGAACTAATCTAGGTAGGGTTGGAACACCCTTTGCATGAGATCCATGAATGCCGCTGGAGCATTCGTCAATCCGAATGGCATCACTGTGAACTCAAAATGCCCATACCGCGTCCGAAACGTCGTCTTAGGGATATCCGTCTCCCTAACCCTCAACTGATGGTAACCGGTGCGGAGATCTATCTTGGAGTAGACCTGTGCCCCTCTCAGCTGATCAAACAAGTCATCAATCCTCGGCAAAGGGTACCTATTCTTGATAGTAACCATATTCAACTGCCGGTAATCTATGCATAGTCGAAGGGTTTTGTCCTTCTTCTTTACAAATAACACCGGAGCGCCCCAAGGTGAGGTACTCGGTCTAATGAACCCCCTGTCCAACAATTCCTGCAATTAGACTTTGAGTTCTTGCAACTCAGCAGGCGCCATCCTATATGGAGTCATAGAAATGGGCGAAGTACAGGGGTGCAACTCAATAGTGAAGTCTACATCCCTATGTGGAGGTAATCCCGGTAGTTCATCCGGAAAAACATCCTCATAATCACACACAACCTGAGGTAGACCCAACTCCTGTCTCGCCTCGTCCTCTAGGGTAAGTCTTGCTAGCCAACCCATCAACTGCCCGTGCCATCTAGAGTCGTACACGGCTTGAGGTAAAGCATCGTGTTTTGCCCCCTGGAATTTGAAACAAACACCATCAGGCGTATAAGCAGTGACCCGCTTCCGATCACAATCAATGACGACTCGGTGTGCCGCCAACCAATCCATTCCCAGGTTTACATCGAACTCTGACATGTCCATGACCCGAAGGTCCACGGTGAGTAGAATCCCTGAGATCTCTAACTCACACCCCCGACATATCTGATCAACCCTCGCCCTAGCACCTAGGGGAGAACTCACATGCAATGGCTCTTCTAAGGTCTCAACCTCTAAGCCCAAGTCTTTCACACAAGATGCAACAATAAATGAATGTGATGCACCAGAATCAAATAATACTCTAGCCCATAAGCGAGAGAGTAGAAATGTACCCTGTACCACTGACTGGTCTGCCGGCTCAGTCTGAGGTATCATGGCGTAGACACGCCCCTGGGTCCCCGAAGTTCCGGCTTGTGAGCCCTACCCTCGGCCCCGACCTATACCCTGGCCCATCTGGCCTGCTTGCGGAGCTCCCGCTCGTGAAGTGGTAGGAGCCTGTGCAACACCTTGGAACGGATATTGGCTTCCCTGGCCCATAGTGGGGTAGGAAGTTGTGTAGTGAGACTGTGAATATCCCACTGATGGCTGGGACTGAGACGCCCCCTGACCCTGGGATCCCTACCTCTGAGGACAATCCCGCTTCATATGCCCCAGTTGGTGGCAATGATAGCAAGTCCGTTGGCCTGCCTGAAAAGGAGGCCTCTGATTTCTCCCGCCTCGGGAGGACTGACCTTGACCTTGGCCTTGATAGCCGCGGCCCTGCCCTTGATGCCCCTGCGGAGCAAAAGTTCTCTGCCTCTTCCCCGCACTAGAAGAAGAGGATTGACCCTCCTTCTTCTTGCCTTTACCACCCGCTTCCCAGATGTTCCTTGCATCATCAATCTCTCTCTCAATGGACATAGCTGTCGTGACCATCGTGTCCAAGTCTTGTAGAAGAAGACCCACAATTTTGCCCCGGATGGACAACTTCAAGCCCTCCTCAAACTTACGTACTTTGGCCATGTATGTAGCCACATAATCGTCGGCGAAATGGGCTAATTTAGTGAACTTAGCCACGTATTCCATCACCGACATCGTTCCTTGCCTCAAGTCTAAGAACTCCCGGGCCTTTGCGTGTCGAGCAACTGCCGGGAAGTACTTACCCATGAAGAGTTCCTTGAACTCTGCCCAAGTCATTGTCCCCAAGTTCTTTGAGGTCTTGATCCAATCCCACCACACTTGGGATTCTCCCTCTAGCTGAAAAGTAGCTAGGGTTATCTTCGTAGCATCGGAGGTGATCTCCATTGCCCCTATGACCTTGTCTACTTGTCGGAACCAATGATCAGCTACAATCGGGTCCGCCCCTCCCATGAAGATCGGAGGCTGATGTGCCTTGAACTTCTGGAGATGACTTGAGCCTCCTTGGCCCCCACTTGCACTAGCCTATGCAATGGTAGCTGTTGTAGCACTGGCCTGTGCAATAGTAGCAGCCGCAGTACCAATAGCCTCCATGAAGGCTTGTTGGTCAAAGGCCGGTGGTGGTTGGTTGTTGTTCCGTCCACCCCGACGTCCCCTTCCTCTAGTTGTCATCTACACACACGTGAGATAGCAATAAACCAACAACTCCCAAAGTTAGGGATCAAACACAAATGTTGAGAATTCTCTCATTGTCCCCCTAGTAGAACATGTGTCACATACTAGTAGACGTTTAACACTTGAACTATCCCGTTAATTTTTTTTTTTTTTTCCGAACTCCCAAGGTTATGTTTTTTGACCCTAGTGTTCCTCTTTTCTATATTCTATCGTGCATATAAATCACATAACACATAGCACATAACATGTGGCAACTAAAACACATAACATGAAATGCACAATGAATGTCATGGTCTAGATCCATGCCCAATTAAACCCTAGGTAAATCGTATACCTAGGCTCTGATACCAAGCTGTGACGCCCCAAAAATCTGGGGGTCCGTTGATTACCCATTAACCCGCGGAATGCCCGTGGATACCGAGTAACTCGATATCACAACGTTATGCCCCATTTACCGGGGTCCATAATTTAACAAAATTGGGCAGAGTCTCATTTGTATGGGGAGCTCTACCCAAAACATAACCTGTGCATCACAAAATAACAAGACCCATCTGAGGTCCAATATTCAACAATGACCACACCGGGTCCATTTATGAGTAAATATAGACCACACCGGGTCCATCTATCCACACTCATATAAACATGCAAGGCTATATTAAAATTAGTCCATAAAAGTCCAATCACAATTCTTTACATACATTACATGCCAAATTTTATAAACAAAAATGATTAAAAGCCACAAGTCGACTTTTCTTCAACCACGTGGCCCCGATTGTGAGCCGTCCGCCGGCGCATAACCCGCACCTGAAATGTTTCCCGTATAGGGTGAGCCAACGCCCAGTAGAGTATATCTTACAAAGGCTACTCCCCACCTTAAATGCATATGCAATGTGTATATGCAACAATCAACACATTTATCCATTCAAGCATTGCTATCAAGAATATGCATTCAATGATAGGAATTCTATATCATGTCATGAAATGAGATGAGACTCACTTATGTAACTTCAACCCGAGTCCTCACCAATTCTCACAACACCATGCAATGCACTTGTGAAATGAACCGTCATTTGACGAAAAATCCATCCAATGATCGTTTGAAATAAAAGTTGTTTCATTATAAAACCAAATCATTGATGGGTGTTACTCATTGAATGAGTACTTTTATAAACCAAAATCTTGTATCTTGTTAGGCAACGGATTTTGGTATCTCAACCACCGGTTCCGTAAACACCAGCACTTTTCTGGAATTTCACCGCCGGGAAGTGCCTGAACCATGTGACCGGGTTTTGCACCCGAGGGAGAGTCTAGCCCTACTTGTTATACCCGACACAAGTTTTCTTCCATGCAACCATGCGACTCAAAGGGGATCTTCGATCCACTTTTTCCCGAGCCCACATACCAACCACCAAACAAGGTGTTTGATCAACCATGCATCTCACACACCCACACTCATGACGTATGCCCATGAATGTGATGCCTCTATGCACAACGATACAATGTTCAATATGCTATAAATGACATATGAACAATCTCAATATATTTCACATATCCCATGGCAGAATTATATCATAAGCATATAATTCCATAATTCTCCATAATGTCAATATAACACAAGCATATATATACATTGACAATTTTCATAAAACAATTCCAAGCATGTTATCACAATTTTTATGTCAATAACACACTTAATCACAAAGGCACAATTTAACACATAACCGCCCATGTATTAGCCCACATAACAACCCACTTAACGGCCAAAAATAATCCACAAAACAGCCCCTAATCGGAGCACAAAAACAACCCCTACATAGGCCTCAAAACAGTCCCTAAATAGGCCATAAAAACAGTTCATAACAGGCCATAAAATAGTCCGTAAAATGGCCCTAGAAACAATCCATGAATGGCCCTAAAAACAGTCCATGAAATGGCCTAAAATCAGTCCATGAAATGGCCTAAAAACAGTCCATGAAATGGCCCTACATGTAGCCCCATTTCAGCCACCTAAACAGTCCAAAAACTGTCCATTTGGACAGCCTATATGCAGTCCCATTTCAGCCATTAAAAGACCCACTTAAGGTAAGAATAAAACCAAGGTAGGAAGAACCCTACCTCTTGTAGCGTAGATTGAAGTGTAGAGACATCAAGAACCCCAAAAATAGCCCAAGAACTTGATTTCTCCAAAATATTTTCTTTGGACCTTCGGTGAAATCCAATTTTCTTGGTACGTAGACGTAGCCCTCGTCGCAGTGATCGACTTTAACTCTTGGTCCGAGTTAATCCGAGCGACGGAACTTCGAAGATCGGTGGAAGAAAGCTTGATTTCCCACTTTTCTCTTCTCTTTCTCTCACACGTTGGAACCAGCAGATTTTGAGAAGGAAATATCTGATTTTTCAGATATTTAGCCCATATTTATAATTTTTAAAACTTGGCTCACATCGAGCCACACGACCTCCACTTGTTCGGGTCCATTTTCGCCCCGAAACGATTAATTTCGTCCCGATTTAAGTTCAAATTAATTTTATTTGAACTTTCGTCAAATTCTAAGGAAATTTTATAATTTTAATAAAAAATTCGTTTTTGGGGGTCACTGGACACCAGTTACCTCGAAAAACGTGAAAAACCCAACTATCTCAGAATTCGACGAAATTTGACAGGATGACTCGGTTTCGCAAGACGAATTCAATGGCGAACTCCGTTTCATCATCCGAGCTCTAGAACATGAATATTTTAAATACGCATTAGGGTGACAAATTACCATTTTGCCCTTTTTCAGAAAAAGTTCAAACTTGCCCGGATTTTACAGAACGTGATTCACTTATTCTTCGTCAAAGATCGGCTCCTTGCTTATTGTGTTTTTCTTTGTAACTCCTCTACTTGGAGGGATGAGCATCACTCACTTTTCTAGCTTTACCAAAGCCATGAAGAGTGAGTAGTTTTTCATTCACTCTTTAGTAAGAGGTAATGGATATGTATAAATCATCCGGAAGTTATATTTGTGCATTTCATTTATGCTTAATGATTTATATTTCACTTGCTTATTGAATGATTGACTGCATCTAGCAAAGCTAAGGTACTTTGTATAACCGTGAATACTTTCTATAACATAGATAACTCTTGCATAGAAAGACTCATCGGTTCAAGGCAAGTACCTCGGCTAGATCTTCATGACTACCCTTCAATCTTCACCATTATTGTGCTTCAATTAAAGAATGGAAATGGAATATTAATGTCAGGGTTGGATGCCTTGTAGAAACACTTGCTTATTTGTAGACGGGTTGAGTCTCGGCACAGACAATTCTTGTAAACTTCTAGAAAGACATCGGAACCATGCTCTTAATTCTCACAATCCACCTTTATCTTCCGATTAACTTGTTGTTGACACAGGGGTTAATTGAGTTATCAGGCATAACTATAATCAACCGGATGATTAACTACATGCCCAGATCCTCGAACTAAAGAGTGACTTTTTACATTTGAGCTTATCTTATATTTTGTCTAGAAAACCCTCTTGGAAAGAATCCTATATTCTGTTCAGGAAATCCCATACACCACACAACTTCAAATCTCAAGGGTTACAATCATTTGGTCTCCACCACTGCTTACCTCGAAACACCAACAATAGTTCCATGTGGATTCGACTCTGGACTTAAACCGGATTATTACTACAGCTTGACTCCCTATACTTGGGTGTACACATTTCGGATCAAGTCAGCTCCCTTACCACATGCAATGCCATGCGTATGCATACGGACATTCCAAGCCCATGCCATTGATGTTACACATCCAATGACCATTTATAAATCCTGAGCCTTTCTTGGGGTGGGTTTTTGTGGACTTCCACCAACGGACACTCAACTGACACAACATCTATGAACTTCCACCAACGGCTCTACGTACGCCGACACACTTTATAGACTCAATACCAATAGAGTGCATATCCAAAATCACCGGGCCTTGCACCCAAGCAAGAATCTAGCACTTTTGACTGACCCCGACCCTTGTTTTTAACCCAACCCTTGTGACTCAGTCGAACTTAGGTCCAACTTTCCACAGCCCACATATCAACCCACCAAGTATGGTGTTTGATCAAATCATGCACAAACGCCCACACTCATGTCACATGCTCACGAATGCGATGTTTCCCTTGCATATGCAATGTAATGTATCATTGCAACTACCAAAGCATGATCAACATATCATGAGCATATTATGAACATATTCAATGTCTATCAACATTTCCCAATTGTCAATTATATCATAAGCATATAATCACAATTCACAATATCTCCAAGCATGTTATTTAATTCTCATTCAAATAACATACTTAATCAACATAGGCATTTTATCCAACACCATCAAGGCATAAATGTAAACACACAACATGCCTCATTCATCACATATCTCAAGAAATTACAACAAGTAGTTTCTACAAACCTAATTCATGCAAAATTGGTTCAACATGTTTCTATACCCATTTCCATACTCTAGTTACACTAGGAGTATATTTAAACTAGAGATTTTATCTCTAATCATGCTACCCATTCCATATACAACGCTAGATTAAAAATAAACCTAGTTAGGAAATGAACCCTACATCTTGAAGCGTAGTGCCGCGTAGGAGGAGTCCCAAATCACCCAAATCAAGCTTCAAAGACTTGATTTCAAAATCTCAATCTTGAGACTTCGGCGAAACCCGTGATCTTTGGTACATACTTGTAGCCCTCGTCGCGTAGAACACTTTTTGTTCTTAGCCCGAAGCAATCCAATGAACGAATAGCCCTAGATTGAAGAAGAAAGGCTTGAAGAACCCTTTTTTCCCTCTCTTCTCTCTCTCTCTCTCTCTCTCTCTCTCTCTCTCTATCGGAATAGCTAGTGTAAAATGGGGAGAAAATCTTATTTTTCTCCCCTATTTATATATTCTAATACTTGGTCCACATTAAGCCACACATGTCTCATCTTTCTGATCCGATTTCATCCTGAATCAATTAAATCTCATCCCGTTTTAAGTTCAGTATATTTTATTTGAAATAACTTTAAATTATTTTTCGTGTTTCGCAATTAAAACTCGATAGCGTTTATTTTAATTGTGTGATGCCTAATCGCATCGTAACACGTGAAAAATCTTACTGCCTCAGAATTTGATGAAAATTGATTAAATAACTAGATTTTGCGAGACGAATGCAACGATGAGATCTATTTTGTCATCTGAGTTTTAAAAAAAATTGAGTTTTCAATCCGTACTGTAACGGCTAATTACCATTTTTCCCTTTATGATAAAATTTTAAATTTTCTCGAATTTTACATTCTTCCCCCCTTAAAGAAATTTTGTCCCCGAAACTTACACACACATGCACATATGATCACATGTATATGCAACAAACCATATAACACTCTATGACTACAAGAATGTAACTCCATCCTCGAACAAGAACGGATAGCTGACACATATAGTGTCCTCACGCTCCCATGTCGCCTCCTCCACACCACGGTGCTGCCATAGCACATTCACCAGCCTCACAGTCTTGTCTCGCAAAACCTGCTCTCGACTATCCATGATACGCACCGGTCCCTCCTCGTATGTCTCATCCGCATCAATAACTAGCTCACCCCAATCCACCACATGCGTAGGATCTGGAGTGTACTTCTGGAGCATGGAGACATGGAACACCGTGTGAACAACAGATAGATTTGACAATAATGCCAACCGGTAAGTGATTGTACCAACCCTCTCGAGTACCTCGAAGGGCTTGATATACCTCGAGGACCGCTTCCCTCGTTTCCCAAACCTGACCACTCCCCTTTTAGGCATCACCTTCAAGGAGATGTGATCTCCAACCTCAAACTCTATAGGCCTCTACCACCTGTCAGCGTAGCTCTTCTGTCAGCTCTTAGCCGTAAAAAGATGCTTCCTTATCAAATCCACCTTTTCTGAGGTGTCTTTAATCAAATCCGGACCCATAAAGGGCCTCTCTCTAACCTCCGTCCAACAAACTGGAGAATGGCACGGCCTCCCATAAAGTATCTCATGGGGTGTTATTTGTATGTTCGCCTGGTAACTATTGTTGTAGGCAAATTTCACTGAGGGTAAGTGCTCTTCCCAGCTACCCTTGAGATTAAGGACACATGCCCGAAGTATGTCCTCTAAAGTCTGGATGATCCTCTTTGACTGACCGTTTTTCTGAGGATGAAAAGCAATGCTCATCATCAACTGTATCCCCATAGCCCGCTGAAAACTCTCCCGAAAATAGGTCGTGAACCTGGGGTCCCAATCCGATACTATAGATACAAGTACCCCATGCCACCGGACTATCTCCCGTATGTACAATCGGTAGAATTCCTCCAATGTGAATGTCCATGATACACTTCCTACGCTTGGGAACAACATTTATCATTTTACACCATTGGGTAACAAGCAGAAGTCCTGATCAAGAAATCAATAATTTAAAGAAATAAGTTTATAAACCTACTCTTGAGGGGCACAAGAGCTGCAACCACAGCGTTTGAAGGGGTTGGGCCAAGCTGAAATTTGAAGAGATTAGCATCGGTCACCAAAAGACTAAAATCTTTAACTTTGTGGTTCTAAACCACCTTTATCCTATTTTGACATTCCTCTGGAAGGATCCTGTTGTCAATTGCAGAAAAAAGAAGTTGTTGATCAATTCTTTTCTTGTGCAAGAGGAATAATTCAAGAAACAATATAAAGTTCACCAGAGGAAAGAACACAACACCCCATTGAGTGAGAATCCTAGTAGGATTAGCCACCAGAGGCTCGAAATGACTAAATTCGCAGCAGAGCCAAAAACAAAGAAGAATATGCCCTTCCATTCTTTCAAAGTGGAAGGAATCTTGGTTAAGAGGTTGACGTTGGTAGGTTTCTTGGTAAGATAATACCAACCATAGCTTGGGCTAGCGCCAACCTTAACCTGAAACAAATGTAAAATTCCCCCCATAGAGGGGAATACACGAGCGCCTAAGGCAGAGCCACAACGAACTCCTAGGCCTATCAAGGTCCTCCAACTATTAGGGATAAGTTAGACAGGGACAATGTTTAGGAAAATAAGAAAATATAAATAAAATGATGGATAGGAAACCATAGCCCTGAGATCAAGGCAACTTCATAGAAGCAAACCTCACCTTCAAGGGAATCACATGCCCTCTCGTCATTAGAAAGAATCCTCAGACAAATGGAGTCAGGAATGGAGAACTGAGTCCTAATTCTCTTAAGACCTTTCTTAGTAACACTGCTCTGGATCTCTTTGGCGTAAAAGTTGAGTTGCAAAGGCCGCCATGTCAAAGCCTCCTCCAAGAAAAAATATTGGTCCTTGTTCTCAATGTCCCATATTACTCATAATGATTCACGTGCAACACACGTGTACACTAACTAGTTATTATAAAGCCAATGAAACACACATTTTACATTTATCCAATTTTTATTTCCTATTCGTATTTGACTTCTAAGTTCTTTTGAACTCTTTTATTAACGGTATTGTACTTCTAAATTCTTTATTACTTTCATCCAATTTTTATTTCCTATATCTATTTGACTTCTAACTTCTTTTGGACTCTTTTATTAAAATGATTTCATTTATAAATTCTTCTAGGCTCATCTATTTGTAGTACACTTGCATACTTTTTTTATATCTTAGCCTATATTTATATCAATAAATAAAGTCCAATATATGATTTATTATTATATACATGTAGTTGTCGAATTAGATTCTACGGTTTAATATATATCATATTTAATTTTTTAATATGTAATAATATCATTTTTTTATAATATAAATAATAGTATTACAACTTAATCAATCTCTTTGATAAAAAATATAACAAATCAGTAATATAATTTGATTTGTAAATATTCAATAAAAACAATTTTACAATGAAATTTTATTAAATATAAATGGAGAATGACTAACGGGTTAGGGAGATACCTAAACAAATAACAAATTAGATATTAAAGATGGATAAAATAGATCAATAATTAAATTTAAAAATAATTAAAATAAAATTAATTATTTAACATAATTTATTATTTAATTTAATTATATATATAATTTAATTTTTTTAAAAAAATTATTATTTAAATATATTCAGATGCACTTCGTGCATTATTAGTGTGGATAGAGAACTGTATCATTTTACAATTAAATAAGTGGGAGTGCTGAAAAATTAAAAGCTCCTCTCCCCCCAAGTAGTATATATGTGAACTAAAACCCCCTCCTTCGGTCTCCCTTTTGCACGCACATGTGCGTCCAGAGAAAAACAAATTCCGCGAAGAATTCGATTTGATTTTTTCTCTTTTGTTGTCTTTCAATTGGATTTGAATTTGTATTCATTGTGTCGTGCGAAATAAATAGGAATTGGGAAAGATGGAAGAGGCCAGTCAACAGGGATTGGATCGAGTTGTCTCTGTGTCAACCTCATCTGCTGGTATATACCCCTAACTATATCGATATTCAACACATCTTCTTTTACTTTGTATATATACACGTACATACGTATGTGTGTGTCTAATTGTGTTCTTGTTGAGTGGGATTGAATTGGTAAAGATAACTGAGATCGAATAGTGGGGAATTTGGGTGGCGTTTACTGCCTATATGATTCATTGCATTAGGAATTTTGGGTCTTTCCTGTTTTATTGTTTGGTTTATTGTTTTAGTTTGGTCATGAAATAGGTAGTCAGCAATCTCTAGAAATTGAATTGCAGAAAACTGTTTTTTTTTTTTATAAAAAATTTATGGTCTGCAATTGGGGTACTTGTTATTAAGCAATTTCATTACATTGATTTCTCCCTGCCACTCCTCCAAGAGACCCTATTCTTCAAAATTTTCTGGAATTTTTTTTTTATTGAACCCTTGAAGAAAGAAAAGAAAAAAACGGAGCATGCCATCCTCTTCCAGAATCCCACAAAGAAAATATTGCCTCTGCAATTTTTGTTTTCTCTTTTGCTTCTGCCTTGTTAATTTTCTTAGAAATTGATGCCATTGGCCCGGCAAACTAACTGCGGTTTTACCAAACAGCAGCCCTCATGAGGGCATCCAAGGTACCAAGCTTATTTGAGAAGTTCTAGTTAGTCATGAGGCTAGACTTTTAGCTGACTAAAAGACTTAGATGTTGACATTTGCCAAGCTCACCTAGTGTACTGCTTTTAGTAGATATAACATATTTAAAAGTATTTGTTCTATCCCTGTCGGCAATTCCCTGTCATTTGAAAAAAATGACACTGGGACATGAATAAAAGATGTTAATGTTAAATGACTTACCCATGTGTACGTATGAGCAAGGAAGGAGGAACACTTTATTTTGGTTAGAGTGTCGATGTCAGACCCGTAAGAGACATGGACACGCTAAAATGAGTGTCCAATTTTTTTAGTATTAAATTTTTTCACGACATGTGACTGACACAATGAGGACACGCAACCGACACTGTGGGGACACGCTCGATGATATATTTTGAGATTTTTTTTCAATTTTTTTCAAATTTGTCTAATAACTTTATAATTAAGGAAGTAATTCTTGTATTTTAAAGAAATATGGGTCCAATGCATAATGTTGAAAAACTATAATCACTACATGAACATAGGACATGAATATAAAATAATTTTGGAAACAACTACAAAATTATATACAAATGGAATAAATTTTCCAAATGAAAGCAATTTGATGAAAAATAGTTTATGAAATTGGGGCTCATTGAAATTGATGAAAATTAGGGTTACAATTTGGGATATTTTTAAAAATTGAAATTGTAGTAATCATTAATTGTTGCGTCATGAATATTTATGATGAGTGTGTATCGGTATATGTGGTATTGAATTTTTTATTTGATTGTATCATGACGTGAGTTGTATAAAAATATAGTTATTTTATCACACACACACACACACACACACACACACACACATATATATATATATATATATATATATATATAATGTAATATAACGAAATAAATATATAATATTTAACGTGTTCCATAATATGTCTGTGTTCTACTTTTTTGAAAAATTTCATATCTGTGTCTGTGTTGTGTCTTGTCTATGTCTCGTGTCCGTACTTCTTTAGTGTAGGAGATGTGTGTATTGATTGGACCTATGTGTATACATACAATGAGGCTTATAATTATAAGATTGTTCTCACACAAGTAGGTCCTTAGCAGGGATATTAGGATCACCGGCACTTTGGACATCTTGCAAATAGCTAGATCCCCCAATTCCCGAACCCGTTTTGTAACCATAACCCAAAAATCGGTGCAATTTCCCTTTATCCAAAAGTGTAACCATCTATGATACTTGATTTCTTTGTTATTTTGATAGTTATGCTGATAGCTTGATTTGTTGTGGTCTAAGTTTTTTTTTTCCCCCCATAATACATATATGCACCATTAGCTTTTGTTATCGACAAACATTAACTGTACGCTGTTTTGGATTACAACTTGTTTTGGAACTCTTTACTCAAATCTAAAATAATTTTTTTTGGGTAAGGAACAAAAACACATATTATGACTAGGTTTGTAATAATATACTTCTATATTTTTTTTATAATATTAAATGTTATCACATCATAAGTATAAATAAATATTAATTGACTATGTATTTAGGATTGAGTAATTACATATGATTTCATATAACACTGAAATCAATCCGGATAAAGAGTTTCAAGGAAAATCGTGATTCAAATAATATAATAAATAAGTCTACCACCATTGCATCATGTATCAAAGAAACTATAATACTAGAACTGTACCACGTACCAAGTTGAATTTCCACGATCTATGGAACGTTGGTCCTTATACAAAGAGGTTGGTCTATCTTTAAGAAAACAAGAAATGTTTATCTAAATCCAAGCACTTTTACATGGAACAAACCTCAAAAGAATTAAAAGACATAACTCGAGAAATCAAAACTATATTCAAGCACAACAATTAGGAAGTCTTGTCGGAATAAACAACTTGGATAGTAACCAATTTCCATTCTTTGTTAGTCCTTGCTTTAATTCGTAGTAATTCAAATTGTTTTCTACATGTGAACATGTATTTGAGCCTGTGATCAAAACTCATGCGTGGGGGTGGAAAGGGGCTATTGCATGGCAAGTGGGCTGCTGGGAGATGGGGACGTGGGCACCTGCCAGGAGGAAGGGGTGGGTGAGGCTGTGGTTTGCTTGGAATATGAGAAAATGAAGGAGAATGTGAAGAGGATCTTTTGATACAAGACCCAAAAAGAAACAACATAAGATTGATTTTGTTCCAATCAAGAATAAGAGCTAATATTAAGATTTCAAACTTTGTAATTGTTGTTTTAAGAAAATGACTAACGAGTGGGAATAATATTTTATTACCTATATGAGCATAAGAGAGACATACGAAGTTGCACAAATTATCGAATTATTAAATTAATGAGTCATACTTTGGGGGAGGGTGATCAAACTACGATTAAGATTTAAAACTAACATTATTTGAGAATCAGTTTTTGTAATATGCCTTGGAGGTCAACTATGGAAGTTATGTACTTGGGAAACTAATGAAAACATATGCAGATAAAAATGTTACGAATTGGTGTATTGATATAATTAAGAATATGTACAATGGTGTAATTACTTTTGTTAGAACGGTTATAAGCTAGAATAGTGAATTCCCATCACTATAGGCTTACAAAGGGTTTTGCTTTCTATGTGTATCTTTTTGCTTTAGTTATGAATGAATTGACTAAACACTTTCAAAATAAGATTACATGATGCATATTGGTCGTTGATGCTATACTATTGAGTGATAAAAATAGAGATGGACGATAATCAAGTTTGAAGAGGAAATCAAAATGATTTAAGATAATTAGAATTGAAACGGAATTTATGGAATATAATTTTAATAGAAGTAGAAATCCAAATGGGCGTAGTAAAGATCTAAATCAAGAGGCACGAGATTTGGCAAAGAGGAAGCACTTCCAATATTTAGGGCAATGATCAAAATTTCGTTTCGAAATAACCGAATCGTCCAAAACGTTTTCATTTCCAAGGAGATCGAAACGAATCAATGATGGAATCGAAATTCTAATACTTCGACATGTTTCATAATGTTTCGAGGTGTTTTGTAATGTTTCAATACATTTGCATAATTGTTTCGGAATTTTTCAAAGTATTTCAAGATACTTAGTATATTTACACCAATGTTTTGAAAAAATAATTTTTAAATTTTTTATTTTCTCATTTTGTTTCCGAAACAGGTCGAAATGTTTCCAAAATATGTGGAAATGTTTCCGTTTTCTAGGTAACCGAAACAATGTACTGAAACAAAATTTTTATCCTTGATTTAGGGTCAATAATCCATAAAGAGGGTGAGATTATAGACTATGCTACTCAAAAAATTAAAGCATGATGGACTGAATGGAGGAATACATCCGATGTATTGTGTGGTTTACACATACATCTTAATTTGAAAGACAAGTTCCACAAGATAGCAATAATTCCAGTTGTGCATTATGCTAGACAATAAAAAAAGAACATGCTCAAAATTTTGTAAGACGGACAATGGGGACATGAAGATGGATTGGTGGTAAAATGAGAAAGAAATGAATTTAGGAATTAGTATATTCGTAATGAAAGTACAATTAGCATCAATAGGAGATAGATTAAGAGACAATCAACTTAAGTGATTTAGACATATTTATTACTACACAAGTAAGCAAGAGTGATATGATACCTATCGACAATAATGCAAGGGGTATATGGCAACATAAACTTGAAATGAGATAGCAAAAAAGAATATGACAGCGTATGATTTAATAATCATTATGACCCTTAATCGAGCACGATGACGAATTAGGATTCATGTAGCCGACCCCAAATTGTTGGGACAAAGTTTTGTTGAATTGGATTGAGTTGTGATGTTGACCGATTTCTAAATGCTTAATTTTACTTGCTTTCTATGTGACTACAGTTTCTGAGTAAGCAAAGAAATTCTTCTTATTGGAATGATATAGTGCATTGTGCATAGATATTCACTACGCATGGTAGTAGTACACAACTTCTTTCCCTAATGCTTGTATGTTTTATCAAATTTTTTTATATCATATGAATTCACTAGTTTTGACATCTTATGTAGGTGAGAGACCTCTTGTGGCTGATAACTTGATGGAAAAGGTATTTGGTTGGCGATCACATTTGCTATCTCAATTATTTTGTTCCATTATGTTTTTTTTTGGTATATTGGGTTGTATGTTGCATTAGTACTTCATTTGTAATTTATTATCAGCCACTTTCGCCCAAAGATGAAAGGATTGTTTCTGCAAATCCTTCTCTGGGTGCAGCCATCAGAAGGCCTTCAAAGAATGTCACAGATTATCCCGGAACCTTGAATACAAGTGGAGCTTTTAATACTGTCTACCCATATGATACTTATTCTCCTCAGGGGCAGAACTTTTATAATGGAGGTCAGTAACTTTTTATGTAGCTACTCACTCCATATCACTTAATGCTGAGGATTCTGGGTGAGATATTCCTCAACCAGAATTTGTGTTGCTATGGACGTGTGTACATGTTGACAATTCAAAGTCCCACGATTTAGAATTTTTTTTTTCTGAAATCGTATGGGCTGTAAAGGAATATTAATGGAAACAACTTGAAGTAGCTTGATTTTTCTTTTACTCCATGTAGATATTATTTTGATTTGAAACTCAAAGGTATAACTATAGTTATTGTTTGTGCTTCTCTTAGTTCTGCTGTGCTTCTTCTGGTAGTTTATAATTTTCTGGGTTATTTATCTTATTGCTGCATGGGCTTCAGGTTATGAAAAGAGCACTGGTAATCTGAGTGAATTACCTAACTACGTTAATGCCAGCAACTTGCAAGTTGTACCTCCGGTGAGGATCAATCTTTTATATACTTTTTGCTTCTTTCTCTCTTTGTTTTTTGTATAGAACTCAGCAGATGTTCCTTCTTTTGTTTGCCTGATGTAGGTAATGTACAATGATAATCCTTCGCTCTTGTTGCATTCTGGTTATGGCTTTGATACTCAGATGGCATACGGACAGGTTTCCCCCATGGCCAGTCTTTCCCCAGTAATTGTAGATGGCCAGTTGTACTCTCCGCATCAGTTTCCATTGTCTCCACCTTACTTCCCAAGGGCACTTTCTCCTGGCATGCCGCATGTTACTTCTGATCTTTCTATGTCACAAACTGAGCTGATGGCACCAGGAAATAGTGGCCAAGAGGGTTTCAATGAGAATTTGCGTTTTGGGCAAGGATCAGGGTATTTTCTCCATTTTGGATCTGGAGAACAACTGTCAAATCAAGCTAGTCTCTCGGACATGGGCAACTATATGTCCCCATTGACATCAGCAGCATTATATCCCCAGCCAGTTGGCATACTTGGGCCATATGAGCATAATATTGCACAGGTTGTTTTTTAAGCTATTGATGCCCTTCGTGCTGACTCAGGTTTCTTGATTCGAAAGAAATTATTTATCGTCATTTATGATTGTTATTATTAACCGTGTCATGACCGCTTACTACCGCTGCCATCAACCATCATAAATAAATAGTGAAAAAGTAGTACTGACTCCTCACTTTGCACTCCACAATGATGTTGAACTTATACCTTCCCATACCATAAAAAATGGTTGTCTAATGGTCACAGCAAGGAAGTGTAGATAATGCAGATGATGAGTACTTTAGGTATAATGCTTGGGCCACCTTGGCAGATAGTAGATATATTGTTTTTACTCTTGCTAGAATTTTTGTTTAGTATGCTCAAGTAGTTTGTATTTGTTCTAGAATTTTGTTTAGTGTTCCCACATAGTGTGGATTACTATCTGAGGTTGCTTTAATGGTCCTTCGAGCCATCTGATTTCTTATTGCATAAGTTATTTGCAGACCTATATTCTTGGCTGGAATTGGCATCACATAATCGAATATATTTTCGTAACTGGTGCATTCCATTTGTAGATTGTAGGAGTAAAACTTTTAAGTTTTTCCTTTTACTTGCCCCTTTAGGATATATTGGGGTTTTTAAAGGGTCTTGTGTTACCAGTCCACTTTATGTGCCCTCCCTTCTTATATTTGAATATATATATATTTTTTGGTCTGAAATATTATATAACATTAATTATTAAATAGACTCATAACTAGATAAGTAACAAAATATATTTGAATATTTTACTGATAGTATTTTTAAGGTTTTTTTCTGTGAAATTTCCATTGATGGTTGGTTAAATTTTTCCAAGTGGGATACAAGATCTCTCTGTTTCCAAAATAAAATACTATTTGCCTGGGAAGACAAATTTACTGGTAGCATCCAACCCAAAATCAATTGGACTTGGGTGTGAAGGTTCCTCAGCCATATAAAACAACAACCTTTGGTATTTCTAATCTTTTCAAGTGGGATACAAAAATCTCTTTATACTCTTCCTCAATTGCGACCCCGGTCGTACATGGGATGACAAACAGATCCAAAACAAGGGAATTAACATGGGGGAGGGACTGAGCTCATGACCACTCAAGCCCCAACTTTGATACTATGATGCATCAAACTCAAAATTAACTGGTAATGGATGGGGCTCAACCATTGAAACCAACATTAGGTGATCCTAAGCTTTCAAAGTGGGTTATAAGCTCTCTTCACATGTTAGAGACATGTAATTCAAAACAATTGACAATTGGTGAAGAAATCTTTCAACTACATAATCCAATCTTTGGTAGCACTACTTTTTTGACGTAGGATATAAGCTTTCATCACACTCTACCCCCACGTGACCCGAGGTCGCACATACGTTAACAAACAAATGTACCAGGACATCCAAATGCGTGAGATTTGACCCACTGTCTATCTCAAGCCAGTTCTGGTATCGTGTTAAAGACATTCAACTCGGAAGCAATAGGAAATAGGTGGAGAGGCCCTTCAACCATATAAACTAACCTTTGGTGGTCCAAATCTTTACATGTAGGATACAAACTCTCTTCACTAAAATGACCTGACCTTCATTAGAAGTTTTGGTTTGTTTGACCTATCTTCACAAAAATGACCCATCCTATGGGTCATTGGGCTGGAGCGGTGGCAAGAGTGAGGTTGATGACTGTATAAGGGGCATAGTTAACTTTTTGGCATCCTTTGGGCTTCAGTGACCAAGCACTTTGATGGCTTTCCTATTTTCTCCATTAAATCTTGATTGGAGATCATTATGGATTAGACTCACTAGAGTGCTCTTGATGTGTTTCTGGTTCTGTGATTTTTGGTTTCTTAGTTTGTTCTTTTGTCCTAATGAGCTATGATAGGATGTTTTCTCTTCCATTGCTTTAATTTGCGTGTGCTCTGTTTTCTACTTTCTAATATAAGCTTCATTGCTCTTAGAAAAAAATCTGGTTTATAAACCTTTAGGAACTTAAAATGGACTAAAACATTTAAATGTTTTTTTTTGCCTGAAATGACCACATGTTGCAAGTTTTAATTGGGGAAACAATCTACATATGTGAAAGAATATTCTGGCACTTCTTTTAGGTAGGTCATGAAATGGTACCTGTACTTCATTGTCTTCATCTGCCCCACCCGCCCTTACAAAGGGACCAAAAGCACACTTCCAAGTAACAGGGAAGTTTTTCACAGTTGATCAAACCCTGATTTTGGAGAACTGCTATCATGTGTTAGTTTTCTAGTTTTGGCATTTTTTCGGCAGGGCTATTGGTATGGTGGAAGACTAAAGTAGAAACAAAACAATACATAGAAAATTTCAGCTGTCAGTTGGAAACCCTGTTCTAAAAATTTGATTGCTATTGAAATGCTTCCTACTTACTAAGTGGCTTATAAATACTATTGCTGGGAAAGCTGTTTACTTAGAGGCCAAGTTGGGTTGCTTGGGATTATTTTCCGGTTAAATCAAAATCAGGAATTTGCGTTTTTGTTTCAATTATTTTTTTTTTCTTACATAGGTACTAATTTTCTTTGCTATATTTTTAAAAAACTTGCATTTTATCAACGATGGTCCATGTTCAATAGATCCTGGGTGAGTGTTGGTCTTGGAAACTGTGTAGATACATATTGAGCATTGTTCTTGTTGTTCCTATAGCAATGCAACATTTGTGGGCACTATTATGGTGTTACCAATGGTGATAGTAACATTTCACTCTCTTGGCTTTGGTGTCACATTCAATCGTTCAAAAACAGGTTATGATTCTGTAAATTATGTGGACTTGTTGGGCCCTTGATATATAGGTGCTGACTTCTTATTCAATTGCAGTTTTCTCAACAACAGACACCATTTTATGGATACGGGTTGGCATCAAGTTCCTCTGCAGGACGCTACCCGTACGGTGGCTCACATTGTAGCCCAAACTATGGTAGTGGATCTATTCCTCATTGGGAAGCTAATCACATGAACAGACTCAATCTTGATAAAGGTGGAAGACGAGAAAGGGACCGCAACTCGATTGGCATTTCTAGTGATACACATGGTATCACCAGTGATCGTAATCGAGGACCAAGGGCTTCAAAGGCGAAGGACAAGGGTGCTAGTGAAGAGAACCCTTCAACTGTTGCTAGGAAAATCATTGCATCTAATTCAGGGGTTCATGCTGATCTGTTCAATCAGCCAGATTTTGTCTCGAATTACGACAATGCCAAGTTTTTTGTCATCAAGTCTTTCAGTGAAGACAATGTCCACAAAAGTATCAAATACAGTGCTTGGGCCAGCACACCTCTCGGGAACAGAAAATTAGATGCTGCTTATGGTGACGCAAAGAAGATTAACGGGAGTTGTCCTGTGTTTCTCTTGTTTTCGGTATGTTGGTTGAACTCTGATTTTTTTGGCTTTTCCAACAAATTGAGGAAATGGAGCCTAGTCCTAATACTTTTGAGGAGAAGATAATGAGATGAGCCATTGATACGAATTAATCCTAGGGATCTGAAGGCCGGTGATTAGATAGCTTTAGGGTGTGTTTGGTGTAGGTATAACATTAGATATGATTGGACAATTGATTCCATTCCAATCCATAGTGGTAGTCATAATGGGTCAACCACTTTATGCTATCCTAACTAAATCATGTTTGGATCAAGGTTTAGATAAATTGTAGGTCTATTATTCTAATACCAATCTCTTGTTTGGATGAGGGATTAATGTATGGTATTAAGTTTAACAAGACAAAAGCACCCTACATCAATGCATAAATCTTTAGTCTATAAGGACACTCTTGTCATTGGGTATTAATACTAATCATGCATTCATGCCACAATTCATACCATCTATTATGTGGTTTAGTTCACACCAAGTATGGGGTGTTAAATGCTACTTTCAGCAACAAACTGGTACTATAATATCTTTAATACCGAGAATTGTAACTTGGTCCAAAGTTGGTATTAGATGACAATTGGACTGATTCTAGAATTTTGGTCCATGAAATACAAGGTGGAGGGATTTTTGTTCATGATTGCTTTTATTTTTTTTGGGTTGGGGGTGGGGTTGGACTAAATGTCTAATTCTGAAAATATCTAAAAGTTATCTCCCTTCTTTTTTAATTTTTTTTTTGTAAAGCTCTAAACAACTCTCTTGTGCTATAAAGAAGATTAGGGTTATTCATTTGATAAAAAAAATATCTTCTAAATTTCCTTTGCGTGATTAGTATTTGAGGAGCACACTTTGGAGAAGTTATACACATTGATGAAAATAATTCCCTTCCAAACTGGTATTGAACCTTGTGAACCTCTTCACTCATTACCATTTGGTTTTGAGTTGAATGCTTTAAGGTGGCATCAATCTGAACTTAGGAAGATTTTTGGTGAGACTCATTTTGCATCAATTTGTTAATTGGTTCTCCTTTTGTCCATACCACAAGTGCAATGTTATGTCTCTGAATTTGTATTTTGATTCTTGTATTTATCTCTCCATGTGTGGGTGGGGTCATTCGTGCGGAGAGGTGTTAGAACTTTTCCCACATCGATAAAAGTAACACCTCCCAAACTAGTAGAGAAGCCTTTTGACGACTGGGAGTTTCTTCACTTGTTTTCAATTGGTTTTGAGTTGGATTCTTTAACAATGTAGATTAAAGTTTCTATCTTAAAGCATTTAGCAATGATATGAAAGGCAATCAAAAGTAGTATTTCCATTTTTATGATGGTTGTGTTGTGTCTATAACCACACAATTTTTTGAGATTTTTTGGGGCTTGTTTGGATGGATTTTTGAGTAGGGTTTGGATTGGCTTTTTCAAACCCTTTCAAAGCCAAACACCTTTTCACAAAGATGGGATTCAACATTGAATTCGGTCTATACCCATGTTTGATATACAACATATACACATATAGGACCCACGAATATATCATAATTATTTACAACTATTTGTCTTGTAAATGACTATTTTTCTCTTAATCAATCCAATTCATATATATGTTAAGGGGTACAATTATTTTTTGCATCCTTAACCCTTTAACCCATCTTCCCAAACTAACCCATCCCCTAGGTTTGACGAAACCTATGATCATGAGTTTAATATTCGGGCCAGTTGCGGGCCGGGTTTGGGAACCCGGGATTGGATTTTCAATCTAAACATGGGATTTGGGAGTTCCTTAGACTATTTTTCCCAAACCCATCTTGCCAAGCCCCCCAATACCCCCTTATCAAACAGCCCCTTGGGGTTTGGGTGGGAGTGGGCCCACCTAGGGCTCATTGGACAGTTTTTTTTTTCTTTTCTAGTGGTAAATATATATTCCATTGATCAAAAGGAAAGTTTTACAAGCAAGAATGGACGCCTACACATCGAGACAAAATAGCAACATTCTAGAATCTTAAAGATACCTCAAGGATGGTTTGCTTTCTCGTCACAGATTGGCTACCATCGTAGTCTACGGCATGCATATTGTTAGCTTTAGAGAGTTAACAAGATATTAGAGAAATGGAGAGTGGTCAAACTTAACCTACCTCTCACTAATGACTTGTATTTATAGTTACCTTGTAAACATATAAAGTATGAGTATACCCTTTACGTGGTATACTTGTTACAATTATATTAAACTAATTACATAATAGTACTCTCAACACTCCCCCTCAAGTTGGAATATATATATATATATCATATAATCTAAGATTGGAACAGATGGCTGTAAGACTAGTACGACTCAATGCTTTAGTAAACATTTCTACAAGTTGATCTTCAGATCTCACAAACGGAGTTGTAATATCTGCAGCAATTATCTTTTCTCGAATAAAGTGACAATCAACTTCAATATGTTTGATACTCATGAAATACTGATTGACAACAATATGAATAGCTGCCCGATTATCACAGAACAATTGTAAAGGAGGTTGAATTGGAAAACCAATTTTCCGAAGAGAGTAGTATAGTAATCATATCAACTCACTAGTTGTATGTACCATTGCTCTATACTCAGCCTCCACTGGATCTTGTTACCGCTGTTTGTTTCTTATTTTTTCATATTATAACGTTACCTCTCAAGAAGTACAATAATCAGTGGTTGATCTTCGATCGGAGGGAGAACCAGCCCAATCAACATCTGAAAATTTTTTACTCTAAAATGTCCATTAACTCGATACAACAACCAAGACCAGGAGCACGTTTGAAGTATCGAAAAATGCAAGTAATTGCTTCCCAATGTGGTACTCTAGGACATCCTATAAACTGACTTACCAACTATATAGGCAATATTTGACCGAGTAATAGTGAGATAATTGAGCTTCTCAACCAACGTGAGATACTGACATGGATTCTCAAACAGTGCACCATCATCCATCAACAATTTCTGGTTCGGATTCATAGGAACATCAATTGGTTTGTCACCCAAAAAAACTTGATTCTTCTAACAAGTCAAGTATATATTTCCTCTGAGATAAGCAAATATCGTATTTAGATTTAGTAACCTCAATACCTAAGAAGTACCTGAGTTTTCCTAGGCCCTTAGTGTGAAATCGGTCCGGTCAGAAGGTTTTTAACTTGGTAATACCCTCGAAATCATTCCCAGTAATTACAATATCATCCACATAAATAACCAATAGAATATATCTGGTATCAGTTTGTCTATAGAACATAGAGTGGTTTGCCTGACATCGAGAAGACCAAACTCTAAAACTGCATCGAAAAACTTACCAAACCATGCCCTTGGTGACTGCTTCAACTCATACAGAGATTTCTTTAACCGACACACACTCTTACAATACTCATTTTGAGTAGTAAATCCTGGTGGCTGCTCCATGTAGATCTCTTTAGCCAAGTCACCATGTAAGAAGACATTCTTAACATCTAACTGAAACAATGGCCAATTAAGATTAGCAGCTAAAGAAATCAATATACGAACAGAGGAAATTTTGGCAACAAGAGAAAAAGTCTTCTTATAATCAACACCATAAGTTTGAGTAAATTCCTTAGCAGTAAGACAGGCTTTGAGATGTTCAACAGAACCATCTAGATTAAATTTAACAGTATACACCTATTGACAACCAACAGTTCGTTTACTAGGTGGTAAAGGAACAAGATCCCAAGTCCCATTATGATGTAAGACATCCATCTCCATTTCCATAGCTTTCCTCCAATTCGGATGAGACAACGCACCCTATAAGTGCTTAGGGATAAAGATAGTAGACAGTTGAGAGGTAAAACACGAGAAGACAAGAGACAAGACATCATAAGAAACAAAATTAGCAATGGGATAGTTAGTAACACATGATCGAGTACCTTTCCGAAGAGAAACAGATAAAGAATCGGAAGTACCCGAGGGACTAGGATCATGAGATGGCAAGGAAGATGAGAGGGGCACCTCAGTCGATGATCGTGGGTGACGGGAGTATACGCGAAACGGGGTAGTAGATGATAGCGTAGTAGGCAGGGGAATAACTGATGGTGTAAGGGAGGGGCTATGGTGTAGTGGACGGTCCAAAGTCCAGATCCAAAGGCTGAGCATGTGCAGAAAAATATGGAACAGATTCATTAAAAGTGACATCAGCACTAGTAAAGTATCGATGAAGGGTAGGATTATAGCATCGATACACCTTCTGTGTGCGGGAGTATCCAAGAAAGAAACATTTGGTAGCACGAGAGTCAAGTTTATCAAACGCGAGTCCCAAGTTGTGAACATAACAGACACACTCAAAAATCTTAGGAGTTATGGAAAATAAGGGAGTGTCGGGAAATAAGAAAGAATATGGACTGTGCCCATTTAACATTGAAAGATGACATACAATTAATAAAGTGACAAGCAATGAGAACATCACTCCAAAACAAGGAGGAACATTCATTTGGAATAACAGTGCACAGGTAACTTCTACCAGATGACAGTTTTTTCGCTTAACAACATTATTCTGCTGAGATGTGTAAGCACAGGAAGTCTGATGAATAACACCAGTTTTACGGAGATAAACTAAAAAGGGATTAAATTCATATTCATAAGCATTATTAGAATGTAAAATACGAACACGACAACCATACTAAATTTTTATTTTTTTACGAAAGGTCTCAAATATAGAAAATAAGTCAGAACGAGTTTTCATAAGAAATAATCAAGTCACACGAGAATAATCATCCACAAAGGACACAAAATAAGGATATTTATTAGATGAAATATTCTTTACTGAACCCCATGCATCCGAATGCACTAATTCAAATGGACTAGACACACGATTATTAACTCGAGACTGAAAGGATACACGACGATACTTATTAAGTTGACAAGCTTCACAAGACACAGATGACACATAACTAAAGTTGAGAACTTGATGTTTCAGATAATTGAAAGTAAACTTAAGGGAGCATTTAATCTTGCTAATGGAAAGTAAACTAAAAGGAAACTGTGGCACAAATAAAACGGAGAAAAACGACATATTAGGACTCAATTGAGTAGTCCTCAAACCTGTAACCTTAGAAGAAGTATCATTAGTAAGTGTAACATTATGTGGGGAACTAACAAAATTATAAGTGGAAAAACACACCTGTCGAACCAGTCTCGTGGACAGAAGCGCCGGAGTCTATGATCTAGGGACTGTGGGTGGAGGACAGTAAACAAATGGAAGCAGTATCTGACTGGACAAAAGTAGCAGTGAAAGAGGATGAAGCAGATTGTTACCGAAACATGAACAAGCGGAGCTGATTGTGAGCTGGGAGCGGGAGAGAGGAAGTGTCATCCTGAGAAAAGACCTGATTAGCAGCACCAGAAGGTTTGCCATGTAAATCCTAACAAAAATCAACAGTGTGCCCTCTACGACTACAATGAGTGTAGGAGCGAGGACCAGTATAGCCTTCACGACTGCCAGTATGGCCTCCAGTACGACCTCTCTTACCTCCACGACCACCGTGATTACCACGTCCACCCTGAGGATCATCATTGTGGCCAGTAGGAACAATAAGAGTTGAGCGGTCAATGAAAACGCCATGATCAATACCTAAAGGGCCAGTAGACAAGATAGAATGCTATAAACTGGAGAAAACCTCAAGTAGAGAGGGAAGACTGGAGCCACCAAAATCTGAGAGCGAATAGACTCATATTAATGTTTCAAACCCATCAGAAAATGAACAACATTCAAATCCTCATGCTGCTTCTGTCAAACGGCTGCATCAGTAGTGAACGGGTGGTAGAGTTTCAATTCCTCACAAACTCCCCAAACGTGAGAGTAATAATTCTCGAGACTTAGAGTACCCGGCTCTAGGCGAAAATACTATTTGCACACATCATATGCACGAGTAAAACTACCTGTGTCAGAATACATGGTGGCCAAGTAATTCCAAATTTCTTTGGCCGTGTCAAGATAAATAAAAGTAGAACTGATACGGGCCTCAATGCTATTCAACAATAATGAAATAATCTGAGGATCTTCCAGTTCCTACTTATCATACCCAAGAGCATCGTCCTTGAGTTTAGGATCTACCAAATACTTCTCAAAGCCTTTCCCTTTAAGAAAAACTTGAATTGATTATGACCATAAAACATAATTGGTCCCATTGAGTTTAACTGAAGTCATGGGACTATTCAGGAGAACCGTGGGAGAAGAGATCGGTGGCGAAGGTGGAATAAGAGAGGTGGAGGTGATTTCTTGTTTGGGATCCATAGTAGGATAGCAACAGTAGGAGCAATCAAGTAAGAAGAAAGGGTGCGAAAAGACCTTAGTAGATGCAAGAATAGTATGAACCAGTGAGGCTAAATGTTGAACCGAACCAGATGGACTGTTGAGGCTGCTCAATCGGTGCAAAGGGATTGATAAGACTGCCGAACTGTTAAACTGGTCCAGAAAGGAGGGGCTATAGGGCAGGACTGCTAAACTGGACTAAACTGGAGTGCTGAACCGGACCAAAAAAGTGGACTGAATTGCTGAACCAGTGCAGTAAAGCTGGCTGAACCAGGGAACCGGGACTGAACCGGAACGAGAAACGTGGAACCAGGACCAAACTGGCCTGAAACTGATGGAACCGGACTTGAACCAGCTTGGAACAGAACGAACCGGACAAGAAATAGTCTGGGTTTGAACTGGCTGGAACAATGGGCTTGGATAGTGGGCTGGAACAGTGGGACTGACAGTGGGCTGGAGCATTGGGCTTGATTCTTGGGCTTGAACAATGGAAAGTAGGGTTATATTAAAATTAGGTTTTGGGTTATTAATATAACCAAACCCTTGGTTTATAACCCGAAGTGCAGTCGGGTCCTGCACTTCGTCTTCTTCACAGCAAGTATAAGAAACCCTAGCTGTGGTGGCGCGCAGGCTGCGACTAACGACCAACACTGGACGCCGGCAACGACAACAAACAACCTTTCTACCCTACGGCGAGCGCCACAATTGCAAAACTCAGACTTTGACCTCCACACAACGAGCAAAACTTCGCGAACCAAAGACCACCGGAACAACTCAACCGTGAAAATCAATTCCAACACCATCACCACGACAACAGTGATACCAACATAACACAACCCACGACCATTGGGTTAGACAAAAACCCTAGTCCATGGCCATGGGTGCATAGGCGGCAGAAAAGAAGAAGATAGAAGAGAAGGCGAAGGTGACTGCGATGGTTAGAAAGAAAATCTTGTGGAAGATGATTAGAAGGCTTTGGGTTAATTGCAGATTAACTTTGGATCCATTGCTTTGATACCATGTTAGAGGATTAACACAATATTAGAGAAACTGAGAGTGGTCAAACTTAACATACCTCTCACCAATGACTTGTATTTATAGTTACCTTGTAAACATACAAAGTACAAGTATACCTTTTACGTGGTATACTTATTACAATTATATTAAACTAATTACATAATAATACTCCCAACACATATAAAAGCCAGCTAATTACTCTTAGCCTAATTACATAGATCTTAATAAACAAAAATGATAAAACAGAAAATTTAGTCAAACAGTGATCTTGTAGGTTCCATTTACCTTTCAGCTATAGTTTCCTTGCTGGCGCTTGAAATATCTTGAAGCTTGCCAACTTTTTCTTCACCTGGACCATAATCTTCTTGGATAGACTAACCAAATCTAAGAAGTTATTAGCATTCCATCTTACATTTCATTCCAGCCATATATGTTATACAAACAGAAGGAGAACTTTGTCGAAAAAACTTCCAAGGATTTGCCTTTCATCCTTCAAAGCGCTCACTGCACTGTTTCTTGCCAAAATCTCTGTTGTCGTTGTAAGTCATGCATCTGCGAGAGCGTAAACCAGATTCTGAAAGTAAATGGGAAATTAAAGAAGGTGATCATGTGATTCAACATTGGAGCGATAGAAAACACAACTCATTTAGTTGATTTAACCAAGTTGAAGGAGTCTATCTTGGGTGCTTAGCTTCTCTCGAATGGCTATCCAAAAGATGATGGAAACTCTAGGGATCAACTTAGGATACCACACTAAGATGATGAATTTTCCTCCAACACCAAGCAGAGTCTTTGGGAATTTTAAAGTCCCAAAAGCCATAATCCTATAAAGATTTACTTGAGTTATGCATGACTGCTTTATTCCATTCCTCCACCTTCTTCACCCCCAATCAACCTTTCCCTTCACTGCATACCACCTTCTTCCCAGGCTATCCTTGCCCCCGAGTGCTTTAAGCTTGAGCAAAACCGTAGGAAGGACCTCATCGTTCAAGCTGCCTGGACATTTTCTTAGGAATTTGGAAAAAAAATTAGACTAGTAGGCTTCAATGATAAACAACACAGACTTGATAAGCTGCAATGGACCAGCGACATAGATTGTCGTACTAGGGTTATTGTGAATATAGAATGAGGAGTACATCAAGCTTGAGGTAGGTGTCCTTGTTTGCAAGAAGCATCTCAGATGGTGTTGTCATATGTATGCTCCTCTGAGGATCTTTATCAGGAGCTAGTCTGTTTTGTTGAAGTTTGGTGAAGTTGAGAGCAAGGTATTTATCTATGCATTACTTCTCACCCATGCTTAAGTGGCCACAGCTCTGTCTCAAGATCTTTTTTGACAACCATGTGTTCATGATTGAATTTTGGTGATATATAAGTACGTAACTTTATATTGAAGGATGCATTTACTTGTGTAGTTGATGGTGGAAGCTTTAAAGCCAGCTATCTGTTTATGCATTTAGTAGGCTGATGGCAAATGTATATACTGAGTTTCCTTCTTTCTACCTTTTTCTCTTTGCATGGATAGGATGAATGGAAATACCTCATGCTTGCCTACAAGCAAAGGAACTAAGTATTTGTTACCTTCCTCTAACAATTTGATAGGTAGCTATAGAAAATCCACAAGCTTATATTAACTATGTATTTATTTGCTTTTTGTTTTGCAATCCGAATTGACATTTGATTTTGGTCTTCTAAATATTCGTCACAACTATGTGTAGGTCAATGCAAGTGGACAATTCTGTGGGATAGCTGAAATGGTTGGACCTGTTGATTTTGATAATGATGCTGACTACTGGCAGCAGGATAGGTGGAGTGGCCAATTCCCTGTCCAGTGGCATATTATTAAAGATGTGCCTAACAGCCAGTTCCGCCACATACTTCTTGAAAATAATGAAAACAAACCTGTTACTCACAGCCGGGACTCTCAAGAGGTATTACTGAATTAACATATCTTTTCTTTTTACCAACTAATTCTAATTTGTACTGCCTATTATGTTTGTCATCTCTTTTAATGGGAACTTTAGGAGTCTTTAGTTTTTGGGCATGGTTACCTAGATTGGTTGGTTGCCTATTGTCACTTGAGCTTTTGCAGTTTTGGCAGATGTTACTTGATGTAATGTTGTGGAGTTCTGTATTTCATACTTCTGAGGTTGCTGAGACACTTTGGTTAGTTGGTGTAGGTCTTAATGTTAGTATCCTTCATATGAGCTAGACTATCTTTGAACTTATGCCAGTTTTCCCATGTCAGCATTACATCCTCAAAAATGCGGTCACTTCAAATTGAAGCTTTTGTCTGACCTAACCTGGGTTGGCAGCATGAATTTTCTTTCAGCATTTACTTCATTCCTCAATGATTCAAACCTCCTTTTGTGGTGATTTCTTATTCTTGAAGCTTGAACTTCATCAAAACTCTTTATCTCTTGTTGCATTGCACATCCTTCTCTCCCTTCTTCATCCTTTCCCTCTCTTACCCCCCCTCCGCTTCCTTTCTATAGAGCACCAGACTTGATGTATTAAAACCCTGTTTCTCTTTAAGTACGATCAAGATAAATATTAGTCTTTCATTGTGTGCGTGTATATATATCACACCTTACAACACTGAAAGTAACGTTTGATTCATCATACACCCACTTGACTTTTGTCTCTTGATGCTTTTTTTTAATAAAAATGTTTCCTCCAGGTGAAACTGGAACAGGGTATTGAGATGCTGAAAATTTTCAAGGATTATGATGCCGAGACATCCATTCTAGATGATTTCAATTTTTATGATGAGAGGGAGATGACTTTCCAGGAAAAGAAGGCCAGACAGCGAGTCAGTTCAACTAAAAATGATTCAGTTGAACTTGCTGATGCTTCGATGAAGAAACTGTCTGAGAACCTCGGTGAAGCCTTACAGTTGGAAGACTGTAAAGAAGTACCCAAAACAGAATAGAGCTGTGAGCACTAGAGTTCAGCGTATCACCAGATGACAATTGTTGCATTGACTGCCTGAAGGTGTTAGTTGTATCTATACTGGGGGTCTGGGTTGCCATCTCTACTCAGACTGACTGCTGACAGCATTTTTGAGGTGGTATTTTCCATCATCCTGGCCAGTCTGGCTGTGAACTAAATTCTCTCTCTCTCTCTCGATAAAATCAGTTGGATGGTATTTGGGCAAGGCATAGAGGCAGGCTAGAATTATGGGCTTAATTGTTTTTTTTTGTTTTGTTTTTTTGTATTACCTTTCATTGTTCCTTTGAAGCTGGTTGGTGGTCCTAGGAGTTGTGCATTCTGTGCCTGGTGACATGTTGGTTGTAATTTTAGGTTTTTGTTTTAGTGCAGGGTAATTATTTTGAGCATCTGCTCAAAGGAAGCTGTAAAATTCCCGATTTGAGTAGAGCAATTTAATGAAAGAGTGCAGCAATGTGTAGTTATGGTAGTTCGTTATGCCTGAGTATTTTATTCAGTGGTCTAAATAAACGCAAGTGAAATCTGTACTTGCAAACTCACACGAGTAGTCTATTGGTGTGGGTTAAGTTAGAGGGAATTAAAAATATAGGCGTCCTGTGTTCGATTTTCACTACCGATTCTCGGGTTTAACAAATACATTTGGTTAGTTTATGATTACAAATATCTAGAGTTTATTTTATAGTGAATTTAATGTAACTGTGTTTTATGCTCCGTTTGGTATAATAAAAAAATGGAAGGATGAAAAGTTGGAAGAATAGAAAGTTGGAGGGATAAATAAAATATCATGTTTGGTAAGGAAGGAAAATAAGAAGGATGAAAAAGTGAATGGATTAATTTTCTTTTCAATTCATCAAAATCAATCCTTCCAAAATCGGAAGGAAAATGGATGGAAAGTTAATTATTTGCGTTGAGATGTATATTATTTGTTTATATATTTTTTGATATATACATATATTATATATACATTAATTTCATATAAAAATACAATTATAAAATATGTATTTATATATATATTTTAAAAAAAATAAAAAAAATTTGAAGTAAAGAAAATATTTTTTTCATCTTAGCTAGGGGTAAAAATTTTCGACTCAAAACGATGACATGACTCGAACACGACATGAATTTTATGACACTAACTTGATTATAACTTGACATGAACTTGAAAATGATCTGACAAGCGAAGAAGAAATATAAAATGCTCATATTCAGTTTAACCCGTCAAATTTAAAATTGACACCATCAACCTGTTTATTTAAAAATAAACACTTTCTCTATTTTCTCGTTTGTATGGTAATTTTTTATTCAAAGTTTATGTGGGTCAACACAAATACGAACATGAAAATGATACGAAAATAAACAGGTCAACTCGCAACTCGACACGACACAATTAGTTAAATGAGTTGAGTTAGGTTTGACTAATATTCGACACAAACCCGTAATGATTCAACACGAATCTGACATGACACGACTCGATTGTTACTTCTAATCTTAGCCAACACAAAAAAAAAATTTAGTTATTTTTATTTTTCATCCATCCTACCAAATATAAATGAAGGAAAGTGTATCATTCATATTTTCTTTCTTTGAAGGATATAAAATATCCCTCTTACTTTCCATCCTTCATACTTTTCATCTTTTCTATCAAACAGAACATTAGAGATGTGTATCTTCTTTAAACAAAAAAGAAGAAGAAGAAAAGAAGTCGGTCTCTCTTGCATGAGGAATGCCTATGTAAAAGAGTTAACATGAACAACTTTGGTTTGTCTTCAAATTTGGGAACCTAATAAGATTTAGTAATAAAATGTATCCAAGGAAGTGATTTATTGGTATATAGAGGTGTGAGGTATGTAAGGCGTATTCTTTCATAGAGGGGATATATTAGTGTTATTAATCAGCCCAGTCCCGCTGGGTCAACTCAGAAACCCAGCTAAACGGTGGCTAAGCCTGACCAACTCATATGTTAGATCGTCTAACCAATCCACCTGCCAAACTCCCAAGGCGGGCGATTTTTAAGAAACCTGGATGAACTAAATCCTTTACATAAATCCGGTTGGGTCAAAAACAACTTTTTTGAACGTGAGGCTATGGCTAAAGCATACTGTTGATAGGCGCATATTGCTTCTCTCTGATTATTGGGTATCTCTAATGTTTGACTCAACCTGAAACTCAAATTTGAGTTAAAAATTGAGTAAAAAATTTAATTTGGTATAGACTTCTCCAATGTACAAATTCAAATTTAAAGAAGGACAAATACAAATTTAAAGGAAGATAAAATATGGTCTTTTGATCTTTTAAAAGAGTAAAATATGACTATTAAAGATTTGAGTAAATATTTTAGTCTGTTTTGATTTGAGTAAAAAGTTGAGTCTCCCTTCATTTGGTATAAGTTTGTGTCAAAGATTGGAGCTTGTTTTTAGTTTATTTTTACTCAAATTTAAATTTGAGTAAGATTTTGAGTAAGGAGCGGAAATGACCTTAGACTTTCTAATGTAGGATGAAATGTTCACGTTGAAATGTCTTCGTGGCTTTTGTCTTTTAATGTCTTCTTGTAACGCCCCAAAATTCCACTTGGACGGTATTACTATCTAAAACCATTCACATCAGGAGAGCAACTAATAATTTCCATAAGTAAAGAAAATTTCATTCATCATGCACAATATCTATAACAACATCTAAAAGAATATGCCAAACCATGGTCTTTACATCCAAAAAGAATATGCCCCACTAAGACAAGTACATCAAAAATAACTATTATCTTGCAGCGGAATGAACACAATATCATTTGTACATTGTCCCAAAATCATCTCCTAGTCTAGGACATAAAAAGAACAACTCTATACATTCCACTCGGGATCCACGCTTCCATCCAATTGAGTTTCCCAAGCTATCTGCTCATCAACTCCGAGCTCCTCTAAACCATAATCTGAAAAATATATTGTTTGTAGGGGGTGATCACTAAGCTCTGTAGCAACATCCTCCCAAACTCGATCAAGGTTTTAAAACAAATAAAAGAAGACAAGTCTCTTTTAGAAAATAGCATATATATATATTTTGAGAATAGAACCATGATAGTTGTAATGATCTCAAGTGTACGGAAATACAATAAATCAATGACAGAAATAAACTTACAAGAAATTAAAGCAATCCATAAATAAATCATTCTATATTCTCATGTATGTTGGTTCATTCCCATTGTCATGTATGTTGGTTGCTTCTCAGGAATCTACACAACGATTCTATCTCGTTCACCCACCACAAACCAATCATTCCCCGCAGGGCACATCACAAACTACTTTAGGAAGGGCGTATACCGTCTCCCACGGCATTGACGAATCCTTCCCAAGAAAGGTATACCATCCCTCAGCCTCGAACTTACGTGAACAATAGTGGTTGCTCTCACAAACAACAATCAACTACAAGTGCTAGGAAACCATCTCACCCCCACTGGGATAGACTAACCTCTAACACTTTATGGCAGCTCTCGAAGGCAATTCAAGTCCATCACAACAAACCATACAAGAGATAAAACCAACATTTTTTCTCAACAACCACAATCTTAGTCAATCACAATTTTCATTAATAAATCAAGTATCACAATTATACAATTCTCAACATACTACAATAATAAAGGAATAAAAATATGCAAGAGATCATATCAATAAAATCTTCACAATCTTGATATCAAAATTCTAGGGTTTTGCCAAAAATCATAATTTTTTTGGAACAAGAACAAGTATTAGATGAAAACATGATTTAATCAATAATAGACATTTAGAAATCAAGAATCCATGTATTTTTCATAACCCAAACATGTATTTAGCAAAACTAAGATTTTAGAAATTCAAGAACAATGTTTCTTGAACCCAAACATGTATTTTGTTCAAAACTGTGTTTCAATAACAAAGAAACCAAGAACTCATAACTATTTATCATATAACTATCAAGAATATTGAAAACATACATATATAATACCCTAAGCCTCAATGAAAGAATTTGAGAAGAATCCCCTACATTGCTGCTTAATTTTTGTGTGAAGAACTAGAAGATTTGATCCTTCCCACTTGAATCAACCCTTGAATTTCTTGTTTTTCCCCTTCTTTCCTTCCTCTCTAAGCCTCTTTATGGTTTGCATTGATGAAAATGGGTTGCAAATGGGAGAGAAAACACCCAAAACAAGTCTGAGTCGTGAAGCCTTCAGTTTGGCGCGTCCGGACGCGTGTTTTGTGCTGTCCGGACGCATGTTTTTGCGTCCAAGTTTCTGCCATACGCGTCCAGACGCGTTTCTATTCCCGTCCGGACGCGGATGACAGTATACCCTCAACTTCCAGATCAATTTTGACCTATTTAGAAGCCGATTCAGACAATTTTCGTCAAATACACTTTTGTAGCCCTTGAAGTCTAGTTTCTACTGTCCAAAATTCAGATAAATTAGAGTTAGGAATAAAAAGTTATAGCTAAAATACTAAGGTAGTGTCAAATTCCTTCCCATCCGAATTCTTTCTAAAATGTGTTTCAACTCCGAGATACTTCCTAACTTCTAATACACCCTATATTACCTCTCCCAAAGTTTCTCGATCTTCCGGATTCAATGGAAATCTTATTTTGACTTAAAAATGTTTAGAAACTTACCTAACAACCTTTTCCAAGTTTAAACGCATTCGAAACTTAAACTTCATAGTCACTTTGCCTCCCTAGTATTTATTCCTACTATTACAATCTATATGGTTCATGCTTAGGTCATGAGATATATAAGAATTACTAAATAATTACATTACTATATTAATACAAACATGTGGGGGTTTACAATCGACCCTCCTTAAAGAAAGTTTCGTTCTCGAAACTTACCTTAAGTAGAGAACAAATGAGGGTATTTCTCTCGCATCTCCAGCTCTGGTTCCCAAGTAGCTTCCTCCACCCCATGATGTTGCCACAAGACTTTCACCAGTTGGATGACTTTATTGCGAAACACCTTTTCCTTGGTATCCAGAATCTCCACCGGTTGTTCTTCATATGTTGCTCCATCTTGAATTTTAATTCCCTCCAAATCCACGACATGCTTTGTATCCGTCCTTAACATTGACACATGGAACACATCATGTACCCCTGACAACTGAGCTGGTAACCGAAGTTGATACGCCACTTTGCCCACCGCTTTGATCACTTCAAATGGTCCGATGTACCTTGGAGCTAATTTTCCCTTCTTGCCAAATCTAAATACTCCCTTTCTAGGTGACACCTTGAGGAACACATAGTCCCCCTCTTGGAATTCCAAGGGTCTTCGTCTTCTATCCGCATAGCTTTTCTGTCTACTTTGTGCCGTGCGTAGTCTCTCTCGGATGAGTTGAATTTTCTCCGTAGTCTCCCGAACAATTTCTGGCCCAAACAAGCTACTTTCTTCAGCTTCCAACCAACCAGTCGGGGACCTACATGGTCTTCCATACAATGCCTCATAAGGTGTCATGCCAATGCTAGATTGAAAACTATTGTTATATGCAAATTCCACCAACGGTAAATGATCACTCCAACTTCCCTTGAAGTCCAACACCCAAGCACGTAACATGTCCTCCAAAATCTGTATCACTTTCTCGGATTGGCCATCCGTTTGAGGATGAAAAGCAGTGCTGAAGTGCAACTCTGTCCCCATAGCTCGTTGTAGACTTTGCCAAAATTGCGCCACAAAACGAGAATCACGATCCGACACAATAGAGAGTGGAACTCCATGCAATCGAACAATCTCGCGAATATAAAGCTTGCTCAAGGTCTCTAAAGTGTCAGTGGTCTTCATACTCAAGAAATGCGCGGACTTGGTGAATCTATCAACAATGACCCATACGACATTATGCCCGCGTGAAGTCCGTGGAAAGCCAGACACGAAATCCATGGTGATGTGATCCCACTTCCACTCTGGGATAGGTAAGGACTGTAGTAATCCTCCGGGTTTCTGATGCTCAATCTTCACCTGCTGACACACCGCGCACTTTGCAATGTACTTAGTGATGAGCACAAAATATTGTATATTTCAAGGCCTCATTACATGCATTTTAACTCAACTTTTGCATCTCATTACATGCCGATTTTATGAATAATGTTGAATTCTTGATGTTGCATGTTTTTATAGCTTAAATCATGTATTTTAGGACCTTGCAACTATGTTGGATGTGTGGTGAGGGCATGGACACATTACATGAAGATTTGGAGGCTTAAAAGTGAAGAAATCAAGGAGGTATTGGTGTTTGGTAACAAAGGCGCCAGCAACCACACCACTGGGTTGAAGAACCTCGGTTTTCATCCATTTTGACCATGATCCACTTCGAATCGGAAAAATTTCAAAACATGAAAGTTGTATATCTGGATGTTTTCTGTATTGTGTCAAAATTTTAGCTCAATCAAACGGTTGGATCAAAATTTATGCCGATTCTACGAAAAGTGGTCCGGAGTAGAAAACAGTACCGGTACTATAACGTTCCGGTACTGCGTACCGGTACTTCGAACTCCAGAAGGTTTAGAGTACTGGTACACAGTACCGGTACGCTCCCAGAACAACCCATAACTCTTCTCCACTTGCTTGGGGGTCCCACCATTGATTCTCCCACACCTAGGCCGACATTTTATCCCTACAACCATGCCTCCTACACCCTACTTGAATACATTTTGAAGGCTTGGGCATTAAGGGAAGAGAGAGAGAAAGGGGGCTGCCATGTGGGTTGCAGGCTAGCTCTTCCTTAGCCTGTCAAGAGCCATAACTCAGCCTCCCATTGATGGGAGGCCTGCACACAGCTAGGGGGGACCACCATGCACGAAAATTGAAGGCTAACTCTCCAATATATTCAGCATTTACACATTGTATTGGGGTGGCTACCTAAGCTTAGATAGTTCCTAGGAAGAAGAAGATGAATAGTAGAATAGAAATTTATGTTTTTGCATTTTTCTTCCATCATTTCAGTTGTAGTTTATTGTAAGGATCTTGTAATCTTCATTCCTTTCCTTTAATGTCATTTATTTCAAGTATATTTCAAGTTTAGTCTTGCATTTTAGATTTCACCATTAATGCTTTCAAGTTCTTCATTTTTCAAGCTTTAAAATGGGTATTGAATATTTTTCTTCTTAGTTTAAGTTTTCTTGCATTAGTTCAAGTTCCATGCTTCATTTCTTCATTATGTCCATTTACATTATGCATGTCTTTCATTTTATCATGAGTAGCTAGATTTTAAGTTGGTTAATCCAAGGGAGAATTCCTCTTAAGTGTGCCACTTCAACTCACTTTCATTCCTCCTCTCAGAGTATGATGGCTCGGTTTGACTGGGTTGGGGTGAGGACATGGTTGTGAGTTCTTGATACACCGTAGGCATCGTCACGGGGTATGCTTGAATCCTCACCTCCATTTTAGTCCCGAGCTTCCCACGAATCAATCGTACATCTAGGCTCTATTGGAGGAAGGCTTGAGTTGACTTGGTATTCCTATTGGAATGACCACTTTGGATTAGCCAACATTTGTTTTCATTGCATTTTCATTCAAAAACTTCACTCACAAAACACAAACACAAGATTTTACATTTTCCCTTTTGTTCACCAAAATCACTTTCACACACTCGAACTTTCCTTCCCTGAGGAGACGACCTTGGAATACTTTTCCAAGTAAAACACCGACACACAAAAGACTCTTTGCGATTGGGGAGCACTTTTGTTCACACACCCGCATTTCATTCACATTTTGTTCATTCCATTTTCCACCAATCCATTGTTGCCTAATCTCTTGTATCATTCCGAGGGAGAGTGACACTCCCTTCACACATACACCATATACACATTAAAGGGATGATATTAAGGGGTTAGGAACTACAACGTTTTTGCTCAATCATTTTGGCGCCGTTGCCGGGGAAGGTTAAGAAGGGTGATTTTGGGCGGCATGGTAAGTCTCGTGATTTTCATCACGGGCCAAGGTATGTCGTTTCTTTTGTAAATATTTTGTTTTATTTTGTGTTTTGTATTATGTCTTATAATTTTTATGAAAATGTATATAATGCCCAAAGTTTTCAAAATGTGTGTGAGATTTGTGATGAGTATGGGCATGTTACTAGTGAGTGCCCAAGAATGGCCTCTTATTTTGAAAACGTTTGTGAAATTTGTGGTTAGTATGAACACCTCACTAATGAATGCCCAAGATATTATCCGGTTCAAGACTTTGCATGCGAAGGTTCAAATTCATTTTTGGCCTCTGAAAATTTTTACCCCAATCATTATGTTACACCGAGTTATCCGAGTTATGGTTGGGAGAATGAATCTCATGATTTTTCATCCAATCTCACACCACCAAATGAATTTTACCATTATCCAACGTATGAGGACTCAACTGAACAAGAATTGGAAAATACGTTTTACGAGTTTATGCAAAGCCAAATGGAATGGAATGCCAAAATAACCCAACAACTTAATACATTGACTAATGCTATAATTGCTATGGATGAAGAACAACATTTGGAGCATAGTCAATGTATTGAGGATGATCATACCAATGAAATGCATAGTGATGTTGAATCTCCCACCACTCTAGATTGTGAAACATTTAATGAGGATATCATCGCACAAGAGGCTAATGAGCCCAAGGTCATTTTGCCATCTAAGTGTGGTGTTGAGATTCACATTTCTCAACTTGGGGAGGGCATTGCAATGGAGTTAAGTGTAGAAAGTTTTCAAGACAAATTGTATACGCCATTGTTGAGATTGCATAAACTTGCCTACACTTCTATTTGGTTGAGATTTTTGACTTCTTATCCTTTGTATTGTTGGATAGATGGATTAGTAAGGGCATTTATACAACAAAAAAATTGTAAAATCAAAAAAATCAATGGGCGCAAGTTCATATCCGAATTGAAGCCGGATTGACATGAGCCCTCTTTGTTTTACTTTCATGTACATAGTAGTTAGATTTCTTTTATTGTTATATTTTTATTTTCATAAATGTTGTAGTGTAGATTTTAGCATGAAGGTTGTTTACCTCTTCCTAATTTGGACTCATTTCACTTTGAGCATCATTGTAGCAAATCTTATTGGGTATCATGTTCTAGTCTAAGTTGGGGGGTGTAAACAAGCTTTTTGTGTTTTATTTTTCCGTTAATGTATACTAAAGAAAAAGAAAAAAAAAAAAGAGAAAAGAAAAAAAAAAAAAAAAAAAAAGAGGGGTATCTCATTCCCCGTTTTACTTTCATTTTTCTCATTGCATGATTCATTGTGCATTGAGGACAATGCATGGTTTAAGTTGGGGGGTGAGGTGCACCATTTACATTTTCCACCACTTTTTGTATAAAATAATGAAAAATGTGAAAATTTTGAAAAATTTTGGTTCCAATATTGAACTATATTCCCCTATCCTAATGGTTATGAGATTTGTGATTACTTGATCTTCATTTTGAACTTTGAATACATGAGCACATTATAGAAGTTTATCCTATTGTTAAGAGTATCACATACTTGTTTGCTTTTGAACTCAACCATGAGTGCACCATGAACTTGTAATTTTTGTAATTTACGGATTGAGTTCACATTTGAGTGCTTGACATGAATAGTGAAGATGAGTAAGAACCCATGTGAGCTTTAATGCCAATCCTTGTTTGGAGGGAACTTACATTTACTCAAGGAACAATTTTTCAAATTCCAAATTTGTTCAATAATCTCATTATGCTTGTTTTAGTTAGGTGCATTTGGGTAGTTAATTGACTTTGTCTTGATATGTACAATGATCTCCCATGCCTATCTAGAAATGATCTTAGGCCATCTTTGAAATGATTTGAGCCTTTGCCTTTTTCTTGTGAAAAATTTATCTCTAGTGCCATGATTGAGCCTTAATTGTAAATTCGTTTCTATGCCACACATGTAACCAAGCCATTGAAAAATGATAAATATCTACCTTACCTTGGTTGTTCCTAGAGCGGGATATGATTTGATCGTAAAAGAAAAGGAAGTATGGTGTGGAAACTCAAACAAAAGGAATAAATGATGTTGAAACTCAAAAGAATTGAATGGAAAAAGAATGAAAATCCAAGAAAAGGAAGAAAAGGGGTGAAAGAAGAAAAGAAAGAGAAAAAGAAAAGGAAAATGTTAAGGAAAAGAAGAAAAAAGAAACAAAGAGTGTGGTGATAGTGTTAGCCTAGAAATCCCATAAAAGGGAGATCTTTTTGAAATAAAGGTCATTCACTCGGAATAACCCTCTTTGTTATCCTATATCCTTCGTTTCCCTTACCTCAATATCACCCCAAGGCCTCATTACAACCCGTGAAAGTCCTAAATGATCTAGAGAAAGCATGGGGGATGCATACTTTGAAAAGAACAAGAGAAGTTGGTTTTGCTATCAAATGCCCTAGCATTCCCTTCATGAGATTATGCCAAGGTTGTTTCATTTTTATGCATACTTCATTTTTGGATTATATGTGAGTATACTTCATTTTGAGCACAAGATTCCATCTCACATATACACATGGAGAGCATGCCAAGATAACTAGAGTGTGATTCATTGTGAGAGACACCCTTGGTGAGTTTGCATCGAAGCTTAATTTGGATAGCCAAAGTGAATGTGAACTCCATTGTGTAAATGTTTAAATTACATGCTCATTTCACACACACACGAGTTTGAAAATGAATGTGTATGTGGATATTCTAGAATAGCATTTAAGGCTATGATGTGTCTCATGTGTGATTAGTTCGGGTGTGTTGAGCAAGCTATTTTGACATCCCAGAGCTAATTAAGATAAGGGAATATGCTTTAATATTGGATACAAGGAAGAGAAGTTTGTAGGTACCTTCACTGAAAACCTTCACGAGACAAAACTCGTCCACTAGGGATCACCTAGGGGTTTACAGGCTTGTTGCATGTGCTAAATGCAATTGCGGAATTAGTATATGTTTTATTTTGTTTGCATGCTTTTTACATTTTTTTTGCTAGGGACTAGCAAAACTTAAGTTGGGGGGTGTGATGAGCACAAAATATTGTATATTTCAAGGCCTCATTACATGCATTTTAACTCAACTTTTGCATCTAAGTACTTAGAGTTAGCCGATTTTATGAATAATGTTGAATTCTTGATGTTGCATGTTTTTATAGCTTAAATCATGTATTTTAGGACCTTGCAACTATGTTGGATGTGTGGTGAGGGCATGGACACATTACATGAAGATTTGGAGGCTTAAAAGTGAAGAAATCAAGGAGGTATTGGTGTTTGGTAACAAAGGCGCCAGCAGCCACACCACTAGGTTGAAGAGCCTCGGTTTTCCTCCATTTTTACCATGATCCACTTAGAATCTGAAAAAGTTAAAAACATGAAAGTTGTAGATCTGGATGTTTTCTGTATTTTGTCAAAATTTTAGCTCAATCCAATGGTTGGATCAAAAGTTATGCCGATTCTAAGAAAAGTGGTCCGGAGCAGAAAACAGTACCGGTACACAGTACCGGTACGCTCCCAGAACAACCCAGAACTCTTCTCCACTTGCTTGGGGGTCCCACCATTGATTCTCCCACACCTAGGCCGAAATTTTATCCCTACAACCATGCCTCCTACACCCTACTTGAATACATTTTGAAGGCTTGGGCATTAAGGGAAGAGAGAGAGAAAGGGGGCTGCCATGTGGGTTGCAGGCTAGCTCTTCCTTAGCCTGTCAAGAGCCATAACTCAGCCTCCCATTGATGGGAGGCCTGCACACAGCTAGGGGGGACCACCATGCACGAAAATTGAAGGCTAACTCTCCAATATATTCAGCATTTACACATTGTATTGGGGTGGCTACCTAAGCTTAGATAGTTCCTAGGAAGAAGAAGATGAATAGTAGAATAGAAATTTATGTTTTTGCATTTTTCTTCCATCATTTCAGTTGTAGTTTATTGTAAGGATCTTGTAATCTTCATTCCTTTCCTTTAATGTCATTTATTTCAAGTATATTTCAAGTTTAGTCTTGCATTTTAGATTTCACCATTAATGCTTTCAAGTTCTTCATTTTTCAAGCTTTAAAATGGGTATTGAATATTTTTCTTCTTAGTTTAAGTTTTCTTGCATTAGTTCAAGTTCCATGCTTCATTTCTTCATTATGTCCATTTACATTATGCATGTCTTTCATTTTATCATGAGTAGCTAGATTTTAAGTTGGTTAATCCAAGGGAGAATTCCTCTTAGGTGTGCCACTTCAACTCACTTTCATTCCTCCTCTCAGAGTATGATGACTCGGTTTGACTGGGTTGGGGTGAGGACATGGTTGTGAGTTCTTGATACACCGTAGGCATCGTCACGGGGTATGCTTGAATCCTCACCTCCATTTTAGTCCCGAGCGTCCCACGAATCAATCGTACATCTAGGCTCTATTGGAGGAAGGCTTGAGTTGACTTGGTATTCCTATTGGAATGACCACTTTGGATTAGCCAACATTTGTTTTCATTGCATTTTCATTCAAAAACTTCACTCACAAAACACAAACACAAGATTTTACATTTTCCCTTTTGTTCACCAAAATCACTTTCACACACTCGAACTTTCCTTCCCTGAGGAGACGACCTTGGAATACTTTTCCAAGTAAAACACCGACACACAAAAGACTCTTTGCGATTGGGGAGCACTTTTGTTCACACACCCGCATTTCATTCACATTTTGTTCATTCCATTTTCCACCAATCCGTTGTTGCCTAATCTCTTGTATCATTCCGAGAGAGAGTGACACTCCCTTCACACATACACCATATACACATTAAAGGGATGATATTAAGGGGTTAGGAACTACAACGTTTTTGCTCAATCACTTAGCCACGTCTTGCTTCATCCCTTTCCACCAATATTGACGCTTCATGTCTCTATACATCTTAGTACTACCCGGATGTATTGAGAATTTTGAACGATGACACTCACCCAACACTTCTTGCCTTACTTGGTCATTGTTTGGTACACATAGTCTTCCACGAAACTTTAACTCGTCATCGTGTATGGACCAGTTCTCAAGAACCTCATTCCTCTTCAATCTATCCCGGATAGTTTCCAACTCTGTGTCTAATCGTTGCAACTCTACAATCCGTTGTCGGAGAATTGGTTGAGCTATAAGATTGAGTAAGCAGGGTCGATCCCCCTGCCTATCCACCAATAGGTCAAAGTCCTCCAAAGCATTAATCATCTTCCACCTATTAACAACAAGAACATTGATTTCTCCCAGAGACTTTCTGCTCAGTGCATCAGCTACTACATTAGCCTTCCCCGGATGGTAGTTAAGTGTGAAATCGTAATCTTCCAAATATTCGATCCTCCTTCTTTGTCGGAGATTCAAATCTTTCTGTGTGAATATATACTTGAGACTCTTATGATCAGAAAACACCTGAAACTTTTCTCCATACAAGTAACACCTCCACAACTTAAGAGCAAGGACCACGGCGGCGAGCTCTAAGTCGTTAGTGGGATAGTTCCGCTCATGAACCTTTAGTTGTCTCGATCCATATGCGACTACCCTACCTCCCTGCATTAGCACACATCCTAACCCTCGTAACGAAGCATCGGTGTAAACATCGTATCCTTCCCCACTGCTAGGAATAATGAGGACATGGACTGTTGTCAACCTCTCCTTCAAGGTGCAAAAGGCTTGTTCACACGCTTGAGTCCACAAGAACCTTTCCCCCTTCTTGGTGAGGCGGGTCATTGGCATCGCGAGCTTTGAGAACCCTTCCACAAACCTCCGGTAATAGCCTGCTAATCCCAGGAAACTACGTACTTCGGTCACATTCCTGGGTGGTTCCCATTTCATCACGGCTTCAATCTTTGCGGGGTCAACAGCTACGCCTCGTTCCTACACAACATGGCTAAGGAATTTCACTTCCTTTATCCAGAACTCGCATTTGCTCATCTTAGCACACAACTTATGCTCTTTCAAGGTCTGAAGCACTACCGAAAGATGGTGTTCATGTTCCCTTTGTGTCTGTGAATAGATTAATATGTCATCAATAAACACAATGACAAACTGATCTAGATACGGCCGGAATACCCTATGCATCAAATCCATGAAGGCTGCAGGAGCATTAGTCAGTCCGAACGGCATTATCGTATATTCGAAATGACCATACCGGGTACAGAAAGCTATCTTAGGAATATCCTCCTCCTTGATCCGTAGTTGATGGTCCCCTGTGCGAAGATCAATCTTGGAGTAATACTTAGAACCCCTCAGCTGATCGAATAAATCATCAATTCGTGGCAACGAAGATTTATTCTTCACTGTCACTTGATTCAACCTTCGGTAATCTGTGCATAACCGAAGTGTTTCGTCATGCTTCTTCACAAAGAGGACCGGGGCTCCCCAAGGTGAAGTTCTTAAACGGATAAACCCAATAGCCAATAAATGGTCCAACTGTTTCCTTAGCTCCTTCAACTCCAAAGGTGCCATCCTATAGGGAGCAATGGATATGGGTTCGGTTCCCGGATAGAGATCAATCGTAAACTCAATCTCTCTCTGTGGGGGTAACCCGGGTAATTCATCTGGGAAGACATCCAGAAACTCTGACACTATCAATACCACGTCCGGTAGGGATCTGTCCCGATCATCTCCCATTAAGCTAGCTAAGAAACTCAAATGGATCCCCGCCTTAGCTTTCAAGAATCTACTACCCGTAGTAGGAAATGGATGGTAAGAATTCCGATCATTCATGAAACTTAAAACTACCCCTCCCGGTAATTGAAATGAAATCCGCTTGAGAAAACAATCCATTACCGTACGGAAAGTGGACAACAAGTTCATCCCAAATATTATGTCATACCCCTTCATGTCTAATGCAACCAAGGCTACAATCAATTCTTGCTCCCCAATTCGAAGCACACAACCTCTACACACCCTTTTAGTATCTAATCGTTCTCCCGTAGACATGTCAATACTCAAGGCATGTTCTAACTTCTCAAATTCCAACCCCAAATTAAGAGCATATATAGTGTGTATGAATGAATGAGTCGCACCGAGATCAAATAGAATTCGGGCCCAAGAATTAAAAAGAAGAACGATACCTTCCACAACTGCATTGGAAACGTCTTCCTCCGGTTGGGTCAAAGCAAAAACTCTTCCTCGATTGGTACTGCCTGGGGCCATAGCTGCTAACGGTTTCTACTGTAGTGGCTTCTGTAGGGGTGGCCTATTTGTATTTACCTGTTCTGTTGCTTGACTGGTCTTTGGTGGAAACGATGGGCAGTTATTTCTGAAGTGCCCAAGCCCTCCACATGCGAAGCATTGACGCGGGTTAGTGTCTGCTCTATTCTGAGTAACCCCAGCTCCTCGAACGGCTTGATTCCTTTGCCCCGAAGCTTGGTCAGGTCGGCGGTACAGATCTGCCCTTTGTGTGACTCCACTACTGCTACCGGCTCTCAAGGCATCTCTACTAGCGAAGTTTTTGTCTTCGTCTGGTCTTCTCTATGTCTCTCTCCACCAAGTTTTCCCATTCCACTAGATCCTTGTATTCTCGAATTCGGAGTGCAACTAGCTTCTCGCGGATGGAAGGCCTCAAACCTTGTTCAAAGCGTTTAGCCCTCTTTGCATCAGTGGCCACAAACTCGATTGCGTAGCGAGACAACTCATCGAATTCGAATAAATAATTAATCCCTAACCTAACTAAACAAAAAATCACACCTATTTGATAAACATATAACCTCAAACAAATTCAAGCCTAAAGTTTCTTCAACCTAACCTAATACTCCAGTGATAATCCACAACCTACAGCTCCCATGTAAGACCTAAAGCCTAAGCTCTGATACCAAAACCTGTAACGCCCCAAAATCCCACTTGGACGGCATTACTATTTAAAACCATTCACATCAGGAGAGCAACTAATAATTTCCATAAGTAAAGAAAATTTCATTCATCATGCACAATATCTATAACATCATCCAAAAGAATAAGCCAAACCATGGCCATTACATCCAAAAAGAATATGTCCCACTAAGACAAGTACATCAAAAATAACTATTATCTTGCAGTGGAATGAACACAATATCATTTGTACATTGTCCCAAAATCATCTCCTAGTCTAGGGCATAAAAAAAACAACTCTATACATTCCCCTCGGGATCCACGCTTCCATCTAATTGAGTTTCCCAAGTTATTTGCTCATCAACTCCGAGCTCCTCCTCTAAACCATAATCTGAAAAATATATTGTTTGTAGGGGGTGAGCTCCTCCTCTAAACCATAGAATACATGATCACAAACATAGAAACATGACTCTGGATAGTTATTATAATGTTTTGTGAGGACTATGGCAGAAGTTAGATCAATATCAAGTGTTATAGGCTGGTTGCCTTGGGGATGCCCATAAATTTGAAAAGACGGTGGAACATGAGTGCATCTTTGAAGTCTTAGTTGGCCTGAATATGGGTTTGATCCAATTCACATACACGTTTTGGGATGTGATTCATTGTCTTCTCTCATAGTAGAAGGAATGTTGTGCTTCAGTCGTTTATCGTAGATAGATATGCCCTTGCCTTTCGCTCTCACCGGGAACGTAAAGGGACTAATGGGGTTGTGATAGTGATCGTGTAGTTGCTCCCATTTCTGATAACAAAGATAAGTTTGTGTGTGATTATTGTGGTAAATCAAGACACACCAAAGCTAGTTGTTGGAAAATACAAGATTGACATATTTGTGTAGAGGGGGTTGCAGTAGAGGAGTTACTAGCTCTCATGCTCATCTTACTTTCATTGACTCTTCTTTGAGTCCCTTTGATGTCTCATGACACAATTGAAGTTTGCCTCGCTGTTGCATACACTTCATCATTTGCTCACTCAAGCATTCATGCCAAAACAGATAATGCCACTTCCTTGTCTTGTAGTCCCTCTTGGATCATTCATTTGGAGGCATCTTACCCATTGAAAGGTTTTTCCACTTTTTTTCACTTCTTATAATACTTGTTCTGTAAAACTCGGGTAAATTTGAACTTTTTCTGAAAAAGGGCAAAACGGTAATTTGCCACTATAATGCGTATTTAAAATACTCATGTTTCTAGAGCTCAGATGACACAACGGACTTCGTCGTTAGATTTGTATCGCGAAATCTAGTTACCCTGTCAAATTTCAACGAATTCTGAGATAGTCAAATTTTGCACGTATTTCGAGGCGACTTGGTGGCGGCTGACCTCACAAAGGTCCCCACAAATGAATTTTATAAAATTTCCTTATAATTGAATTAAAGTTCAAATAAAATTAATTTGAACTTAAACCGGGATGAAATTAATCATTTCGGGGCAGAAACGGACCCGGAAAAGAGGGAGCGTGTGGCGCGACGTGGACCGCGCATTTTGAGGCTATAAATATAGACAAATATCAGAATTTTGGGGAAATTCCCCATTCATCAGCCGGCCAAAGAGAGGAGAGAAAGAGAGAAAAGAAAAATTGGACTTCAAGTCTTCTCTCGACGATTTTCGAAGCTCCGTTGATTGAATCGACTCGGACCAAGAGTTAAAGTCGATCACCTCGACGAGGGCTACACAACCACACCAAGAACGAGTGATTTCACCGAAGATCCAAAGAGGAGATTTTGGGAAATCCAAGGTTTGAGGTTGAGGTTGGTGTTTTTGAAGGTTCTACCTTCGTTCTATGCTCCAAGAGGTAGGGTTCCCTCCTACTTTGGTTTATTTCCATCCTATGGTGTCCATAGGAAATGTGGAGCTGTTATATGGGCTGTTTTGAGACTGTTTTATGGACTGTTTATATGGGCTGTTTTGGGGCTGTTATATGGACTGTTTTGGGGCTGTTTTATGGACAGTTATATGGACTGTTTTTGGGCTGTTATATGGACTATTTTGGAGCTGTTTTATGGGCTGTTATATAGACTATTTTGGGGCTGTTATATGGGCTGTTTTGGGGCTGTTAAGTTAGCTGTTTTTGGGCTGTTATGTGGGCTGTTATTTGTTATATTGTGCCTTGTGAAAGAGATGAATTTTGGCAAGTATATGCATTAGATATCAAGTGCCATGACATATGTTGAGATATGTGGTTGAAATGGGTCCATATGGCATTCATAGCATGTTGGAAATAATTGTTGTTTGCAATGATTCATTACATTGCATATGCACGGAGACATCGCATATATTGGGTGTGAGTGCATTGTGATATCAAACACCACACTTGGTGATTGATAAGTGGACTCGGAAAGGTTGGGTCGAAGACCTATTTTTTTCAGACTTTGCATGTTCATTTTTTCCATTTTTCACTTTCTTGGTTTTTTTTTCCTCTTTTATTTTTTCTGTATCCTTCTAATTTAGAAGAAGGTGCAAGAAAATTGTGTAGCAAAGGTAGGTTTAATATATTTTCATATGTGGCTCGGTTATTTTTCGGGTTTTAAGAAAAGAATTTATATTCTTTTAGGCTCAATCAAGGCTGACTAAGGATATAATTTTGTAAAAGAAATGGTTAAGGCTCAAGATTAATCAAAAATGGCTTTTCCAGAAATCATATATTTGTACTCTTTCTAAATGAAAGTTAAGGATAATACTAACAATATAATTCGATAAGTGTTAATCAAAACAAAATTAATAAGATTATTCAAAGAAAATTTACCGTTGAATCGAAGAGTCTTATTTGAGTAGATGTAGAATATCTCTCCAAGAATGATTGGCTCAAATTCTGCAATTGGATTTACATCTCCACTATATATGCAAAGAGTGTAATATTTCACAAGGTTTCTAAAATAAGGAAATCTATTTTGTGCTTATAAGAATAAGTTTAAACAAAAATATTAAGATAATACACAACTAAAATATGAAAATCATGCGTGATCAGATTAAGACTATTCTTGCAAAGCATTAAACTACTAACTCAATTTAATAGTGAATCATATGAAGTAATCTTCCTAACTTTTTTTTAAAAAAAACAAAAGCTTCATTTTAACTAACACAAACAAATTTAAACACACATAAGTTCAAAACAAACAAGTTCAAAACATACATAAGTTCAAGACAAATAAGTTTAAAACAAACAAGTGCAAAACATAAATTAAAGTTCAAGTGCATAAAGTAAATGTGCATAATTAAAAATTTGAGTGAAAGATAGCAAAGTTTTTGTGTAGAATCTCTAATCTTTAAGAAGTAGAAGGTCCTCCTCCAAAATGTTCTCGCAGTAGCCTCAAGATCTCTGCTTGACTTTGTTCATAATCATTCATGCACTTGTTGATTTCTGTAATACTGGTACCAAGCTGGATGATAGTGGTTTCCAATCCTAACAAAATCTGTCTGTCAGTTCTGTCATCCACTGTTATGTATGGTTGATCCTCTTGTGGCTGCTGCTGTTCTTGCGGAATGAATTCTTTAGGTACTTGGAATAGTTCATCTTGTAGTGGAGGTGGTACTTCGGGTTGCTCTTCAGCCTGTCCTCCATGACTCTTTTTCAATGAAGTTTTATCCAATGCTCCAAAATGGTCCACTGTTTTCCATATAGATCAATAACCATGCCCTTGTTCCTGCATAACTGAGAAACTAACATAACATATGGAAGTGAGGGTTTCTTTCTATCCACAGCAAGCAACATTTGGCCCATGATTAAGTTTGGAAGATCAATTGTGTGTCCCATCCCAAAAGCATATACAAAGTAAGCTTGCTCAGTATAAATTTGTTTTTTCTGAGCTCGGGGTAACAAACTGTTCACTGTTATCAAATTCAGAATTCAATATTAGTCTGTCAGATCCCCTTGCTTTATATATTTATTTCGTCTACCCCAAACAAACTTTGGATTACCCATCAATTCTCTCCCTACGTCATTCAAATCAGGTAATTCAGTATAAGGATATTGAGGGTTTTCTGGTCTTTGCATGGGTTGAAAAAATTCGGCTACAGTAGCCGGTGTAACTTGAAAAACAATACTCCGTACGAACACACGCAATTGTCTTTCTCCAATAATCTCAGCATTACTATATGTAAAACCCGGGTAAATTTGAACTTTTTTCTGAAAAAAGGGCAAAACGGTAATTTACCACTATAATGCGTATTTAAAACACTCATGTTTCTAGAGCTCGGATGACACAATGAACTTCGCCATTGGATTCGTATCGCGAAATCCAGTTACCCTGTCAGATTTCATCAAATTCTGAGATAGTCGAAATTTACACGTATTTCGAGGCGTCTGGGTGGAGGGTGACCTCACAAAGGTCCCCACAAATAAATTTTATAGAATTTCCTTATAATTGAATTAAAGTTCAAATAAAATTAATTTGAACTTAAACCGAGATGTAATGAAACATTTCGGGACGAAAAACGGACCCAAAAGTAGGAAATATGCGGTGCGACGTGGACCGCACAATTAAAATTATAAATAGTGACTTAAATCAGATTTTTTGGAGAAAATATCTCTATTTGTTCAGCCTCACAGGTTTGGGAGAGAAGAGAGAGAAGAGAAGAAGAAAAAAATCAATCTTCAAGCTTTCTCCTTCGATTCCCGGAGTTCCGTCGGTCGGAATTCGTCGAGCCAAGAGTTAAAGTTCATCTCCTCGACGAGGGCTACGCGTACGTACCAAAAAGAAATGATTTCACCGAAGATCCAAAGAAAGGATTTTGGAGAAATCAAAGTTTTGGGCTTGGGAAGTGTTCTTGAAGCTTCCTTCGGGTGATTTACGCACCAAGAGGTAGGGTTCCTCCTACTTTGACTTTATTCCTATCCTTTGGTGTTGAAATTGTGAGATGTTTTGGGTTGGAATTGTGGCCTGTTTAGGGGCTGTTTTGTGGCATATTTTGTGGCTGTTTTGTGGCCTGTTTTGGGGCTGTTTTGTGGCCTGTTTTGGGGCTGCTTTGTGACCTGTTTTGGGGCTGTTTTTTGGGCATGTTATATGTTTACATTATGCTTTGAGAATTAAGTGTGTCATTGCTTGATTATGTAACGACATGCTTGGTTGTTGTTGTTAGATAAAATATCGATATGTGTTTATAAGGTGTCTTTGTGAATGGAATGTGCTATGACATGCTTGAGGATGTTGTAGTTGTGTATTAATACATGTTGTTAATGTATTAGCATCATGATAAATTGTGGTAATTATGTGCATTACACATATATTGCCTTGACCCATGTTGATATGTGATTTAAGTTGTCCATATGACATTCATTACAAATGAGACATCACATTGATATGCGATGGTACATTACATTGCATTTGCACGGAGGCATCACATTCATGGGCTTAGGCATGAGTGTAGGTGTGTGTGTGTATAGACATGGTTTATTCAAACATCATACTTGGTGGTTGAAGGGTGGGCTCGGGAAAGTGGGATTGAAGATCCTATTGAGTTGCATGGTTGCATGCATGGAAAAACTTGTGTCGGGTATAGCAAGTAGGGCTAGACTCTCCCTCGGGTGCAAAACCCGGTTATTGGTTTATTCACTTCCGTCGGTGCAAGTCCAAAAAAATGAATTAGGCATACGGAGCCGGCGGTGTAATTCCAAAATCCGTTGCCTAATAAGACACAAGATTTTGTTTATAAAACACTCATTCAATGGGTAACATCCACAGTGATTTGGTTTTATAAATACATGACTTTTATTTCAAACGATCATTGGATGGATTTTTCGTCAATTGACGGTTTCATTGCACAAGTGCATTGCATTGTGTTGTGGGAGTCGGTGAACACTCGGGTTAAGATGCATGTGTAAGTCTCATCTCATTGCATGCATGACATGGTAAAATTCCAATATAGAGTTGCATATTCTTGTTTGGAATGTTGTTATGGATGAATGTTGTATGTAAACATTGCATATGCATCTAGGGTGGGGAGTAGCCTCTGTAGGAGATACTCTATTGAGCGTTGCTCATCCTATACGGGAAAATATTTCAGGTGCGGGTTTTACGCCGATGGACAACACTCACTCGGGCACTTAAGAAGGAAGAAAAGTCGAGATGTGGCTTTATTTTGAGTCCTTGTAAAATTTTTGTAAAAATTATGATTTTTGAGCATGTAAATATTTGGAAATAGTCGTAATGGGACTCATATGAACTGTTTTGAATGTAAATTTCCTGATGTATGAGTTTGATATGAGTTTGGGTAGGTTTTCTCAAAACTCCATATTTATGGACTATTTTTAATCTAACCTTGCATGTAATTATATGAGTATGGATAAATGGACTCGGTGTGGTCAATGTTTACTCATAAATGGACCTGGTGCTGCCAGTGTTTTATATTGGGCCTCGGATGGGTCATGTAAATGTATATTGTACAGGTTGGGTTTTGGGTAGAGCTCCCCGTACAAAGGAGACTTTGCCCGATTTTTTTTCAATTATGGACCCCGATAAATGGGGTATAACGGCGCGATATCGAGTTACTCGGTATCCACGGGTATTCCGCGGGTTGATGGGTAATCAACGGACTCCCGAATTTTGGGGCGTCACAGCTTGGTATCAGAGCTTAGGTTTACGATAAACCCAGGACTTGATGGGCATGGGTCTAGACCATTGCATTCATTGTGCATTACATGTTATGTGCTTAAATTGCTACATGTTATGTGATATGTGTTGTGTGAATTATATGCATGGTAAAATGTATATGGAAAGGAGAAACACTTGGGTTATAAAACATAACCTTGGGTTTCGAAAAAGAATGAACGGGATGGTTCGGGGTGTTGATGTCTATTAGTGGTTGACACATGCTTTACTAGTTAGACAAGTAGAGAAATCTCAAAGTTTAAACTTGATCCCCATTTTTGAATACTATGTAAGACTATATTGCTATCTAACATATGTAGATGGAAAATCGAGGAAGGGGACGCCGAGGCGGTTGGTGGAACAACAACCAACCACCACCGGCCTTTGACCAACAAGCCTTCATAGAGGCTATTGGTACTGAGACTGCTACCATTGCACAGACGAGTGCTGCGGCTGCCACCATTGCACAGGCTAGTGCAACTGTGAGCCAAGGAGGGCCAAGTAACCTCCAGAGGTTCAAGGCACACCATCCTCCAACCTTCATGGGAGGAGGGGATCCGATGGTAGTCGATCATTGGTTCCGACAAGTCGGCAAGATCTTGGAGGCTATGGAGATCACCTCCGATGCCATTAAGATAAAGCTAGCTGCATTCCAGCTGGAGGGAGAATCCCAAGTGTGGTGGGATTGGGTCAAAGCCTCAAGGGACTTGGAGGCAACGACATGGGAAGAGTTCCGTGAGCTCTTCATGGGCAAATACTTCCTAGCGTCTGCCCGGCATGAAAAAGCTCGGGAGTTCCTAGACCTGAAACAAGGGACGATGACGGTGCTCGAATATGTGGCTAAGTTCACTGAATTAGCCCGTTTCGCCAATGAGTATCTGGCCACAAACATAACCAAAGTGAGGAAGTTTGAGGATGGCCTAAAATTGTCCATCCGGGGTAAAATTGTAGTCTTCTCCTGCAAGACTTGGACTTGATGGTCGAGACTACCATGGCCATTGAGAGAGAGGTGGACGACGCACGGAACATCCGGGAGGCGGGTGTTAAAGATAAGAGGAAGGAGAGCCAACCTTTTTCTTAGGGTTCGAGGAAGAAGCAAAGGACTTCGACTTCCCGAGGGTTTCAGGGACAGGGCCGCGCCCATCAAGGCCAAGGTCAAATATCCCAAGGCGGGAGAAATCAGAGGCCTTCTTACCCCTCAAGCCAAAGGACTTGTTTTTATTGCCTCCAACCTGGGCATATGAAGCGGGATTGTCCTCAACGGCAGGGATCTCAGGGTTATGGAGCATTCCAGTCCCAGTCTTCGGTAGGACATGCACAGACGCATTTTGTTCCTCCCTACCCCACCATGGGCCAGGGGAGGCAATACCAGTTCTAGGGTGTTGCACAAGACCCTACTAATTCACAGGCAGGAATCCCTCAATTAGGCCAGAGCATGGGTCGAGGTCGAGGTCGAGGCCAGGGCTCACAAGCCAGGACTTCAGGGACCCAGGGGCGTGTCTACGCCATCACTTCTCAGACTGAGCCGGCAGATCAGTCGGTTATCCAGGGTACATTTCTACTCTCTCGCTTATGGGTAAGGGTATTATTTGACTTCGGTGCATCTCATTCATTCATTGTTGCATCATGTGTAAAAGATTTTGGCTTAGAGGTTGAAACCTTGGAAGAGCCATTGCATGTGAGTTCTCCCATAGGAGTTAGGGTGAGCGTTGATCAGATATGTCGGGATTGTGAGTTAGAGATCTCGGGGATTCTACTCACCGTGGACCTTAGGGTCATGGACATGTCGAAGTTCGATGCTATTCTTGGTATGGATTGGTTGGCGGCAAACCGAGTCGTCATTGATTGTAATCGGAAGAGGGTCACTGCCCACACACCGGAAGGTGTTTGTTTCATGTATCAGGGGAATAAGCACGATACTTTACCCCAAGTTGTGTACAAATCTAGATGGCACGGGTAGTTGATGGGTTGGCTAGCAAGCCTTACCCTGGAGGACGAGGCGAGACAGGAGTTGGGTCTACCTCGGGTGGTTTGTGAGTATAAGGATGTTTTTCCGGATGAACTACCGGGATTACCTCCACATAGGGATGTACACTTCATTATTGAGTTACACCCTGGTACATCTCCTATTTCTTTGACTCCGCATAGAATGGCACCAGCTGAGTTGCAAGAACTCAAGGTCCAATTACAGGAATTGTTGGACAAGGGCTTTATTAGGCCGAGCACCTCACCTTGGGGCGCTTCGGTGTTGTTTGCCAAGAAGAAGGACAAGACCCTTTGACTATGCATAGACTACCGGCAGTTAAATAGGGTTACTATCAAGAATAGGTACCCTTTGCCGAGGATTGATGATTTGTTTGATCAGCTGAGAGGGGCACGGGTCTACTCCAAGATAGATCTACGCACCGGTTACCATCAGTTGAGGGTTAGGGAGACGGATATCCCTAAGACGGCGTTTAGGACGCAATATGGGCATTTTGAGTTCACAGTGATGCCATTCGGATTGGCGAATGCTCCAGCGATATTCATGGATCTCATGCGTAGGGTGTTCCAACCCTACCTAGATCAGTTCGTTGTGGTATTCGTTAACGACATTTTGATCTACTCCAAGTCTGAGGAGGAGCATGAGGGTCACTTAAAGATTGTTCTCCAGACCTTGAGGGACCATCAGTTGTACGCCAAGTTCAGCAAGTATGAATTTTGGCTGACTGAGGTGAAATTCTTGGGACATGTGGTGTCGGCTTCGGGTGTATCCGTGGACCCGGAGAAGGTTGAGGCAATTATGAGTTGGGAGAGACCGAAGTCAGTTTTCGAGATACGCAGTTTCTTGGGATTGACAGGGTATTACAGGAGATTCATTGAGGACTTCTCCCGATTAGCTGCACCTATGACGAGATTGACCCGGAAGGAGGTCAAGTTTCAGTGGGATGATTCGTGCGAGAAGGCATTCTAGGAGTTGAAGAGGAGGCTTACTTCAGCTCCTATTCTGATAGTCCCAGAAAGGGGACAGAGGTACCTAGTGTATTGTGATGCCTCTAAGGACGGACTTGGATGTGTTTTGATGCAGTCTGGGAGGGTAGTGGCTTATGGTTCTCGGCAGTTAAAGAACCACGAGCAGAGTTACCCTACATATGACATGAAGTTGGCGGCCATTGTCTTTGCCTTGAAGGCTTGGCGCCACTATCTATACGGTGAGCAGTTCGAGGTGTTTTCGGACCACAAAAGTCTGAAGTACATCTTTACACAGCGGGACCTCAACATGAGGCAACGCATGTGGATGGAGTACTTGGAGGACTACGATTTCACTTTGCATTACCATCCCGGTAAGGCAAATGTGGTGGCTGATGCACTTAGTCGGAAGTCACGAGGAGTTGTGGCTAGTGTGGCTTCTAGGGAGTGGCAGATGCTCGAGACTGTAGGACAATTCGGGCTACACTATATGGGGCAGGCTCAGGGTACTTTGGGAAGTTTGGTGGCTACGCCTTCCCTACTGTGCAAAGTGATTGAGTCTTAGGGGCAAGACCCAGAGATATTGTCTATTAAGGACCGAGTACGGTCGGGTACGGGTGACGAGGGCTGGGCTATTTACACGGATGGCAGTCTTCGATTTAGGGGAAGGGTTGTGGTTCCCTAGTTAGCAAAGCTGAGAGAGGAGATCCTTAGGGAGTTCCATTGCTCCCGTTTTGTTGTACACCCCGGTGGCACGAAGATGTATCAAGATCTTCGTCGCCAGTATTATTGGAGCGGGATGAAGAAACACGTTGGGGATTTTGTTAGTAGATGTCTCACGTGTCAGCAAGTGAAGGCTGAGCACCAGAGACCAGCGGGATTACTCCAGCCCTTGGAGGTAGCTGAGTGGAAGTGGGAGCATGTCACGATGGATTTTGTGACCAACTTGCCACGAACATCGCGAGGGCATGACGCAATATGGGTGATAGTGGACCGGCTTACAAAGTCGACACACTTTTTGGCGGTGCGGATGACCTTCACACTGGAGGAATTCTACAGGTTGTATATACAGGAGATTGTCCGGTTGCATGGGGTGTCCGTATCTATAGTATTGGATTGGGATCCCAGGTTTACGGCTCATTTTTGGGAGAGTTTTCAGCGAGCCATGGTGACACAGTTGATGATGAGCACTGCTTTTCATCCCCAAACAGACGGTCAGTCGGAGAGGACCATCCAGACTTTAGAGGACATGCTACGTGCATGCGTCCTAGATCTCAAGGGTAGCTGGGAAGAGCACCTACCCTTAGTGGAGTTCGCCTACAACAACAGTTATCAGGCGAGCATACAGATGGCACCCTATGAGGTACTATATGGGAGGCCTTGTCGATCTCCGGTTTGTTGGACGGAGGTAGGAGAGAGACCCTCTACGAGTCCGGTTTTGGTTAGGGACACCTTTGAGAAGGTGGACTAGATACAAAAGCATCTTCTCACGGCTCAGAGCCGAGAGCTACGCCGACAGACGGCGGCGATCTCTAGAGTTTGAGGTGCGAGATCATGTCTTCTTGAAGGTGATGCCTAAGAGAGGAGTGGTCAGGTTCGGCAAGCGGGGAAAGCTGTCGCCGAGGTATATCGGGTCCTTCGAGGTACTCGAGAGGGTAGGTACAGTTGCTTACCGGCTGACGTTACCGCCAAATCTATCGGGTGTTCATGCGGTATTCCATGTCTCTATGCTCCAGAAGTATACTCCAGATCCGACACATGTGGTGGATTGAGGTGAGTTGATTGTTGATGCGGATGAGACCTTCGAGGAGGGACCGGTACGTATCATGGATAGCCGGGATCAGATTTTGTGAGGCAAGACCGTGAGACTAGTGAAGGTATTGTGGCAGCACCGAGGAGTGGAGGAGCCGACATGGGAGCGCGAGGACACTATCCGTACCAATTATCCTTTCTTATTCGAGGATGGAGGTACATTTTTTTTATAGTTATAAGTCTGATATACATGTCACATATGCATGTGGTTGAATGTGTATGTGTGTGTGAATTTCGGGGACGAAATTCTTTTAAGGGGGGAAGAATGTAAAACCCTGGTAAATTTGAACTTTTTTCTGAAAAAAGGGCAAAACGGTAATTTGCCACTATAATGCGTATTTAAAATACTCATCTTTCTAGAGCTCGGATGACACAACGGACTTCGCCATTGGATTCATATCGCGAAATCCAGTTACTTTGTCAGATTTCATCAAATTCTGAGATAGTCAGAATTTACACGTATTTCGAGGCGTCTGAGTGGCGGGTGACCTCACAAAGGTCCCCACAAATAAATTTTATAGAATTTCTTTATAATTGAATTAAAGTTTAAATAAAATTAATTTGAACTTAAACCGAGATGTAATGAAACGTTTCGGGACGAAAAACAGACCCGAAAGTAGGAAATATGCGGTGCGACGTGGACCGCACAATTAAAATTATAAATAGTGACTTAAATCAGATTTTTTGGAGAAAATATATCCATTTGTTCAGTCTCACACGTTTGGGAGAGAAGAGAGAGAATAGAAGAAGAAAAAAATCAATCTTAAAGTTTTCTCCTTCGATTCCCAGAGTTCCGTCGGTCGGAATTCGTTGAGCCAAGAGTTAAAGTTCATCTCCTCGACGAGGGCTACGTGTACGCACCAAAAATAATTGATTTCACCGAAGATCCAAAGAAAGGATTTTGGAGAGATCAAAATTTTGGGCTTGGGAAGTGTTCTTGAAGCTTCCTTCGAGTGCTTTACGCACCAAGAGGTAGGATTCCTCCTACTTTGGTTTTATCCCTATCCTTTGGTGTTGGAATTGTGGCCTGTTTAGGGGCTGCTTTGTTGCCTGTTTAGGGGCTGTTTTGTGGCCTGTTTTGGGGCTGCTATGTGGCCAGTTTAGGGGCTGCATTGTGGCCTGTTTTGGGGGCTGCTATGTGGCCTGTTGAGGGGTTGTTTTGTGGCTTGTTTTGGGGCTATTTTGTGGGCATGTTATATGTTTACATTATGCCTTGAGAATTAAGTGTTTCATTGCTTGATTATGTAACGACATGCTTGGTTGTTATTATTAGATAAAATATCGATATGTGTTTATAATGTGTCTTTGTGAATGGAATGTGTTATGACATGCTTGAGGATGTTATAGTTGTGTATTAATACATGTTGTTAATGTATTAGCATCATGATAAATTGTGGTAATTATGTGCATTACACATATATTTCCTTGACCCATGTTGATATGTGGTTTAAGTTGTCCATATGACATTCATTACATATGAGACATGACATTGATATGCGATGATACATTACATTTGTACGGAGGCATCACATTCATGGGCTTAGGCATGAGTGTGTGTATGTGGGCATGGTTTATTCAAACATCATACTTGGTGGTTGAAGGGTGGGCTCGGGAAAGTGGGATTGAAGATCCTACTGAGTCGCACGGTTGCATGCATGGAAAAACTTGTGTCGGGTATAGCAAGTAGGGCTAGACTCTCCCTCGGGTGCAAAACCCGGTTATTGATTTATTCACTTCCGTCGGTGCAAGTCCAAAAAAATGAATTAGGCATACGGAGCCGGCGGTGTAATTCCAAAATCCGTTGCCCAATAAGACACAAGATATTGTTTATAAAACACTCATTCAATGGGTAACATCCACAGTGATTTGGTTTTATAAATACATGACTTTTATTTCAAACGATCATTGGATGGATTTTTCGTCAATGGATGGTTTCATTGCACAAGTCCATTGCATTGTGTTGTGGGAGTCGGTGAGCATTCGGGTTAAGATGCATGAGTAAGTCTCGTCTCATTCCATGCATGACATGGTAAAATTTCAATATAGAGTTGCATATTCTTGTTTGGAATGTTGTTATGGATGAATGTTGTATGTAAACATTGCATATGCATCTAGGGTGGGGAGTAGCCTCTGTAGGAGATACTCTATTGAGCATTGCTCACCCTATAAGGGAAAACATTTCAGGTGTGGGTTTTACGCCAACGAACGACACTCACTCGGGCACTTAAGGAGGAAGAAAAGTCGAGATGTGGCTTTATTTTGAGTCCTTGTAAAATTATTGTAAAAATTATGATTTTTGAGCATGTAAATATTTGGAAATAGTTGTAATGAGACTCATATGAACTGTTTTGAATGTAAATTTCCTGATGTATGAGTTTGATATGAGTTTGGGTAGGTTTTCTCAAACCTCCATATTTATGGACTATTTTTAATCTAACCTTGCATGTAATTATATGAGTATGGATAAATGGACCCGGTGTGGTCAATGTTTACTCATAAATGGACCCGGTGCGGTCATTGTTTTATATTGGGCCTTGGATGGGTCATGTGAATGTATATTGCACAGGTTGGGTTTTGGGTAGAGCTCCCCATACAAAGGAGACTCTGCCCAATTTTTTTTCAACTATGGACCCCGATAAATGGGGCATAACGACGCGATATCGAGTTACTCGGTATCCACGGGTATTCCGCGGGTTGATGGGTAATCAACGAACCCCCGGATTTTGGGGGCGTCACACTATAAAACTCACGAACTAAACAATCATAAGCAGGAGTAAGAAATCAAACATAATGCCACCATCCTCTTTCAGCAAGAATTTTTCTTACTCCTATGTTCTCAAAATCCTCATAAATAACTGGCAGTTCAGAAATTATAGTTTTAGTCAGAAAATTAGCATCATACCAGGCCTGTTGTTCAAAATTTTCAAATATCACCTCATTGAAGATATTCCTTGGTCCATGTTGTTGTGGAGGTGCTTGAGGTGGTTGAGGTTGATCTCTTTGTGCACGGCTTGAAGATCCTTTCGTTCGTCGTCTTGAATCCATGTTTTTCTTGATTTTTCTTCAAATACTCCGTTTCAACTGATTTCAATCAGTAGATACCTTCAAAATGTGATGGGTAAGTCAATAATCGGAAAAGATTTGAAAAAAAACAGTTGAATATTGCAGATTCGGGAGCTATTCTTTGGAGAAAACTCGGCTATTTCGAATTTTTGCTTGCGAGGGAGATGAAATAATCGTTTTTTTGCATGGAGATGGCGTTTATAGGGGCACTGCCGTCCGGACGCTAGGCCCACCGTCTGGACGGTGCTGCCTTGCTGGTTTTTGTGTTGTGTATTGCAGGTTGCTGCTTCTTAGTTCCTGCAATTCATAAAATTCCTGCAGTTTTACAAAATTAAAAACAATTTATCTATTCTACAAAATTTTGTTAACCACTTTTTTTCTTGTCAAAAATTGGTGGTTTATAAAATTTTTTATTTTATTTTATTTGTTATTGATTATTTACTTATTTTCCTAATTAATTTATAGTTATTTATATTTATTTATAGTTATTCATAATTATGTACACTTATTTCAAAATAATACATCATTTGATCATGCTGATTCATAGTCAGAACTATCTGCATCAATAATACCAGTGACACGGTTAACTTCACTTCTTACGTATCTTGTTAACATTGGAGTAGAATAGGATGGCTCCTTAAGATAATCCTTACTCTGCCCATACCTAATCCACCGGAGACGATCTGACGCTCGACCTGAAATTAGTTCCGCACACTGATTATATTGTCTTAAATGTTCTAACCGACCACATCTTACACAACCATCAAGACGATTCGCTCGTCGGTGTTTAACAAATGTACTTTTTCTACACAGGGGTCTTGGTTGACTTTCAAAAATTTCTAAATTTCTAAATTTTCTAGCTTTTTACATGATCAATGCATGTATATCTTTTGGAAAATGACGTAGTAGAACTAAACTTAACCAAAATAGTTTTTCGTCTATTGTACAATTATTTTTTTCAAAAAATTCTAAAAATAACTCAAAAATTATTAACAAATTGACTCACTATCCGGTTCTTTAACATCTGTCAGTCACAAAGACGAACAAGTTTATAAAAACACTAAACACACACATAAGTAAATTCACACTCATACCTCCCCAACTTAAATTAAACATTATCTGCAATGTAAAAACAATGATAATCAACATTGATAAGAAAACTCAGCAATCTGTTGTCGTTTCACCGATTGGGATATCTGGCTGATACTCAGGAGATTTACTTTGTCAAATAAATTACAACTAATTAATAATATTATTGAGAATTAAGCAATAATTTATTTTTCAGAGCACATAAATAAGATCAAAAAGTTGTACAGAAGTTATATCTTGAGTAAAACCATCATAATATGGCTTAAGCCTTTGACCATTTACTTTAAAGATAGTTCCGGTTACCGGATTTTTAATTTCAATTTCTCCATAGTCAAAAACTTGCTCGACAATATAAGGACATGTCCATCTAGATCTTAGTTTTCCAGGAAATAAACGAAGCTTTGCATTATATAACAGAAATTTTTGAGAAGGTTTAAAAGATTTTCGCATGATATTTTTATCATGAAAAAATTTTGTTCTTGACTTTGCAATCTTTGCATTTTCATAAGCTTCATTTCTTAATTCCTCTAATTCATTAATTTGAAGTTTGCGAGATATTCCAGCTTTGTCCATATCAAAATTCATCAGTTTGATTGCTCAATATGCTTGATGTTCTAATTCTATAGGCAAGTGACATGATTTTCCATAAACTAACCGATAAGGAGACATCCCTAAAATAGTTTTATATGCAGTACGGTAAGCCCAAAGCGCATCAGTCAATCTTAAGGACCAATCCTTACGATCTGGATTTACTATTTTTTTAAAAATATATTTTTTTTCCCTATTAGCTAATTCAGCTTGTCCACTTGTCTGTGGATGATATGGAGTGGATATTTTATGAGAAATCGTGTATTTTTTCATAAGATTTTCAAAAACTTTATTTCAAAAATGTAATCCACCATCACTTATAATGGTCCGAGGAATTCCAAATCTGGACAAAATATTTTCTTTTAAAAATTTGATCACTGTTTTATGATCATTATTTCGACATGGAATTGCCTCTACCCATTTAGAGACATAATCGACTGCAACTAAAATATACAGATATCTAAAAGATGGGGGAAATGAACCCATAAAATCGATGCCCCAACAATAAAAAAATTCAATGATTAAAATAGGGTTTAAAGACATCATATTTCTTTTTGAAATATCTCCCAATCTTTGACATCTGTCACAATTTAAACAAAAGATATGAACATCTTTAAAAAGAGTTGGCCAATAAAATCCACACTGTAAAATTTTAGAAGCGGTTTTCTTTGTAGCAAAATGACCTCCGCAAGCTTCAGAGTGACAAAACTGAATTACCTGACTTATTTCATGATTAGGTACACAACGCCTTATTATTTGATCTTTACAATATTTAAAGAAATAAGGATCCTCCCAGAAAAAGTTACGTGTTTCGCTTAGGAACTTATTTCTATCAGACCAGGTATAATGAGAAGGAATAATACCAGTGGCTAAATAATTTGCTATATCTGCATACCATGGTACTTCTGTTATAACAAACAGTTGTTCATTTGGAAATGTTTCTTTAATTGGAGTTGGTTCTTCTTTTATTTCATAATTTAGCCTTGACAAGTGATCTGCTACCACATTTTCTACTCCCTTCTTATCCTTAATGATAAGATCAAATCTTGAAGTAATAATATCCATCATAGGAGATGTGGTTTAGCATCTTTTTTAGTAAGTAAGTATTTTAAAGCTGCATGATCTGTAAATACAACAATTGACGATCCAACCAGATATGAACGAAATTTATCTAAAGCAAATACAATAGCAAGTAGTTCTTTTTCTGTGATTGAATAGTTTATTTGTGCATCATTTAGAGTTTTGCTTGCATAGTATATAACATATGATTTTTTATATTTTCTTTGACCTAATACAGCTCCTACTGCATAATCACTTGCATCACACATTACTTCAAAAGGTAAAAACCAGTCAGGAGGTTGCATAATAGGTGCAGAAATAAGCATGCTTTTTAATTTATTAAACACGAATTGACATGCATTATTCCATTCAAATAATGCATCCTGACATAAAAGATTACATATAGGTCTAGATATTAAACTAAATTTTTTTATAAATCTTCTGTAAAATTCTGCATGACCTAAAATCGAGCGAATATCTTTTACTATTTTTGGTGAAGGTAAATTTGCTATCAGATCAATTTTGGATTTATCAACTTCGATCCCTTTTTTAGACACTACATGACCTAAAACAATACCTTGTGTAACCATAAAATGACATTTTTCCCAATTTAAGACAAGGTTTGTTTCTTCACATCGAATGAGCATTTTTTCAAGATTTTCTAAACATAATTGAAATGAATCACCATATACTGAAAAATCGTCCATAAAAACTTCTAGACACCGTTCTACCATATCACTGAATATACTCAGCATGCAACGCTGAAAGGTAGCTGGAGCATTACATAGTCCAAAAGGCATCATTTTATATGCAAAAAGTATCGAAAAGACATGTAAATGTAGTTTTTTCTTGATCGTCTATCGCAATTTCAATCTGATTATAACCAAAATATCCATATAAAAAACAATAATATGCATGACCAGCTATTCTTTCTAAAACTTGATCTAGAAAAGGTAACGAAAAGTGATCTTTTCTGGTGAGAGAATTTAGTTTGCGATAGTCAATACATACACTCCAACCTGTGACTGTACGCATTCGAACTAATTCATTTTTTGTATTCTTTATTACCGTAATACCAGATTTCTTAGGTACTACCTGTGTAGGACTAACCCATTTACTATCAGATATATGATAGATAATATTAGCATCTAATAGTTTAAGTACTTCATTGCGAACTACCTCTTTCAGATATGGATTTAATCTTCTTTGTATTTGACGAGATGGTTTAACATTTTCATCTAAATATATACAATGGGTACACAGAAGTGGGCTTATACCTTTTATATCTGCGATTGTCCATCCAAGAACACTTTGATGATTTTTCAATACTTTTGTTAATTCTTTTTCTTGACTTTCAGATAAATTTGATGATATGATTACGGGATGAATTTCATCTTTTTCTAGAAAAACATACTTTAGATTGGTTGGAAGCGGTTTTAAATCTGGCTTAAATATTTTGACATTAGACTCTACAGATTTAGACAACAGATTTTCACATTTTGGGTTCTCTATATTTTCAGACTCATTATCAGATACAGATTCTAATGTATATAATTCCTGTTTCAGAAAAAAAATTTCAAAAAACTTTTGAGTTAATGACTCAACACAATTTATTTCATGCACTTCATCTTCTGTAACGCCCCAAAACACACCCTGGACGGCATTACATACTAAAACCATTTACATCATGAGAGCACTAATATCATCCATAAATAAATTAAACTTCATTCATCATCCATAAAATATTTACATCATTATCCAAAAGAATATGCCCAACCATGGCATTTACATCTCAAAAATTAATTAAAGTAGCACAGCGGAATAGCAAAAGAAACTAGACCTTACAGTGTCCAAAAGAATAACCTAGTCTAGTACAAAAGAAGCTACATCTCTACATATCCACCTCGGGATCTAGGTTCCCCTCGAGTGGAGCCTCCTAATGCCCTGACTCGTCGATGCCGAGATCCTCCTCTAGCACCAAATCTGAAAAATGTAATTTGTAGGGGATGAGCACGAAGCTCTGTAGCAAAATCTTCCCAACTCAAACAAGGTTTATAAAAATATAAAACGGGTCGGTCACATTTCGAAAATAATATATATCAATTTTTTTTTGAAGGAAAAACAGGACAGTTTAAAGAGATCTCAAGTTTAAGCCATAACAACAATCAAGTAAAAGAATAAATTAAATTGAACAACAATACACCGTGTCCAAAGTTAGGCCAATTCGGAAGAGCGTCTTCCGATGCATTGTCCCATACCAATGCACCGGCCAAGACGTTCCAACTCATCATCCCATGTATATTGGTTCATCCCCGTACCATGTATGTTGATTGCTTCTCATGAATCTACCCAACGATTATACCTAGTCCACCAATTACAATCAAAATCACAAACACTTTAGGAAAATGCGTCTACCATCCCTCTGGCAGTGACGAGTCCCTTCCCAGGAAAAGTATACCATCCCTTGTTCGAACTCCAGTGAACGATAGTGGTCGTATTACCACATGACAACCCACTACAAGTGTTAGGAAACCATCACCCCCACTGGGATAGACTAACCTCTAACACTCTACAGCATCTCTCGAAGGCAATCCAAGTCCCTCACAACAACCATACAATTGAGGAAACCAAAATATTCTCAATTCATCAACATTTCAAGGAATTACCAAATTCCACAATTTATAATATAATGTTTCATAATATGATGGAAGAAAATGAGCAAGAGATCATCATAAGTAACATTTTGGTGTACAATATCAAACACTAAAGTTTTGAAAGCAATACTAAGGAAAAATAGAGGGAAAAGTCTATTTCTCTTTAAAACCAAGGTTTGAAGATGAAAAAGAGAAATTTAATAGTTACCCAACCATCACAATGTTCAAAACATGGCATTTATTTCAAGAGGAACAAGAATCATGTATTTCTTATCAGGTATATAAGGATGAGAGTGAAAAACATATATATATACATAAACCCTAGCCTCAATGTAAGAGATTAGGAAGAAATCCCCTACCTCAACCAAGTATCTCTAGCAACCCAAGCTTTAAAGACTCCCTTTTCCCCTTTTTCTTGCTCCCTTGCTACTTTCTCTTTTGGTTCTAAGAGGTTTGAGTGAGGGTGAAGTGAAATTATAGAAGAGGGAATGGATGGAGAAGTGAAATCTTGAAAACTAGGGCTTTGATCTTGTAAATCTCTCCCAATTTTTGTGTTTTTCTCTCCCTCTTTTGCTCTCTAAGGGTGCCTAGGGTTTGGATGGGTGAAATGAGGCTAAAAAAGTTGACATTAAGTATTTATAGTGGAGCTAGGACCGACTGTTCGCGAGTTGAAAATTTCGGATTTTTACAGCGACTACCGGTAGCTGATTTTGACTACCGGTAGCTCGGGTACATTGGCACTCGACTACCTGTTGACTACCGGTAGCTCGGGTACACTGGACACTCGACTACCTGTTGACTACCGGTAGCTCGGGCACACTGGACCATTGACTACCGGTAGTCACTGCCCAGATTTTCTGCTTCAACTTCAAGTGCAGTTTTGACCCATTTAGAGGTCGAATTGGAAAATTTTCATGAGAGACACTTTTGTAGTCCTAGATGTCTAATATCTGCTTTCCAAATTTCAGATCAATTGGAGTTAGTAATAAAAAGTTATGATCGAAATAGTAGACAGTGTCCAAAATCCTTTATACCCAAATTTTCTCTAAAATGTGTTTTAACTCCAAAATACTTCCTAACTTCTAATACACCCCATATCACCTCTCCCAAGGTTTTTCGACCTTCCGGACTCAATGGAAACCTTATTTTGACCTAAATCCATTTAGAAACTTACTTAATCCCTCTTCTCAAGCTTACACACCTTCAAAACTTCAACTTCCAAATTAATTTGCATCTCTAGTTTTTTTTTTATTCCTACCATCACTACACATATCCGCATTTTTACAACTATTATTTAATATATATCTATATACATATATAAACGAAAATGCGGGGTGTTACAATCCACTCCCCTTAAAGAAAGTTTCGTCCTCGAAACTTACCTCAAGTAGTGAACAAAAAGGGATACTTCTCCCGCATTTCTTGCTCCGGTTCCCATGTAGCTTCCTCCACTCCATGGTGTTGCCACCAAACCTTCACTAGTCGGATGAATTTGTTATGAAGTACCTTTTCTTTGGCATCGAGAATCTTCAACGGTTGTTCTTCATAGGTGGCTCCATCTTGAATTTCAATCTCCTCCAAGTTCACGACTGGAGTTGCATCCGAGTGACACGTCCTCAACATCGACACGTGAAACACGTCATGTACTCCGGATAGCTGGGCTGGTAGTCGAAGTTGATACGCCGCATTGCTTACTGCTTTGATCACTTCAAACGGTCTGGTATATCTTGGCGCTAACTTTTCCTTCTTACCGAATCGAAACACGCCCTTCTTGTGTGACACCTTGGGAAACATGTAATCTCCCACTTTTAATTCCAAGGATCTTCGTCTGTGGTCCGCATAGCTCTTTTGTCTACTTTGCGCCGTGCGTAGCCTCTCCCGGATGAGTTGAATCTTCTCCGTAGTTTCCCCATTGTAGTCCTTACTCCGTTAGTTCGCTGCGCACTCTGATATAAATTACAATCCACCAAAGGTTACAGTTGAAACCTAACCAGACTTGTCCTCCCATCTTAGCTTCCAAATCCATATACATTTTTTTATTTTATTTTATTTTATTTTATTATTATTATTATTATTTTTTTTTTAACGAAATAATTTAAGAAAAATTAACATAATGTCATCGAAAATACCATTTTAGTGGTCACTACCAATCACTAGAGTTTTGAATTCATGAGCAAATACATAATCAAGATTTGGAATCAAGAATAAATGGCTATCAAGCTTGGAAATCAAGAACAAAAGAACAAGCAAGGTTTGAAATTAATAACACACGAATCTCAAGTTCTTCAGGACTTTTATTCATAAATTCCCTTTGGGCCATCATTTCAACAAATTGTCGCATTGCAGGTGGAAGAGCATCATAAAAAAACCCGACTAAAGTCCAATTTTCAAATGCATAATGTGGACAAGCTTGGAGAAGATCTTTAAATCTTTCCCAATATTGATAAAAAGTTTCTCTTTCTTTTACAGAAAAAATCATTATTTGACGTCTTAGTGTATTTGTACGATGTACAAGAATTTTTTTTTTAAAGAACTCAGTTTGCAAAGCTTGCCAATTTGTGATAGAATAAGCTCTTAAAGTGTTAAGCCACTGTTTCGCTTTATCTTTTAAAGAAAAAGGGAAAAGTTTTAATTTGACCATTTCAGAATTATCTTGCAAGGTTCCACAGACTTCTTCAAATTCTTTCATATGAACATAAGGGTTTTCAGTTTCTAGATCATGAAACTGTGGTAATAACTGTATTGTTCCTAGCTTAATATTAATATTTGGAGCATCTGTTGGAAAAGCAAAACATGACGGAACATTAGTTCATATAGGATGTAAATATTCTCTTAAGGGTCGGACATTTTGAATTACTTCCTGCTCTCTAGGATTTTCTTCCCTAGGTACGTTTTGAATCATACCTAATTCAAATGATTCTTGAGTAGATGAAGATGATGATGACGAAGGAGATGATTGATTTACCCAACCTACTGATGAATGCACATACATAAACTATTAAAGAAAACACACACTTTATATATATATATATATAATAAATAAACAACTTTTGTATCTTATTTGATTTCAAATTACCATGACTCCCCGGCAACGGCACCAAAAACTCGATTCTCACTATTTTGTGATCTGATTTATATTATACACCAAAGTATAAGTGGTCGAATTGTAGTTTTCTCGGTTTTAAGTCCAAGTATCGATCCCACGAAGAGTTTTTAATAATTAGGAAATAAAATAAAAACAGTGTAGTTGTTATTTAAGTAGTGTAACATAAGATAGCTTCTGAAGTGAACTTAGATTGATAACTAGTCTATTTAAGCTTTTGTTTGCAGATAGATTGTTTAAAGACAATAATATAAAAAGTATCCTTCAGTTTAAGGATCCCATATGTTTTATATTGGTCAAGTACTGGAAATGCCACCTTACAACAATTAACTTCCATGTCACTGGAATGTCAACCGGTTGGTCTGATGTATATAAATCATCACACAACAACTTCTTAGGTTAGCTGGTAGTATCCATGACAATTGATTAATCCAAGTAAACCAGAAGGACACGTCATTCATGAGGAATACTTGAATTACTCAATTGACCACATGATAGTAAGTGCGTACATAATAAACCATAACACAACAACTTCTTAGGTTAGCTGGTGGTATTAAATCATAACACAACAACTTCTTAGGTTAGCTGGTTATAGATGCGCCAATTGACTAATCCGAGTAAACCAGAAGGACACGCCATTAATGAGGAATACTTGAATTACTCAATTGATCATCTGTAATATATATATACCAGTTAAACATCCTCAGTGCCTTTGGAGGTCAAGCCATACCGGTGGAATACTGTAGATATTCGACTGACAATATTATTATGTATACTAGTTAAATGATCTTAGTAATCCAGAAGGACAAGCCATTCATGAGGATCACTTAGGTCATTAATCTGATAGTTATATATATATATAAGTTAAACAACCCTAATAACCCAGAAGGACAAGTCATTCATAAGGATCATTTAGGTTTTGTACCGTGCATCAGTAGAACATCCTCAGTGCTCTGGTGGAGGTCAAGCCATACCGATGGAACACCGTAGATGCACTGATGACATAATTCCAGGCACAGCACCGAAATTACGTACATCACTGTATCATGCATGAAGTGTATATATATATATATATATATATATATATATATATATATATATATATATATATATATATATATAACATCAGCATTTGCAGAAGTTAACAAATATTATACATATTTTCACCTCTCACTGGAGGATAGAAGTAACTATTTAGACCCCATTACTATAGACAAGCAAGGAGTGCGGGTAGTTATCATTACAACAATAACTGAAATACAGACTCAGACACTTCTTTCACAAGGAACAACTGAAACACACCCACCTTTTATTATCAGTTAAGACAAAAAAGTGTCGGCAGTTCAATTATCCGAATAGAAAGAGACAACATAAATTTAGAAATACAGAGTTTCAGTTGGATTGTATGACGGACCGGATTTGTGTGTGACTTCCTCTTTTTCTCTTTCTTTTTCTTTCTTTGAAATTCTCTCTGGAGCTCTCTCTCTACCCGACCAACTTCAAAACAAGGCCATGCATGGCCTTTATATAGAAAAAGGAGGAAGCAGGAGGTGTCAGGAGGGCAACCACCTTAGTGCACCGTCCGGACGGCCCTCCACCGTCTGGACGGTCATGCCTTGCTGGATCATTATCTTCTTGAGTGCTGACTCTTCCTTTGTGTGAATTACACTTTGGTCATTTGCTCTTTTGAGCTTTGACGCATTGTTCCTTGTATTTTCCGGCAATTCGACATTAAACCCTGAAATTTCAAACATAACATGATTAAAACCCTAATTTACACGCAAACCTTAATTGATAGCTTTTAATTGATTTATCTTACAAAATTATTTATTTAACTATATGAATTTACATACTAACTAGGGTTAATCAGGAAGAAATAGGGGGAAATGCCACGGAGGAGATTAGGGCTTGCCCTCTGGGGTCTGCTCTTATTGGTCAGTTTGAAACGTGATTTTTATCCCCGCGCCCACCGCCCTGTGGTCGCCCTCCCATCGATCGAGAGGTCATTCGCTAATTTGAAGTTTCTTGTTGACCAAAATTTCTTTTATTCGGAGCCCATAAATAGGGCATGACTTTCCTATTGCTAGGGTAAGCCTTTAGACATTCTTTTAAGAGAGAAATCTATCTTAAACACTAGAAAAATTCCACCATAACCTTAGATCCCTAAACCCAAGGCTCCCTTCTAAAGATTCTAAACAACCTCACAACTTGGTGTTTAAGATCTTGAATGGTTTGAATCAAACCCATTGGTGTGTACATTCCAAGGATAGTTGGTGCACCTAAGACATCGAAGGAGTCCCTTTGGCGGAGAGATCTATTGGAGAAAAAGAGGATCTAACCATGGTATTGGTTGAAGTATAAGATTCGAGTACTTATAGATTGACTTTGTGATAGTGAATTAAGTTTTGGTGAACTGGTAGAGGTTCCCCGTGATTTTTTCGAAGGAGAGTTTTCGCGTCAACAAATTGCTTGTGTTCTTTATTATTTTTACATATACACTTACAATTGTTAGCACACACGTGCACTATGTGTTTGATGTATTTAATACTTGACATATAAAATTACACATAGTTGTGTATTGGGTTTGGATTTTGGGATTTGGATTTTCTCATGTGAGATTGAGTGCTTGTGTGTTTATTGATAAAATTAACAATATCAATCTATATAGGTTCATCAGGTCATGGTGGTTAAAAAAGGGTTCTCACATTTAATTGCTAAAATTTTGTGAGGAGATAATTGAAGTAAAATTAGGCTTTAATTGATATTTGATTAAGCTTAAAATCAAAAAAAGATATTTGGCCCCTCCATCTAGGTAGTGTCGTGCGCTCCAAGTGTGTAAACTGAGGGAGATCCACTTCGTTTCTCCCACTCCTAGAACAACAGTAAGTTTGTTGGTTTACAATAAGGATTTATGGTTCATAGAAAATTTACGTTTCACCATGGTCCTATGGATCAGAACTTACACATCCTAGGACTAGTTGATGAGCACATAATATTTCATATTTAAAGGCCACATTACATGCATTTTAACTCAACTTTGTATTTAATTACTTAGAGTTAGTCGAATTTGTGAATAATGTGGAAATTTTGATGTTGCAGGTAATCATAGGGTAATTGATGGCTTTCAGAACCCTACAACTAAGTATGGATGAGTGGTGAAGAGATGGACACATTACATGAGGATTTGGAGGCTTAAAAGTGAAAAAAATCACGGAGGTATCGGTACATCGTATCATAGGTACCGATATTCACACCATTTGGTATTGGTACCTCGGTATTCCTAATTTTTGACCATGATCTACTTCGAATATGAAAAATTTACGAACATAAAAGTTGTAGATATGGATGTCCTCTATATTATGTTAAAATTTCAGCTCAATTGGACATATGGGATCAAAAGTTATGACAAATTTACGAAAGTTGGTCATGAGTTACCAGTAGCTGACCCCTAACTACTTACCGGTAGCATCCCCCTTACGACCTACCGGTAGAACCTTAAAACCTACCAGTAAAAGACCCTACTGGAAGTTATCTACCGGTAGAAGTCTCACGACCTACAGGTAGAACATGCCCACAAAGCCCAGACACTTCCCCACATGACTCCACCAACCACGGGGGCCACCTCTTATCCTCTAAACCATACCCTGACATGTTTGACACCACATAATGCTCTCCTAACCCCTAAAGTCAGATTTGAATTAAGAGAGAGGGGTGGTTGGGAAAGCATGGGAGGAGTATGCTTGGACTGAAATTGCTTGTTCAAGTGGACAACCTTTCTCCAATCATTCCAATTTAGTTCACACATGCTAAGGGAGAGAGGATGGATGAAATTGAAGGGGGGCTTACACCATTATTTCGATTTTACATACTTTTGAGAGACAAGCTCCTAGGTTGAAGATGAAGTTTTAGAGAGAGAAAGTTGGGTTTTTAAATTTCCTTCACCATTTTCATTGTAGTAAGCTTTATTTTACTTGTAATCTTTCCCTCTTTCACTCTAAACTCTTTTATTTAAGTTGTAATCAACCTTAGTTAAGTGTTCTTGTATTTTCATTTCTACAATTGGGTATTTTATCTTCAAGCTTTGTATTTAGGGTATGAATGACTTTGCTCTTGTAGTTTAAACCTTTTCTTGCATCAATATAATTCTCATGTTTCATTTCACTACCATGTTTCTTTACATTATGTTTGTTCTTGCCTTTACTATGAGTAGCTAGACTTTTAGTTGGCTAATTCAAGGAGAATTTTCTCTTGGGTATGCGAAATCGACCCTCTTTCATTCTTCCTCATAATGTAAAGTGTTTGGTTTGGCAATGTTGAGTGCGAACATGGTCGTGAGCTCTTGATATACCGTAGACTTGTCATGGGGTATATTTTTGTCCAACATAACCACATTAGTTCCTCACTTCCTACAAATCAATCAAACATCGAGACACCATTGGTTGAATGAATTGAGTCGATTTGGCATTCCCATTAGAATGACCTCTATGGATTAGCCAAACTTGCTTTCTTGCATTTTTCTCAAAACACAACTCACCAAACACAATTCTCAAAATTTTCCAATTTTCATTTCTTTACAAATCACCCTTCAATAGCATTTGACATTTCTTTCTCTAAGGAGACGACCTTGGAATACCCATTCCAAGTAAAACACGACATTGCAAGTCTCTCTACGCTTGGGGAGCACTTTTGCACACACACACACACGATTTTTTCCATTTCTTGCATTTGAACCCGAGGGAGAGTGACACTCACCAACTCATATAAGCCATATACACACAATCCGGGCTCATGTTTGGAGACTAGAAAAAATGATCAAGCATTTTTGGCGTCGTTGTCAGGGAAGACTAAGTGTCAAGTTTCAAAGGTGATTTGGGACGGCATAGGTAACTTTCGTGATTTTCATCACGGGCCAAGGTATGTCTTCTCAATTGTAAATAGTTTGTTGTAGTTTTTGTTTTATGTAATGTTTCTTAATTTTTATGAAAATGTATTAAATGCCCCAAATTTTTAAAATGTTCGCGAGATTTGGGATGAGTATGAGCACATCACTAGTGAGTGTCCATTAAATTATATGGTTTAAGACTTTGCATGTGAAGGATCAATTTCAATATTTGCTCCCAAAATTTTTTACCCTGACCATTATGTTGCAACGAGTTATCCGAGTTATAGTTGGGAGAACGAACCTTATAATTTTTCATCTGATCTCACACCACCAAATGAATTTTGCCACTATCAAACATATGAGGACTCAACCGAACAAGAATTAGAAAATAATCTTGGAGAGTTTATTCAATACCAAATGGAAGTTGATTAGTAGTTAAAAGTAGCATCGTAATATGCCTTTTTAAGACTAATTATACTTTGATGGAGTTTAAATGATGACATTTCAGGATATAAATTGTACAAAGGTCCAAAGGTAATGAATATCAAACTTTCATGCAACACCAGCATGCCCTGGAACAAAATTTGAGAAGCTTGGAACAAAGCAATAACGTTCGAACGCCAATTCATGTTCTAACGTTCCCTTGAATTATTTGAAGATCAGATTGCTAAAATACTGAGACATGGCATGTTGCGGCCAAGAAGGAAAGCACTGAGGTACTTGAGTACCACGTTCGAACGTTAATTCACGTTCGAACGTTCTCCTGAATTATTGAAGACCAGGCTGCTGAGTGCAAAGTCAAGTTGTACATGAAGTGTGGAAATTGCTCTCACAGAAGAACACAGGCCACTTGAGTGGGAAGTTTAGACCCCTTCTGGGGTTCGAACGCCCATCAAGCAAAGACATGAGACAACGTTCGAACGCTAGACAACGTTCGAACGTTCTGCAGAGTGGATGGCTTTCAGAGGACTTTGAAGGCTTAACACTATTCTTTCATAATCCCTTGTCCCTTCCTCCTTGCCTATAAATACTCCCATTGTGGGAGCTTCATGGAGATAGAGACTAGACCAATATTTCCTAGCTACTTGTAGAATTAGACTTAGACTAGATTTACATTTACTTGTATAGAGGAAGATAGATCATCTTTTGGTTGCGGTGGAAAACCCTCCAAAAGTGACTAGTTTTCTTCTACTTTCATTATTAGTTTCATTTTCTTTCATTGCTTGAGCTTCCTTCTTCCCTTACAGGAGTGAAACTCATCCACTTTTCTAGAGCTTTACCAAAGCCGTGAAGGGTGGAACGTGATTCACTCATTCTTCGTTGAAGATCGACTCCTTGTGTAGTGTGTTTTATCTTGTAACTCCTCTACTTAGAGGGATGAGCATCACTCACTTTTCTAGCTTTACCAAAGCCATGAAGAGTGAGTAGTTTCTCATTCACTTTTTAGTGAGAGGTGATGGCCATGTATAAATCATCCGGAAGTTATATTTGTGCATTTCGTTTATGCTTAAATGCTTTATATTTCACTTGTTTATTGAATGATTGAATGTATCTAACAAAGCTAAGGTCCTTTTTATAACCGTGAGTACTTTCTATGACGTAGATGACTCTTGACATAGAAAGACTCATTGGTTCAAGGCAAGTACCCCAGCTAGATCTTCATAACTACATTGCAATCTTTACCATTATTGTGCTTCATTTAAAAGAATAGAATATTAATGTCATGGTTGGATGGCTTGTAGAAACACTTGCTTGTTTGTAGACGGGTTAAGTCTCGGCATAGACAATTCTTGTAAACTTCTAAAAAGACATCGGAACCATGCTATTAATTCTCACAATCCATCTTTATCTTTCGATTAACTTCATGTTGACACGGTGGTTAATTGAGTTCCCAAGCACAAGTATAATAAACCGGATGGTTAACTACATGTCTAAATCCTCGAGCTAAAGGGTGCCTGTTACATTTGAGAACTTCTTATATTTTGTCTAGAAAATCTCATTAGAAAGAATCTTATATTCTGTCCAGAAAAATCTCTAAACATCACAACTTTAAATCTTAAGGATTCCAGTCATTGTGGTCTCTATCACTGCTTACTTCTAAACACCAATATTAGTTCCCTATAGATTCAACTCCGGACTTAACCGGATTATTACTACAACTTGACCGTCTGCACTTGGGTGTACACATTTCGGATCAAGAAAAGTTTTTGGCGCCGTTGCCGGGGAAACAAAAGGGCATTTTAAAGTAAAAGGTAAAAAGACCTTCATTTGTATATATATTTTTGATTAACTGTTTATAATTTTTCTTTTATGTCTGAGGACAATCCTCACTTTCAAAATTTTCTAGAAGAATCTGTTGGGTCTGTGAACCAGTCTGAACCATCTTCACCTAGATCAGTAGCAGACTCTTTTGACAATAGTATAACAAATAATGAGAGACAAGGAGAAGTTCATGTAAGAGAGGGGGAAGTCCTAACATTCGCACTTTGAGGGATTACTTGAATCCCACACGAAATAGTGTCCCCTCTTGTTTCGTGTTTCCTGCAAATGTGCCCCTCTTTAATGTAAAGGCGAGGACAGTTCAACTACTTCCTCAATTTCATGGACTCGAATCTGAAAATCCATATCTGCATATAAAAGATTTTGAGGAAGTATGTGGAACATTTCAAGACAACACTGAGCTGGCCAAGTTGAAACTTTTTCCTTTTTCTTTAAAGGACAAAGCTAAACAATAGTTAAATTCTTTAAAATCCCATACAATACCTTACTGGCATGCATTAAAGAATGATTTTTTTAGAAAGTTTTTTCCTCTACACAACACTAATGTACTCAAAAGGCAAATCATGAATTTTTTGGTTAAAGAAGGAGAGACCTTTTACCAATGTTGGGAGACATTCAACGATCTTCTCCAGTCCTGCTACACCATGCTTTTGAGAATTGGACTTTGGTAGGATTTTTCTATGACTCCTTGCCCACTAGACTACGCCAGTTTGTCGAAATGATGGCTCAAGGAGAGTTTATGGGAAAGAGTCCGGAGGAGGCATTCAATTTTTTTGACACTATATCTGATAGTTCTCAGATGTGGGACTCAGTCTCTCCTACCACTGTTGAAGCCAGACCATCTATTTGCCATGGGGGTAAGTATGTTTTGAAAGAAGATGATGACCTAAGAGCGAAAATGTCCACCCTGTCTCGAAAGCTTGAAGCTTTAGAGATGAAAAAGGTCCATCAAGTTGATATTGGCCCTCCCACAGAACAAGTGTGTGGGATTTGTGTGCTAACAGGACACCCTACTGAGGAGTGTCCGGCCATTCCGACATTCACATAGGTCTTGTTGGAACAAACAAATGCAATTTCCAACTTCAATAAGCCTTACTCCAATCCATATTCTGAAACATACAATCCAGGGTGGTGGAATCACCCAAACTTCAGTTGGAGTAACACACAACCAACTCCCATGAACCCACAACAAGGTTCACACCCACCATCTCAAGGACCTCCCACATATCAACTATACCAACCACCACAAAAAAGGAGCCTTGAGGACACACTAAATCAGTTTATGCAAAGCTAAATGAACTACAACAATAGTTCCACTCAGGCTTTTACTGATTTCAAAGCACAGACTACCCAGTCTTTCGAGGATCTTAAAAGCCACATCCAAAAGCTGACTCAATCCATGACCACACACGAAAAGGGCAAGTTTCCGGCCCAACCAAAACAACCGCAAGGCCAATTCCAAGTGGGAAATCCTTCAATCATGGAAAACCCACAAGACCAAGCCAAAGTTGTCACTACATTGAGAAGTGGCAAGGTGATTGACAAAACCATAAGAGACATGTTAATTCCAAAGCCAAGACCTGAGTCAATCCCAGTTACTACACTAGTATAGCCTGAACAGGTGATTGAAGAAGAACCTAAACCTATGATTGAACAGGACCCAGAACCATCAGAGGAAAAAGAACCTTCATGTCCTATTCCAGCTCCTTTCCCTCATAGACTCAAAAAATTACAAAAGTTGAATAACCAGCCAGAAATTTATGAGCTTTTTAAGCAAGTAAAAATCAATATTCCACTTCTGGATGCAATCAAGCAAGTCCCCTCTTATGCCAAGTTTCTGAAAGACTTGTGCATAGTCAAAAGAAGCCAAAATATCCAAAAAAAAAAAAAAAAGCCTTCTTAACAGAACAAGTCAGTGTCTTACTTCAACACAAAACTCCTCCAAAATACAAGGATCTGGGATGTCCAACTGTGGCATGTGTCATTGGAAACTTCAAAATAGAACAAACACTATTAGATCTTTGAGCCAGTGTCAATTTGCTCCCTTTTTCTGTCTATCAACAATTTGGTCTATGTGAGCTCAAACCCATTTGTGTCACACACCAGTTGGCAGACAAATCTGTCAAAGTTCTTAGGGGCATTGTTGAAGATGTACTTGTCCAAGTGGACAACTTTGTCTTTCCTGTTGACTTCATTGTTCTAGATACTCAGCCATCAATACATTCAGAAAATCAAATTCCCGTCATTCTTGGTCGACCTTTCCTTGCAACTTCAAATGCACTAATCAATTGTAGGAATGGAGTCATGAAATTAACTTTTGGGAATATGACTCTTGAGATGAATATTTTCAATATTGCTAAGCACCCAGGAGAAGACAAGGAAGTGAGAGAAATAAATTTCATTGAATCTCTGATATAGGAACATCTAGATAACACATTTTGTGAAAACCCTACTGAAACTTCTTTGTTGGAGTCTGTCACATATGAGACAACAGATGATGATCAAAACCCAAAGAATTTCCCTACTCATACTACTGGGACATGGGCACCCAAATTCAAAGAAATCTCACCAAGTGGCACAAAGCCACTCTCATCAAGCGTCAAGCCACCAAAGCCTGAGCTAAAACCGCTCCCATCTGACCTCAAATATGCATTTTTAGGGGAGGACGAGTCATACCCAGTGGTAATTTCATCTAAGCTTACAGACTTGTAAGAGTCTAAGTTGATTGAAGTTCTCAAATGCCATAAAAGCATCATTGGGTGGACCATCGCTGACTTGAAAGGTATAAGCCCGTTAATCTGCAATCATGCTATATACCTTGAAGAGGATTCAAAACTCTCTTGTCAAATGCAGCGACGATTGAACCCTCATATAAAGGAAGTTGTGAGAACTGAGGTGCTTAAGCTATTAGATCCTGATCTTTCCCATCTCTGATAGCAAATGGGTGAGCCCAACCCAAGTTGTGCCCAAGAAGTCTGGAGTCATAGTGGTCAAAAATGATGTCAATGAACTAGTACTAACTTGAGTCGTTACAAGATGGCGAATGTGCATAGACTATCGAAAGCTCAATTTGGTAACTAGAAAAGACCATTTCCCTCTTCCCTTTCTTGATCAAGTTTTAGAGAGAATTGCAGGTTATGAATTCTACTGTTTCCTGGATGGGTATTCTGGGTATAATCAAAATGAGATAGCACTAGATGACCAGGAGAAAACAGCATTCACATGCCCCTTTGAGACCTTTGCATTCAAAAAGATGTCGTTCGAACTTTGTAACGCTCCTGCAACATTCCAAAGGTGCATGGTGAGTTTGTTTAACGACATGGTTGAGAAATTTTTGGAAGTGTTCATGGATGACTTCTCTGTATATGGTGACTCGTTTGATTTATGTCTAACAAACCTAGAGAAGGTGTTGATAAGATGTAAGGAAGCCAATCTAGTACTCAATTGGAAAAAATGTCATTTCATGGTAACACAAGACATTGTCTTAGGTCACATTGTGTCGTCTGAAGGCATGAAAGTTGACAAGGCGAAAATAGATCTGATTGGAAATTTGCTAGCTCCCAAGACTATAAAGGATGTCCGATCATTCCTAGGACATGCAGGGTTCTATAGGAGATTCATAAAAGACTTTAGTACCATAGCTAAACCCATGTGTCATCTCCTAAGTCAAGACGTAATTTTTGTGTGGAATGAAGCATGCCAGAAAGCTTTTGACAAGCTTAAAGGCATGTTAATTTCTGCCCCAATAATGCAACCCCCTGACTGGACCCTGCCGTTTGAATTAATGTGTGATGTTAGTGATTATGTTGTATGAGTTGTGTTGGGACAAAGAAAGGACAAGAAACCCTATGTGATTTACTATGCAAGCAAGACTTTGAATGATGCTCAAATGAATTATTCAACGATTGAAAAAGAATTGCTTGTTGTAGTTTTTGCGCCGGAGAAATTTCGTTCTTATCTTGTTGGATCTTCTGTTATTGTGTTCACTAACCATGCAGTATTAAAATTCTTGCTCACAAAGAAGGATGCCAAGTCAAGGCTCTTAAGATGGATACTCTTACTCCAAGAGTTTGATCTGATCATTAAGGATAAGAAGGGTGTTGAGAATGAGGTGGCAAATCATCTGTCCAGGTTAACGTATGAATTTCATGAGGATGGACTGCCAATTAATGAAAATTTTCCTAATGAACAACTGTTCACAGTCATGGAAACACCATGGTACGTTGATATTGCTAACTTTCTTGTTATTGGTACGTTTCCTCATTCCTTTACATTGATGGATAGGAAGAAATTTCTGAGGGAGGTTCGTAATTTCTTTTGGGAGGATCCATACGTGTTTAAGTACTGTAAGGATCAAATCATAAAGTGTTGCATCCCCGAGCATGAGGGCACACACGTAATATCATTTTGTCATTCTGAAGCATGTGGTGGCCATTTCTCATCAAAGAAAAACGCTGCAAAAATCTTGCAGTGTGGATTTTATTGGCCCACTCTTTTCAAAGATGTCCATGCCTTTTGTCTAACATGTGATAGATGCCAAAGGTTGGGAAGCATTTCTAAAAGAAACATGATGCCCTTAAACCCAATTCTGGTAATTGAAATTTTTGACTGTTGGGACATCGATTTTATGGGATCATTTCCCCCTTCCTTTGGCTATCTATATATTTTAGTGGCCATTGATTATGTGTCCAAATGGGTTGAAGCAATTCCATGTCGAAATAATGATTACCGAACAGTGATTAAATTCTTAAAAGAAAATATTTTGTCTCGGTTTGGAATACCGAAATCTATCATAAGTGATGGGGGTGCTCATTTTTGTAATCGTCCTTTTTAGAATTTGATGAAAAAATACTTGATTTTTCACAAAATTGCAACCCCCTATCATCCACAGACTAGTGGACAGGATGAATTGGCTAATCGAGAGATCAAACTAATTTTAGAAAAAATGGTAAACCCAGACCGCAAAGATTGGTCGTTGAGACTAACTGATGCACTTTGGGCATGTCTCCTTATCGATTAGTCTATGGCAAGCCTTGTCACCTACCTGTGGAATTGGAACATAGAGCATATTGGGCCATAAAAATGACGAACTTTGACCCAGACAAGGCTGGACTCTCAAGAAAAATTCAGATAAATGAGCTAGAAGAATTAAGAAATGAAGCATATGAAAATGCTAAGATTGCTAAGTCCAGAATGAAAATTTTTCATGACAAGAATATTGTGCGAAAGTCTTTTGAACCCTCTAAAAAAGTCATGTTATACAATTCAAGGCTCCATCTTTTTCTTGCTAAGTTGACATCAAGATGGACTGGGCCTTACATTGTCAAAAAAGTGTTTGGACATGGAGCAGTGGAAGTGGAAAACCCATCAAACGGTAATATTTTTACTGTTAATGGTCAGCGTTTGAAACCATTTTTGGAAAATTTTGTTAAAAATGTGGAAACCATTCTTTTAATGGATCCAGAATATTCCTTCGAGATTCGCGCCTGCCGACACAAAAAAAGGGTCGGGTCAGAAAAAATCCGACCCAACCCGACCCAAGAGGACGCCTTTATAATGCCTCCAACCTTTTTTTTCCTTTTTCCCCATCTGCCGCTGTTGGCCCCCCTTTCCATTTTTCATTTTTTCTTCTTCTTCTTCTTCTCTTCTTCTTCGTTTTTCTCCATAAACGACCCACCCCCTGCAAATCCATGACCACATACTCCATAGACACAATCATTTGCTTCATGCTTTGCATTTTAATCTTGTATTTGCTCATGGGTGTCCTGCTCTTATTCGCACTCACACACAAGGATTTTCATCCTACCCGAAACCCAGATCTTCATAAAGATGATTAATTTTTGTATTATTATTTGTAGGTTTCGACAGAGGAACAGATCTCTACCTTACAACCTCATTTCCAAACTCCATACACTGGTAAATTCAAAACATTGGGGACAATGTTCAATTTAGGTTGGGAGTGAGAACTACAGTTCATATTTTGTGCCTTTTGTGCCCGTAAAATTTTTTGTGTTTGTTGTTGTTGCTGTTGTTGCTTTGGGTTGATGATCATGTCTTTGAGTTAGCTTCAATCGTCTTTATGACTAGCAGACGTTAAAGAACTAGATAGAGTGTTTTAAAGCTTAGCAAGCATGGATATTAAACTTTTTTGGTTCAGTCTGGGAGTTTACGCACTTGTCCATCTGATGTGCATTTTGTGATAATGAGAAAGACAAGATTGGTAAGAAAAACCGAAATCTGAGAACAGCAAGTGAAACCACTGTGTGGTAGAAGCACTTTTGTTAAACGTCATCGTGCCAAAAGACTTGGTGCTTGTAAACAACGTGGCCGAGTCTTTCACATGAAAGAATATAATCAATGTTCTGAACCAATTTCCGATCGCGCACTCAATCGATTGGACTAGATAGTGAATGGGCAGAGTAAGGATTATCCTGACACGCCATGCTATTCCGGTACTTTGCTTAACCGGTTTGTGTGACAGGAAATTAGAAGAGTCACTGATGGTTCAAATGGCACGGAGATAGAGGAAGACTCGGATTAGACTACTTTTTGACAAAACTGTGGAAAATTGTGTCTTTGAGGATGAAGACCAAGGGTCCGAATTTTTGTAAAAAGTGTAAAAATCTTTTTGTTAAATGTACAAACTCTTTTGATTGAAATGAAAAATATGAGCCGAGTAAGGAATGTCCTAGAATACCAACCTTCAACATGGGTAGGGACTTATCCTAAGACGCCATGAATTTTTAAGTTCCATTTATGTATATAGCTTTCTTTTAATGTGTATACAAATGTACATAAAAATTTTAATTTTTGATATGGCGTTCGAACGCCAGGTGACGTACGAACGTTTGCTGTTTGTAGTACTCAAGCCTCTGATGAAGCCTCTGATGAGAAATCAAAAGTACTGGGAGCTCTCCACGTTCGAATGCCATCCAACGTTCGAACGTTGGATGCTCACTGTACTGTGGACTCTGATGAAAACCCAAGAAGTACTTGGATCTCCAAGCGTTCGAACGCTTGAAGAACGTTTGAAGTAGAACCAAATGTTCGAACGCCATTTTGACGTTCGAACGACAGTTGCTCATAGTACCTTGGCATCTGACAGAACCCAAAAGTACTAAGAGCTCTCAACGTTCGAACCACAGGTTCACGTTCGAACCATCAGTTTAAAATCCTTCTACCCATGTTCGAACGTCAATGACGTTCGAACGTTGACACCCAGTCTATAAAATCGTGGTTCGTCTTCTTCATTTCAAAAACACCCAAATCTCTGAAAACCCTCAAACCATAGGGCAACTGTTCACTAACCAACCCTCAAAATACAAATCATTCTCAATTTCTACCCCAAATCAACCATTCCAAAGCCATTCCCACCTCATTTATCATCATTCTCACAAGAAAATCAAGCTTTTCAAGCCCTAACACCCCCAAACCCGAAAACCATGCCTCCAAGAGTAAAGCTTCCTGCTAGGTGCAACACACCAACTCAAGAGCCCAACATGGTAGAGGAGGTCATTGAGGAGAGAGAGGGGAGGCCCATAGTACGAAGGTATGATCGAACTCGCTTCCCCAATGCCCTCAAAGCGGATAGGTATGAGAACTTTTACCCAAATCAAGTCGTAGTTTGTGAACGGACTATGATATTGACTGATTTTGCTGAGTTGGGGATCTTTGAGAACATGGAGGTGAGGGGATGGGTGTTGTATTTGAGGAATGACGGAGATGCTGTGATTGACTTGGTGCTGGAGTTTTACTCCAACGCCGAAATAGTCAATGGGACGATAAAGACCTATGTAAGGGGGAGCCACATTGAGGTGGATGAGGATTACATCCGAGATATAAGGCAAGAGGTGCCTCAGGTACCAAGGCCAACCTATCCCCCGAGGAAGAAGGTGGACATGGATATTGTGGGGGCGGAGTTAACAGGGTTGGGTACATTCTCTTGAACGGGGCGGAGATTTTTTCGACAAGGGGAGTTGACTGATAAATATAAACTGTTGAATTTGATTGCGGTCTCGAACTTCGCCCCAATCGGACGAAAGAACGAGATCCTCCCCAAGATGGCCCGATTGCTATACACACTTGGGAAGGGCCAAAACATATATCTCCCCTCGTTAATTTTGACAAAGATGATGAAGGGATGCGATGTGAAGAGGAACTCGCTCCCTTTTGGCACACTGGTGACAGAGATGTGTTCAGACCACGGCGTTAGGGTAAGGCCGGAGATGACGATACAGAAGCCGATAGGGCTATTGAACAAGGCTTCCTTCCAGAGGAGCCAAGGTCATAGTGGCGGCCCAGCAACTAGACAGTAGGAGCCCCTTGCCCGAGGCACTGATGAGGTGCAGGATATGTTAGACGAGGAGGAGGAGAGAGAGCCCAAGAGCTGACCTAGGAGGAGGCAAGCCCCAGCACCAGCACCCGGCGATCACTGAGAGATTATGCTTGGCATTGAAGCCAAGCAAGCTGAGATTCTCCGACAGCAAGAGGAGATTCTGAGCTATCTGAGGGGTGGAGCTGGTGGAGCGAGAGAGTGATAGGGGCATTTTTGTACTTAATGGTTTTTGTGAATGTGTTTAGTGTGTGATTGGAATCATTTTCTTTTTTGTTAAAATGATGATATTTTATGAAATGAATGATTCATTTTTATCACATTTATCTTTTTAGATGCATGTGTATACTTAGCATTACATTGTTGTTTATTAAATTGTTAAGAACATATGTTAATATTGAGATTGATTGCTTAAAGTGACTAAAACACATGATCGATTTGACACCTCACTTAGCAACCTAGACTTAAAACCACGCGTCTTGGAAAAATGGTATTTTCTCTATACTCAATTGTCAAATGTACATTGGTATTTGTTATTCTTAAGGTACATGATGACCAGAATCGAAAATGGAATCAATATATAACCAACATTCCATGAAAAACTTGACATAACCAGTGGAGATACCGAAGAATACCATGGTAACTTTCGAACCTTGCGATGCTTTTGAGAGGATAACAACATTTACTCAAGTAAGGTTTTTCACTATCTATCCTTGAATAATCTCATTAAACTTGCTTTGATTGACGCAACTAAAGCAATCTATTGACATATCCCACCAGGAATCTATTCATACGACACATACATATGCACATACTTGAGAAAGGATCTTAGACCATCTTTGACTTAATTTTGAGCTTTAGACATTTCTTTTACAAAACTCTATCCCTAGTTAGCCGAGATTGAGCCTTTAATGTATGATCTTTTTTTTCAAGTAACCCATATGATAACCGAGCCACAAGAAAATATACTTGACATACCTTTGCTATCTAATTTTCTTACACCCTCTTATAAATCAATATAATACAGAAATGCAAGAGAAAAGGGAAAAGACGATGGTGGCCACTGTTGAATGAAAGAAAAGTCGGGGAAAACAACTGAAAGTGGAAAACAGACAGAAAAATAGAAAATGACCAAGAAAGTGAAAAATGAGAAAAATGAAAGAAAGAAATACCATATCTAGGCGAAATTTCGAAAAAGCTAGAAAGAGATGTGCTACACTACATAATGAAAGGATAGCTTTTGAATACCATTGACGTCGTTTCGTTAGCCACTGACCTCTGGCCACATTACAACCTATAATAAACCCTAATTGATCTCAAGTATGATGCATGTGTAGGTCGTCAACCAAAAGTTGGAGTATGTTAAATAGTATTTCTTTAATTGCATCAATATTCTTCCATGAGATTATGCCAAACATGATTAGTCTGTTTCCTTAAAACTTCACTCCCATTCTAAATGTGCATGTGATTTTTCGATTGGCCCTCTTCTGATCACATGCCCTGTGAGAGACAAGTCACTATAAATGGAGGAAATTTTTGCTGAGAGCATTCTAAGAGAGGTTTGTGAAATCAAAGCTATCCACAGAAGGTGGTAAAGTGGAATGTTTGTTATATAACAATTCTTGTTGCTAGAATGATCATTCCTACTACACAGGGAATTCCAAATACCAACGTGACAGATGCTTAGTTTTGTATAGAATAAATACCTATGAAAGAGAAGTGTGCGGGAGATAAGTCAAAATTTAGGGTTGGGTGTCCTAACGACCATCACACTAGCTCACTCTGACAAGCAACCTCACATATACTTATCTGTTCGACTGAAGTTTGTGGGTAGCTTCACTGAACACCCTCACGAGATAGCACTCGTCCACTAGGGTAAACCTAGTGGTTTAACGGCTTGTTGCATATGCTAAATGCAATCAGATGACCTACGAAAAAGGCATTGTAAATAATTTCTCATTTAATTGTTGTTGTATTACTAGAGACTAGCAATATTTAGGTTGGGGGGTGTGATTAGTAGTTAAAAGTAGCATCGTAATATTCCTTTTTAATACTAATTATACTTTGATGGAGTTTAAATGATGACATTTCAAGATATAAATTGTACAAAGGTCCAAAGGCAATGAATAACAAACTTTCATGCAACACCAGCATGCCCTGGAACAAAATTTGAGAAGCTTGGAGCAAAGCAATAACGTTCGAAAGCCAATTCACGTTCGAACGTTCCCTTGAATTATTTGAAGATCAGATTGCTAAAATACTGAGACATGGCGTGTTGCAGCCAAGAAGGAAAGCACTGAGGTACTTGAGTACCATGTTCAAATGCCAATTCACGTTCGAACGTTCTCCTGAATTATTGAAGACCAGGCTGTTGAGTGCAAATTCAAGTTGTACATGGAGGGTGGAAATTGCTCTCACAGAAGAACACAGGCCACTTGAGTGGGAAGTTCAGACCACATCTAGCGTTCGAACGCCCATCAAGCAAAGACAAGAGACAACGTTCAAACGTTGTCCCCAGACAGGCTGCAGAGTGGATGGCTTTCAGAGGACTTTGAAGGCTTAACACTATTCTTTCACAATCCCTTGTCCCCTCCTCCTTGCCTATAAATACTCTCATTGTGGGAGCTTCATGGAGATAGAGACTAGACCAATATTTCCTAACTAGTTGTAGAATTAGACTTAGACTAGATTTACATTTACTTGTATAGAGGAAGATAGATCATCTTTTGGTTGCGGTGGAAACCCTCCAAAAGTGACTAGCTTTCTTCTACTTTCATTATTAGTTTCATTTGCTTCCATTACTTGAGCTTCCTTTTTCCCTTAGAGGAGTGAAACTCTTCCACTTTTCTAGAGTTTTACCAAAGCCGTGAAGGGTGGAACATGATTCACTCATTCTTCGTTGAAAATCGGCTCCTTGTGTAGTGTGTTTTATCTTGTAACTCCTCTACTTAGAGGGATGAGCATCACTCACTTTTCTAGCTTTACCAAAGTCATGAACAATGAGTAGTTTCTCATTCACTCTTTAGTGAGAGGTGATGGTCATGTATAAATCATCCGGAAGTTATATTTGTGCATTTCGTTTATGCTTAAATGCTTTATATTTCACTTGTTTATTGAATGATTGAATGCATCTAGCAAAGCTAAGGTCCTTTGTATAACCGTGAGTACTTTCTATGACGTAGATGACTCTTGACATAAAAAGACTCATTAGTTCAAGGCAAGTACCCCCGCTAAATCTTCATGACTACATTGCAATCTTCACCATTATTGTGCTTCATTTAAAAGAATGAAATATTAATGTCATGGTTGGATGCCTTGTATAAACACTTGCTTGTTTGTAGACGAGTTGAGTCTTGGCACAGACAATTCTTGTAAACTTCTACAAAGTCATCAGAACCATGCTATTAATTCTCACAATCCATCTTTATCTTCCGATTAACTTCATGTTGACACGGTGGTTAATTGAGTTCCCAAGCACAAGCATAATAAACCGGATGGTTAACTACATATCCAGATCCTCGAGCTAAAGGGTGACTGATTAGTACTTAAAGTTGACATATTATTATGACATTTTAAGACTAATGTTACTTTAATGGAGTTTAAGTGATGTCATTTCAGGTCCTAAATTGAACAAGGACCCAAGAACAACAAGTACCACACTTGGATGCAGCACCAGTACATTAGAGCCCAAAATTGGAGAAGCTTGGAGCACAGCCAGAACGTTCGAACGCCAACTCACGTTCGAACGTCCACATTGCACTGTAGCAGACTCAACTGCTGAAGAGAAGGCGTGTTGCAGTTAGGAAAAAAGACTGGAGCTCTGAAGTACTTGAGTGTCACGTTCGAACGCCAACTCACGTTCGAACGTGCACTTGAGTTGATGGAAGACCAGACCACTGCAGAGAGTTGGAACTGAACTTCACAGAAGACCACAGATCACTCGAGTGAAAGGGGTCAGAGCAAATCTGGCGTTTGAACGCCCTCAGTGCAAAAATAGAAGAAAACGTTCGAACGGCAGTCAACGTTCGAACGCCCTCAGTGCCAAAACAGAAAGAACGTTCGAACGCCAACTCACGTTCGAACATTATCCACAGACTGGCAACAGAGTTGTTGACTGTTCACTTGGACTTGGGCGGCAAACACTATTCTTTCACCCCCCCTGTCTCCTCCTCTTGCCTATAAATACTCCCCTTGTTGGAGAGCTAGAGGAGGATAGTAGGAAGTAGAATAGTTGATGGAGGCTTAGACTCCCACTCTCATTGTAGATTTAGCTCATTTTTCTTATGAAGTCTTTATTTTAGAGATTAGTTTGGCTTTAGTCCAACATCTCTTGCTTGTTATAACAGTAGTTTTATGTTTATGCTTATGTTTATGCTTTCATTTCTCATGCATAGAAGAGAAATAGCTCACATCTTGGTTGAGGAAGCAACCCTCCAATTCTTGGTTGAGGAAGCCACCCTCCAAATGTGACTAGCTTTCTTCTACTTTTATTGTTCATGCATTTCACTTCCATTGCTTGCGCTTCTTTCTTTCCTAGAAGAGTGAAACTCTTCCACTTTTCTAGAGCTTTATTAAAGCCGTGAAGGGTGGAACGTGATTCACCCATTCTTTGTGAAAGATTGGCTCTGCGGTTGTTGTTACTTTATCTTTTAAAGTTCTCCACTTGGAGGGATGAGCATCACTCACTTTTCTAGCTTTACCCAAGCCATGAAGAGTGAGTAGTTTCTCATTCACTCTTTAGTAAGAGGAGAAGGGCATGTATAATTTATCCGGGAATCATATTTGTGCAATGTTCTTTTATGCTTAACGTTTATTTCTTCTTGTTATCGGATGATTGATTGCATCTAGCAAAGCTAAGGTACTTTGTATAACTGTGAGCTCTTTCTATGACACGGATGACTCCTGCATAGAAAGACTCATCAGTTCAAGGCAAGTACCCCGGCTAGATCCTCATGACTACCCTTCAATCTCCCCCCTTATTGTACTTCATTTAAAGAATGGAATATTAATATCATGATTGGATGTCTTGTAGAAACACTTGCTTGTTTGTAGACGGGTTAAGTCTCGGCACAGGCAATTCTTGTAAACTTCAAGAAAGACATCGGAATCATGTTCTTAATTCTCACAATCCATCTTTATATTCCGATTAACTTGTTGTTGACACGGGAGTTAATTGAGTTATCAAGCACAATTATGACAAACCGGATAATTGACTACATGTCCACATCCATGCACTAAAGAGTGACTCTTTTTAATTAGCATTTATCTCCTATTTAGTTAAGAAAATCCTCTTGGAAAGAATCTTATATTCTGTCCAGCAAAACCCATATCTCACAGCAAATCTAAAAGGTTACAATCAAAAGGTCTCTACCACTGCTTGCCTTAGAAATATCAACAAAAGTTCCCTGTGGATTCGACTCCGGACTCAAACCGGATTATTACTACAGCTTGACCGCCTGCACTTGGGTGTACACATTGGATCAAGCCATCAAGTTTTTGGCGCCGTTGCCGGGGAGCCTTTGAAAGGTGCTTTAAGGTAAAAGGTAAAAAGACCTTCAACATTGTGTATATTTTGGTTTACTGTAAATAACTTTGTTTTATTTTCTTTATGACTGAGGGCACTCCTCAGTTCCAAAATTTGCCAGCAGAATCGTGTGAGTCAGTGAATCAGCCTGAACCTAATTCACCTAGATCAGTAGCAGACTCTTGTGAGGGTAGTATGACAAATAATGAAAGAAATGGAGAAGTCCCTATGAGAGAGGAGGAGGTCCCTAACATTCGAACTTTGCGGGATTACTTGAATCCCACAAGAAATATTGTCCCCTCTTGTTTTATTTTTCCTGAAAATGCTCCCCTCTTTACTGTAAAGCCGGGGACAGTGCAGTTATTGCCCGTGTTTCATTGATTGGATGCAGAAAATCCATATCTGCATATAAAAGATTTCGAAGAAGTGTGTGGAACATTTCAAGACAATTCTGAATTAGCCAAAATGAAATTTTTTTCTTTCTCTTTGAGGGATAGAGTCAAACAATAGTTAAATTCTTTAAAGGCTTTTTCAATACCCAATTGGCAAGCATTGTGATTAGTACTTAAAGTTGACATATTATTATGACATTTTAAGACTAATGGTACTTTAATGGAGTTTAAGTGATGTCATTTCAGGCCCTAAACTGAACAAGGACCCAAGAACAACCAGTACCACACTTGGATGCAGCACCAGTACATTAGAGCCCAAAATTGGAGAAGCTTGGAGCACAGCCAGAACGTTCGAACGCCAAATCACGTTCGAACGTCCACAATACACTGTAGCAGACTCAACTACTGAAGAGAAGGCGTGTTGCAGTTAGGAAAGAAGACTGGAGCTCTGAAGTACTTGAGTTCACGTTCGAACGCCAACTTACGTTCGAACGTGCACTTGAGTTGATGGAAGACCAGACCACTGCAGAGAGTTGGAACTGAACTTCACAGAAGACCACAGATCACTCGAGTGAAAGGGGTCAGAGCAAATCTGGCGTTCGAACGCCCTCAGTGCAAAAACAAGAAGAAACGTTCGAACGGCAGTCAACGTTCGAACGCCCTCAGTGCAAAAACAGAAAGAACGTTCGAACGCCAACTCACGTTCGAACGTTATCCACAAACTGGCAGCAGAGTTGTTGACTGTTCACTTGGACTTGGGCGGCAAACACTATTCTTTCACCCCCCTGCCTCCTCCTCTTGCCTATAAATACTCCCCTTGTTGGAGAGCTAAAGGAGAGCATAGTAGGAAGTAGATAGTGATGGAGGCTTAGACTCCCACTCTCATTGTAGTTAGTTCATTTTCCTTATGAAGTCTTTATTTTAGAGATTAGTTTGGCTTTAGCCCAACATCTCTTGCTTGTTATAACAGTATTTTTATGCTTATGCTTATGTTTATGCTTTCATTTCTCATGCATAGAAGAGAAATAGCTCCCATCTTGGTTGAGGAAGCAACCCTCCAATCTTTGGTTGAAGAAGCCACCCTCCAAATGTGACTAGCTTTCTTCTACTTTTATTGTTCATGCATTTCACTTCCATTGCTTGAGCTTCCTTCTTTCTTAGAAGAGTGAAACTCTTCCACTTTTCTAGAGCTTGATTAAAGCTGTGAAGGGTGGAACGTGATTCACTCATTCTTTGTGGAAGATTCGCTCCGCGTTTGTTGTTACTTTATCTTTTAAAGTTCTCCACTTGGAGGGATGAGCATCACTCACTTTTCTAGCTTTACCCAAGCTATGAAGAGTGAGTAGTTTCTCATTCACTCTTTAGTGAGAGGAGAAATGCATGTATAAGTTATCCGGGAATCATATTTGTGCAATGTTCTTTTATGCTTAACGTTTATTTCTTCTTGTTATCGGATGATTGATTGCATCTAGCAAAGCTAAGGTACTTTGTATAATTGTGAGCTCTTTTTATAACATGGATGACTCCTGCATAGAAAGACTCATCAGTTCAAGGCAAGTACCCCGGCTAGATCCTCTTGACTACCCTTCAATCTCCCCCCTTAATGTACTTCATTTAAAGAATGGACTATTAATATCATGATTGGATGTCTTGTAGAAACACTTTCTTGTTTGTAGACGGGTTAAGTCTCGGCACAGGCAATTCTTGTAAACTTCTAGAAAGACATCGGAATCATGTTCTTAATTCTCACAATCCATCTTTATCTTCCGATTAACTTGCTGTTGACACGGGAGTTAATTGAGTTATCAAGCACAATTATGACAAACCGGATAACTAACTACATGTCCAGATCCTTGCACTAAAGGGTGACTCTTTTTAATTAGCATTCATCTCCTATTTTGTTAAGAAAATCTTATTGGAAAGAATCTTATATTCTGTCCAGCAAAACCCATATCTCGCAGCAAATCAAAAAGGTTACAATCAAAAGGTCTCTACCACTGCTTGCCTTAGAAATATCAACAAAAGTTCCCTGTGGATTCGACTCCGGACTCAAACCGGATTATTACTACAGCTTGACCGCCTGCACTTGGGTGTATACATTTGGATCAAGCCATCAAGTTTTTGGCGCCGTTGCCGGGGAACCTTTGAAAGGTGCTTTAAGGTAAAAGGTCTCAGTGGTGAACAGATCTCTACCATTCAACCTCGTCTCCACACTCCATGAACCGGTAAATTCGAAACATTGGGGACAATGTTCAGTTTAGGTTGGGGGGTATGATCAGTTCATCAGTTAGTTCATTTCATCAGTTAGTTCATCAGTTAGTTCATTATCGTTCAGTTCATTTTCGTTCATAATTTTCGCAATTTTTTTAAAAAAAATTTTATTGTCATTGTTGATTATGTTTGAACATTGATTGTATAAATTGATTATGCTTATAAATAAGCCTCAATCGTCTTTGTGACTGGCAGACGTTAAAGAACCAGATAGTGAGTCTAGCAATCTTGGATGTAAATCTTTGTTGGTTTCGCCTAGGAGTCCTACGTACTTTTCCATCTGATGTACATACCATGATCATGAGAAAAGCAAGATTAGTAAGGAAGGCTGAAATCAAAGAAAAACAAGCGAAACCCCTATGTGGCAGAAGTAGCTTTGCCAAACGCCGTCGTGCAAAAAGGCTTGGTGCCTGTAAACAGTGTGGCAAATACTTTCACGAAAAAAGGTACAACCAGTGTTCTGAACCAATTTTCGGTCGCGCACTTGATCGATTAGACTGGATAGTGAATGGGCTGAGTAAGGATTACCCTGATACGCCATGCTATTCCGGTACTGTGCTTAACCGATTTGAGAGAGAGGAAGTTGGGAGAGTTACTGGTTGTCCATTTTACACAGACACAGAGGGAGACTCAGATTAGATAATTTTATGTAGGAAATGTGTACTTTCGTTGGGGGAGTGAATGCCAAAGGTCCGAATTTGTTGTAAAATTCTGTTTGTATAAATTTCTTTTTGACTGAAATGAAAATATGGGCCGAGTAAGGAATGCCCCAAAATACCAACCTGAAGCGTGGGTAGGGGTTCATCCTGAGACGCCGTAGTTTTTGAATTAAATTGGTGTGTTTTGTCTTCTTTGATTGTATATAGTGCAATAGAGAAAATTTTAATTTGTGGTTCAACGTTCGAATGCCAGGTAACGTTCGAACGTTGAAAGCTTACAATACTCAGCCTCTGATGAAGCTTCTGCAGAAACTTGAAAGTATTGGGAGCTCAGTCCGTTCGAACGCCAATAGACCGTTCGAACTAGATTAACGTTCGAACGCCAATAGACCGTTCAAACGAAGAGTATTTACAGTACTTTGGCCTCTGACAGAAACTCAAAAGTACTGGGAGCTCATCATGTTCGAACGCCAGACCACGTTCGAACGATCTTTTTAAATTCCTTCTACCAGCGTTCGAACGTTACAACTCAGGCTATAAAAGCCTGGCTCGTCTTCTTCATTTTCAAAACCCTCCAAAACTTCTGAAAACCCGAAAAACCTTGGAGATCCTTCACTACCCAGACCCCAAAACCCCAACCATTCTCCATCTTTAACAAAAATCGTCACTCCTAAGACATTTACCACTTCAAGAAGATCCATCTTCACAAAGAAATCAAAAATTCCAAAACCATCCAGCTCAAAAACCAAAAAAATATGCCAAGAGTCAAGCTTCCTGCCAGGAGGAACCCAAACACCCAAGAGCCAAACTTTGTCGAAGAAGTGGTGGAGGTGAGAGAAGGATTGCCACCACTCACAAGGAGATACGACAAGACTCGGTTTCTCACAGCTCTAAAAGCAGACAGGTATGAAAATTTCTACCAAAACAAAGCCATTGTTTGTGAAAGAGATATGATTTTGGTTGATTTTGCGGAGTTGGGGATTTTTGCGGAAATGGAAAGGAGGGGATGGTTGTTTTATTTGAGGAACGGCGGTGAGGCCGTAGTCGACTTGGTGCGGGAGTTTTACTCCAATGCCGAGATTATCGATGGGGAAATTCGAACTTATGTGAGGGGAGTCCATGTGGACGTTGATAAGGATTATATTTGGGGGGTAAGGCAAGAAGTGCCTCGGGTCCCAAATCCCATTTATCCCCCAAGGAAGAATGTGGCGATGAATGAAGTGGGGAGAGAACTAACGGGAGTACCCAACTTTTCATGGGTAGGGAAGAAATTTTTTAGACAAGGGGAGCTAAGTGACAAATACAAAATGTTAAATTTGATTGCAGTGTCAAACTTTGCCCCAATTGGAAGAAAAAATGAAACTCTCCCCGACATGGCCCGATTGTTGTATGCTATTGGAAAAGGGCAAAGCATTGACATCCCCTCCCTAGTGTTGACCGAGATGAAGAAAGGGTGTGATGTGAAGAGGAATTCGCTTCCCTTTGGCACCCTCGTGACTAAGATATGCAAGGAGCATGGGGTAAGGGTAAAGCCTGAGATGGAAATCCAGAAGCCAATGGGGCCATTGAACAAGGCTTCATTCCGGAGAAGCAAAAGTCATAGTGGCGTCCCGGCGGCAAGGCAAGAAGAGCCCCCGGCCCAAGGAGTAGATGAAGTGCAAGAGGAGCTTGATGAGATGGAGAAAGAGATGGGAGGAGAAGGAGATCAGCCAGCAGGTGAGGGACCTAGCACCAGCACCAGCACCCGACGCTCATTACGGGACATCATGCTTAGCATTGAAGCTAAGCAAGATGAGATCCTTAGGTATCTGAGGGGTGGACATGGTGGAGTTAGTGGCCAAGGAGGAGAGTGAGAGAGAGGGACTTCTATTTCTGTTCTTTGTCTTGTTTTTATGTTTGTTTAAAGTGCTTCTTTGTATGAATTTCTTCTTTGATAGTTGTAAGTTTTTGTGTGGTTGTGAATGAATCGAACCGTTGATGTTAAAAGATGATATTTTGAAATGAATGGTTCCATTTATCACTTTTATTTGTTTTAATGCATTTGTAGATTTAGCATAAAAATTAAAAGGTGAAGGAACAAATGTGGATGATAAAAATGCTTGCTAGAGTAAATATGCACATGATCGGTTTGACACTTCCATTTATCAACCGAAACTTAAAACCACATTTCTTGAAAAAATTGGTATTCTCTCTATACTTAAATTGTCACATGTACATCGATATTTGTTATTTTAAAAGTACAGGAGGATCTGACTCGCAAATGGAATTGGTATATAACCGATACCCCCTGGAAAACCTGACATACACAGTGGAGATAACAAAGAACACCAGGGTGAGTTTCGAACTTAACAATACTTTCGAGAGACAATCAATATTTACTCAAGCAAATTCTTTTCAAATCTCCATTTTTTGAATGATCTCATTAACCTTGCTTTGATTGACGCATTTAAAAGTGATCTATTGACATATCCCACACGAAATCATCGCATACGACACATACAGGTGCACATGCTTGAGAAATGATCTTAGGCCATCTTTGATATAATATTGAGCCTTAGACCTTTCTTTGAAAAATTTTTGTCCTTCGTTAGCCATGTTTGAGCCATCAATGTATAAAGTTTTCTTTGATAAACCTACATGATTACCAATCCACAGGAAAACATATTTGACATACCTTGGCTATCTAATTTTCTTACATCCTCTTTGTAAGATGATACAGAAAAAGGAAAAGAAAAAGGAGCATTCGAGATTATCATCCAAGAAGAGTTGATTGGAACAATTGAAACAAAACAGAAGCAAAAAGGCAAGAACTTGCCAAGAAAGTGAAAAAATGAGAAAAATGAAAGAGAGAAATGTCATCTCTCGGCAAAATATCAAGAAGTTAGAAAGAGGTGTGCTACACAAACAGCAGATAGCTTTTGAAAATCCCTGACGTCGTTTCGTTAGCCACTGACCTCTAGCCACGCTACAACCCATGAAAAGCCCTAATTGATCTCAAATATGTTACATGCATGTGTTGTTAATCACAATTGGGATATGGTAAATAGCGTTCCTTTTAAATTGCGTTAATATTCTTTCATGAGATCATGCCAAACATAAGTAGTTGCTTATTTAAAATTTCACTCCTTTCTTAAATGGTGCATGTGATTTTTTCGATTGGCCATCTTCTGATCACATGATCTGTGAGAAACAAGTCACTATAATCAGAGTGAACCTTTGCTGAGAGTATACTACGTGAGGTTTGTGAAATCGAAACTATCCATGGAAGGTGATAAAAGGGAGTATTTGTTACATAACAATTCCTATTGCTTGAATGATCATTCCTACTGCATTGAGAATTTCAAATACCAATGTAACAAATGATAATTTTTGCATAGAATGAATACCTGTGAAATAAGGACGTGTGAGACATAAGTCAAAGTTGAAAATCTGGTGTCTCAACGACCATGATGCTAATTTACTTGAGACAGCATTCTCCTATGCACATCTGTTCGACTGAAGTTTGTGGGTAACTTCTCTGGAAACCCTCACGAGACAACACTCGTCCGCTAGGGTAAACCTAGTGGTTCAACGGCTTGTTGCATAAGCTAAATGCAACCGGATGACCTACGAAAATGGCATTAGGAGTAGAATTTTCTTTTTCATATTACTAGAGACTAGCAATATTTAGGTTGGGGAGTGTGATTAGTACTTAAAGTTGACATATTATTATGACATTTTAAGACTAATGGTACTTTAATGGAGTTTAAGTGATGTCATTTCAGGCCCTAAACTGAACAAGGACCCAAGAATAACCAGTACCACACTTGGATGCAGCACCAGTACATTAGAGCCCAAAATTGGAGAAGCTTGGAGCACAGCCAGAACGTTCGAACGCCAACTCACGTTCGAACGTCCACAATACACTGTAGCAGACTCAACTGCTGAAGAGAAGGCGTGTTGCAGTTAGGAAAGAAGACTGGAGCTCTGAAGTACTTGAGTTCACGTTCGAACGCCAACTCACGTTCGAACGTGCACTTGAGTTGATGGAAGACCAGACCACTGCAGAGAGTTGGAACTGAACTTCACAGAAGACCACAGATCACTCGAGTGAAAGGGGTCAGAGCAAATCTGGCGTTCGAACGCCCTTAGTGCAAAAACAAGAAGAAATGTTCGAACGGCAGTCAACGTTCGAACGCCCTCAGTGCAAAAACAGAAAGAACGTTCGAACGTTATCCACAGACTGGCAGCAGAGTTGTTGACTGTTCACTTGCACTTGGGCGGCAAACACTATTCTTTCACCCCCCTGCCTCCTCCTCTTGCCTATAAATACTCCCCTTGTTGGAGAGCTAAAGGAGAGCATAGTAGGAAGTAGATAGTGATGGAGGCTTAGACTCCCACTCTCATTGTAGTTAGTTCATTTTCCTTATGAAGTCTTTATTTTAGAGATTAGTTTGGCTTTAGCCCAACATCTCTTGCTTGTTATAACAGTAGTTTTATGCTTATGCTTATGTTTATGCTTTCATTTCTCATGCATAGAAGAGAAATAGCTTGAGGAAGCAACCCTCCAATCCTTGGTTGAGGAAGCCACCCTCCAAATGTGACTAGCTTTCTTCTACTTTTATTGTTCATGCATTTCACTTCCATTGCTTGAGCTTCCTTCTTTCTTAGAAGAGTGAAACTCTTCCACTTTTCTAGAGCTTGATTAAAGCCGTGAAGGGTGGAACGTGATTCACTCATTCTTTGTGGAAGATTCGCTCCGCGTTTGTTGTTACTTTATCTTTTAAAGTTCTCCACTTGGAGGGATGAGCATCACTCACTTTTCTAGCTTTACCCAAGCCATGAAGAGTGAGTAGTTTCTCATTCACTCTTTAGTGAGAGGAGAAAGGCATGTATAAGTTATCCGGGAATCATATTTGTGCAATGTTCTTTTATGCTTAACGTTTATTTCTTCTTGTTATCGGATGATTGATTGCATCTAGCAAAGCTAAGGTACTTTGTATAATTGTGAGCTCTTTTTATGACATGGATGACTCCTGCATAGAAAGACTCATCAGTTCAAGGCAAGTGCCCCGGCTAGATCCTCATGACTACCCTTCAATCTCCCCCCTTAATGTACTTCATTTAAAGAATGGACTATTAATATCATGATTGGATGTCTTGTAGAAACACTTACTTGTTTGTAGACGGGTTAAGTCTCGGCACAGACAATTCTTGTAAACTTCTAGAAAGACATCGGAATCATGTTCTTAATTCTCACAATCCATCTTTATCTTCCGATTAACTTGCTGTTGACACGGGAGTTAATTGAGTTATCAAGCACAATTATGACAAACCGGATAACTAACTACATGTCCATATCCTTGCACTAAAGGGTGACTCTTTTTAATTAGCATTCATCTCCTATTTTGTTAAGAAAATCTTTCTGGAAAGAATCTTATATTCTGTCCAGCAAAACCCATATCTCGCAGCAAATCAAAAAGGTTACAATCAAAAGGTCTCTACCACTGCTTGCCTTAGAAATATCAACAAAAGTTCCCTGTGGATTCGACTCCGGACTCAAACCGGATTATTACTACAGCTTGACCGCCTGCACTTGGGTGTATACATTTGGATCAAGCCATCACATTGCAAAATGAATTTTTTAGAAAAATTTTCCCTTAACACCGCACAAATGCACTAAAAAGGCAAATCATGAATTTTGCGGTCAAAGAAGGAGAAACTTTTTATCAAAGTTGGGAGAGATTCAAAGATCTGCTCCAATCTTGCCCACATCATGCTTTTGAAAATTGGACTTTGGTAGGATTTTTCTATGACTCCTTACCCTCTAGACTACGTCAGTTTGTCGAAATGATGGCCCAAGGAGAATTCATGGGAAAAAGTCTGGAGGAGGCATTCAATTTTTTCGACACCATATCTGACAGTTCTCAGATGTGGGACTCAGCCTCCCCTACCACTGTAGAAGCCAGACCATCTAATTCCCAAGGAGGAAAATATGTCTTGAGAGAGGATGATGACTTGAGAGCAAAAATGTCCACATTGTCTCGAAAGCTCGAAGCTTTAGAGATGAAGAAAGTCCATCAAGTTGATGTTAGCCCTTCCACTGAGCAAGTGTGTGGAATCTGTGCGCTAACAGGACACCCTACTGGGGAGTGTCCCACCATCCCAGCATTCAAAGAAGTCTTGTTGGAACAAACACATGCCGTTTCCAACTTCAACAAGCCCTACTCCAACCCATATTCTGAAACATACAATCCAGGGTGGCGAAATCACCCTAACTTCAGTTGGAAGAACACACAACCAATACCCATGAACCAACAACAAGGACCATACCCACCACCTCAAGGACCTCCTGCATATCAACCATACCAACCACCACAAAAGAGGAACCTTGAGGACACATTAAATCAGTTCATGAAAAGCCAAATGAATTATAACAATAATTCCACACAGACTTTCACTGATTTCAAAACCCAGACCACTCAATCTTTTGAGGATCTTAAAAGCCACATCCAAAAGTTGACTCAATCCATGGTCACACACGAAAAGGGAAATTTTCCTGCCCAACCAAAGCAACCACAAGGCCAATTCTATGTAGGGAACCCTTCAACAACAGGAAACACCCAAGACCAAGCCCAAGCTGTCACGACACTAAGAAGTGGCAAAGTGATTGACAAAACAATCAGAGACATACTCATTCCCAAGCCAAGACCTGAGTCAAGCCCATCCAATCCATCATCTGAACCTGAACCAATTGAGAAAGACCCTGAGCCTGTGATTGAACAAGAGTCAGAACCTTCTGAGAAAAAGGAACCTTCGTATCCCGTTCCGGCTCCATTTCCTCATCGACTCAGAACCAAACAGAAAGTGAAAAATCAGCTTGAAATTTACGAGCTTTTTAAGCAAGTAAATATCAACATCCCACTTCTGGATGCAATCAAACAAGTCCCGCCTTATGCCAAGTTTCTAAAAGACTTGTGCACAGTCAAGAGAAGCCAAAAAGTCCAAAAAAGAGCTTTCCTAACGGAACAAGCTAGTGCTCTTCTCCAACAGAAAACCCTTCCAAAATACAAAGACCCAGGGTGTTCGACTGTCTCATGTATCATTGGAAACTTCAGAATTGAACAAGCCTTGTTAGACCTTGGAGCCAGCGTTAATCTGCTACCCTACTCTGTCTATCAACAGTTGGGTTTGGGTGAACTTAAACCCACTTGTGTCATACTCCAGTTGGCTGATAGATCTTTCAAAACCCCCAGAGGGATTGTTGAAGATGTGCTTGTCCAAGTAGATAGTTTTGTCTTCCCTGTTGACTTCATTGTTCTGGATACTCAACCAGCAATAAATTCGGAGAACCAAATTCCCGTCATTCTTGGTCGACCATTCCTAGCAACTTTCAATGCTTTAATCAATTGCAGGAATGGAGTCATGAAATTAACTTTTGGGAATATGACTCTCGAAATGAACATTTTCAATATTGCTAAGCATCCAGAAGAGGAAAAGGAAGAAAGGGAAGTAAACTCCATAGAATCTTTGATACATGAACATCTGGATGATACATTCTGTGAGGATCCCACTGAATCATCTTTGTTAGAACTCATCTCATCATAAATAACAGATGATGACCCAAATCCCCCAAGTGACCCTACTCATACTGTTGAGACCTGGGCACTCAAATTCGAAGAAATTTCACCAAGTGGCACAAAGCCAGTCTCATCAAGTGTTAGCCCACCAAAGCCTGAATTGAAACCTCTCATATCTGACCTCAAATATGCATTCTTAGGAGAGAATGAGTCATACCCAGTGGTAATTTCATCTAAACTCACAGACTTGCAAGAGTCTAAATTGCTTGAAGTTCTTCGAAGTCATAAAAGTATCATTGGATGGACCATCACTGACTTGAAAGGTATAAGCCCGTTAATCTGCAATCATGCCATATACCTTGAAGAGGATTCAAAACCCTCTCGTCAAATGCAGCGACGACTGAACCCTCACATGAAGGAAGTTGTGAGAATTGAGGTACTCAAACTCTTAGATGCAGGGATAATCTTCCCTATCTCAGATAGTAAATGGGTCAGTCCAACCCAAGTTGTGCCAAAAAAATCTGGGGTCACAGTGGTAAAAATGATGCAAATGAACTAATACCAACTCGAGTCATCACAGGATGGCGAATGTGCATTGATTATCGAAAACTCAATTTGGTCACTAGAAAAGATCATTTTCCTCTCCCATTTCTTGACCAAGTCCTGGAGAGAATTGCAGGCCATGCATTTTACTGTTTCTTGGATGGATATTCAGGGTATAACCAAATTGAGATAGCCCTAGATGATCAGGAGAAAACAACCTTCACATGCCCCTTTGGCACCTTTGCATTCAAAAGGATGCCATTTGGACTTTGTAACGCTCCTACAACATTCCAAAGATGTATGCTAAGCTTGTTCAGTGATATGGTTGAAAAACTTTTGGAAGTATTTATGGATGACTTCTCTGTCTATGGTGATTCCTTCGATTTGTGTTTAACCAATCTGGAGAAAGTACTGATCAGATGTAAGGAAGCCAACCTAGTGCTCAATTGGGAAAAATGCCATTTTATGGTAACACAGGGCATTGTTCTTGGTCACATCGTGTCGTCTGAAGGCATGAAAGTTGACAAGGCAAAAATTGATTTGATTGGAAATTTGCCTGCCCCTAAGACTGTAAAGGATGTTCGATCATTCCTAGGACATGCAAGGTTCTACAGGAGATTCATAAAAGATTTCCGTACCATAGCAAAACCAATGTGTCACCTCCTAAGTCAGGATGTAATATTTGATTGGAATGAAGCATGCCAAAAAGCCTTTGATAAGCTAAAAGACATGTTAATTTCTGCACCAATAATGCAACCTCCTGACTGGAATCTTCCTTTTGAACTAATGTGTGATGCAAGTGATTTTGCTGTAGGTGCTGTATTGGGACAAAGAAAAGATAAGAAACCCCATGTGATTTACTATGCAAGCAAAACTTTGAATGATGCCCAAATGAATTATTCAACAACTGAGAAAGAATTGTTTGCTGTAGTTTTTGCACTAGAAAAATTCTGTTCTTATCTTATTGGTTCTTCTGTTACTGTATTCACTGACCATGCAGCTCTAAAATTTTTGCTCACAAAGAAGGACGCCAAACCAAGACTCTTGAGATGGATACTTTTGCTCCAAGAGTTTGATCTTGTCATTAAGGACAAGAAAGGTGTCGAGAATGTGGTGGCAGATCATCTGTCCAGACTAACCTATGAATTTCATGAGGATGGACTGTCAATCAATGAGAAATTCCCAGATGAACAACTATTCATGATTGATAATACACCATGGTATGCAGACATTGCTAACTTTCTTGCTACTGGTACACTCCCTCCATCTTTTACCATGTTGGACAAAAAGAAATTTCTGAGGGAGGTTCGTAACTTCTTTTGGGAGGATCCTTACGTATTCAAGTACTGTAAAGATCAAATTATAAGACGTTGCATCCCTGCTCATGAAAGTAGCCAGGTAATAGCATTGTGTCATTCTGAAGCATGCGGTGGCCACTTTTCATCAAGAAAAACAGCTGCAAAAATATTGCAGTGTGGATTTTACTGGCCCACACTTTTCAAAGATGTCCACGTCTTTTGTTTAACTTGTGATAGGTGTCAAAGGTTGGGAAACATTTCTAAAAGAAATATGATGCCCTTAAACCCCATTCTGGTAATTGAAATTTTTGACTATTGGGGCATCGATTTTATGGGACCATTTCTCCCCTTCCTTTGGCTATCTATACATTTTAGTGGCTGTAGACTATGTATCCAAATGGGTTGAAGCAATTCCATGCCGAAACAATGATCACAAAACAGTGATCAAATTTTTGAAAGAAAATATTTTGTCCCGGTTTGGAATTCCGAAATCAATCATAAGCGATGGGGGTGCTCATTTTTGCAATCGTCCCTTCTGGAATTTAATGAAAAAATACTTGATTTTTCACAAAATTGCAACCCCTTATCACCCACAGACCAGTGGACAAGCTGAGTTAGCTAATCGGGAGATCAAATTAATTTTGGAAAAAACGGTGAGTCCAGATCGCAAAGATTGGTCGTTAAGACTAACTGATGCGCTCTGGGCATACCGAACTGCTTTTAAAACAATTTTGGGCATGTCTCCTTATCGATTAGTCTATGGAAAGCCATGTCACTTGCCTGTGGAATTGGAACATAGGGCATACTGGGCCATTAAAACAATGAATTTTGACTTAGACAAGGCTGGGCTAACAAGGAAACTTCAGATAAATGAATTGGAGGAATTGAGAAATGAAGCATATGAAAATGCTAAGATTGCTAAAACCAGGATGAAAATCTTTCATGATAAACACATTGTGCGGAAATCTTTTGAGCCATCTCAAAAAGTCTTGCTATTTAATTCAAGACTCCGCCTCTTCCCTGGTAAGTTAAAATCAAGATGGACTGGGACTTGCATTGTGAAAAAGGTGTTTGAACACGGAGCAGTTGAAGTGGAAAACCCAGCAAACGGTAATAATTTTACTGTTAATGGTCAGAGGTTAAAACCATTTTTGGAGGATTTTGTTAGAAATGTGGAAACCATTCTTTTAATGGAACCAGAGTACTCATCCGAAATTCGCGCCTGCCGACACTCCAGTGGATCGGGTCAGGAAATATCTACTCCAACCCGACCCACTAGGGCGCCTTTATAAGGCACCCACTTTTTCCCCAGCCGCCGCAGTTGCCCCTCCTCCCTCACTTCTTCTTCTTCTTCTTCTTCTTCTTTTTCTTTTCTTCTTGTTCCTTCTGTTAGTCTTCGAGTCTCTGTTACCCGAGAAAACACCCATGACCACACACTCCACAAACACGATATTTTGTTTCATGTTTTGCATTTTAATCCTATATTTGCTCACGGGTGTCCTTCTCTTGTTCGCACTCACACATAAGGATTTTCAGCCTACCCGAAATCCAGATCTGTGCACAGATGAGTAATTTTTGGTGTTTTTATTTGTAGGTCCCAGCGGTGAAAATATCTCTACCATTCAACCTCATCTCCACACGCCATGAACCGGTAAAATCGAAACATTGGGGACAATGTTCAGTTTAGGTTGGGGGGTATGATCAGTTCATCAGTTTCAGTTTATTTTCGTTCATAATTTTTGCAAATTTTTTTTAATTTTTATTGTCGTTGTTGATCATGTTTGAACATTGATTGTATAAATTGATTATGCTTATGAATCAGCTTCAATCGTCTTTGTGACTGGCAGACGTTAAAGAACCAGATAGTGAGTCTTAAAATTTAGCAATCATGGATGTAAATTTTTTTTGGTTTAGCCTAGGAGTCTTACGTACTTTTCCATCTGATGTACATACTATGATCATGAGAAAAGCAAGATTAGTAAGGAAGGCTGAAATCAAAGAAAAACAAGCGAAACCCCTCTGTGGCAGAAGTAGCTTTGCCAAACGCTGTCGTGCAAAAAGGCTTGGTGCCTGTAAACAGTGTGGCAGATACTTTCACGAAAAAAGGTACAACCAGTGTTCTGAACCAATTTTCGGTCGCGCACTTGATCGATTAGACTAGATAGTGAATGGGCTGAGTAAGGATTACCCTGATACGCCATGCTATTCCGGTACTGTGCTTAACCGATTTGTGAGAGAGGAAGTTGGGAGAGTTACTGGTTGTCCATTTTACACAGACACAGAGGGAGACTCAGATTAGATAATTTTCTGTAGGAAATGTGTACTTTTGTTGGGGGAGTGAATGTCAAAGGTCCGAATTTGTTGTAAAAAGTGTAAAAATCTTTTTGTATAAATTTCTTTTTGAAAATATGGGCCGAGTAAGGAATGCCCCAAAATACCAACCTGAAGCGTGGGTAGGGGTTCATCCTGAGACGCCTTAGTTTTTGAATTAAATTTGTGTGTTTTGTCTTCTTTGATTGTATATAGTGCAATAGAGAAAAATTTTAATTTTTGGTTCAACGTTCGAACGCCAGTTAACGTTCGAATGTTGACTACTTACAGTACTCAGCCTCTGATGAAGCTTCTGTAGAAACACAAAAGTACTGGGAGCTCAGTCCGTTCGAACGCCAATAGACCGTTCGAACGAGATTAACGTTCGAACGCCAATAGACCATTCGAACGAAGAGTACTTATAGTACTTTGGCCTCTGACAGAAACACAAAAGTACTGGGAGCTCACCACGTTCGAACGCCAAACCACGTTCGAACGATCCGTTTAAAATCCTTCTACCCACGTTCGAACGTCACAAACGTTCGAACGTTACAACTCAGGATATAAAAGCCTGGTTCGTCGTTTTCAGCCAAAATCCCCAATTTTTTTCAAAACCCTAGAATTCCTTTTCACTCCACAGACCTCAACTTGCCCTCATTCCCCAAGAATACCCAAATTCAACCTTCCCTAACTCCTCCCCACATCAAAATCATCAATCCCAGACCTAGAACCCTAAGTTCCAGTACTTTTCAGGACCCTCCCAAATCAAAACCCACGTTCGAACGCCATGCCAAGGATGAAACTCCCTGCCAGGCGTGCTCCACCAGTGAATCAAGACCCAAACATTGTAGAAGAAGTGATTGAAGAAAGAGGAGGAAGGCAAAGGACAAAGACATATGACAGAACCAGATTTCCTAATGCCTTAAAGGCTGAGAGGTATGAGAATTTTTACCATAAGCATGCAATTGTCTGTGAGAGAGATGTTGTAATCGATGACTTTGCTGGGATTGGTATAAGGCAGGAGATGGAGAGGAGGGAGTGGGTCTGGTATTTGAGAAATGGTGGAGACGCCGTTGTTGACTTAGTGCGGGAGTTTTACTCCAACGCTGAGATCATCAACGGCGCAATCCGGACATATGTTAGGGGTACCCACATTGACGTGGATGAAGCATACATTGTAGAAATAAGGGAGGAAATACCCCGAGTGCAAAACCCTACTTACCCACCAAAGAAGGATGTAGCAATGAATGTGGTAGGAAAGGAATTGACAGGGATAGCTGACTTTTCATGGGCGGGGAGGAGATTTTTGAAGCAAGGGGAGCTCACCGACAAGTATAAAATGATGAATTTGATTGCGGTGTCTAACTTCGCTCCCGTAGGAAGAAAGAATGAGATTTTACCCGACATGGCCCGACTTCTGTATGCCATTGGCAAGGGACATACCATTGACCTCCCCTCTCTCATCCTGAGTGAAATGAAGAAGAGGTGTGATGTAAAGAGGAGTGCACTCCCTTTTGGTACTTTGGTGACTGAAATGTGCACGGAGCATGGGGTGAGGGTGAAGCCTGAGATGGAGATCCAAAAGCCAATGGGGCCACTAAACAAGGCTTCCTTCCGGAGAAGCCAAAGTCATAGTGGCGGCCCAGCGGCAAGGCAAGAAGAGCCCCGGGCCCATGGAGTGGATGAGGTACAAGAGGAGCTAGATGAGATGGAGAGAGAGATAGAGAGAGAGATGGAGGAAGAGGAAAATCAGCCAGCAGGTGAAGGCACTAGCACCAGCACCAGCACCCGACGCTCCTTACGGGACATCATGCTTAGCATTGAAGCTAAGCAGGATGAGATCCTTAGGTATCTGAGGGGTGGACATGGTGGACATGGCAGAGCTAGTGGACAAGGAGGAGAGTGAGAGAGAGGGATTTCTATTTCTGTTCTTGTTTTTTTTTATGTTTGTTTAAAGTGCTTCTTTTTTATGAATTTCTTCCTTGATAGTTGTAAGTTTGTGTGTGGTTGTGAATGAATTGAACCGTTGATATTAAAAGATGATATTTTGAAATGAATGGTTCCATTTATCACTTTTATTTGTTTTAATGCATTTGTAGATTTAACATAAAAATTAAAAGGTGAATGGAACAAATGTGGATGTAAGAATGTTTGCTAGAGTAAATATGCACATGATCGGTTTGACACCTCCATTTATCAACCGAGACTTAAAACCACATTTCTTGAAAAGATTGGTATTCTCTCTATACTTAAATTGTCATATGTACATCGATATTTGTTATTTTAAAGGTACAGAAGGATCTAACTCGAAAATGGAATTGGTATATAACCAATACCCCCTGGAAAACCCGACATACACAGTGGAGATAACAAAGAACACCAGGGTGAGTTTCGAACCTAACAATACTTTCGAGAGACAATCAATGTTTACTCAAGTAAATTCTTTTCAAATCTCAATTTTTGAATGATCTCATTAACCTTGCTTTGATTGACGCACTTAAAAGTGATCTATTGACATATCCCACATGGAACCATCGCATACGACACATACATGTGCACATGCTTGAGAAATGATCTTAGGCCATCTTTGATATAATATTGAGCCTTAGACCTTTCTTTGAAAAAAAATTTATCCTTCGTTAGCCATGTTTGAGCCATCAATGTATAAAGTTTTCTTTGATAAACCTACATGATTACCAATCCACAGGAAAACATACTTGACATACCTTGGCTATCTAATTTTCTTACATCCTCTTTGTAAGATGATACAGAAAAAGGAAAAGAAAAAGGAGCATTCGAGATTATCATCCAAGAAGAGTTGATTGGAACAATTGAAACAAAACAGATGCAAAAAGGCAAGAACTTGCCAAGAAAGTGAAAAAAATGAGAAAAATGAAAGAAAGAAATGTCATCTCTCGGCAAAATATTAAGAAGTTAGAAAAAGGTGTGCTACAATACGCAAACAGCAGATAGCTTTTGAAAATCCCTGACGTCGTTTCGTTAGCCACTGACCTCTGGCAACGCTACAACCCATGAAAAGCCCTAATTGATCTCAAGTATGTTACATGTATGTGTTGTTAATCACAATTGGGATATGGTAAATAGCATTCCTTTTAATTGCATTAATATTCTTTCATGAGATTATGCCAAACATAAGTAGTTGCTTCTTTAAAATTTCACTCCTTTCCCAAATTGTGCATGTGATTTTTTGATTGGCCATCTTCTGATCACATGATCTGTGAGAAACAAGTCACTATAATCAGAGTGAACCTTTGTTGAGAGTATACTACGTGAGGTTTGTGAAATCGAAACTATCCATGGAAGGTGATAAAAGGGAGTATTTGTTACATAACAATTCATGTTGCTTGAATGATCATTCCTACTGCGTTGAGAATTTCAAATACCAATGTAACAAATGATAATTTTTGCATAGAATGAATACCTGTTAAATAAGGGCGTGTGAGAAATAAGTCAAAAATTGAAAATCTGGTGTCCCAATGACCATGATACTAATTTACTTTAGTCAGCATTCTCCTATGCACATCTGTTCGACTGAAGTTTATGGGTAGCTTCTCTGGAAACCCTCACGAGACAACACTCGTCCGTTAGGGTAAACCTAGTGGTTCAACGGCTTGTTGCATAAGCTAAATGCAACCGGATGACCTATGAAAATGGCATTAGGAGTAGAATTTTCTTTTTTGTACTACTAGAGACTAGCAATATTTAGGTTGGGGAGTGTGATTAGTACTTAAAGTTGACATATTATTATGACATTTTAATACTAATGTTACTTTAATGGAGTTTAAGTGATGTCATTTTAGGTCCTAAACTGAACAAGGACCCAAGAACAACAAGTACCACACTTGGATGCAGCACCAGTACATTAGAGCCCAAAATTGGAGAAGCTTGGAGCACAGCCAGAACGTTCGAACGCCAACTCACGTTCGAACGTCCACATTGCACTGTAGCAGACTCAACTGCTGAAGAGAAGGCGTGTTGCAATTAGGAAAAAAGACTGGAGCTCTGAAGTACTTGAGTGTCACGTTCGAACGCCAACTCACGTTCGAACGTGCACTTGAGTTGATGGAAGACCAGACCACTGCAGAGAGTTGGAACTGAACTTCACAGAAGACCACAGATCACTCGAGTGAAAGGGGTCAGAGCAAATCTGGCGTTCGAACGCCCTCAGTGCAAAAATAGAAGAAAACGTTCGAACGGCAATCAACGTTCGAACGTCCTCAGTGCAAAAACAGAAAGAACGTTCGAACGCCAACTCACGTTCGAACATTATCCACAGACTGGCAGCAGAGTTGTTGACTGTTCACTTGGACTTGGGCGGCAAACACTATTCTTTCACCCCCCCCCCCTGTCTCCTCCTCTTACCTATAAATACTCCCCTTGTTGGAGAGCTAGAGGAGGATAGTAGGAAGTAGAATAGTTGATGGAGGCTTAGACTCCCACTCTCATTGTAGATTTAGCTCATTTTCCTTATGAAGTCTTTATTTTAGAGATTAGTTTGGCTTTTGTCCAACATCTCTTGCTTGTTATAACAGTAGTTTTATGCTTATGCTTATGTTTATGCTTTCATTTCTCATGCATAGAAGAGAAATAGCTCACATCTTGGTTGAGGAAGCAACCCTCCAATTCTTGGTTGAGGAAGCCACCCTCCAAATGTGACTAGCTTTCTTCTACTTTTATTGTTCATGCATTTCACTTCCATTGCTTGATCTTCTTTCTTTCCTAGAAGAGTGAAACTCTTCCACTTTTCTAGAGCTTTATTAAAGCCGTGAAGGGTGGAACGTGATTCACCCATTCTTTGTGAAAGATTGGCTCCGCGGTTGTTGTTACTTTATCTTTTAAAGTTTTCCACTTGGAGGGATGAGCATCACTCACTTTTCTAGCTTTACCCAAGCCATGAAGAGTGAGTAGTTTCTCATTCACTCTTTAGTAAGAGGAGAAGGGCATGTATAATTTATCCGGGAATCATATTTGTGCAATGTTCTTTTATGCTTAACGTTTATTTCTTCTTGTTATCGGATGATTGATTGCATCTAGCAAAGCTAAGGTACTTTGTATAACTGTGAGCTCTTTCTATGACACGGATGACTCCTGCATAGAAAGACTCATCAGTTCAAGGCAAGTACCCCGGCTAGATCCTCATGACTACCCTTCAATCTCCCCCCTTATTGTACTTCATTTAAAGAATGGAATATTAATATCATGATTGGATGTCTTGTAGAAACACTTGCTTGTTTGTAGACGGGTTAAGTCTCGGCACAGGCAATTCTTGTAAACTTCTAGAAAGACATCGGAATCATGTTCTTAATTCTCATAATCCATCTTTATCTTCCAATTAACTTGCTGTTGACACGGGAGTTAATTGAGTTATCAAGAACAATTATGACAAACCGGATAATTGACTACATGTCCAGATCCTTGCACTAAAGAGTGACTCTTTTTAATTAGCATTTATCTCCTATTTAGTTAAGAAAATCCTCTTGGAAAAAATCTTATATTCTGTCCAGCAAAACCCAAATCTCACAGTAAATCTAAAAGGTTACAATCAAAAGGTCTCTACCACTGCTTACCTTAGAAATATCAACAAAAGTTCCATGTGGATTCGACTCCGGACTCAAACCGGATTATTATTACAGCTTGACCGCCTGCACTTGGGTGTACACATTGGATCAAGCCATCAGTGACTGTTACATTTGAGAACTTCTTATATTTTGTCTATAAAATCTCCTTGGAAAGAATCTTATATTCTGTCCAGAAAAATCCCTAAACATCACAACTTTAAATCTCAAGGATTCCAGTCACTGTGTTCTCTATCACTGCTTACTTCTAAACACCAATATTAGTTTCCTGTGGATTCGACTCTGGACTTAACCAGATTATTACTACAACTTGACCGCCTGCACTTGGGTTTACACATTTTCGATCAAGTCAGAAGTCAATGGACAAGTAGCCCAACAATTTTCTGAAATTAGAGATGACCTTATTGCATTGACTAATGCCGTAATTACTATGTATGAAGAACAACATCTTGAGCATAGTCAATGTATTGAGGATGATCATTTTTATGAAATGCAAATTGATGTTGAATCTCCCATCACTCTTGATTATGAAAAATTTAATGAAGTTATTATCTCACATGAGGCTAATAAGCCCAAGGTCATTTTTTCATCAAAGAGTGGTGTTGAGGTTCACAATTTTCAACTTGGGGAGGGCATTAAAATGGAGTCAAGTGTAGAAATTTATAAAGAGAAATTGTATACTCCATTGTTGGAATTGCATAAACTTGTGTGCACATCTGTTTTGTTGATAATTTTGAATCATTATCTTTTGTATTGTTGGATAGATTGGTTAGGAAATACATTTATACAACAAAAAAAAATTTAAAATTCAAAAAAATCAATGGATGCAAGCTCATATCCGAATTAAAGCTAGATTGACATGAATCCTTTTTATTTTATTTTCATGTATATAATAGTTAGATTTCTTTTATTGTTATATTTTTATTTTGATGATGTTGTAATGTAGATTTTAGCATGAAGTTGTTTACCTCTTCCTAATTTGGACTAAATTCATTTTGAGCATCATCGTCAGAAATCTTATTCGGTATCATGTTCGAGTCTAAGTTAGGGGGTGTAAACAAGCTTTTTTGGGTTTCATTTTCCCTTTAATGTTTATATCAAAAAAAAAGGGGGGGGGCATCTTATTTTTCATGTTACTTTCGTTTTTCTCATTGCATGATTCCTTGTGCATTAAGGACAATGCATGGTTCAACTTGGGGGGTGAGGTGCACCATTTACATGTTCCACCACTTTTTGTATAGAATAGTTGGAATTGTGAAATTTTTGAAAATTTTGGACATTTTTTTTGGAAAATATCTAATATTGAACTATATTTCCCTATCCTAATTGTTATGAGATTTGTGATTGTATGATCTTCATTTTGAACTTTGAACACATGAGTATACCATAGAATTTTATCCTATGGCAAAGTATCACATATTTGTTTTCTTTCGAACTCAACCATAGTGCACCTTGAATATGTAATTTCAGCAATTTACTGATTGGATCCACATTTTAAAGATTGACATACATAGTGGAGATGAAGTAAGTACCCATGTGAGTTTTAGTGTCAATCCTTGTTGGAGGGAACTTACATTTACTCAAATGAACAATTTTTCAAATTCAAAATATGTTCAATAATCTCATTATGCTTGCTTTGGTTAGAGTGCATATGGATAGTTGATTGAGTTTGTCTTAAAATGCCAATATGCCTCTCAATGCTTATCTAGAGATGATTTTAGGCCATCTTTGAATTGCGTTGAGCCTTAGTGTGACGCCCCAAAAACCGGAGATCCTTTATCAACTCGTTGATCACCCATCAACCTGCGGAATACCCGTGGATACCATGTAACTCGATATCACACCATTATGCCCCATTTATCGGGATCCATAATTTAAATTCGGACAGAGTCTCATTTATACGGGGAGCTCTACCCAAAAAACAACCTGTGCAATCATACAACATTTAATCACATGACCCATTCGAGGTCCAATATACATCAATTCATACTCCCACTTCATGAATTTATGCATCTAACTTAGTTAATACAAGTTCGATTACAATCATTTCCATAGATTTACATGTCCAAAACCAAATTTCACAAAAATTTTACAAAACAAGGTTTAAAAGTCACAAGTCGACTTTCCTTCATCCTTAGGGCCCCAAATACGAGCCATCTACCGGTGTATAACCCGCACCTGAAATATTTTCCCATAAATGGTGAGCCACGCTCAATAGGGTACCTCCTAAAGAGGCCACTCCACAACCAAAGTGCATATGAAATGTCCACATGCAACATTCAACAAGCAACAACCATTTCAATCAAGAATATGCAATTCAATGTTGGAAATCACCATGTCATGCCATGAAATGAGATAAAACTCACTCATGCACTTCAACCCGAGCCCTTACTGACTCCCGTAACACATGCAATGTCAATGTGTATGAATCCGCCATTTATGTTACACATCAAATAACCATTATAAATCTTGGGTCTTTCTTGGGGTGGGTATTTATGGACATACACCAACGGATACCCAACCGACACAGAATTCATGCACTTCCACCAACGGTTCTGCGTACACCGACACACTTCATGGACTAAACCAAAGGAGTGTGTATCCTAAGTAACCGAGTCTTGCACCCGAGGGATTGTCTAGCCCTTCTTGCTAACCCCGACCCTATTTTCAATGCAAACCATGCGACTCAGTCGAATCTTTGATCCAACTTTCCCCGAGCCTAAGTATCATCCACCAAGAATGGTGTTTGATCAAACCATGCACACACACCCACCAAATGCGATATCTCTGTGCATATGCAATGTAATGAACCATTGCAATATCAATATCATGTCCAATATGTAATGAATGTCATATGAACTGTTTCAACCACATTTCAACACATTCAATGGGCAATTATATCCAAAGCATATAATTTTCATAAATCATCACAATGCCAATACATCATCAAGCGTATATTAACATTTTTATCCAACAACAATTCCCAAGCATGTTTTCACATAATCTCATGCAATTAACACATTTTATTTCACATAGGCATTTAATCAAACACCTTCAAGGCACCAAATCATATAATCACATAAAATGCCCAAATTCATCACATAACTTAAGAAATCACATTAAGTGATTTCTACATACCCAATTATCAAAACTTCTAAGAAATCACAAGCTAGCAATTTCTAATTACCAATTCATACTATAATTGAATTTACCCATTTTCATTAAATCAACTACAATAGGCAAGTGTTAAAATACATATAACAGCTCACCCATTTCATATAGTCATCCTAGCTTGGAAATAAACCTATTTAGGATGAAAACTCCATCTCTTGAAGCGTAAGACGATGCTAGGAAGTTCCAAGAACCCAAATCTCGCTCAAAACCAAACTTTTCCCAAAATCCCATATTTGAATCTTCAGTGAAACCTGTCCTTTTTGTTATGGTTGTGTAGCCCTCGTCACGTAGATCAACTTTAATACTTGGCCAAAGGATTTCGACCGGCGGAACTTCGTAAATCGTAGAGAGAAGTTTAAAATTCTCTCTTTTTCCTCTCTTCCTCTTCCAACATTAAAACCCAGAGAACCCATCAGAGATTTTTTGTAGAAAATCAGATTTTTGTCTCCTATTTATACCTTTTAATGCTTGGTCCACGTCGCGCCACACGTTCCCTATTCCCGGGTCCGTTTTCGTCTTGAAACGATTAAATTTCGTCTCGGTTTAAGTTCAAAATTTTTTTATATGAAATTTCCTTCAATTATTTTAAAAATTTTGAAAATTTAGTTTGGAGGTCTTTTTTGAGGTCACCCAACACCCGGTCGCCTCGAAAAACGTAAAAAATTCGACTATCTCGGAATTTGATGAAAATTGACAAGATAACTAGATTTTGCGAGACGAATCCAACGATGAGGTTCGTTTCTTCGTCTGAGTTCTAGAAAAATTCGAGTTTTCAACCCGTACTATAGTGACAAATTATTCTTTTGCCCTTTTTCATAAAAAGTTCAAATTTACCCAGGTTTTACACTTAGCCTTTCCTTGTAGAAAATTTATCCCTTGTGCCATAATTGAGCCTTAATTGAAAATTTGTTTCCATGCCACATGTTTTACCAAGCCAGTGTAAAATGATTACAATTACCAAACCTTCATTTTTTCGAGACTGACTGTGATTAATCATGATGAAAGGGAAATATGGTGAGGAAATCCAAAAAGGGATGAATGGTGTTGAATTCAAATTTTGAATGAAAAAGAAGAGAAAATCCAAGAAAAATGAGAAAAAATGGGGTTGAAAAAGAAAAGAAATGAGAAGAAAATAAAAAGAGAAAAAAAAATGTTGATGAAGAAGGAAAAAAGAGACATAAAAGTAAAGTGAAGGAGTAAAGCTGAAAATTTCACAAAAATGAGATTTTTGATAATAAAGGTCATGTCCTCAGAATAACCCTTTTTGTCTTCCTCTACCTTTCATTTCACTCAGCCCGAATATCACCCCAAGGTCTCATTACAACCCATGAAAACCCTAAATGATCTAGAGAAAGCATGGTGAGAACAAACTTTAAATGAAAAAGAAAAGTTGATTTTGCTATCTAGTGTCCTAACATTCCATTCATGAGATATGCCAAGTTCGTTTCAATTATTATGCATGCGCATCATTTTTGGATTATATGTGAGTATTTCGGTTTGTGCACAAGATTCCATCTCACATATACACATCGAAAACATGCACAAATAATCATTGAGTTATTCATTTTTTAGGGAAACCCTTGGTGAGTTTTGCATCAAAGCTGAATTTGGATAGCCAAGTGAATGTGGATTTCTTTAAGTAAATGTTTAAATTGCATATTCATTTCACACACACACGATTTGAAAGGAAATGTGTAGGTGTATACTCTAGAATAGCATTGAAAGTTATGATGAAACTCATGTGTGATTGGTTCGGGTGTTAGGAGAAAGCTGTTTTTGACATCCCAATGCTAGTTAGGATAAGGGCATATGTTTCAAATGTTGGATACAAGGAAAAGAAGTTTGTAGGTACCTTCACTGGAAACCTTCACGAGACAAAACTCATCCACTAGGGATCACCTAGGGGTTTAAAGGCTTGTTGCATATGCTAAATGCAATATCAGAATTAGTAAAGGTTTATTTTTGTTTGCCTAATTTTTAGATTTAGTTTGCTAGGAACTAGCAAAGCTTAAGTTGGGGGGTGTGATGAGCGCGTAATATTTCATGTTTAACCGCCTCATTACATGCATTTTAACTAAACTTTGCATTTAGTTACTTAGAGTTAGTCGAATTTGTGAATAATGTGGAAATTTTGATGTTGCAGGTAATCATAGAGTAATTGATAGCTTTCGGAACCCTGCAACTAAGTGTGGATGAGTGGTGAAGAGATGAACACATTACATAAGGATTTGGAGGCTTAAAAGTGAAAGAAATCAAGGAGGTATTGGTACATGGTATCATAGGTATCAGTATTCACACCATTTTATATTAGTGCCTCGGTATTCCCTATTTTTTGACCATGATCCACTTTGAATCTAAAAAAGTGAAAAACATGAAAGTTGTAAATCTGGATGTCCACTATCTTCCGTCAAAATTTCAGCTCAATCGGATAGTGGGATTAAAAGTTATGAGAAATTTACAAAATCAGTTCATGAGCTACCTGTAGCAGACCCCTACCTACCGGTAGCATCCCCCTTACGACCTACCGGTAGAAGACCCTACTGGAAGTTATCTACCGGTAAAAGTCTCACGACTAACCGGTAGAACATGCTCAGAGAGCCCAAACACTTCCCCATACGACTCCACCAACCACGGGGGCCCACCTCTTATTCTCTAAACCATACCCTGACATGTTTGACACCCCATAATGCTCTCCTAACCCCTAAAGTTAGATTTGAAGTAAGAGAGAGGGTGGTTGGGAAAGAATGGGAGGAGCATGCTTGGACTGAAATTACTTGTTCAAATGGACAACCTATCTCCAATCATTCCAATTCAGTTCACACATGCTAAGGAAGAGAGGATGGATGAAATTGAAGGGGGGCTTACACCATTATTTATATTTTGCATGCTTTTAGAGAGAGAAGCTTCAAGGTTGAAGATGAAGTTTTAGAGAGAGAAAGTTGGGTTTTTACAATTCCTTCACCATTTTCATGTAGTAAGCTTTATTTTACTTGTAATCTTTCCTTCTTTCACTCTAAACTCTTTAAGTTGTAATTAAGCTTAGTTAAGTGTTCTTGTATTTTCATTTCTATAATTGGGTATTTTATCTTCAAGCTTTGTATCTTGGGTATGAATGACTTTGATCTTATAGTTTAAACCTTTTCTTGCATTAATACAAGTCTCATGTTTCATTTCACTACCATGTTTCTTTACATTATGTTTGTTCTTGCCTTTACTATGAGTAGCTAGACTTTTAGTTGGCTAATCCAAGAGGAATTTTCTCTTGGGTATGTGAAATCGACTCTTTTTCATTCTTCCTCGTAGTGTAAAGTATTTGGTTTGACTAGGTTGAGTACGGACGTGGTTGTGGGCTCTTGATACACCGTAGACTTGTCATGGAGTATGCTTTTGTCCAACACAACCACATTAGTCCCTCACTTTCTATGAATTAATCAAACACCGAGACACCATTGGTTGAATGAATTGAGTCGATTTGGAATTCCCATTGGAATGACCTCTATGGATTAGCCAACCTTGTTTTCTTACATTTTTCTCAAAACATAACTCACCAAAACACAATTCACAAGATTTTTTAATTTTCATTTCTTTAAAAATCACCCTTCAAAAGCATTTGACATTTCCTTCCCTGAAGATACGACAGTGGAATATCCATTCCAAGTAAAACACGATATTGCAAGTCTATCTACGCTTAGGGAGCATTTTTACACACACACATTTTTGTTCACACACACGATTTTTTCCATTTCTTGCATTTGAACCCGAGGGAGAGTGACACTCATCAACTCGTATAAGCCATATACACATAATCTGGGCTCATGTTTGGAGATTAGGAAAAACGATCAAGCACTAGTTCATAGGCCAAAAGGCACCAGATACGAAGAATTATATTCTCTTTGATTAGCCCATATCTTCTTTATATTGTCTTTTAATTGAAATATGTGGGGGATTGTTGTAATTCTTTGAGTTAATGGTGGTATTTTAAAAGCCAAGAAGCTTCTTGTCTTGTACGCACTTGAGTTGGACACTTTTAAAGTTATCTCTCTCTCTTTTGCTCCCATCCCACATTGGGTAGGGAACAAAAAAAATTCACTTTATAAATTATTTCACTACAAAGACTTTAGCAATTGTAGGCTAGGATATAATGGAACTCTCATGCGCACGAGCCCAAGTGGAGGCCCAAGGAATTCAGAGAAATCGTTCCGGAAACCAATTAACTAGGCACATTGGGGATGCCTCACGCACAAGAAGGGGGTGCAAATCCCCAAATTCAGGCCTCGCAGGTGCTCATGATCGAACCTAAGTTTCAATGTTGATCATTTATGTTTTCCACATGTTTTCTTATTGTCGAATAATTAATCCCGAAATTATTTTCTTGATTAGTGGCGGATTAATTTGACCCACATGTTTATGATGCTGTCAATTAATCAGTCGTTACAATTTAATTAACTTTGCTAATATTCCCTCTTTCTATTTTTTGCCTGATTCTGTTCTTATAAATTAAGAGATTGGCCCAACAGAGATCTTTACTAATTCACCATCATTCTCTGATTCTTCTCTCTCTCATCACGAATATCACGAACCTTCATAACCACCAATATAAATATATTATAATCCCTTCCAATTCTTTCTCAGCACGAATATCATGTGTGCATGATCCTTAGGTTTAGTATTTGGTATTGGAAGTAATCTAGTACAAGAATGAATATATTTTTTAAAATTATTTTTAGTAAGGAACTTTATTTTAGGAGGGAATGTGATTCTAGGAATAAATTTAATTTCACAAAAAAACTTGATTTTGAGTTTTTTATTCCTTTTTTAGAATGTCCAACTAAGTTGGATATATGATTACTATCATTATTTATAGGTTTAGAATTCTCACTATCATTTGAAATTTGATTCTAATAGTAATATCATTTTCAATTTAACTATTAATTTATTTACTATCTAAACATAATAATCTTTGAATTTGAGAATGCAAATATGGTTTACAACAAAGATTACTATCATTGACACAAGTCTATATTATTGGGCACAACTCCTCTACAGTTGAAGTCTAACAGCACACTTGCACAGTGTGCTATTAAGAGCAACAGCACCATTTTGGCAGAAGAAATCCAAAAGCCACCAAACATACACACGACATCGTCTAACTCGAACCCAAACAACCCGCTGCGTTTCTAACCTGTGGCAAACAAATCTAACTCGAAATTTGCTGTGTATTCAAAAATTTAGGCTTCATTACTATGTTTCAGTGGGTAAAAACTCAGATTTTTTCGCTCAATGCTTAGATTCGAGTCTCCATATCTACAACAACTCGTTGGAGCTAAACCTACCAGAGCATGAGGCTTCATTACTGTTTCATGAAATTCACACAGGCAACAAAAATCATTTTCTTGTTAACTTACTTTAGTTCTCTACACCGACATTCGAGATTCAAAGCTCTCAGAGATCCAAAAGCACAAGAACTTCTCATTGAACACTAAATCCAACTAAAACTAAATAATCAAAGGAATTTTTCAACAATCCTATCAGAAAGTCAATATCAACAAAATAGAAAAAAAATTCAGTGTGGCAACAATACCATACATATATCTCAAAGAATTAATGTTAGGGCTTCAATTTGGGAGAATGATTGCTCGAAGGTGATCGTAGTCGACAGATTGCTTGAAGACTCTTCTGGTTTGAGCGAGGATCGCAGTGAGCAGGCTGTTTGGGTTCGAGTTGGAGGATGTCGTTTGTGTGTTGGTGGCTTTTGAATTTGTTTGTCACAGGTTGGAGACGGCGGGCTGTGTGGGTTCAAGTTGTTTGGTGGCTTCTGGATTTTTTTTGCCAAAATGGCGTCATTGCTCGTAGGGGTGTTCACCCTACCCTACGGGTAGGAAATATGCTCTTCCGTCTTCCTACCCGATACTTTGCGGAAGAATTTTTTCTTGGCCTACCCTACCCGACAGGTGTGGTATTCCTACCCGATTAATCGGGTAGGAAGTCGGGTAGGAAATTGGGTAAACACTTTTGTAACTATTAATTTTTGAATCATTTTAACAATTTAATTAAATAACATTCACCAATTTAACAACACAATAAATCAATAATACTAAAATCTAAAACAACTACAACAACAATTATAATAAAACACAAGAAAATATGAACATCAATCCACCATAATTATTACACAAATACAATAACAATTAATTTAAGTTTAAACCATATGAAATACATTAAAATCATATTAATTAATTAATGCGGGTAGGGTAGGGTAGGAATGCGGAAATGGATAGCTCTTCCACATTCCTACCCGATTTAATCGAAAGACTAAAAACTCTTCCGCATTCCTACCCGATTTTTGCGGCTAACCGTTCAGTAGGGTAGTGTCGGGTAGGGTCGGGTAGGGTATGAACTTGCGGCTAATCGGAAATTTGAACACCCCTAATTGCTCGTAATAACACGCTGTGCTATTAGACTTCAATCGTATAAGAATTGCGCTCTATATTTTGAGTAATGCTATTAGAACATAATTTAGCGATATAATTTGAGAACATAAAGTATTGTAATTATTAAATTAATAGTGAAGTGCATTTATAATTATGATCTCTAAATTATATTCTTAAATTATTTCTCCATAATATTAGTGATATTAATTATAAAACCAGTAGGACCCAATCAGTCCTCTTTAGACATGTTTGCCTCGTGTCATGGACTACAACAGTCCTCCATAAGCTCCCTCACATGTGCACAAGGTGGCAAATTCTTATTGGTCCTCAAAGGCTCTAACTAATCCGAAAGGCCCCACGTGAACCCAATTCCAATGCCCGAAACTCATCATCACCATTTCAGACCCCCACTTCTCTCTATCTCCAACAAATTGAGATCAACCGGACCAGATTTACTAGGACTGGGTCGCACTAGTGCTCATAGGGCACATGGGTCTGAAGAAAGGTGCGAGTGAACACAGTGTAGGTCTTCTCTGGTAATTCACTCATTCATTGTTGTTATGTGTTCTCTGTCGTGGTCTTCTTTGTATCCTTACTAAATTCTCTTTCGCTCTCTAGAGGTCAACTTTCTCTCTCTTGACGTCGTCGACTTCAACGGAGCTCTGTGGAAAACTTCACAATCGATCTCACTCTCTCTATCTCTCAATCGGCTCTGAAGATTTCACCATCTGAATCGCTCAGCCAAGCGCGTTCGATTGAGGTAATTTTCGCCATCATCCATCAGTTCTATGCTCAGATCACAGTATTAGTTACAAAATTTAAATGGTTCTTCGGTTATTTGTGTAATTTCAGGTGATTTTGTTTTGGATTTGGTGATTTAATTTGAGAGAATTTGGTTTGGGAGTAGCAATTTTTGGGGGGTATGTTTGTAGAAGTGTTTGATTTTTGGGTATTGGGGTGAAGTTGAAGACGTCTGTTTTGGTGTTTTGATGGGTTGGGTTGAGTTTTAGACTGTAGAAGCTGAAAGGCTATGGTTTTTTTGGGATCATAGTTGGAAAGAAAAGAGAAATGAGGAATTTTTAGGGTCTGATTGAGATGATTTTGGACTTGGATTCACTCGTTTGACTGCTGGTTAAACTGTGGACAAAGGATGGAAAAAATAACTATTTAACGTTATGTTCCATGCTGTGTTGGTTTTCGGAAAATGTAGTTCGTATCTCATCTGACCCAAGTCGTTATATCAACCTCACTTTGATAGTTTTTTTTTTTTTTTTTTTCAATTTTCCCTTAAACGGAGCATGATTGGTTTTACGAACAGAGCATGATTGGTTTTAGAAAGTTTTAATTTGAATAAGAATTCTATTCAGACCCTTAATATAGTAATTTAAATGACCTCTAAATCGCGTTATTATGGTATTTTTTTTTTTCCGAACCAAATGATAGTAGCTTAAAGCTAAGCCTATCACGAGCAGCATTGCTGCTTGATCGGCGGGGAGAAGCATCTCAAAGTATGGGGCAAAGGATCAAGCACTTTGACTTTGTCCCCCGGGATCTACCATTCCTTTAGTTCTCTCCAATTGCAGAACTCGACGCCATCGTAATTTTGCTGAATGTTTGGTTGTAGGGTTTTTGTAGGTGGGGTTTTGAGCTTTGGATATGCTGATGCAGAAGAAATAATTGAAGGTTGCACTGCTCTGTCAGAAAAAATGTTGGAGGGTCCAAAATTTACTGGAATTATTGGGCTGACCAATAACCATGATAATTTTGATCTGTCACAAAATTTTTACCATAAGCTTGGGGAGGGGTCCAACATGTCAATCGACAGTTTTGGGAGCTTACAAATGAGCAATGGTGGTGGGTCTGTGGCGATGTCGGTTGATAATAGCAGTGTTGGATCAAATGATTCCCATACTCGCATTTTAAACCACCAAGGGCTGAAGCGTGTCAACAATAACTATACGGTTGCCCAGAGTGTCAATCGGGGAAGAGTCTCACATGCTCTGAGTGATGATGCACTGGCTCAAGCTTTAATGGACTCCCGTTCCCCCACAGAGGGGCTTGAGAATTTTTATGAGTGGACGATTGATTTGGGGAAGCTTAATATGGGAGCGGCATTTGCGCAAGGGGCTTTTGGAAAACTCTACAAAGGAACTTACACTGGTGAGGATGTTGCTATCAAGCTGCTAGAGAGGCCAGAGAATGATCCAGAGAGGGCACACTTGATGGAGCAACAGTTTCAGCAGGAAGTCATGATGCTGGCAACATTGAAGCATCCAAACATAGTCCGCTTTATTGGTGCATGTCGTAAACCTATGGTGTGGTGTATTGTGACCGAATATGCAAAGGGAGGTTCAGTTCGGCAGTTTTTAACTAAGCGGCAGAACCGATCAGTGCCTTTGAAATTGGCTGTAAAGCAGGCCTTGGATGTTGCCAGAGGAATGGAATATGTGCATGGCCTTGGGTTGATTCACCGGGACCTGAAGTCCGACAATCTTTTGATTGCTGCAGACAAATCAATCAAGATTGCTGATTTTGGGGTTGCTCGGATTGAGGTACAGACTGAAGGAATGACACCAGAGACAGGGACATACCGCTGGATGGCGCCGTAAGTCTTCTCACTCTTTATCTGCCTGGGTACTTCTTTAATTTAGTTTTCTTATGTCATTTTTTACTAGAATCCAGCCTTAGCTGTTTTGTTGTTCATCTTCTACTTGTCAGATGACTGTTTTACCAATTTTTATATGCTATGTTACCTATGATTGCTCCCCAAAACTTGTCAAATGCTGTTAATTCTGTTAATCACTTGTATTTATTAGTTCTTACTGTTCTGGTTAATTTTATTATTTCATCGTTCTGTAGTTGCCGGATATTTTATGATACAATCTACATAGATTCATCTGATGGTTGCCTACTCAAGCTTCAACATCCTTTGGAGATGAGATTCCATACTTTTTCGACCGCTAGATTATTAATTTGAGAATATTTTCTTCATGTTAGCTGTGTTATGCTTGAGATCTCCGTGCTTCCTGCTGCTAGGTTCTGAATTCTATCCTATAAGTTACTTGTTGTGGGGTTAGAAGTAACATGATGAGCGTGCTATTATCTCCATATTATGAAGAAATTATACTAGTATGTGTATGTCAAATGCAAGTTTAAACCTCATAAAGGAAAAAACATATAGAAGCAGTTATCAACAAGGATATATTAGGGAATGTTGATTACAATTTTATATGATATCATTTGGAACAATCTTGGTATCTTATTTCTGTATGATTGTGATGATATGTTTATTATCTGCATTTGATTGAAGGGGGTTGTTTATATTGATTCAGAAAAAGTTTCTTGTTGAAATTTAGTCTAATATTTTGTCTGTATCCGAAGGCCATTTGATCATGTTAGTCGATGGGGTTTCTCTGTGTTCGTCTATTTTTAGAACATGGCGGCAAAAGTTTAGAGGAAATTAATAGCTTCAATGCATGTTTTTTGGAGTAACCAATAATGTTTATATATATCAGTAACAAAGAGAAGAAAAGAGTTAGACATCCTAAACTATTGTGTACTATTATTACCTGTTGTTGTGCTTTGAGTCCAACAAGGACAGTGGGGGTTGAGGGCAGAAACTGGCCTCCATCCTCCACCTTGTGTGGTTGGTCCAATAAACGAGTATCTAGCAATAGATGTCACGAGAAATAGTGGTTTGAAAACCCCTTGCAGTAGTGGGCATTCCCGTGACCTTCATGCACCAACAACGATGATTCAACTGTAATCCCAGATGAAGCGAGATTACTCGCTCAGTTTAAGCATATAAAAAATTGGAGGTAAACAAACCTACAAGGATTCTGCTACTAATGGGGAGCGAACCAGGAACAACCCAACAACTCGCATGATCAGCTTAAACATTAGATATTACTATTGAGATTTGTGTGGCCTTGATTTCCTGGGATGACATCATGAGAGGGAAAGTTTGGGAACATCTACGTTGAGTGCCCTGCAGAAATACTGTAAGTAGGTGAAAACGTAAAATATTGAATGCCCTTGTGGACCATGATTCTCATCGGTGCTTGGATATCATTGGGTTGATTCTCTGGCCGATGTATGGACGAGGAAACTCATAACATTAACTGCAGTTTTCTCCTTTATTTCTCATTTGGATGACCATGTTCTTTTTTGTGCATGAATTAAATATTCAGAACAGATTGACATTTCTAGAGTTTGCCCATTTATAGGGCTAAGTCTTAAAGGTAGGATTTGTAGGTCTAAAAGGATCCATGGGCCAGTAACACGTTAGGTTGCGTTATTTGAGGTAGTTAAATGGGTCTTTTGTCTCTCTTTTTGTTTTTTTTTTCATGAGAGTGCCTAGTATTTCTTTTGTTTTGTTTTCTTCTATTTTCATGACACTACTGTTAAACCAATTTACCGGGACTCAAACTAATGAAGAGAACTAGGATTTTAAGTTAGATCTAAAATGCAGTTAGTGTAAGCCTCAAAACTCTGATATATTCCGTCAGTTCATCGTAGATTCTGGGTGCATCTAGCTGTTTGAAGATCAACATAAGTTTAATGCCCAAATGTTGGACCTTGTTAAATGGGTGTATGTAGCATTATTTGGGATCATGTTGGTGGTACTATTTTGGTGTTTGGAGAGTCGTAGTTAAAGATTTGGGTTCCAGAGAAGCTATTAGTTGTTACTTACATTCTGAACGAAGGAATTTCTTTCTAGTAGTTTATTTAACCATTAACATATATGGTATGAAGGTACGACAGATTCTGTCGATCGAGAAATGTTTGCTGTTTTTTTTGCCTCTCTGGCTTGACGACTCTGCTTGCTTAACACTTGTTGTATTTAACCTTAATGGACCACTTTACTTCCTAGCAAGCTTCATCTCAAAAGCAAGAAGCAATGGATCGAGTTGCCCAAAAGTCCTTGCTCTTTATTGCATTCTTATTTTTGCAGACCCTTTAGATAGTTTCTTTCACACTTGTTTGAGACCATATATGGCTTTCTTCAATCCACAGACAAGGAATAGATCGGAAGTTTGGTACGAATTAAAGAGAAGGGACTCCAGCTTATAGATACCGGGGTCGCACTACCCGAAATGGGGTGGAGTTGCCATCCAGATGGCTCAAAGTACCAACTCCAAATTATAACTCAAATTGCAAATTGATTCATGATCTTAAGAAATCTTACTGTGGTTAATTTTCACGGCTGTACTGTATTGCACATTTTTTTGCCTTGGTTGATGACTTGTTTCAGTTTGTGGAGTTAGATGTGAGGTGGACTCCAGTTTTCCAACCATGGAGGTGGATGATTTAGCAATGAGAATATTTTGTAATTTTTTGAACAGTATTTATCCTCCTTCAATATTGAGTTTACTGGAATAGGGTCCACGTTTGTATTTGTGACGACTCTTTTTGTGTTCATTTATTTTTTTTCCAAATACTAAGAAGACCTCAAAATGTAAGGTATTTGTTTAAAACGAAAAAACCTAGATCATTTGAGTTACTTCATCGTTGTATAAGAAGTACTTGATGTGAGATTTTTCCATTTTTGTATGTGATATTAAGTACTTGAGTGATATATGTACACTGTAGTATTTTAAAAATAGGTTCACCGTGGGTATACGTTTCTCTAAATGCTACTTTTTGTTCTGAAAAAGACAAATAAAAGTATTATGCTGTTCAACTCCTCTAATCTCTACTATCAGTATATTTTTGTTTTCGTATAATATATTCTCCTAGAAGAACTTCCTATTTACAAAAAATTCCTCGGAAGAACCTGAAAAAGGCTTTTCTAAGAGAATCTCCCAAACAACTTTTTTCTAATCTAAACAACTCAAAAAGAATACTATGCTTTTGATTGAAAGATGCTCTATCAAAGGAAGATATATAATTTGAATTTGCTATCTGCAGTGCTGCCAAGAAATGGATCGCTTTTGGTCACAGCTAAGGTCAAAGCTTCTATTACTAGTGCAACTGAAGCAATAACTTTCTCAGTTAGCCATTTGGATGTGACTTATGTGTGAACAGTTTTGTTTATAATAGTTGTCATGGAGAAATACTAGTGTTGAAGAAACCTTTCTATGAGAGACGAAGGTCATAGCCCCCCCCCCCCCCCCCCCCCAAAAAAAAAAAAAAACCAAACACACACAAAAAGGACAAAAAATAAAATACACCAACACAGGCCAAAATACAAAATAAAGTAGAAAACTAGAAGTTCTTTATGCATTGGATGATTGCAGTGGACTTCGTATTCGGGAGATGTTAGGGTGCTGTTGTTCATAATTTTTTCTACCCTTCAGAGTTTTTGTTACTTGGTTTTGATTTCATATTTCACATCTATGTTTTCTTTGGGGCTACTTCAGTGCATTTGTACTCTGAATTTACAGGGAAATGATCCAGCACAGGCCTTACACGCAGAAAGTTGATGTCTATAGCTTCGGGATTGTTCTGTGGGAACTCATCACAGGAATGCTTCCCTTTCAGAACATGACTGCTGTGCAGGCAGCATTTGCGGTCGTTAACAAAGGTGTTCGTCCAAACATACCCAGTGACTGCCTGCCGGTTCTAGGTGAGATCATGAGCCGATGCTGGGATGCTAATCCTGATGTCAGACCACCCTTTACCGAGGTTGTCAGAATGCTTGAGGCTGCAGAGACTGAGATCATGACAACAGTCAGAAAGGCTCGTTTCAGGTGCTGCATGAGCCAACCCATGACTGCAGATTAATGCATAAAAAGAGGGAGTTACAAGTGGTAAGAAAAAACAGTGAAGAAGGGAAAAGGAGAAAAACAGCTGAAAAAGTGATTTTATGTCAACATTGTGTATCTATCAGGGTTAATTTCTTTCTTGAGATAGAAAAAAGGAAGGAAACATTATGATAAGAACTGCTTGTTTTGTGGTTTTTTATTTTACGGATTGATGTTGCTGAATTAGTAGTAATCCAGATTTGATGTGTATTTATACCTGCCCTTTCGTGCTGTGAGCTAAACCTTCCCTATTTGGTTGTTATCTTCTGTTCAAAAAGTAACAGGTTCAGATCTTTCCTAGAGAAAAGTTAATGTCTTGCCCCTATTGTTATGATAGGCTTTTGTGCTCTTTTTCTCCGGGCAAAAGAGCCAATGACAAATTCTGGGGCTATTTACCATCTTTCTATGTTGCTTTTTTTTTTTTAATTAATTAGGGACTTGAAATTCTGGGATTATTCACTGTTTTTAATGCTGTTAATATGTTCATGTTGCCGAAAATTTTTGAAGTGTATGGTGTGAAATTTTTACGGTGGAACACTATGGGTAGGTTGCCCAGTGAGAACACGTTACCACAGGGTAGTTGCTGTGTCTATTAGCGTTCACAAAAGAATATAGCTTGGCTGTGATGGAAAATTGGAAATTTCGAGGCTGTTTGGTAATTGTCCTTATTTTGTGTTTTGTGTTTTGTGTTTTTAATTTTTGTCAAAAATGAAAACAAAAATATGTTTGGGTACAGTTTTTGTTTTTGTTTTATATTAATTGTTTGGAAACAAAGACAAAAAAATGAGAACAAAAAAAAGATGTTTCAAGAAACACAAAAAACGGAGACAACACGCGCAAAAAGGGTGGAAAATTAATGAGATCCGGACTTCGACTCCTCTTAACAGCAAAAGAAGATTTTTTTTTGTTAAGAGTATAAAAACCCATTTCATCTCTTTCCTCCCCATTGTTTCTCTCTCTCCTCTCTCCTTTCTTTGTATCAGACCCACCACTTTCTCCTCTCTCCCTCCTCTCTCCTTTCTCTGTATCAGACCACCAAACGAATCGCTGGCACGTTACCCACCTACATCGCTGCCTCCGCCTCCATCGCTGTATCAGACCACCATAAACGCCTCCGCCTCCGTCGATGTATCAGACCTCCATAAACGCCTCCGCCTCCGTCGCTGTATTAGACCACCATAAAAACCCAGAAGATCTGTGCATATATATGCACAGATCTATGAATATATATGCACGATCTGTGTATGTATACACGACCAGAAGGAAGGATGCTCGTTCTGTGCACAAATCTGTGTATATATGCACTGCCAGAAGGAAGGATGCTCGTTCTGTGAAGATCAAGAGGAGCAAAGATGTGGTCAAGTTCAAGGTTCGCTGCTCCAAGTACCTCTACACTCTGTGTGTTTGACTTAGAGAAGGGCGACAAGTTGAAGCAATCCCTTCCTTCAGGTTTGAGCGTGCAAGACCTTTGAGCTGGGAATGAGAAGGAGCAAGAGCTCTAGTTGCTGAGAACAATTTTTTTTTTTTAAAAAATTGTGCTTTTTGGCATTAGTTGAAAAGAGCCTGTCTGTGATGGATTTGGATTTAACTCTCTCCAAATATTGGATGGATGTTGATGGGCCAGGCCCAAAAGGCCCAAAACCAGGTTGAAGCCCAATTACAATTAAAAGCTCAAACTTATGGAGACACAGCAGACCCAATGAGATCCAAGCCCAATTAAGTTCACCATGGAGCTACCTCAACTTAGCTACAAGATCCAGAGAGCACTCAAGACCCCTCACCTTCTCCTCTCGCAGTGGAAGCAGTCAACATTGACCGAGTCTTATGGAGAGCTCCTCAACGGCCTCACCCGTTGAGGAGAATCCGCAAGTCCCACCAGAATAGCTGCTTAGTTGCCTCTTAGTAGCTCCATTCTGTTGGGAAATGACTATTAAATGTAAGCCCCCACCAACGCTTGGGGGGCATCACACTCTACTGAGCATTAAACCTCCTCTATATCTCTAGGCCTGTAACTCTCCGTTCTCACTACTCACCGGAATCAATAAAATACCGGCAACCCTTTGTCATTCCAAAGTGGACGTAGGTCGTACAGACCGAACCACTATAATTTCTCTCTCTATTTTAATTACTGTTTTATTTTCAATTAATTGACAGGTGGTGTACAAAGTCAATTTTGTGCATCATCAGTTTGACGTCGTCTGTGGGAACTCGACAAAATTCTCACCTTTAAGTATTTTTTCTGTTGAATCAATGGCGATCACTACCCGATCAATGAACCAACATGAAGACAATCCACCACGAGAGGAGGAGGTTGCTCCTCTACCGGCCAATCCTGTCCCAAGCGCGCAACAGATGTTGGAGACAATGCAGGAGCTTGTGGCCTAGAACCAACAGATCCTCCAATTAATGCTTGCTGCGCAGGGAGGAGCACAACCTGGACCTCAAGTGAGAGGAGCTCCATGCCTTGGGCGTCAAGAGGCTCCCTACATGGAGGCACCCCATCATGGCGCCACTTTTGGAGCTCATTTGGGCGCCCAGCATGGGGGACCTCCCCATGAGGGACTCCAACCTCCTCCTCATGGTGGAGACCCTCCTCTCCATGAGGATGAGGGTGAAAATCAAAGCATGGGGCATGTGAGGCATTTTCACGACAATTCAAGAAGAGCTCCCAATCACTGGGACGAGAAAATTAAAGAGGTACAAAATCAACTAGGTGACGTCTTCAATGCCATGAAGGCGCAAGGACCTGAGACTGTGAACTATCTTGTTAGGCGAATTGACACGCCTTTCAAGCCAGACGTGGCAAACTACCCCCTCCCTCAAAAGTTTAAAATGCCATCAGTGGAGACCTTTGATGGGAAGAAGGATCCACTGGACCATCTGGAGACTTACAAAACTCTAATGCAGCTGCACAGTGTCCCCGATGAAATCATGTGCAGAGCATTCCCAACCACCTTGAAGGGATCCACTCGACAGTGGTTTGCCAAGCTTGCTCCAGCCTCCTTTGCTGAGTTGAGCAGGTCCTTCGTGTCACACTTCATTGGAGGGCGCCGTCATCAGAAGCCCGTTACTCACCTGCTCAGCATAAAGCAAGACAAGGACGAAAGCCTGAGAAGCTACCTCACTCGTTTTAACGAGGAGGTCCTTCAGGTAGAAGAGCCTGATGACAAGGTATCCATGACTGCCTTCTTGGGAGGCCTCCACTCGTCAAGCTTCCTATTCTCGGTGATGAAGCGACCACCAAGGAGCATGCCAGAGCTACTAGCCAAAGCCCAAAAGTACATGAACACAGAGGACATCACGAGGGCTAGACGAGGTGAGTCGTCCAAAACAGGGGAGAAGAGAAAGGAAAGAGACAGAGATGACAAGAAGGAGACCAACAATAAGCATAGCCGGACAGAGAGGGTACCTGTCAAGGACCGGCTTGGTCCTGCTCCTCAGAGGGACCGACAAGCCTTCACTTCCCTCAACGCCGCTGTCGGGCACATCCTACTCCAGATCCAGGATGACCCCGCAGTAAAGTGGCTTGGGAGGATGAAGTCTCCTCCAAATCGCAGGAACCCAAGCAAGTATTGTCGATTTCATTGCGACCATGGTCATGACACCGACGACTGTTATGACCTCAAAAGGCAAATCGAGGACCTCCTTCAACGTGGACACCTTCGCCAGTATGTTGTCGGAAGGGGACAGGCGCCGCCGCCACCTCACAATCAAGAAGATCCACATCCCATTGGAGAGATTCACACCATTTCTGGAGGACTTGCAAGAGGAGGAGAATCCCTCTCTGCCATGAAGGCTCATGCCAGGAAAGCTAGGCACCTTGATGATGAGCGCCCACCCAAGGCGCCCAAGCATGGCAACAACGAAGTCATTTCCTTCTCAGACAAGGACTTAGAAGGAATCCAGCACCCCCTGACGACCCTCTGGTGCTCACCATGACCGTTGCCAACTTCCAGGTACGAAGGATCCTAGTGGACAGTGGCAGCTTTGCGGACATCCTATTCGCAGAAGCTTATGACAAGCTCAATCTGGGCAGGGAGAAACTCCAGCCTATAAGATCACCCCTCATTGGGTTCTCAGGGGAGAAGGTGTATCCTCTAGGGTCCATTACCCTACCAGTCACTGCCGACACTGCACCCCGAAGCTCTACGGTCATGGTCAATTTTCTGGTAATCGACTATCCATCTGCCTACAACATCATACTGGGGCGACCTGCTCTCAATACACTAAGAGTTGTGCCCTCCACTTATCACCTCATCCTCCGTTTTCCAACCCTTAATGGAGTCGGAGAGGTCAGAGGAGATCAGGTAGCAGCAAGGGAATGCTATGTCTCCTCAATGAAGACCAGGAAGCCACAAGAGGCATTGCAAGTAGAGGTCCTTGACCCCAGGGATGACGCCGCCATAGAAAGAGGAGAACCAGTCGAAGAGCTCACCCCGGTGGTCTTAGATGAGGAGCATCCAGACAGAAAGGTGTACATTGGCTCTTCTCTCTCTGAAGATCTGGTTCACCAGCTAATAGATTTTCTGAAATGCAACATGGATATTTTTGCATGGTCACATGCAAACCTTGAAGGAATTGATCCTGAGGTGGCCACCCATCGCCTCAATGTCGACCCTCGCTATAAGCCTGTACGCCAGAAGCTAAGGGGCGCCTCCACTGAAAGGGCCCAAGCAATGGATAAGGAGGTGGAGAAACTAATAGGAAATGGGGCGGTCAGGGAAGTGGCATACCCGGATTGGCTCTCAAATGTGGTGATTGTGACCAAGTGATTGAGCAAAAAAGGTGTTATTCCTAACCCCTTAAATACTATCCCTTAGAAGCCAAAGTGTATGAACGAAAGGAAGTGTCACTCTCCCTTGGGATAGTGTCAAAAGAAAGGGCATGGGGAAAGGAAATAGGTTGGTGGAAATGTGATATATGAATGCACAAAAATGCTCCCCAATCGCAAGGAGACTTTCGTGGGTCTTGTTTTACTTGGTGGTATTCCAAGGTCGTTTCCACGGGGAAGGAAGTAAACCAATTTGAAAGTGATTTTGGGAAAAGAAAGTGTAAAACTTCTTGTGGTGGAAAGTTGTTTGGTGAAATGTGTTTTGGTGAAAATGAAATGAGAAAACAAGTGTTGGCAATTCCAAGAGGTCACTCCAATAGGTATACCATCTCAACTCAAATCACTCCTCCGATTGAGCATGAATGAACGATTGATTCATAGAAAACTGAGGATGATGTCGGTGAGTATCTAAGCATAAACCGTGACTAGGCCTACGGATTATCAAAGACTCACCGAATCATCCACCTTTAATCTAGTCAAACCGAACCATTGGACTCTAAAGGGAGGGAGGAGAAGGAGTTGAAATGGTATACCCAAAGGGAGATTCCCCTTGGTCTTGCCAACTAAAGGATTTAGCTACTCATACTTGAAATAAAAGTGACAATGTAAAGAGAATGCATTGCAAAAATATGAAGTTCTAGGATCACTAAATTCAATAAAACACAAGCTAAGAGTGAAAGCATTTCAAACCCATTTTTTTACAACTAAGACAATGAAAGACTTGAAGCATTAATGGTAGAAACTTTAGAAGAGCATTAACTAGCCAGGAACATGAAGGTAAATAGCATTAATGACATCCAATGAAATTCTAAAGATTCATCCCATTGATTACAAGACAATGCAGTAGAAGAAATGCAAAAATCACAACTTTCTCTCTCTAAAACTACTATTCATCTTCTTCTATGCCTGGAGCTTCTCTCTCTATATCCTCTTCAATACCCTACAATCTGCTGAACATTGGAGAGCTTGGCCTCCCCACCAACGTGCCTGGAGCGGTCCTGTAGCTCCCTGAAGTGACCCCCATCAGTAGGGTGCAGCAGGGATGGCTTGTCAAGGGTGTGCAGACCTTGTCTGCACACCCAGCTGATCCTCTCTTCTCTCTCTTCATTCATCACCCAAGCCTCCAACATCCAATCAAAAGTGTAAAAGTGGTGAATAGTATTGTGGGCGTGTCAGAGAGAACTGATGGTGGGACCCTCAGAGCAGCAGATCTTGAAATGCAGAGATTCGGGGCAAACTCAGCAGACAGTACCGGTACTGCGTACCGGTACTTCGAACACCAGTAGCTTCTGCGTACCGGTACTGAGTACCCGTACGGTACAGTACCGGTACTGCATACTGGTACGGTTTCTCTGTTTCTTTCTGATTTTTTCCAACTTCTGAGCTTTACTTTATCCTTTCCTTCGCCCCCAAACATCCCAATGCATTTGGGAAGGCCTTAAGAAGCTTTATTTAGGGCCTTGCAACTGCAAACATCAAATAGCATCGTTACTACTTCAACTAACACAATTCGCATCATTTAAACTACAAAAGCAAATGAAGTGAGATGATTAGCACACAAGAATATACACTATTTTGTGCTAATCACCAAGGCCAATGGAAAGTGGCGCCTCTGCGTGGACTTCACCGAGCTCAACAAGGCGTGCCCAAAAGATAGTTATCCGCTACCACGGATCGACCTCCTCATCGACGCCACAGCAGGGCATGAACTGCTCACCTTCTTGGATGCGTATTCTGGATACAACCAGATCAGCATGCATCCCCCAGACCAGGAGAAGACATCCTTTATCACTCCGAAGGGCACCTACTACTACAGGGTGATGCCCTTTGGGCTAAAGAATGCAGGGGCAACCTACCAGCAGCTGGTGAACAAAATGTTCCAGTCCCAGATCGGGCGAACGATGGAGGTCTACGTTGACGACATGTTGATGAAGAGTCTTGCCGCAGCAGATCACGTTGACCATCTCCAAGAGATCTTCTACGTCCTACGGTCATACCACATGAAGCTGAATCCTGAGAAGTGCGCCTTCGGCATAGGGTCAGGGAAGTTCTTAGGTTTTATGGTCAACCAGAGGGGAATTGAGGCGAACCCTGAAAAGATCAAGGCAATCCTCAACATGAAGTCACCATCCTCAACCAAGGAGCTCCAGCGCCTCAACGGAAGAATTGCAGCACTTAACAGGTTCATTTCCAAGTCTGCAGACAAGTGTCTGCCTTTCTTTAAAGTTCTCCGAAAGGCCTTTGAATGGGGACCTGAAGCAGAGGAAGCCTTCCAGAGGCCCAAGGCCTATTTAGCCACACCTCATCTTCTTTCATATGCCGCTCCAGGAGAAACTCTGTATTTATACCTATCTGCCTCTTCATCGGTAGTAAGCTCAGTCCTTGTCAGAAACAGTGAGGGGGTACAAAGACCTATCTACTACGTGAGCAGGGCATATAAGGGAGCAGAGGTAAGGTATTCAGAGCTAGAAAAGCTAGCACTTGCCCTGATCTCAGCAGCAAGGCGCCTATGACACTACTTTCAGAGTCACGACATCGTTGTTGTCACAGACCAACCTCTGAAAAGAGTTTTGGGAAAGCCCGATGTATCCGACAGACTACTGAAGTGGGAAGTAGAACTCGGGGAGTTTTATATCCAGTATCAACCAAGGGCGGCCATCAAAGCACAAGCATTGGCGGATTTCATTGCCGAGCTTACACTAACAAAGGAGCAGACCCCTTTTGGCGCCCAGCTAGCTCCCTCAGGCGCCCAGCACCCTCCTGGCACCCAGAATGGCACCCAGCCATCTCCACCAGGCGCCCAGCACCCTTCTGGCGCCCAGAATGGCACCAAGCTAGCTCCCTCAGGCGCCCAGCACCCTCCTGGCGCCCAGCACCCTTCTGGCGCCCAAGTAGCTCCCTCAGGCGCCCAAACTGGCGTCCAGCAAGCCCCTTTGGGCACCCAGCACCCTCCTGGTGCCCAGCCAGCCTCCTTGGGCGCCCAGCCACCCTCAGGCGCCCAGACTGGCGTCCAGCAAGCCCCTTTGGGCGCCCAGACCCCCTCTGGCACCCAGAATGGCACCCAGGCAGTTCCCTCAGGCGCCCAGACCCCTTCTGGATCCCATCCTGGTACCCAGGCAACCCAACCTATGGCCTTACCTTCTCCAGAGACCTCTGAGCGGTCTTCTCTATCATTCTGGAAACTCTACGTCGACGGCTCCTCGACCAACGAAGGAGGAGGAGCGGGCCTAGTCTTGATCAGCCCAGATGGCACCACTCTCAAATATGCAGTGAAGCTTCACTTTCTTGCCTCCAACAATGAGGCAGAATACGAAGCCCTCCTCTCTGGATTAAGATTGGCAGCCAAAATGGAAGCCCAACATCTTGCCACTTACAGTGATTCTCAGCTGGTAGTTAATCAAGTAAAGGGCGATTTTGAAGCAAAGGGAGCCAAAATGCAGGAATACCTTGGTATGGTGAAAAGCTTAATCACAAAGTTCCACTACTTCCAGATCTGCCACATCCCCAGAGAAGACAACATGGCGGCCGATGCACTTGCGAGGCTCGCTTCAACCTTGGAAGCCCCACCAGGAGGACCAGCATTCATTGGTCACCAGTTCGAGCCAAGCAGGTTGGACATGGCGGCCACAAATGTCAACTGTGCAATAGTTGAGTCGAATTGGATGACCCCAATAAGGGCATATCTCCAAGAAGATGTGCTGCCAGATGATCCTTTAGAGGCCAGGAAGCTGAGGATGAGAGCCTCCAAGTTCACTATCCTGCAAGACACTCTCTACAAGAAAGACTATTCCTTGTCGTTGCTGCGGTGCCTCTCACCAGAGGAAGCTCAATATGCCCTGCGAGAGATCCACGAGGGGATCTGTGGGAACCACTCTGGAGGGCGCTCCCTTGCCCACAAGGCACTTAGACAAGGCTACTTCTGGCCTTCCATGGCAAGGGACGCCCAGGAGTTCTCTAAGAAATGTGACAAGTGTCAACGCTTCGCAACTGTGTCCAGGCAACCACCGGAGGAGCTAACAACCATTTCAAGTCCGTGGCCTTTCTCTAAGTGGGGTATCGACATCCTAGGCCCCTTACCTCTCAGCAAAGGACAAAACAAGTTTGTGGTGGTGGCAGTCGACTATTTCACCAAGTGGGCAGAAGCCGAACCCTTAGCCAAAATCACAGACGTAAAGATTAAAGATTTTATATGGAAGAAATTGGTCTGTCGCTTCGGGATTCCCCATGCCATTGTTAGTGATAACGCCAAGCAATTCGACAATAAGCTGCTAAACTCCTTCTGCTACGACCTTCAGATAAAACAACCTCACTCCAGCCCAGCACACTCGCAATCAAATGGACAAGCAGAGGTCATGGTAAGAACGGTGCTACGCAACTTAAAGACAAGGCTTGAAAGAGCGAAGGGTCTTTGGATGGAAGAACTACCAGGCGTACTGTGGGCTTATCGAACCACGCCAAGAACTCCTATTGGGGAGACTCCTTTCTCCCTCGCCTTTGGAACTGAGGCGGTCATCCCTGTGGAGATAGGAGTACACTCTCTAAGGGTCCAACACCACAACCCCATCACCAACGAGGAAGGACTCTGCTTCAACCTCGACTTGGTGGAGGAGGCAAGGGAGATGGCTGTAGTCCGCAACGCAGAGTACAAGAGACGCATGGCGAAGTACTACAATTCGAGGGTGAAGCCTCGTTCCTTCCAACCAGGGGACTTGGTCTTCAAGAAAGTGATCCTCGCCACAAAGGATGCGCGCGAAGGGAAGCTGGGACCAAATTGGGAAGGACCTTACCTCATAACAGAGGTGGTGAGGCCAGACACCTACAAAATCCAGAACTCTGAGGGGAAAGCCTTACCCCATCCATGGAATGCTGAACACTTGAAGAGGTACTACCAATGACACCTTGAGAGAGTCAAAAGTAATAAACAGTGGGGACTTGGTTTTATTTTCTACATTTTTTGGGGATCATTACCCAACATTCAATGTACCTTTTCGGTGTTACCACCCAATATTGCAATGAATGAATAAAATTCTCTACATTTTACTTAAAAATGATTTTTGCATTTTTCATTCAATTTCAAAGGAGTACCAGTACAAAAGTAAGACTATGAAACGTCTTTTTCACAAAAAAAAAAAAAAAAAGGAAAAATCAAAAGTCCCTAATACTCTAGCTACTCTCATGGTTGTCCCCCTCCTCCTCCTCCTCATCATCCTCAGCCTCGCCAGAGCCTCCATCACCATTATCAGGTGCCTCAGTCGGCATGAAGCCTGAGACATCAATATCAGGATAAGCAGCTGAGATCTTCCCTCGGAGCTCATCATAACCGTCAATGAAGGCATCTGCAAGACCATTCATCAAATCTCTCTCAGCTGTGATAGCCCTCTCCTCAGCCTGCAGAGCTCTCTCATGAGCTGCCTTCACCTCTGCCTCCGCGGCAATCTCTCTGAGCATGGCCCTCTCACGGGTCTCTGTAAGCTCAGCCTCACTGAGCGTGGCCCTCTCACGGGCCTTCATAAGCACAGCCTCTCTGAGCGCGTCCCTCCCATGGGTCGCCAAAAGCTCAGACTCAAGATTAGTGGTCTTCTCACAAGCTTCCTTAAGCTCTGCCTCGAACCTGGCCGCCTTCTCATGGGACTCCAAAAGATCTGTCTCCCTCAACACGGCCCTCTCACGGATCGCCACAATCTCAGCCTGAGAAGCCCTGCTAGCAGCTTCTAACTCAGCAATCCTCACTCGAGCCGCAAGGAGCTCATTGTGTATAGCATCATGATCTTGCTTCATCTGGTGATGACTATAAGTCCTTGAAAGTAAGCACATGGATGCAGTAGAAGCCTGAAGAAAGATAAAAGTCAGAGGAAGCTTAAGAAAGGACTGGAGAAAGGGATGTAACTAACCCTTACCTGAGCCAGGCCTTCCAAAAAATTGCGGACAATTCCTTCGGTACCCAGGGCATTAATCCCGATAACATCATCAGAAAACACAAACCGCCCAAGTCGATCTCTTATGATGGATGCATTACCCAATATGGAGCTGATCAATGGTGCACTCCTTGGAGCTCCCACAGGAGGAGTCGAGGAACCTGGAGCAGAAGGTGTAGTCAAAGAGGTCCCCGGAGTAACGGGTGCAGATGAAGGAGTCGTCGCAATGGGAGGCACTTGATGGGGGCACACCCGAGGAACCACTGAAGGAGTTGCTTGAAGAGAGTTCACCTCGGTCGACACATTTGGAGAAGTCACTTGAGAGGCACCCTCCTTCCTCGCCACCTTGAGAAGAGGAGGGCTCCTACCGGAGAGGCGGAACCCAATAACCCCCCATATACATCTCTGCAGAAATAATAAAGTGTTGTAGATGAAAAATACCGAACAGAGGTGAAAAATACAAAACAATTATTGTACATTTCCTCTTCAAAGAGGAACCGCCCGACTTGGAAGAGGGAGCATTAGCCTTAGAAGGAACCGAAGATGAAACACCGACTCCTCCATCTTTGAGCACGAGAGTTCCAAAATCCCGTATGGGATGAGCTTGCACAGCCTCAAGCTTCCAATCCTGACCCTGGGAGAGTGTAGGGGAACCTGCATGGAATATGGTGAGCACACAGCTTACGAGGAATATGGTGAGAAAAGAGTAAAAATATGGGACGTACCGACTTTCTTTAGAGCAACCCATCGTGATGGTATCCGTGCCCTATCAACATCCGAAGCCCACTCTCCACCAATAACTATGAAATGAGATTTCCAACTATGGCAGTTGGAAGCCAACCCAGTAATCAGTTTGCCTCCCCTCGGATTAAAGTAGTACCAACCTCGGTTGGGAGCCGGAGTCTCACTCAAGTAATAGGCTGCATGGAACTCGATAGGAGAGACATCCTCATGATGCACTTTTCTCCACAATTCCAGAAAGGCTAGTAGAACCCTCCAACCATTGGGTGTCAGCCGCCCGGGCGTCAATGAAAAATAGTTCAAAATGCCACAAACGGGAGAAGGAATGGGAAGCCTGAGGCCAACCTCAAGCATCTCCTCATAAATGACAATGTCACCAGAGGAGTCATCGCTAGCGGGCTCGCCCTTTTCTGCTCGGCGGCACAATACAGTCGGAGGAATGCGGTATGTGGAAATAATCCGCGAAATATCGGCGTCTGAAATTAAACTACTAGTCAAAGTACTTACTTTGGACCCGTCGTCGTCACAAATTACTTTGCCTTTGTGTTTTTTGCTGTGAAGACGTGAAGAATTACCTAAACCACCGCCAGGGTCCTTGCCATGAAAAGTACCCGGAATACCCCCTCCTGCGCCGTGTACCCCACACCACTCAGTCCCGCACCTGGAGAGGTGCTTGACCCTCTCTGATCGCCTAATGGAGGAAGCCCAACGCCTGGCAAGGTACCCGACTCCCTCTGCTCGCCCAGAGGGGGTGCCTGGCATGGTCTGCTCGCCCAAAGTGGCGCCTAGAGGGGCGCCTGGCATGGTCTTCTCGCCCAAGCAGCCTGCTCGCCCACCATGCTCTCCTCCTCCAATGGACAGCTCGCCCGAATAGTCTGGATGCTCGCCCAGCTTGCCCGTGCGCACAACGGCACCTAGATGCCTCCCTCTGCTCGCCTGGGTCGCCTCGGCTTGGGCGCCCAGCGCCTGGGCCTTAGCACCCGATCCTTGTCCAGTAGAATTGGGCGTCCAACACTTCACATGAGCAGCCCGCTCCCCAAAGCCGCCTGGACCAGCCCTCTCCTCGCCCAACTCAGCTCCCATGGCGCCTGGACCGCTGTCTAGATCAGCATTTTCGGTGCCCAAAAGGCCATCTGATCCATCGCCTATCGTGCCTAGCACTTCCTTCCCAACGCCTACGGCTTGGGTCGCCTCACCCCCATGGCTCTCCTCTCCAATATTCACATGGTCCATGAAAACCCAAAGGAAATCCTTCACAAAGGAGTTTCGGCTATGGCTTCCTAGCAAAAGCAATATGAGTTTCTTCTCTCTTTTGCTCAAATTCAAGAATCTCAAAGCACAAGATCTTCAAGGTTGTCAAGGAAGCATTCTTGAATGAGTTAAAGAAGGTGGGTAGTGCTCAAACCCAAGAATCTCTAGTCTTGGGTCTTCAAATCTCAAGGAAAGTTTCACCTCTCTCACTCCAAGAAAGGTTCTATGAGGAAATGGGCAAATGAAGAAGAAAAGTACATATTTATAGCCTAGAGTTTTCAGAAGAGGGAAAAGCCCCAAATTGAAAATCAAGGGCTATCTTGAAATTCAACCAAAAAATGGAAAAGACTTGATGTCTTCGGCGAAGTAAAAATGTATCACGAAAGGGAAGAGTCATCTAGCAAAGGAAGTCTCAACCACCAAGAAGTTCAAGATTCAAACAAATGCCCCCTTCCCCAAGTTTCCTCGGACACGGGGCATTGAGGGGCAAATGATGGGCCAGGCCAAAAACCAGGCTGAAGCCCAATTACAATTAAAGGCTCAAACTTATGGAGACACAGCAGGCCCAATGAGATCCAAGCCCAATTAAGTTCACCATGGAGCTACCTCATCTTAGCTACAAGATCCAGAGAGCACTCAAGACCCCTCACCTTTTCCTCTCGCAGTGGAAACAGTCAACATTGACCGAGTCTTATGGAGAGCTCCTCAACGGCCTCACCCGTTGAGGAGAATCCGCAAGTCCCACCAGAATAGCTGCTTAGTTGCCTCTTAGTAGCTCCATTCTGTTGGGAAATGACTATTAAATGTAAGCCCCCACCAACGCTTGGGGGGCATCACACTCTACTGAGCATTAAACCTCATCTATATCTCTAGGCCTGTAACTCTCCATTCTCACTACTCACCAGAATCAATAAAATACCGGCAACCCTTTGCCATTCCAAAGTGGACGTAGGTCGTACAAATCGAACCACTATAATTTCTCTCTCTCTCTCTATTTTAATTACTGCTTTATTTCCAATTAATTGACAGGTGGTGTACAAAGTTAATTTTGTGCAGCATCAGATGTGGTTTTTTTAGCCGCTATGGAAATACTGTATTGGCATCCCAAAAAAAAAAAAGGATTGATTTTTCGGATTAAATTGTCATTTGAAATTGATTGAATTATTATTTGAGATTGTTGAATTGCTATTTGGGATTGAATTTTCAAATAGATACCAAACATATTTAGGATAAAATTTGAAATAGTTACCAAACATATTTTTTGTTTTTATTCTCATAATTTGATAGACAAAAATGACTCTCAAACATGTTTTATGTTTTAGTATTTAGCATAAAACAAAGACAAAAATTATCTCTGTTTTTAATTTTTTGAAGACGCAAAAACAAAAACGTTATCAAACGACCCCTTCATGTTTCGGAATTAAAATTCTAAATTGTTTCTTCTTGCTAATGGAAACGAATGTTTGGTTACAATAGCATTCGGGAAAAAACTTGCTCATAAATATAGGCTTGAGAACAAAATAAAAATTGAACAAAAATTACATTTTACGAGAATGACAAGAGTAGTTCACTTAGATTTTTGGGTAAATAGTGTTTTTGGTTTTTAAAGCATATATTTTTTGTCAATTTAATCTTTATTGTATCAATTTTGTCAATTTGATATCTGAAGTATTCAATTCGTGTCACTTTGATATCTAATTAGACAATTCGTTAAGTTTTTTGACGGAAGTGACCACGTGTCATTTTTTTTTACGGTATCACGTGTCTAACGCATGATCATTTCGTCAAAAACTTAATGGTCCGTCTATGTAAGAATCAAAATGGCACGAGTTGAATATTTTAGGGACCAAATTGACAAAATTAATAGAATAAAGACTAAACTGATAAAAAATATATATTTTAAGAACCAAAAAAATTATTAATCCTGAATTTTTTATCATTTTGAGGAAAACAAAGCAAGAGGTCATAAGCCATTTGGATGTGGCAGAACAAAGAGGTAACTAGCTAAGATACTTGTAAGTGTCAATACAACAGGATAGGAAGTGAGGCCTAAAGGAATAGAGGCGAAAATTATGACGACATTTTAAAGTTAAAATCTAGAGTTTCAATATTCGAATTGTGGTCATGAGGAGTATATTGTTTTACCTAAATTATCAAAGTCAAAGCCTCCTGATTGTGATTTCTTAAACCCAGAAAATTATACGCGTAAATAAATCATATTGAATAAACATGACTTTTGATCGAAAGCCTGTAGTGAAAGTTAAGTGCTTTGAATAATCAACAAAAAAAAAAAAAAGAGTAAAAAAATGAATACAAGATTAGATTAGGAAAAAAAAAAAATTCAGAGCCACTAATTTCACAACTTGTTCATACTCCCTAGTTAAAAATTCTTAATCAAAGTTAATTATTTAAACATAGAGGTGACAATCTTAACCCATTACTTATTAATTCACCCAACTCACCGATAAATAAATGGATTAGGTACCTATATTAATTAGTGCGTGTTATAAATGAGTTGGGTAATATGTTTCATTTTAATTAAGCGGGTTAATATGGATTATAAATGGGTACCTATTAAATTGAGTATTTATCTTTCTATTAAATAATACAAGTAATAAAATTAAATAAATATACTAATATACCAAAAAATACACACAATAATACACCAAAAAATACACACATATACACTAATACACCAAAACACACATGCACTATCACACAAAAAACACACACTAATACACCACCCATGACCCATGGGTCTACCCATGGCCTATTTGTTGACCACGACCCATAACCCATGAACTGACCCATGCCCCACAGTCGACCCCGACCCATTATGTGTATGTATCTTTTTTATTAAATGTGTTTTAGTTTTTGAGTTAGTATATGCGCGTGTGTGTTTTAGTGTATTAGTGTGTGTATTTTTAGTGTATTAGTTTGTGTATTTTGGTCTATTAATATGTGTGTGTATGTTTGTATTTTGGTATACTAATGTGTAAGTTTGTATTTTGATATACTAATGTGTGTGTATGTGTTTTGTTGTACTAATGTATGTCTATTAAGAATTCTAATTATTTTATGGGTTAATGGGTTTAACTCAACCCGTTATAAACCCAACTCATTATAACCCATTTAATACATGAATGAAAAATAGATTTGATTTATTTTAACTCAACCTAATTTAATTCAACCCACTCAGTTGCCACCTCTACTTAAACCCAATCCAAATAAAATAAAATAATAATACATCAAATTTTAGTAAAATTCATATATCAAATATACATTAAAATTTTTAAATATAAATGTATCGTAGCGATGGCCACCTCTTAGAATCATCAATTGAGGGTCACTGGATACTAATTAACCCGATTCACGTGGCAAGTGGATCCTTTGGCGCGGGCAGTAGTAAATCCAAATCGATCTGTTGTACATTAGTAGTCGTACAATGTTGATTTGTGTTGATTTTTGAGCCATGTGATGTGACTCCATTTTGTTCTATACAAGGTAGGTGTCACGGGGTAAATTTTCCTCACAGGATTTATGCCTCGTGATGGCACTGAGATCCAACACTCAGTCTCAGCCTAACACAGATTCGCTCACAGAAAGCACACACACGAGCAGAATGTAACACAGTAGTAAACACACAGCACAACACCAAGTTTTACAGGCCACAGCCCAACCCTTCTTTCTCAATAAAGACTACAGGAAATACTCAGGCACTGTCTGCTTACAAAAACGTGCACACTCCCTCCCTTTTGTGGCACTGCAGACCAATCCCTATATTTAAAAGCATACAAGATGGCGGTTACAAAGCCCAACCGCCTAGGCAACTGTATGGCAGTTCAGGTTTCCCACAAGGCCACTTCCTCAGTCTGCTGATCATGGTAAGGGGCAGTTTCAACCGCTCTCAACTGCTGTGCATGCTGAGTGCACATGCCAGCACCCTCATGCTGTGCACATGCCAGCATTCTGCACAGAACTGCCCCTGCATGCCTTGCACCTGACAGCAACTGTCTGGAACCGCACCAACTGCAAGACATGTGCTACAACCGTTCGGAACCGCCTCACCTGTTGTGCACATACCTTCCTTGCGAGCCACAACACCTGATTTGCCTTGCCTTCGTGCCTAGCCATGCCCAGCCCATGGCTTGAATCCTCCAAGCGCATTGCCTCACAAATTACGTCATCCGGCTGACCATTTGCTTGCAAGCTTGCTTGTGTGCCCACGTGCCCATGCATTGGCTGCTACGCCCAGCCATGCATTGGAGCTTCAATCCCACTGATTGCACCAACTCGTGCCCATGCATAGGCTGCCTCACTCAGTCATGCATGGGTCTTTAGCCACCTTGATTCCATCTCGAGGCGTGCCTTAGTGCAAGGTGCCACTAAGACCGCCATTGTGCATCCAGCCTAGTTAGGGTGTAACAAACCACCCCCACCAGAAAAACTCGACGTCCTCGTCGAGAGGCTATCCCAACTCCCCTTGAGTTGATCAGGACCACCATGCCTTTTCCTCCGATGGACAACTCTAACAAAGTTGTCCTTTGACTCGTCTAGCAACTCTTGCTTAGAACAAGCAACACCATCCGCAACAGGACATCCAGTCCCTTGTTTCGTCCCTCCACAGGCAAAAGACTGCTGCCGTCCCACGGTCACCATCTGATCAGGGACACAAACTGGAACCTTTGCGGCCTGTTCCAGTCCGTTTTTGTGGTTGCCTCCACATCCGGGCAGAAGGTCCTTGGAGAGATTTGAAGGCAAAGTCCCAGCACTTTCCTCCACACGTTTTGCCACTAACACTGGCATTTGAACCTTCTCAACAGGTCCATTCTCCACCAAGGCAGAAAGATAAGTCATCTTTCTTTTCTGCGTTCTAGCATCCATATGCAAGGCAGACAATTCCTCCATATTATCTGCCACAAACTCGGGCATTTGAACCTTCCCAACAGGTTTGTTGCCCAACAAGTCAGAAAGATAAGTTCTCTTGTTCCCCACTTTCCGCTTGCAGTCTCGTTTGCTTTGGTCTGGCACTTTCTCTGCAGGCACAAAACATGCTGCTCCCTCTTCCGAGATCAGCATCCCATTTATGTGTGGCATCAGCGCCACTTTGGCTTTGACAAAGAACTCATTCCCAAGGATAACATCGAAGTCGTCCAAAGGTATGGCTGTCATGTTCATGCGGCCTTCCCACAGACCAACTTTCAGGTTCACCTCTGCATTTCCACGCACTGGAACTGCTCCTGAATTGACAGCTTTGATCTCGGCTGAGCTTTTGTCCAACTTTAAGCCAAATGTCTCCACTTCCCTCTGCGCAATGAAGTTATGAGTGGCACCCGTGTCCACCATCGCCAAAACTTCTTTCCCGTTCACCCAAGCCTGCACAAACATCAAGCCTTTACGGGCATGCTGAATTTTTCCCAAAGACATCACATTCAGCAACTGCAGAGGATTCACCCGAGGGGTGTTATCATCGTCGCTGGTTTCTCCGCTTTCAGCGACAAGGGCATTCAACTTCTCCCTCTTGGGACAGTCCCTAGCACGATGAGGGCCGCTGCAAATAAAGCAACCAGAATCAAAGCTCTTCTTTTTCTGGTTGTTGTCTGGACTTTTAGAATCACCACCGTTCTTCTTTTTCTTCCAATCCGCTTTCTCTGCGTCTTTGGAAGATCCAAACCTATCTTTCTTGCTGCCTCCTTCCCTCTTTTCCCTTTCCGAAGGGCCTTCTCTGTCGCCAGTTTTGAAGTCAACCAGGCCATCCGCAGCAGCAATGGCAGTGGGCAAATCTCGCACCCCCTGCCTACGCAATTCAGCCTGCGCCCAGCCTTGCAAACCGGACATGAAATTGAAGAGTTTGTCCTCCTCGGACATGTTCTTGATATCCAGCATCAAAGAACTGAACTCTGTCACATACTCACGAACGGTTCCGGTGTGCTTAAGTTTCTTGAGCGATTCCCTAGCAATCCACATCGTATTGCTAGGAAGGAACTGATCCTTCAATTCCTTCTTCAGCGTTTCCCATGTCTCGATTCTTGCACGCCCAGCAGATGCATCATCCACATTCCGGGTCCGCCACCACAATTTGGCATCACCAGAAAGATACATGCTGGTAATGGTCACTTTCTCTGCAGCAGGCACATGAGCAGCCTTGAAATACTGCTCCATGTCCCACAGAAAGTTCTCCAGTTCCTTGGCACTTCGGCTCCCTCCAAAGGCCTTAGGTTCAGGGACCTTGATCTTGGAAGATGTCTCGCCTGCACTAGGACGAGAATGCACAGCCCTTTTCACCAGGGTCAATTCATCCTCTAGATTCTTCAGATTCGTTTTGACAGCATCAGTAAGGGACAGAATGTCCTCCACCATCGTTGCCAGTTTCGCATCGTTGCTGGCCACGTAACTGTCAAAGGCCATTTGTAAGCCAGCAATCTGAACAGCATGCTGTTCCATCTGCACAGCCACGCTGATTGCACCATCGCTTTCAGGGGCGCCCAGAAAATCTTCGAGACGGGTCACTCTTTCACGCAGTTCAGCAGCATTTCCACCAGCCATGGTTGCTAACCTGGCTCTGATACCAACTGTCACGGGGTAAATTTTCCTCACAGGATTTATGCCTCGTGATGGCACTGAGATCCAACACTCAGTCTCAGCCTAACACAGATTCGCTCACAGAAAGCACACACACGAGCAGAATGTAACACAGTAGTAAACACACAGCACAACACCAAGTTTTACAGGCCACAGCCCAACCCTTCTTTCTCAATAAAGACTACAGGAAATACTCAGGCACTGTCTGCTTACAAAAACGTGCACACTCCCTCCCTTTTGTGGCACTGCAGACCAATCCCTATATTTAAAAGCATACAAGATGGCGGTTACAAAGCCCAACCGCCTAGGCAACTGTATGGCAGTTCAGGTTTCCCACAAGGCCACTTCCTCAGTCTGCTGATCATGGTAAGGGGCAGTTTCAACCGCTCTCAACTGCTGTGCATGCTGAGTGCACATGCCAGCACCCTCATGCTGTGCACATGCCAGCATTCTGCACAGAACTGCCCCTGCATGCCTTGCACCTGACAGCAACTGTCTGGAACCGCACCAACTGCAAGACATGTGCTACAACCGTTCGGAACCGCCTCACCTGTTGTGCACATACCTTCCTTGCGAGCCACAGCACCTGATTTGCCTTGCCTTCGTGCCTAGCCATGCCCAGCCCATGGCTTGAATCCTCCAAGCGCATTGCCTCACAAATTACGTCATCCGGCTGACCATTTGCTTGCAAGCTTGCTTGTGTGCCCACGTGCCCATGCATTGGCTGCTACGCCCAGCCATGCATTGGAGCTTCAATCCCACTGATTGCACCAACTCGTGCCCATGCATAGGCTGCCTCACTCAGTCATGCATGGGTCTTTAGCCACCTTGATTCCATCTCGAGGCGTGCCTTAGTGCAAGGTGCCACTAAGACCGCCATTGTGCATCCAGCCTAGTTAGGGTGTAACAGTAGGCAAGTACTGAACAAATAACGAAGGTGATTCGAGTTAGGGTGGGTTTATTCTCATCCCTAATTTTTTTTATCTCCATCTCATTTACTATTTTTACTCCATTCTATACTTATATATCAAGAGCTCACAATCACATCCGCACTCAACCTAGCCAAATCAAGTACATTACACTACGAGGAAGAATGGAGGAGAGTTGATTTAGCATACCCAAGAGGAAATCTTCCTTGGATTAGCCAACTAAAAACTTAGCTACTCATAATAAAAGGAAGTCCAACACAAAGTAAAGAAACATGGTAGAGAAATGGAGCATGAAACTTGTATTAATGAAAGAAAAGAGTTAAACTACAAGTGAAATAGCATTCATGACCAAAATACAAATATTGAAAACAAATACCCAAATGTAGAAATTGAAATGCTAAAAACACTTGACTAAGCTTGCGTACAACTTGAATGAAAGAGTTTAAAATGAAAAGGGGAAAGATTACAAGTAGTTTAAAGCTTACAACGCTGAAAATGGTGAAGAAGTAATGGAAACCCAACTCTCTCTCTCTAACTTTATCTTCTTCCTTGAGCTTCTCTCTCTAAAAGTATATGAGTAGCTGAATAATGGTGTAGGAATGTCTTCATTTTCGTCCATCACCCCCTAAGGTCTGTGAGAGCTGACTTACCATTATTGGGAAGGGATTGGACAAATGTGCAGGCAAGGACAGACCATGCCATGCCTTTTCCATGCTTCCCTAACCACTCTCTTTCTCTCTCTTCATCTTCCATGATTCTTCTTCCAAAGTCAGACCTTAGGTGTAGGAGAGCATGCTTGTGGGTAGAATATGTCAGGGTATGTGTGGGAGAAGCAGAGGTAGGCCCACAAAATAGTTGGAGTTGAGATTATAGCTTTTTGGCGTTTCTAGACAAAACCTATCGATATGACAATGACAAAACCTATTGGTAGGTTTTTTCCAGTAGGCAAAACCTACCGATAGGTTTTGGCAGGGGCAGCAATAGAAGATTTCCAGTGTATAAAACCTACGGATAGTTTTTTACCTGTTTTGGCTTTTTCTTAATTTCTTGCTATTCTAAGCCACCCATTAAACCTCTCGTCCTTCTTCATTGTCTTTAAGCACTTGATGGAAGGCTTAATACGAGTCATTACCTCACTTTACCTATAATCACACAAAAACTCCATTAATTGATAGATTAAAAGCAATTTCCCCCATTTTCTCCACAAAAGCAAGTATAAAATGGGTGCAAAGAGACAAATGATGTGCAACATTCCATGCTCATCACCCGTCACGTAGATGACTCAAGCCATATAAATAATTCATGTTAATTAAACAATCCAACTCACATAATCCTCTCTCATCACTTAACGACTCTCATAACACTACCGTGTGTCTCCTCTCAATTAATTATTCCCAACAATAACCATAGCAAAAATATATGTTTAAAATTCTAATAAATTAACACAAAAATTTGTAGGGTGGTGCACCTATCTTGCGGAAAATTCTCTCTCCTAAATGACCCCTCCACTGGAGTTTTTGGGCAGCGTTCTTTGTAGTGCTCGTCCCCAAACCTAGCACCCAATATTCACAATCCCATTCGAGTATTAATAAATAGTACCACTTTTACGCGATTTGGTTGACTCGAATTAAGTTTCGTAATTTAATCGTGTCATATTCAATAACTCATTCACACTTAATAATATTAATTACTCGAATCGATTAAACTAGTAGTTGTAACACCCCAAAACACACCCTGGACGGCATTACACTATGAAACCATTCATGTCATGAGGGCAACTAAATATATATCCATCAAATAAGAAACATTCTTAATTTTAACAAAATTTGGGCAGAGTCTCCTTCGTACGAGGAGCTCTCCCAAAACTCACAACCTGTACATTTATAATACCTTGACCACACCGGGTCTATCTAACCATCAAATCCAAAATATTTCATTCACCATATATACTATCCACAACAATCATCCCAAAAGAATAAGCCAAACTAAGGCCATTACAACCCAAAAGAATTACATGAATATATTGCAGCGAAATTTCAAAAGAAACTAGACTTTACAATGTTTGTACATATTGGTTCCTAGTCTAGTACAAAAATAAAAGGGGCATCTCTAAATGTCCCACTCGGGATCCAGGTACCCCTCTAATGAGGCTTCCCCAAGGCCCGGCTCATTAGCGCCAAGCTCCTCCTCTATAGCATAATCTGAAAAATGTTAATTGTAGGGGATGAGCACGAAGCTCTGTAGCAAAATCTTCCCAAACTCAAACAAGGTTTAGGAAAGCATATAAAATGGTTGGTCTCATTTTCACAAATAGCATATTTCACATTTTGAAGGAAAAGTAGGACATTTTAAATAGATCTCAAGTTTAAGTAGCAATAGTAATCGAAATGGATAAATAAACACCATATACCATTGGTAATTCATTCTACCATGAACCGTTTTCAACAAGTTCTCGCAGAATCCCATACTTCCCGAAACTCTTGTCAAAACAATTTATGGTACAATGCACGATGACCCACACTGTGTGCCCGATACAACCCACGTTACTAACCCGTGATCATTAGCGATATGAAAAGTTTATACCCACACGGCGTACAAAGGCGTCTACCCACTCCATGTGGTAGGAAAAGTTCATACCCGCGTGGCATATAAAGACGTATACCCACTACATGATACCCGGTCCATAGTAGTCCATGTTCGTATCGTACAACCACGCAAGCGATAAAATTCCTACAAATATCTCACATTCTAACCATACCATAAACCCCCACCGGGATAGACTAACCTCTAACACTCTACGACAATGCTCGAAAGCAATTCAAGTCCATCACAACAATCATACAAGAGATATCATTACAAACATTTTCTCAATTTACCAGAAATCCCAAAATCCCCAAATTTCACAATTTGTACCATAGCAAAATTGAAGAAAAAGAGCAAGAGATCACCATAAACATCATTTTGTTATACAATATCAAGCACTAAGGTTGTGATGGTGAGAACAAAGAAAATGTAAAGAGGAAAAATTCATTTTTCTTAAAACTAGGGTTTGAGAATGAAAAAGGGACCTTTAATGGTTACCCAACTACCACAATGTTTAAAACATGGCAATAAATGCAAGAGGATCAAGAATCAAGTAAATAATAGCAAGTATATATGATTTTGAACCAAAAGAATACATATAATTTAATCCTAGCCTCAATGTAAGAGAAGAGGAAGAAATCCCCTACCTCAATGCTCAAGAGTTTTAGCCAAATACCCAAGCTTCAAGACCTTCTTGCTTTCCTTTCTTTTCCTTTTAATCTCCTCTCCCTAGGGTTTTCAAAAGATTTGGGTGAGAGTGGGTGAAGAATGGAAGAAAAGAGAATGAGTAGAGAAGTGAAATCTTAGAAATCTAGGGTTTTAATCTTCTAAAATGGTGTATCTCTCCTTATCTTTGATGTTCTTCTCTCCCTCTCTTTCTCTCTAAAGGTGCCTAGGGTTTAGAAGGCTGAAATGGGGCTCAAATAGTCGGCCTTAGGTATTTATAGGGAGAGAGAGAGAGGCCGAAATTCGCGACTTTAAAATAAACAGTCTGGTTTCGGTAGTACCGGTACTCAGTACCGGTACCATTCAGTACCGGTACCCAGTACCGGTACAAGAAACCTTCTGGAATCGGGGTACCGGTATACAGTACCGGTACCATTTACCCAGTTTTGCCTATTTCTTTTGTTTTCCATTTCCAATCCATTCCAAAACTAACCAAATCCATCACAAACCTCTCCAACACATATTTATACACCAAACCTATCTAATACAAGTTATAGGACCTAACATTTTATATTTTCACTCACTAAAACTAAATTTCAACTATGATTTTCATTAACATTTTAAATCTTTACTTTTCAAATTTACAAAGTTCAAACACACTTCAATACCCCTATCCACATCTTTACAACCATTATTTGCTATATCTATATATCTATATGCATATATAAAAGAAAATGCGGGGTGTTACAGTAGTTATGATCAATTCGAGTCACTTAAAAATAATCTATCCATAGCCAATGAAATTACCTACTCGGATCCATTACATCTAAGATATACTTTTCTCATAAAATTATAGTAACCCAAAATATACTTGAATCTATATAATTTTTCATAAAATCATAAGATTGCATGTTTTCTTATAATTACTCATTGATTAGCACAAAATATTGCACATCATATACACATTTGTACCCCTTTTTATGCTTGAGGTGAAAATGGAAGGAATCGCAATATTTCTAACAATTAATGAGGTTTTGGTGTGTTTTGCAAGCAAAGAGTTGGAAATGGTGGATCCGGTTTATCCGGACCTTTTGTGAGGAATAAGTGTTCAAAGTAGCTTTAGTGTACAGTTGCTTTCTTTTATCCTTTTTAATTGCAAGATCATTTGTTACTTACTTTATCTTTGCATAAAGTGTTTTCCTTCTTAGTGCAGATATTGGTGTTTTTGTCAAAGCTCAAGTGCGAAGTGTTCTCTAACCTTACTCATCTTTTTACAAGTCCTTCACTGCATATCATATATTTTTTGTTGCATTGAGGACAATGCATGAATAAAGTTGGGGGGTGAGGTGCACCATTTGCATGATATACCAATTTTTGTGGAAATTTTTTGTTGATAATACCAATTTTTGTGGTGAAATTCACCTTTCACATATCCTATAGATTTTTGTTTACAATAGTTGCAAATTATATGGAAAATTTAAAATTTTTTTGTGAAAAATATCTGAATATTGATCTGTATTCCTCTATTTAGAGTGTTATGGGTTTGTTGATATGTTGATATTTGTGTTGAACCTTGAATACATGAGCACATTATAGAAGTTCATCCTATGCTTGAGTATCACATGTATTTGCTTTTGAACTCAACCTTAAGTGCACCTTGAATGTGTAATTTTGAAAATTTACGGATTAGATTCATATTTTAGTGCTTGACATGAATAGTGGTATGGACCCATGAGAGCTTTAGTGTAAAACCTTGTTGGACGGAACTTACATTTACTCAAGGAACAATTTTTTAAATTTCAAATTTGTTCAATAATCTCATTATGCTTATTTTGGTTAGATGCATTTGAGTAGTCGATTGATTTTGCCTTGAAATGCAATATGCTCTCCCATGCCTATCTAGAAATGATCTTAGGTCATCCTTGATTTACTTTGAGCCTTATCCTTTTTCTTATGAAAAGTTTATCCCTAGTGCTGTGATTGAGCCTTAATTGTAAATTCGGTTCCATGCCACACATTTGACCAAGCCAGTGCAAAATGATAAAAATCTACACACCTTGGTTGTTTCTAAGAGCTGAATATGAGTGATCATAAAAGAGAAGGAATTGTGGTGCGGAAACTCAACCAAAGGGATGAATGAAGTTGAATTCAAAGAGTTGAACGGAAAAGAATGAAAATCCAAGAAAAAAGAGAAAAAGGGGATGAAAAGAAGAACATAATGACAAAAGAAAAGGAAAATGTTAAGGAAAAGAAAGAAAAAGAAACAAAGAGTGTGGTGATGGTGTTAGACTGAAAATCCCATGAAAAGGGCGATGTTTTGAAATAAAAGTCATTCACTTATAACAACCCTCTTTGTTGTCATTTATCCTTCGTTTCACTTACCTCAATATCACCCCAAGGCCTCATTACAACCCGTGAAAGTCCTAAATAATCTAGAGAAGCATGAGAGATGCATACCTTTAAAGAAAAAGAGAAGTTGATTTTGCTATCTAATGCCCTAGCATTCCTTTCATGAGATTATGCCAATGTTGATTCATTTTCATGCATGTACTTCAATTTTGGATTATATGTGAGCATACTTCATTTTGTGCACAAGATTCTATCTCACATATACACATGGAGAGCATGTCAGGATAACTGTAGTGTGATTCACTGTTGAGAGACACCCTTGGTGATTTTGCACCAAAGCTTAATTTGGATAGCCAAAGTGAATGTGAATTCCGCTGTGTAAATGCTTAAATTACATGTCCATTTCACACACACAAGAGTTTGAAAATGAATGTGTAGGTGCATACTCTAGACTAGCATTTAAAGTCATGGTGATGCTCATATGTGCTTGGTTCGGGTATTTGAACGATGTGTTATGTAGCCTTATGCTTGTGGGATGGGAGAATATTGCTCAAACTTTTGATATTTGTAGGAATTAGGAATGCCCTTGTTGTTTGAATATGTGTTTTACATTTTGGGTATTCATTTTGGTAGTTAAATGTAGAAATACATGCTTTGTGTGTTGAAAGCATCGAAATTTCAAATCATATTGCAATTTCGGTAATGACTTTGGGCATGATCGTTCAATTGTGGTTCACAAGTGTAGCTCATGTTTTTGGAAGAGTAGAGGTTATGAATAGGGTGTTAGAATGTGTAGGGATTGAAATAAAGTGGAGTGGAAGTGAAATTGGGAAGCCCAAGGGTTTTGTGTAAAAAGGGAAAACCTACCGGTAATTTTGGTTCAAAACCTTCCGGTAGGTTTCATTCCAGTGCACAAAACCTACCGGTAGGTTTTGCCCAGAATGCAAAAAATAAGGGTTTTAATTCAGATTTTTTGGGGGACTGTTCATTGTCTTCCAAACTTACGAACTCCCAAGCTCCCTCCTCTCCCTCTGACCTCTCCCAAACTTCAAAACACCTCACTTAAATCATAGAATACTACATTTCCCTTGTCTAGGGCTTGATTTTGAGAGGATTTTGCCGAATTTAGTGGACATTTGCATAAACCCTAGGTTTCCAAAATTTTCGCCCATTTTCCAATTACTTTTAGGGTTTCTTCAAATCCTAGAAATCTCTTACCATGGCTCGTGTAGGAAAGACCTCCCTTGACACCTTTGAGCCCATTGAGTGGCTTTTGATGTGGGCTTTGACCATTTTTGGCATCGGGGCACTGTTGATCACCATGCCCCGCACCAAGCGCACGGGACCGGGTTCCCCACAACCCGCGGGTACTAGTGCCCGCAAGAGGAGCGGGGAGGGTTCGAGTGATGATAGGGGGGAGAGAAGAAAGAAAGCCAGGAACAATGCTCGCTACCAAAGCATCGAAGAGAAGAATGTGACTTGTGAGTGCTATGTGGATAGGCTCTCCCTTGGCCTGAATAACGAAGTAGTGAGGATCATTGAGGGCCATGGGATAGAGATATGGTTCGAGCCAGTGAGCAGGTTCAACTTTGCATTGTGTAGAGAATTTTATCAAAATTGAGGGTAGTGGACGAGGATAGCTGTGTTTTGAGGGCGAATGTGAGGGGGAGGACCTTCTATGTGACTCCAGACTTGATTGCTAACTTGATGAAGTATGAGAGGCCTCCCCCTAATGTTCCGATGTATCCACACAACATCCCTGGGGTAAAGTGTAAACCCCAACATGTCTATATTAATATAGTAATGTAATTGTTTGGTAATTCTTATATATTTAATGACCTAAGAATGAACCATATAGATTGTAACAGTAGGAATAAATACGAGGGAGGCAAATTGATTGTGAAGTTTAAGTTTCGAAGGCTTTTAAACTTGGGAAAGGTTGTTAGGTAAGTTTCTAAATATTTTTAGGTCAAAATAAGATTTCCATTGAATCCGGAAGATCCAAAAAACTTGGGAGAGGTAATATGGGGTGTATTAGAAGTTAGAAAGTATTCCGGAGTTAAAACACATTTTAGAAAGAATTCGGATAGGAAGAAATTTGACACTACCTTAGTATTGTAGCTATAACTCTTTACTCCTAACTCCGATTGATCTGATATTTTTACATTAGAAACTAGACTTCAAGGGCTACAAAAGTGTATGTCACGAAAAATTTATGAATCAGCTTCTAAATAGGTCAAAATCAATCTGAAAGTTGAGGGTATACTGTCACCCGCGTCCGAACAGGAATAGACACGCGTCCGGACGCGTGTCGCAGAAAGTTGGACGAAGAAACACGCGTTCGGACACAAAAAAAAATGCGTCCGGACGCACCAAGCCGGGGGATTCACATCCCAGACCTCTTGTGAGTGTTTTCTCCACTTTTCATCTCATTTCATCAAATCTAACTCTTGAGAGGCTTAGAGGTGAAGAAGGAAGAGAAAAAAAAGAGATTAAGGTGTTGATTTCAGTGGGGAAAGATCAAATCTTCTAGTTCTTCACACAAAAACCAAGGAGCAAGGTAGGGGTTTCTTTATATTCTCTTCCATTGAGGCTAACGTTTAGATATATGTATGTTTTGACTCTAAATCCTATTTATATGTTAGGAAATCCTTAATTCTTGATATTCTTGCAAATATTACCATGTTTTAAACAAAGCTATGGTTGAATAGCTATGTGATTGATTGGAAAAACGTTGTTGTATCCTAACCTCTAAACATCATCCCTAAATGTGTGTATGGCTTATAGGAATGGGTGAGTGTCACTCTCACTCGGAATGATGCAAAAGATTAGACAACAATAGAATGGTGATGGAAATGAATGGAATGAACAAAATGTTATGAAATGGAATGCGTGTGTGGTGAACAAAAGTGCTCCCCAATCGAAAGGAGTCTTTTGTGGTCGTGTGTTTTACTTGGAAAATATTCCAAGGTCGTCTCCTCAGGGAAGGAAAGGGAGTTTTGTGAAAGTGATTTTGCAAAAGTGAAAAGAAAGTGTAAAATCTTGTATTTGTGTTTTGGTGAGTTTTGTTCAAAATGAAAATGCAAGAAAGCAAGTGTTGGCTAATCCAAAGGGTTCATTCCAATGGGAATACCAAATCAACTCAAAGCCTTCCTCCGATTGAGCATGAATGAACGATTGATTCGGGGGAAGCTAGGGACGAGATTGGTGAGTAATCTAAGCATAAACCGTGACTAGGCCTATGGAATATCAAAGGCTCACCAACTCATCCACTCTCAACCCCGTCAAACCGAACCATTTGACTCTAAAGGGAGGAATGAAGAAGAGTTGAAAATGGTATTCCCAAGAGGAATTTTCCCTTGGATTAACCAACTTAAATCCTAGCTACTCATATTAAAAATGCAAGACAAGCATAATGTAAATAGACATGTAGAAGAAATGAAGATTAAAACTTAACTCAATGCAAGAAAACTTAAACTAAGAAGAAAAATATTCAAAACCAATTTCAAAGCTTGAAAATGAAGAACACTTATATAACAATGGTGAAATCTAAAACATGCAAGTAAACTTGGAATAAACTTGAAACAACTAAGATTAAAGTGCAAGGAATGAAGATTACAAGAAGCTTAAAGCTTACAACAATTGAAATGGAAAGGAAAATGCAAAAACATAAACTTACATTACACTATTCATCATCTTCTACATGGAACTAAAACTAAGCTTAGGTAGCCAACCCTCCAATGTGTTGTGAATGCTGAAATATATGGAGTGTAGAGACATGCCAAAACGTCCAAGAGGCTCCCCCCTAGCTGTGTGAACGAGCTCCCATCAAGAGAGGGATGAATGGATGGCTTTGACAGGCTAGGAGATCATAGCCTGGGCAGCCCACTTCCCCCATTCCTCCTTTAATGCATTGGCCTTTAAAGTCTTCCACTTGAGTGTAGGAGGCCTGTAAATGTGTAAGGAAATGTTGGGATAGGCGTGGGAGAAGTGTAGGTGGGACCCCCAAGCCTCAAAGTTGAGTTACAGGCTGTTTTCGTGACCAGAAGGTCCGGAGTACCGGTACTGGGTACCGGTACCATTTGGTACCGGTACCGAGTACCAGTACTGTTTTTCTGCACTGGACCACCTTCGGTAGAATCAGCATAACTCTTGATCTAACCGTTAGATTGGGCTGAAAGTTTGACACCAAACAGAAGACACCCATATCTACAACTTTAATGTTTTGAACTTTTCCAAATTCTGAGTAGATCATGGTCAAAATGGAGGAATTCCGAGGCAGTGCTTCCAATTGTTGCTGCAGCTGGTGCCCTTGTTCCCAAGCACCAATGCCTTCTTGATTTCTTCACTTTTAAGCCTCCAATTCTTCATTTATTGTGTCCATGCCTTCACCACACATCCATCAAGGTTGCAATGTCCTAAAATCAATCATTTAAGTTATAAAAGGTTGCAACATCAAAATATCAACATTATAGACAATTTTGGCTAACACTAAGTATTTAAATGCAAAAGTTCAGTTATAATGCATGTAATGAGCCCTTCAAATATGCAATATTATGCGCTCATCACACCCCCCAACTTAAGCTTTGCTAGTCCCTAGCAAACAAAATGTAAAAGCAAGCAAACAAAAATAAACCTATACTAATTCCGCAATTGCATTTAGCACATGCAACAAGCCTTTAAACCCCTAGGTGATCCGTAGTGGACTAGTTTTGTCTCGTGAAGGTTTCCAGTGAAGGTACCTACAAACTTCTTGCTAATATCCAATATTTAAAATATATTCCCTTATCTTAATTAGCAATGGGATACTAAAAACAACTTGATTCAAACACCCGAACAAATCACACATGAGACATATCATAGCCATAAATGCTATTCTAGAGTATCCACATAGAAATTTCCTTTCAAAACTCGTGTGTGTGTGAAATGAACATGTAATTTAAACATTTACACAATGAAGTTCACATTTACTTTGGCCATCCACATTAAGCTTCGATGCAAAAACTCACCAAGGGTGTTCTCTCAAAATGAATAACACTATGATTATCCGGGCATGCTCTCCATGTGTATATGTGAGATGGAATCTTGTGCACAAAACAAAGTATGCTCACATATAATCCAAAAATGAAGTATGCATAAAAATGAAACAACCTTGGCATAATCTCATGAAAGGAATGCTAGGGCATTAGATAGCAAAATCAACTTCTCTTGTTCTTTTAAACGTGTGCATCCCCCATGCTTCTCTAGATCTTTTAGGACTTTCATGGGTTGTAATGAGGCCTTGGGGTGATGTTGTGGTAAGGGAAACGAAGGATATAGGATAACAAAGAGGGTTGTTCCGGGTGAATGACCTTAATCTTAGAAAAACACTTCCCTTTTATGGGATTTTGATTTTCACACCATCACCACACCCTTTGTTTCTTTTTTTTTTTCTTTTCCTTTACATTTTTCCCTTTTCTTTTTCTCATTCTTTTTCTCCTTTTTCACTCCCTTTCTCCCCTTTTCTTGGATTTTCATTCTTTTTCCATTGAACTCTTTTGAGTTTCAACATCCTTCATCCCTTTTGTTTGATTTTTCACACCATCATTCCTTTTCTTTTATCATCACCCAACTTAGCACTAGGAACAACCAATGTAAGGTAGATATTTATCATTTTCATTGGCTTGGTTACATGTGTGGCATAGAAACGAATTCAATTAAGGCTCAATCACGGCACTAGGGATAATATTTTCACAAGAAAAAGGCAAAGGCTCAAAGCATTTCAAAGATGACCTAAGATCATCTCTAGATAAGCATAGGAGGAGCATTTTGCGTTTCAAGACAAAGTCAATCAACTACCCAAAAGCACCTAACCAAAACAAACATAATGAGATTATTGAACAAATTTAGAATTTGAAAAATTGTTCCTTGAGTAAATGTAAGTTCCCTCCAAACAAGGATTGGCATTAAAGCTCACATGGGTTCTTACTCATCTCCACTATTCATGTCAAGCACTCAAATGTGAACTCAATCCGTAAATTGTCCAAATTACACATTCAAGGTGCACAATGGTTGAGTTTGAAAGAAAACACATATGTGATACTCAAGCATAGGATAAACTTCTATAATGTGCTCATGTATTCAAAGTTCAAAATGAAGATCAAGCAATTCACAAATCCCATAACAATTAGGATAAAGGAATATAGTTCAATATTGACTATTTTTCACAGAAATTGTCCAAATTTTTTCAAAATTTTCACATTTCCAACTTATTCTATACACAAAGTGGTGGAACATGTGAATGGTGCACCTCACCCCCCAACTTAAACTATGCATTGTCCTCAATGCACAAGGAATCATGCAATGAAAACAATGAAGGTAAAATGGGAAATGAGATACCCCTTTTTTTTATATATATATATAAACATAAAAGAGAAAATGAAACACACAAAGCTCATTTACACCCCCCAACTTAGACTAGAACATGGGGGAGAAATGCTGGTGATGCCCTCAAAGCAGGTGGAGCAGCATTGCAGAGATTGGGTCTGTCAGGCAAACAGTACCGGTACTGGGTACCAGTACTGCGATTCCAGTAGACTTTTAGTACCGGTACTGGGTACCGGTACCATTTGGTACCGGTACCGAGTACCGGTACTGTTCTGCTTTGTCTGTTTCCTGATTCTTAAACAAGCTTTATGTTAAAAACTTCACTACAATGATACTCACCATTATACTACAACGACATGAAAAATAAAAATATGACAATAAAAGAGATCTAACTACTATGTACATGGAAACAAAATAATAAGGGCTCATGTCAATCCGGCTTCAATTCGGATATGACCTTACGCCCATGGATTTTTTTGATTTTAAAATTTTTTTGTTGCATCAATGCCCTTCTTAAACCATCTATCCAAACATATAAAGGATGTTGATTAAAAATTCTCAACCAAATAGATGTGTAGGCAAGTTTATGCAATCCCACAAATGGAGTATACAATTTTTCTTTACAAGTTTCAACACTTGACTCCATTGCAATGCCCTCCCCAAGTTGAGAAATGTGAATCTCAACACCACTCTTAGATGGAGAAAAGACCTTGGGCTCATTAGCCTCATGTGAGATAATCACTTCATCAAACTTTTCACAATCAAGAGTGGTGGGAGATTCAACCTCAATATGTATTTCAATGGGGTGATCATCCTCAATACATTGACTATGCTCAAGGTGTAATTCTTCATCCATATCAATTATAGCATTAGTCAATGTATTAAGTTGATCACTAATTACAGAAAGTTGTTGGGTCATTTGGGCATTGCATTCCATTTGGGATTGAATAAACTCGTACAACGTATTTTCCAATTCTTGTTCGGTTGAGTCCCTATATGTTGGATAGTGGCAAAAATCATTAGGTGGTGTGAAATTGGATGAAAAATCATGAGGTTCATTCTCCCAACCATAACTCGAGTAACTCGGTGTAGCATAATGGTTGGGGTAAAAGTTTTCGCATGCAAAGTCTTGAACCGGATAATTTATTGGGCATTCACTACTGAGGTGTCCATTCTCACCACAAATCTCGCAAACATATTCAAAATAAGGGGCATTTATTGGGCACTCACTAGTGATGTGTCCATACTCACCACAAATCTTGCATACGTTTTCAAAATAAGAGGCCATTCTTGGGCACTCACTAGAAATATGCCCATACTCATCACAAATCTTACACATATTTTGAAAATTTTGGGCATTTGATACATTATCATAAAAATTATAAGACATTATATAAAACAAAATATTTACAAGTTAGACGACATACCTTGGCCCGTGATGAAAATCACAAGACTTACCTTATGCCGTCCCAAAATCACCCTCGAACTCGACGCTTAACCTTCCCCGGCAACGGCGCCAAAATGATTGATTGGAAAAATGTTGTTGTATCCTAACCTCTAAACATCATCCCTAAATGTGTGTATGACTTATAGGAATGGGTGAGTGTCACTCTCACTCGGAATGATGCAAAAGATTAGACAACAATAGAATGGTGATGGAAATGAATGGAATGAACAAAATGTTATGAAATGGAATGCGTGTGTGGTGAACAAAAGTGCTCCCCAATCGAAAGGAGTCTTTTGTGGTCGTGTGTTTTACTTGGAAAATATTCCAAGGTCGTCTCCTCAGGGAAGGAAAGGGAGTTTTGTGAAAGTGATTTTGCAAAAGTGAAAAGAAAGTGTAAAATCTTGTATTTGTGTTTTGGTGAGTTTTGTTCAAAATGAAAATGCAAGAAAGCAAGTGTTGGCTAATCCAAAGGGTTCATTCCAATGGGAATACCAAATCAACTCAAAGCCTTCCTCCGATTGAGCATGAATGAACGATTGATTCGGGGGAAGCTAGGGACGAGATTGGTGAGTAATCTAAGCATAAACCGTGACTAGGCCTACGAAATATCAAAGGCTCACCAACTCATCCACTCTCAACCCCGTCAAACCGAACCATTTGACTCTAAAGGGAGGAATGAAGAAGAGTTGAAAATGGTATTCCCAAGAGGAATTTTCCCTTGGATTAACCAACTTAAATCCTAGCTACTCATATTAAAAATGCAAGACAAGCATAATGTAAATAGACATGTAGAAGAAATGAAGATTAAAACTTAACTCAATGCAAGAAAACTTAAACTAAGAAGAAAAATATTCAAAACCCATTTCAAAGCTTGAAAATGAAGAACACTTATATAACAATGGTGAAATCTAAAACATGCAAGTAAACTTGGAATAAACTTGAAACAACTAAGATTAAAGTGCAAGGAATGAAGATTACAAGAAGTTTAAAGCTTACAACAATTGAAATGGAAAGGAAAATGCAAAAAACATAAACTTACATTACACTATTCATCATCTTCTACATGGAACTAAAACTAAGCTTAGGTAGCCAACCCTCCAATGTGTTGTGAATGCTGAAATATATGGAGTGTAGAGACATGCCAAAACGTCCAAGAGGCTCCCCCCTAGCTGTGTGAACGAGCTCCCATCAAGAGAGGGATGAATGGATGGCTTTGACAGGCTAGGAGATCATAGCCTGGGCAGCCCACTTCCCCCATTCCTCCTTTAATGCATTGGCCTTTAAAGTCTTCCACTTGAGTGTAGGAGGCCTGTAAATGTGTAAGGAAATGTTGGGATAGGCGTGGGAGAAGTGTAGGTGGGACCCCCAAGCCTCAAAGTTGAGTTACAGGCTGTTTTCGTGACCAGAAGGTCCGGAGTACCGGTACTGGGTACCGGTACCATTTGGTACCGGTACTGAGTACCGGTACTGTTTTTCTGCACTGGACCACCTTCGGTAGAATCAGCATAACTCTTGATCTAACAGTTTTATTGGGCTGAAATTTTAACACCAAACAGAAGACACCCATATCTACAACTTTCATGTTTTGAACTTTTCCAAATTCTGAGTAGATCATGGTCAAAATGGAGGAATTCCGAGGCAGTGCTTCCAATTGTTGCTGCAGCTGGTGCCCTTGTTCCCAAGCACCAATGCCTTCTTGATTTCTTCACTTTTAAGCCTCCAATTCTTCATGTATTGTGTCCATGCCTTCACCACACATCCATCAAGGTTGCAATGTCCTAAAATCAATCATTTAAGCTATAAAAGGTTGCAACATCAAAATATCAACATTATAGACAATTTTGGCTAACACTAAGTATTTAAATGCAAAAGTTGAGTTATAATGCATGTAATGAGCCCTTCAAATATGCAATATTATGCGCTCATCACTATGAAATCTCTTTTTCTTGTCTTAAACCCCTAGTTTTCAAGAAAAATAGATTTTTCTCTTGATTTTTCCTTTGTTCTTGATTTCAAAACTCTAGTGTTTGGTATTGAACAATAAAATGATATTTTTGATGATATTTTGCATATTTTCTTAAATTATTCTATTGGAATAATACATGTGAAATTTGGAGATTTTGGATTTTGCTTGTGATTTGAGAAAATGGGTTGGTATTGTATCTCTTGTGGATGTTTGGATGACCATGGGTGGCTGTTGACCGGGTATCGTAGAGTGGGTAGATGCGTTTCTTACTCCGTGCGGGTTTGAATTTTTCCTACCACTCGTAGTGGGGTTGGTGCCTTGCGAGGACCAAACCACTATTCGCTCACGTGGTACCGAGGCTGAGGGTTAGTATACTATTCTTGGGTTGGATTCGTCACTGCCGATGCGTTGGTATATGTCATTCCTAAAGTTGTATATCCTTGCGAGGATTGGGTGTTTGTGTGTGGGCCAGGATATTCTCGATGTGTTTATTCATGCGATGTCATACATCATACCTGAGATACAAGTTGTGGGTTGAGATACATTGTGGGCTATTGTTTATTGTGCAAATGGTTGGTTATGGTTTATTGTGGAAATGGTAACTTGTTGGAATGGTTATTTTTGGGAATTGGTTTTACTTTTTCATTTAATTATTGCTATTGTATAAACTTGAGATCCACTGAAATGTCCCTGTTTTCCTTCAAAAGCTATATATGATATTTGTAAAATGAGACCGACTGTTTTATATGCTTTCGAAACCTTGTTCAAGTTTGAGAGGATTTTCCTATAGAGCTTAGTGTTCACCCCCTACAAACAATATCTATTTCAGATTATGGTCTAGATGAGGAGCTCGGAGTTGATGAGCCGGTACATTGGGCAGCTCCAATAGATGGGAACGTGGATCCTGAGGTGGACGTTTAGAGCTATATTCTCTTATGTTCTAGACTAGGAAATTCATTTTGAGACAATGTGAAGTCTAACATTTTTGTTATTCCACTACAAGATAATAGTTAATTTTTGGGATGTAATTGCCATAGTTGGGCATATTCTTTTGGATGATGTTGTATATATTGTGGATGATGAATGAAATTCTCTTTAGTTATGAAGTTCATTTAATTGCTCTCATGATATGAATGGTTTTAGATAGTAATGTCATCCAAGGGGGATTTTGGGGCGTTATATAAAAACCATCCCTGAGTATGCGGGGTTGATGTACAAGGACCCAACCCAATTCAGGGGGACAATCCAAGTCAGCGGCCTCAAGCACTCCTATGGGATGATGAATAAGGTGTTACATTATAACTTGATCCCCAGGGGAGCCGAGAAGAGCCTGAACGTGGAAAAGCTCGCCCTCCTGCAGGCGGTTATGAATGGGAAGGCTATGGACATAGCCTTTTTGATATGAGAGTTTATGAATGAATTCACTCAGGCTAGGAAGTAGAAGGAGAATCTTCCATTTGGCAATCTTGTCACCTGGATGTGCGACCACTGCAAAGTCAAGGGATACATCTCTGACGTGCTAACTCCCCCTAAGCCCGGAGCCATTAGAAAATCGAGCAGCAACAAGAGGACGACCATGAGTAGGGGTGAGCGAGCCAGAGCCCCGAGACCTGAGTCATCAGCTGCAGGACCATTTGCTGCGGGGACGTCTGCTCTTGGGCCATCTACTTTTGCCCCTGTGTGCACAGTATCATAGTGCGTGGAGGTTTTGGAGGAAACGGTGCAGGGGATTTCAATGATGATGACCAGACTCTTTCAGCATAATTTTTCGAGCGAGCCGATCCCCGGTGGACCCCCGCCTCCAGCCACTGTACCTTCCACCTCCTCCCCCTCAATTTCCACTATTGTTGAGGTGGGGGATTCTGATGATGACGACGAGGACAACGAGGTGGAGGGGAGTGAGTATGAGAGTGGGGATGATGATGCTGGAGATGATGAGGTTGGAGAGGATGATGATGGGGACGAGGGTGATGAGTAGGATGTCTTGGTTGTGTTGTTTCTTTTGGTTTCAGATTGTACACAGTAGGGTTATATTTGTCGGCCCAATAGAAATGTCTTTAGGATTTTGGGCCATTTTGTTTTGAACTCTAACCTCTTGCACTGAACTTTTGAAAGTAATTAATGGAAAAGTACCACAATTGTTTGTTCTATCTTGCCCAAATTCATTTCTTTAATTGCATTGTGATTTTTTCATTTTGAATGTTTGGCAATTTACTTGTGTAGATGGATTGTTGTAGTTATTACTTTGTGGTTTGAAAATAAAGTTTGCTAGGGACTAGCAAAACTCAAGTTGGGGGGTGTGATTAGCACAAAATATTGCACACCATATACACATTTGTACCCCTTTTTATAATTGCTTTTGAGGTGAAAATGGAAGGAATTGCAATATTTCTAACAATTAATGAGGTTTTGGTGTGTTTGCAAGCAAAGAGTTGGAAATGGCGTGAGTTAAGCCTCCATCATAGCACCCAAAGTCAATGGAGATGATGGGGAGGCTTGACGATGGCTTGGAAGGTGAAAATACCAAGATTTGAGCAAAACAAGTAAAAAATTACCGGTAGATTTGCTCATAAAACTACCGGTAGGTTTTGTGTACTGGAGTTGGTTCTACCCCAAACCTTCTGGAAGGTTTTGACTACTGGAGTGAAACCTACTGGTAGGTTTGGCCATCGACCTACCGGTAGGTTTTGCTGAAAAACGCCTAAAGCATGCAACTTAGATTCCAACTGCTTGGGGGTCCCACCTATGCTTCTCCCATCCCTACCCTGACATGTTCTACCTGCAAACATGCGATTCTTACATAGGAGTCTGAATTTGGAAGAAAAAGCATGGAGGAAGAAGAGAGAGAAAGAGGGAAATTGGTCAAGGACAAGGGGGAATGCAGGCATGTCTGCACCTTGCTTGTGCAGGTATCCAAACCTCTTCCAATGATAGAAACTCTGCAGCACACATATCATATACCTCTCATGAACGAAAATCACAGGCCATTACACATACTACACACCATAGTTCAGCACTTTTAGACAGAGAAGCTCCCAAGGTAGAATACATAGTTTTAGAGAGAGAAACTCAGATTTTTGCAATTTCTTCACCCATTTCACTTGTAACAAGCTATAAGACTCTTTTAATCTTTGTTTCTTGCATTGTAATCTCCTTTATTTAAAGTGTAATCGAGTTTAATCTATTGTTCTTGCACTCTTACATTTTCTGCAACTTTTTTGTTTTGGTATGAAATGAATTTCTCTTTGTAGTTTACTTCTTCCTAGCTTTAATATATGTTCTAAGTTTCATTCTCAACTCATTTTCATTTCCATTTCTTCTACATATCTTTTTACATCATGAATGCTTTTACTTCAACCATGAGTAGCTAAGCTTTATGTTAGCTAATCCAAGGGGAACTTTGTTGTCCAAATTTGATATTGACAATTTACGTGCAAGTATACATGATCAACAAGTAATAAAGTGATAAGTAGAGTATCGTTCCCACGGAGAATTATTACTAATAAATTCCAATTACAAACATTATATCAATTCGATTTTATTTAAACAATTGGAATTAAACTATGAATTCACTAATTTAAAACTAAACCTAAATTTAATAATCAAAGATTGAATTTACTGGATAAAAGAATTTAAGATTACAACTTCCCCTAATGCTTCGTATAAATCTTTCCACTCTCCTTCTAGTTAATTAATCAAAATAAATTGTTAACTGAGAACTCAAAATTATTTATGAAACTTCTTCCGATAGTTAGATAAACATATCTCTCCCAATTAAATTACTATATTTCTATGCAAAATAAGTTGGAATAGATTCATTAAGTTCAAACTCTCATAAAAGTTACACACGACATATAGGTATATTCCTATCTTATACACAAACCCAACTATTAAATCTTAAGAAGAATCAACCAAACACATGTCATCATATTCCGATCTAAACCTAGAATTCATCTCCCAATTTCATCTAGGTTATCAAATTAATTGTTGGCCAAACAATCATATATTAAGCACAAAATATGATAAACAACTTATATATGATCAATAAGAACTAGAAACGAGAGTAGATCAATTTAACTAAACATCAGGTTCCGTTGCAATCTTAATAAAAAATTAGTTCATAATGTAATTGAAAAACATCATCCTCAAATTAAACAACATCTCAAAAAATCAAGAATTAAAAGTAAGAGAAAAAAAATGAAAACTTAGTTGCAATCTTCAATCTCTCTCTAGCCTTCAATCCCGATTTTCTTCGTGTTGCTTCCTTCGATTCTTGCCTTCAATTTTCTATCAATCATTGGTCCTTCTTCTTATGATAGCAGCCCCCAAAATCAGTATTCTCATATTCCAACTCAAACCCTAGCATATATTTGGCATTAGAGTCCAATTTCGGCTAAAAAACAAGTCAAAATTCGCGTCCACATTAAAACAAGGGCTAGCCCCTAAAATCAGTGCAGGGGCGCTGACTTTCTACCTTCCTAGCGCTACAAAGCTAGTCTTAGCGCTTAGGCGCTGATCCCTTTTTAAGCCTAGAGCTTCCCTTGTTGCTTAGTCTTCAAAAATCCAACACTTAAGCTCCCAAATGACCTTGTTTTCTTCCAAATGATCATGTTTCCTTCCAAATAACATTAAAACACACAAAACAAATAAAAAGAAACATAAAATACTTGAAAACTTGCAATTTCATTAAGCCAAGAATACTCAATTCGTAGGTATAAAATCCACTCATCAAACTTTCTCTTGGGTATGCTAAATCTACTCTTCTCCACTCTACCTCGTAGTGTAAAGTGCTTGGTTTGACTAGGTTGAGTGCGGACGTGGTTGTGAGCTCTTGATACACCATAGACTTGTCACGGGGTATGCTTGAGCCTACATTCCACATTAGTCCCTCACTTCCTACGAATAAATCAAGAACCTAGGAACCATTGGTTGAATGAATTGAGTCGATTTGGCATTCCCATTAGAATGATCTCTTCGGATTAGCCAACCTTGTTTTTATTGCATTTCTACAACCAATCTTCACTCACCAAAACACCAATTCACAAGATTTTTACACTTTTCATTTTTACCAAATCACCTTCCTTCCCTGAAGAGACGATCTTAGAATACCCATTCCAAGTAAAACACGACACTCGAAAGTCTCTATATGCTTGGGGAGCACTTTTGTACACACACACACATTTTCATCCGCACACACGTTCATCCCATTTCTTGCATGATATCCGAGGGAGAGTGACACTCACCTAATCGTATAAGCCACATACAAATTACCGAAATTATGGTCGGAGATTAGGGTTGACGGAATAAGTCAAGCACTCATATCCATGAAATTCAAGAACAATTCACAAGATTCTTAATTACCCACCAAACTACAATCTTTCTTAACCAAAATTCAACCAAAATACAACAATTCCACTCATCTATTTTTCATACAACAACTCTAACATAATTCACATACCAACATAAATATTAAGGTGAATCCTTAATGCATTAAATTAAAACTCATACTAAACATCATACATATATAAACCATCCAAACACGTACCAAATACCATACTTTAAATACATACAACACTCAAATGTATATATTAGAGTTGGATTTCTACATTTTAGAAGAAAGAAATGGATCACAATTCTTACCTTTGCACCCACACTTTTTTTCTTCTTCCTTTCTTATTCTTCTTCTTTTTTTTTTCTTTCCTTTTTTTGGTTTTTGTTCTTGCCCGAAATCTTCTAGCAGGGCTTCTTGTTTCGGATTTTTTTTTTTCATGCAAGACGTGCCTTGTATGCCTTCCTAAGTGGAATCTTCCATCATTGCTACTTATTATATATATATATATATATATATATATTGATACCATGTAAGCAGAAGACATTAAATAATCAGTTAAAAGACTGATAATTACTTGTATTGAAAAATAAAAATCAAATTACAAATAATTGAAATTAACTTAAATAACTTACAACTAGTTTACTGAAAGAAGTTCTCTTGCTGCATCATATGAAGACTTGGATACAAAAAGAGATATGGGAGAGGAGAGAATTTTGTAATAAAATTGGCTCTGGTTTGCTAAGAATGACTATATACTCACTAGCTTATATATATATATATATATATATATATATATATATATATATATATAAGTGGTCAAATTCCAATATTTCTCGGTTTAAGTCTGAGGTTGAACCCACAGGGAGCTAACTATCTGGATTCAAAACAGAAGTGGTGATATTGTCATGGATATAAAGTGCAATGGAATAGCTTGTGGTGTGAGCTTAGAACAATTGAATAAATCCTTAATTAAAACTTTGAAAGACAATAATAAAAGGGTACTCTTCAATTTGGGGATCAAACATGCATTATATTGTTCAGTTATTGGAAATGCCACCTTGCAACAATTAACTCCCATTTTATTGGAAAGTCAACCGGTAGGTTTGATGTTTATTGAACCATAACACAACAACTGATTAGGTTAGTCGGAAGGTCTTTGCACCATGCATCAATAAAATAACCCTAGTTAACTAGAAGGCAAGCCATTTAGAAGGTTTACTTTAGTTATTCAATCGGCAGGTTGATGATTCACTGATGACGGAGTTCCGGTTTATGCATTGAATCAAAAGCATTGGCTATGACAAGATTTAACCCGTCTATAACCAATCTCCTGACTATTACATAAAGCCAAACTATGTACATCACTGTATCATTCATGAAGTACGTAATAAGTATAGATAGTATGGTATATAACATTAAGTACCGCTCGGTGTTCATAACCTTGAGCATATTATAAATATAACCATCCATCAATTAAGGGAGGTATAAACATTAAAGCATAAGTAAAACATCGACATTTTCATAACATAAACAATATTACACACGTATTCACCCTTCACCGAAGAGTATAAAAAGAATACTCACGCCTCATTGCTATAGACGAGCAAAAGGAGTGAAATAATCTCATTACAAATGAAATGAAATACGAAACAACTCCTTCCCCGAGGAATAGCTGAAACACTGCCACTTTTATTAATGGTAGGGCATCGCTCCACTGTTTCTCTCTTTCTCTCTTCCTCACTGTTTGGACTGAGCTTTTGAACGAATCTCCGAAAATGAAGCTAGAACAGCCTATTTATAGGCACTAGAAGGACCCCTTGAGGTGGCAGACCTTTGGCTGACCAATGGGATGTATTTGCTGCATGATTGGACCAATAGGGAGAGGAGAGAGGTTTAAGGCGGTTTAGTACCGTTCGGACGCCAACACCACCGCCTGGATGGTGGGATTTCTCTGGTTCTTGCATGGCTAGCTGCTCCTTGCTTTGATGTATTATTGTGGTAATTACACTTTCCTCCCCTTCCATATTCATCTTACACACTTTATCCCTCCTAAATTCGCGTAATTCCGCACAAAACCCTGCAAAATTCCAAACTTCTACATTAACCCTAATTTCGCATAACTTAGTTATTTTAACCTAATCTACGCACACACTTTACTTTAAAACCTAATTCATTAACGCATTATTTAGGGTTAATCAATAAACCATTAAATTCGTATTTCAGACCTTTAACCACTCCTTGTACATACTAATGCATTTTCTCATTAAAGGAGAAAACTAAGACTTGGTTGCATTCTCTCAGACCTAGGTCTATAGGCACATGACCAGAGATGCTGTAACACCCCGCATTTTCGTTTATATATGTATATAGATGAATATTAAATAATGGTTGTAAAAAATGTGGAGATGTGTAAGGATGTAAGAATAAATTATATAGATTGTAATAGTAGGAGAACGCTAGAGATAAATATGGATTGGGAAGTTGGAGTTTCCAAGACGATTAAACTTGGAAAGGGTGACTAGATGAATTTCTAAATATTTTTAGGACAAAATAAGGTGTCCATTGAATCCGGAAGGTCTAACAACCTTGGGAGAGGTAATATGAGGTGTATTGGAAGCTAGGAAGTATTCCGGAGTGAAAACACACTTAGAGAAAATTTGGGTAAAAAGGAGTTGGGACACCTTCTAGTATTTTGGTCATAACTTTTTACCCTTATATCCAATTGATCTGAAATTTTTACAGTAGATATTAGACATCTAGGGCTACAAAAGTGTATCTCATGAAAATTTTCCAATTCGACCTCTAAATGGGTCAAAATCGTGCTGGAAGTTGGAACAAAAATCTGGCAGTCCAACCGTACCGGTACGCGTACCGGTACGCCGAACTCCAGTAGCTCAACCGTACCGGTACGCGTACCGGTACGCCCGGCAAAGCCTAGCCCGACCCGGCTTCGGTTCTTTCTCCATTTATTTGACTATAAATACATCCTTACACCTCTCTAAGCCTCATTACACCAATTGAAACCCTAGAAACCATTAGAGAGGAAGAGAGGAAGAGAAAAACATAAAATCAAGAGAGATTTACACCTTGAACAAAATCAAACCCTAGTTTTTCAAGAACCCACTTCTCCACCCATTCCCTCTACTATAATTTCACTTCACTTTCACTCAAACCTCTTAGAACCGAAAGAGAAAGTAGCAAGGGAACAAGAAAAAAAAAGGGAAAAGGGGAGTCATTAAAGCTTGGGTTGCTAGAGATACTTGGTTGAGGTAGGGGATTTCTTCCTATTCTCTTACATTGATGTTAGGGTTAAATTATATGTACTCTTTTGTTTCAAAACCGTATATACTTGCTAGTATTTACTTGATTCTTGACATTCTTGCAATGATTATCAAGTTTTAAACAAATATATGGTGGAATAACCATTAAATCCTTTTTCTCATCTTAAAACCCTAGGTTTCAAGAGAAAGGGGTTTTTCTTTTGATTCCTCCTATGTTCTCGATTTCAAAACGTTAGTGTTTCATAGTGAACAACAAAATGCTATTTATGATGATCTCTTGTACATTTTATTGTATTACTCTTGTACCACAACTTATGAGAATTGGGGATTTTTCTTGGATATGGCGTGTAAATTGGGGGAATTGTGTAATTGTTGGGAAGGTGAGGTGTTTGTCGGTATAGTATCTCTTGCGTAGTTGTACGATGCTAACATGGTTTACTATTGACCGGGTGTCATGTAGTGGGTAGACGGCTTTGTATGCCACGCGGGTATGAACTTTTCCTACCACATAGTGTGGGTAGACGTCTTTGTACGCCGTGTGGGTACGAACATTTCCTAGCACTAATGATGACGGAATAGTAACGTGGGTAGTGTCGGATATACATTGTGGGTTATCGTGCATTGTACCGGAAATGGTTTCGACAAGAGTTTCCGGAAGTATGGGATTCCGAGAGAACTTGTTGGAAACGGTTTATGGTAGAATGGGTTATATTTGGATATAGTTTGTTAACTGTATACTGGTTTCACTTATTCATTCAATTACTATTGTTCCTTAAACTTGAGATCTATTCAAATGTCCTGGTTTTACTTCAAATGTTATATATGCTATTTGTGAAAATGAGACCAACCGTTTTATATGCTTTTCTAAACCTTGTTTGAGTTTGGGAAGATTTTGCTACAGAGCTTCGTGCTCATCCCCTACTGCTAACATTTTTCAGATTTCCTACAAGAGGAGGACGTAGGGGTCGAGGAGCCCGCTACTTGGGAGACTCCGCTAGACGGGAGTGTGGATCCCGAGGTGGACGCTTAGAGCGACCTCTTTTCCTTTTGTACTAGACTAGGACATTCTTTTGGAACATTGTGTAGTCTAGTTCCTTTTGTTTATTCCGCTGTGCAACTTGGATTAATTTTTTGAAATGTAAAGGCCAAAGATGACATATTCTTTTGGATAATGATGTAAATATTTTATGGATGATGAATGAAGTGTAATTTATTTATGGATGATATTAGTGCTCTCATGATGTATATGGTTTTAGTATGTAATGTCGTCCAGGGTGGCATTTGGGGCGTTACAGATGCAGAAGGAAATTTTGAAAAAAAAAATTCCCTACGCATCGTACAAACTCTGTCAAAAGGCAAATCATGAATTTTTCTCAAAAAGAGTTTGAAAATTTTTACCAAAGTTGGGATAGATTTAAAGACCTTCTTGCATCTTGCCCACATCATGGATATGAGAGCTGGCGTGTGTTAATTTTTTTTATGAGGGTTTGACTCCTCAAATGCACAAGTTTGTAAAAATGATGTGTAATGATGATTTTATGAATAAGGAACTTGATGAGGCATTTGATATTCTAGATTGTTTAGCTGAGAATGCACAGTCTTGGGATACTATGTCCCAAGAACCTCCTAAGAATAAGAATATTAATTCTTCATCAACTTGGGGGCAAGTACCAGTTGAGAAATGATGATGACTTAGGGGCAAGAATTGCTACATTGTCTAGGAGGGTTGAGGCTATGGAATTTAAAAAAGTTAATGAGATTGATGTTGTTCTTACTGAGGAAATTTGCAGCATTTTTTGAAATCCCTGGACACCCTATAAAGGAGTGTCCAACAATTCCTGTTTTAAAAGAAGTCACGCATGGTCAAGCGAATGTTGCAAATACTTTCTCAAAGCCTTATAACAACCCATATTCGAATACATATAACCCTAGGTGGAAAAATCACCCCAATTTTAGTTGGAGGGTGAGAATCATGCATCACAAATACCTCAACAAAATTCCTCTAATTTTGTTCCCTACACTCCACCACCTAAGAGGAATTTTGAAGATGTATTATCTCAATTCATGCAAAGTCAGACTAACTTCAATAATTAAACCACTCAGGCTATAAATGATATCAGAAGTAATCTTACTAAATTGACTACCAGCTCAACCCCAACCTAATCCGCAGGGTCAATTTAATGTAAATGAGACTGATACTTCTAATACTGTACATGAATAGGTTAAGTCTATCACCACACTTCGTAGTGGAAAAATAATAAAAAAAATTGTTCCCACTAAAGTTAAAGAATCTGAAGAAATTTCAAAGCCTATGGAGAGTGGTGACAAACTTGACCAATCTGAAAACATTAAGCCTGAGAGGAATTTGACATCTACACCATTCCCACAGAGATTACTTACATCTGTCAAGCCAAACAAGCACAGTGATATGATGGACATATTTAAACAGGTTAAGATCAATATTCCCTTGTTGGGTGCTGTAAAATAGATATCTTCTTATGCAAAATTTTTGAAAGATTTGTGCACTGTCAAAATAAAATTAAATGTGCAAAAGAATGCCTTTTTAACTGATGGTATCTTCCATCATTCAACATAGGACTCTACCCAAGTATAAAAACCCTGGTTGTCCTATCATCTCTTGTGTTATTGGCAATCACAAAATTGAACAAGCTTTATTAGATTTGGGAGCTAGTGTGAATTTGCTCCCTTATTCAGTATATGAACAATTAGGGTTAGGGGAGTTAAAACCCACTTCGGTTACACTCCAATTGGCTAACCGTTCAGTGAAAATACCAAGGGGTATGGTGGAAGATGTTTTGGTCCAGGTTGATAATTTTTACTTTCCTGTGGATTTTATTATTCTGGATACACAACCTGTGTTAAGTTCTAATGCTCAGATTCCTGTCATATTAGGCAGGCCATTCTTGGCTACTTCGAATGCTATGATTAATTCCAGGAATTGTGTGATGAAACTATCTTTTGGTAATATGACATTAGAACTTAATATTTTTAATGTGTGCAAACAACCTGGGAAAATTGAGGATGATGTGCATGAAGTGAATATGATTGAATCTATTGTTCCAAACAGAGTATATGTTCCCTTTTTGTTTGATCCACTTGAAGCATGTAACACCCCACATTTTCTTTTATATATGTATATAGATATATAGTAAATAATTGATGTAAAAATGTGGATATGTGTAGTGATGTGTGTTTGAATTTGGTAGATTGGAAAAGTAGAGATTTAAAATGTTAGTGGAAATAATAGTTGAAATTTGGTTTTTAATAAGTGAAAATATGAAATTTTAGGTCCTAGAACTTGTATTAAATAGGTTTGGTGTAGAAATATGTGTTGGAGAGGTTTGTGATGGATTTGGTTGGCTTAGGAATGGATTGGAAATGGAAAAAGGGATGAAACAGGCTGTGAACAGTGCAAGTGAACAGTGCACTGGCTGCAACTTCAAGCGTGATTTTGACCTTGATACAGTCAATATCTCTCAAAACTCAAAACATGAAAGTTGTAGAGCTCTTTCTTAGAATTCCATATCCTCTTGAATCATCTCAATCGGAGCTCGGATGAGAGAGTTATGCCCAGATAAAGAAGTGATGTCAAAACAACCCAATTAGCTTGAACAGTGCACTGGCTGCAAATTCAAGCCCAATTTCGATCTCTATGCAGTCAATATCTCTCAAAACTCAAAACATGAAAGTTGTATAACTCTTTCTTAGCGTTCCATAGCATCTTGAATCATCTCAATCGGAGCTCGGATAAGAGAGTTATTCCCAGATAACGAAACGATGTCAAAACAGCTCATGAACAGTGAAATTCGGGGCAGCTGTGTTTAAAACCCCATTTACATTACATTTTCGCTCATTTCATACATTTCACTCTCAACCCACATCTCTTGGAGCCCTAGGAGAAAATAAAGGGAAGAAGAAAAGGGAGAAAGAGAGTCTCTAAAGTTTGGGATTTGGTTTGAAATTCTTGATTTCAAGGTAGGGGTTTTCTTCCATTCTTGTTCATTGATGTTAGGGTTAATTTATATGTATGTTTTGACTCTTAATCATATGTATTTGCTATGGGTTACTTGTTTCTTAATATTTTTGCAACCTTTATCAGGTTTTGAGTAAAGTATTGGTGGGAGAACCATAAAAACCCTAGTTTTTGAGGAATGGGGATTTCTCTCTCAATATTCACTAAATCTTGGTGTTGAAAACTCTAGAGCTTTGTGTTGAGTAATATAATGATATTGATAATGATCTCTTGCATGTTTCTCTTTAAATTGCCCTATTTGAAGATATCACTTGTGAGAATTGGGGATTTTTCTTGGAAATTGCTTGTAAATAGGAGACTTGTGGAATTGTTGGGTATTTGAGACAATATTTGGTATTGTATTCTTGTATGGTTGTTTGGACAAACCTGAGTGAGAGGTTCCTTGTAAGGATGCTTGAGAAACCAAACCTTGAGGGTGAGAGGTTCCTTGTAAGGATGCTCATGCCAAAAGAGGACAGTATGTGATTTTCTCAAGAGGTTCCTTGTAAGGATGCTTGAGAAACCAAACCTTGAGGGTGAGAGGTTCCTTGTAAGGATGCTCACGCCGGGGAGGACAATCTTATATCATGTGTGGGAAATGGATGTTTATTGGAACTTGGTTGTTATTGTTCATTTCTATTACTATTGCTACTTAAACTTGAAATCCGTTGTAAAATGCCCATGTTTTACTTCAAAGATTATATATGCTATTGATTTCCTCTCTTAGTCTTTTTGCAAAGATTACATGCTTGAACAAAGTTAGGGTTGAATACCCATGAAATCCCTTTTCTTGTCTTAAAAACCCTAGTATTTGAAAATGATGGATTTTCTTCTTAAATGTGTTCTTTGTTATTGATTTCTAAACCATAGTGATTTGTGTTGAGTAGTAAAATGACGTGGTTACGATCTCTTGTATTTTCCTAATTGTTTATTGAAATTGTCTCATAATGGATTTGTGGATCTTTGGAAAAATTGCTTGTAAATTGGGGATTTATGGAATCGTTGGTTATGTGTGATGATTGTTGGTATGATATGTTCTTGTATGGTTGTTGGAATGAACATGGGTGAGAGGTTCCTTGTAAGGATGCTCATTCTTTCTCAAGAGGTTCCCGGTAAGGATGCTTGGGAAACAATACCGTGATGAGTGAGAGGTCCCTTGTAAGGATGCTTCTTCCTTCTCAGGAGGTTCCTTGTAAGGATGCTTGAGAAACAAAGATAACATGGAGGGGGTGGAGGTTACTGTTAAGTATGCTACCTGCCAAAGAGAACCTTGAGGGGGTGGAGGTTACCGTTAAGTATGCCGCCTGCCCAAAAGACTTGTTGGAAATTGTTTATGGTGAAACCGATTATTATTTTTACGGTGTGCTCGTTTATTCATTTAATTACTGTTTTTACATAAACCTGAGATCTGTTTGAAATGTCACTGTTTTATTTCAAATTGTATATCTATGTTATGTTGAAAAATGAGACCTACCGTTTTCTATACTTTTCTAAACCTTGTTCGAGTTTGGAAGGATTTTCCTATAGAGCTTCGTGCTCACCCCCTACATATAAACCTTTTCAGATTTTACCCTTGAGGAGGCGGCGGGAGTCGAGGAACCCGTGCATTGGGAGGCCCCACCCGAGGGGAATCTAGATCCCGAGGTGGACATGTAGAGCTATAAGTTTCTTTTGTATTAGACTAGAGAAATTATTTTGAGATCATGTAAAGTCTAGTATTTTGTTATTCCGCTGCGTTATCATAGTTTAATTCTTTGAAAATGTAAATGCCATTGTTGGGCATATTCTTTTGATATTGTGGCCATGGCTTAGCTTATTCTTTTGGAATGTTATTGTGGGTATTACATACGGTGAATGGAAATCTTTTGGGATAATGTTGTAAATATTTTATGGATAAATGGACCCGGCGTGGTCGATGTAGTATAATTGCACAGGTTGTGTTTTGGGTAGAGCTCCCCGAACAAAGGAGATTCTACCCGAATTTTGTTAAATTAATGACCCCCGGTTATTTATGGATTTTATTAGTACTCTCATAGTGTAAATGGTTGTTAGTATGTAATGCCGTCCAAGGGGGTATTTGGGGCGTTACAAAGTTGGTATCAGAGCCTAGGCTTTAGGTCTTACATGGGAGCTGTAGGTTATGGATTACCACTAGAGAGATAGGATTAGGGTGATTAAGATTTTTTATTTAGATTTTTTTTTTAACATGAGTCCTATACTTTTGATTAAATTAACTATTAGGATGTCTTGTACATCAAGGAACTAAATTGTGAATTGATGTGCAAGATGGACGGCGGACGAGGACGTGGACGTGGACGTGGGCGTGGTCGTGGAGGTCAAGCAAATCCACCACCACCACCACCTCCCGATGCCATGAATGGTATCTATCAATGTTTGAGGGAACTCACCACTCTGGTGCAACACCAGAACGGAAACAACAACAACAACCACAATGGTGGGGCTCATCCACTAGCCCAAGTACTGGGCAACGGGGATGAGAATTGGAGAATGGTCGTTCTTCGAGAGTTTCTAAGGCAACGCCCACCCACTTTCCAAGGAAGCTCAAATCCCTTGGATGCGGATAGGTGGATCCGCCGGGTGAAGAAGGTATTTGACGGCATGGGAGTTACCGAGGACCTTAAGGTCGGCTTGGTGATATATTTATTTAATGGAGAGGCCGATCATTGGTGGGAATCAGTGAAGAGAAGGAGGGACACCGATGCACTAACTTGGGGGGAGTTCGACCAAATCTTCCAAGACAAGTACTTTCCGGAATCAGTCAGAGATAGAATGAAGGCTGATTTTCTTGCTCTATGACAGGGTAGCACGACTGTGGTTGAGTACGAGAGGAGATTTGATGAGCTATCCCGTTATGCTATGGAGTTTATTTCTACTGAGGCCAACAGGGCCAAGCGCTTTGAGCAGGGCTTGAGGCCAGTTATTCGAGAGAAGTTGGTGGCTCTCAAGATTCGGGACTACGAGGATATTGTGGATCGAGCTGCACTTGTGGAGAGGGATATAGAGGACAGCCATCGACGACAGAGCTTAGCGAGGGGAGGTCCGATCCGGATTGGTGCGGGCAGCAGTGGAGTTCAGAGGGCAGCACCTTATCGTCGCCCAGACCAGACAGTAGGACCTAGACCTCAGATAGCCCGAGGGGCCGGAGGTGTACCAGAGGGAGCAGGCACTAATCCACGATCTTGCTTTGCATGTGGAGGTGTGGGACATATTCGAATGCATTGTCCAATTTATCCACCCCAGAGGAATACTCAGACAGCAGGACAGGTACAGGCAGACATGCCACCCCCACCGAGGCCACTATCGCAGCAGAGGCCGTTGGGAGCTCTAGCCCCAGGCGGCGCCACCCAGGGGAGAGTGTTTGCTTTGACTCAATCGGAGGAAGATGCTTCCAATGCAGTTGTGGAAGGTATCGTTCTTTGATACTTTCTAAGGCAACGCCCACCCACTTTCCAAGGAAGCTCAAATCCCTTGGATGCGGAAAGGTGGATCCGCTGGGTGAAGAAAGTATTTGATGGCATGGGAGTTGCCAAGGACCTTAAGGTCGGCTTGGCGATATATTTATTTGATGGAGGGGTCGATCATTGGTGGGAATCAGTGAAGAGAAGGAGGGACACCGATGCACTAACTTGGGGGGAGTTCGACCAAATCTTCCAAGACAAGTACTTTCCGAAATAAGTCAGAAATAGAATGAGGCTGATTTTCTTGCTCTACGACAGGGCAACATGATTGTAGTTGAGTACGAGAGGAGGTTTGATGAGCTATCCCGTTATGCTATGGAGTTTATTTCTACTGAGGCTAACAGGGCCAAGCGCTTTGAGCAGGGCTTGAGGCCGGTTATCCGAGAGAAGTTGGTGGCTCTCAAGATTCGGGACTACGAGGATATTGTGGATCGAGCTGAGAGGGATATAGAGGACAGCCAGCGACGACAGAGCTTAGCGAGGGGAGGTCCGATCCGGACTGGTGCGGGCAGCAGTGGAGTTCAGAGGGCAGCACCTTATCGTCGCCCAGACCAGACAGTAGGACCTAGACCTCAGATAGCCCGAGGTGCCGGAGGTGTACCAGAGGGAGCAGGCACTAATCCACGATCTTGCTTTGCATGTGGAGGTGTGGGACATATTCGAATGCATTGTCCAATTTATCCACCCCAGAGGAATACTCAGACAGCAGGACAGGTACAGGCAGACAGGCCACCCCCACCAAGGCCACTATCGCAGCAGAGGCCGTTGGAAGCTCTAGCCTCAGGTGGCGCCACCCAGGGGAGAGTGTTTGCTTTGACTCAATCGGAGGAAGATGCCTCAAATGCAGTTGTGGAAGGTATCGTTCTTCTCTACAATTCTTGGGCCCGAATTTTATTTGATCCCGGTGTGACTCATTCTTTTATACGTACTGCATATGCTATTAATTTGGGATTGGGTTTCGAGAAGCTAGAACATGCATTGAATGTTGACTTGCCTACGGGAGAACAGTTGGGTACCAGCCGGGTCTGCAAGGGTTGCGTGGTTCGTATTGGGGAGCACGAATTGATTGTGGATTTGGTTGCTCTAGATATGAAGGGGTATGACGTTATATTCGGGATGAACTTGTTGTCCGCTTTCCGGGCTGTAATGGATTGTTTTCGCAAGCGGATTACATTTCAGTTACCAGGAGGGGTAGTTTTCAATTTTATCAATGACCGAAGTTCTTCCCATCCATTTCCTACTACGGGTAGTAAATTCTTGAAAGCCAAGGCGGGAAGCCATTTGAGTTTCTTAGCTAGCTTGATGGGAGATGATCGGGATAAATTCCCTACGGATATGGTGTTGATAGTATCGGATTTTCTGGATGTCTTCCTAGATGAATTACCAGGGCTACCCCCATAAAGAGATATTGAGTTCAAGATTGATCTCTATTCGAGAACCGAACTCATATCCATTGCTCCCTACCGGATGGCACCTGTGGAGTTGCAATGCTTGGATCCTGAATTAGCGTCGATACGAGCTAAATTGGAAAATGGAGAAACTATGGAGGGTTGGTCTTTGAGAAACGGAGAATTGAGATATTGGGAGAAGCTATGCGTTCCCGATGATTCGTCCCTAAAGGAGGAGATACTTGGTGAGTGTCACCGCTCTAAGTTTGCTATCCACCCCGGGTAGCACAAAAATGTATAGGGACATGAAGCGCCAATATTGGTGGAAGGGAATGAAGTAGGATGTGGCAAGGTTCATAGCAGGATGTGTGGTGTGTCAACAAGTGAAGATTGAGCATCAAAAGCCCAGAGGATTATTGCAGTCCTTGCCTATTCCAGAGTGGAAGTGGGATCACATCACCATGGATTTCGTGTCGGGTTTACCACGGACGTCGCACGGGCATAATGCAGTATGGGTTATTGTGGATAGACTCACCAAGTCCGCTCATTTTTTGGGTATGAAGACCACAGACACATTCGAGACTTTGAGCCAGCTGTATATCCGTGAGATTGTGCGATTGCATGGAGTTCCGCTTTTTATCGTGTCGGATCATGATTCTCGGTTTGTGGCGTGGTTCTGGCCAAGTCTACAACAAGCCATGGGAACAGAGTTACATTTCAGCACAGCTTTTCATCCCCAAACGGATGGCCAATCCGAGAGGGTGATACAGATTGTGGAGGATATGTTACGCGCTTGCGCATTGGACTTCAAGGGGAGTTGGAGCGACCACTTACCGTTGGTGGAGTTTGCTTACAACAACAGCTATCAGGAAAGTATTGGGATGGCACTGTATGAAGCATTGTATGGAAGACCATGCCGATCACCGACGTGTTGGTTAGAAGCCGGCGAGAGTAGTTTGTTTGGACCGGACATTGTTCGAGAAACTACGGAGAAGATTCAACTCATCCGAGGGAGGCTACGGACGGCGCAAAGTAGAAAGAAGAGTTATGCGGACCACAGACGAAGACCCTTAGAATTCAAGGTGGGAGACTACGTATTTCTCAAGGTGTCACCCAAGAAGGGCGTGTTTCGATTCGGCAAGAAGGGGAAGTTAGCGCCAAGATATACCGGACCGTTTGAGGTAATCAAAGCGGTAGGCAAGGCAGCATATCAAATTCGACTACCAGCCCAGCTATCCGGAGTACATGATGTGTTCCACGTGTCCATGTTGAGAAGGTGTCACTCGGATGCAACTCCAGTCGTGAACTTGGAGGAGATTGAAATTCAAGACGGAGCAACCTACGAAGAACAACCGGTAGAAATTCTCGACGCCCAGGAAAAAGTGCTTCGCAACAAAGTTATCAGATTGGTGAAGGTTTTGTGGCAACACCATGGAGTGGAGGAAGCTACATGGGAACCAGAGCAAGAAATGCGGGAGAAGTATCCATATTTGTTCGCTACTTGAGGTAAGTTTCGAGGACGAAACTTTCTTGAAGGGGGGTGGATTGTAACACCCCGCATTTTCTTTTATATATGTATATAGATATATAGCAAATAATTGATGTAAAAATGTGGATATGTGTAGTGATGTGTGTTTGAATTTGGTAGATTGGAAAAGTAGAGATTTAAAATGTTAGTGGAAATAATAGTTGAAATTTGATTTTTAATAAGTGAAAATATGAAATTTTAGGTCCTAGAACTTGTATTAAATAGGTTTGGTGTAGAAATATGTGTTGGAGAGGTTTGGGATGGATTTGGTTGGCTTAGGAATGGATTGGAAATGGAAAAAGGGATGAAACAGGCTGTGAACAGTGCACTGGCTGCAACTTCAAGCGCGATTTCGACCTTGATGCAGTCAATATCTCTCAAAACTCAAAACATGAAAGTTGTAGAGTTCTTTCTTAGCATTCCATAGCCTCTTGAATCATCTCAATCGAAGCTCGGATGAGAGAGTTATGCCCAGATAAAGAAGTGATGTCAAAACAGCCCAATTAGATTGTGAGGTTCCTGTTAAGGATGCACAGTCCTGGAATCCCACATTGGCTGGTAGAGGGGGAGTTTCTGGGCTTATTAGTAGGCTCGTTTCCTTACATGTTAAGAGGCCTTTTCCCAGGAATACTGGGAGGAACAAAACCGTGAGGGCCAGTGGGCCCAAAGTGGACAATATCTTGATGTGGGCAGGAGGTTACTGGTAAGTATGCCTGTGCTGCACGGGGACGTGCAGCCCTAAGGGGGGTGGATTGTGAGGTTCCTGTTAAGGATGCACAGTCCTGGAATCCCACATCGGCTGGAAGAGGGGGAGTTGCTGGGCTTATTAGTAGGCTCCTTTCCTTACATGTTAAGAGGCTTTTTCCCAGGAATACTGGGAGGAACAAAACCGTGAGGGCCAGTGGGCCCAAAGTGGATAATATCTTGACATGTGGAGGGGGGGTGTTACAAAGCATGTTTGTTGGAACATTCATCTTTGTTAGAAATAAGTGAAAATAGTTCTGAAATTAGTGAACTGACTTCCTTGTTGAATTCCTCACAGGTTTTTGAGGTAAAAATTGGAAACCGAAGTTCGAGGAGCTTCCACCAAGAACCAATCCACCAGTTCCATCAAGTGCCAAGGCTCCCAAGCTCGAATTGAAACCATTACTGGTTGATTTAAAGTATGCATTTCTAGAGGAAGAGAAAACATTTCCAGTAATAATCTCTTCTCATTTAAGTTCAGCACAGGAAGATATGTTGTTACAACTTCTTAGACAGCATAATAATGCTATTGGTTGGACTCTTGCTGATATTAAAGGAATTAGTCCCTTAGTTTGCACTCACAAGATATACTTAGAAGATAATGCTAAAACATCTAAAGAGATGCAAAGGAGACTTAACCCATACATGAAAGAAGTGGTAAGAAATGAAGTGTTAAAGTTGTTAGATGTGGGGATAACTTATCCCATTGCAGATAGTAAGTGGGTAAGTCCTACACAGGTGGTCCCAAAGAAATCAGGTGGCAATGTAGTTGCAAATGACAATAATGAACTTGTACTAACTAGGATAATAACTGGTTGGAGGATGTGCATTGACTATAGAAAATTGAATTCGGTAACTAGAAAAGATCAATTTTCCTTGCCTTTTATGGATTAAATTTTGGAAAGAGTGGCATCACATATGTTTTACTATTTTTTGGATGGTTATTCCAGATATAACCAAATTGAGATAGCCCTAGAAGATCAAGAGAAAACCACATTTACTTGTCCTTTTGGTAAGGATGTCTTTTGGACTTTGCAATGCACCAGCGACCTTTCAAAGGTGTATGCTTAATATTTTTAGTGACATATGGATAATTTTACTATCTTTGGTGATTCATATGATGACTGTCTTTCAAATCTTGAGAAATTTTTAATCTGATGTGAAGAAAAGAGCCTTGTACATAATTAAGAAAAATGTCACTTTATGGTTCGAAAGGTAATTGTTATTGGTCACATTGTCTCATCTGAAGGAATCCAAGTTGATAGAGCTAAAATTGAACTAATTGCTAATTTACCTACCCCCAATGCCCTTAAGGATGTTAGATCTTTTCTGGATCACGCTAGTTTTTATAGGAGGTTTATAAAAGACTTTAGTTCTATATCTAGGCCACTATGCCACCTCCTAGGGAAAGACACACCTTTTGAGTGGGGTGAGTCTTGCCAGGAGGCTTTTGATAAGCTGAAGGGCATGCACACTACTGCTCCAATTATGCAACCAGCAGATTGGAGTCTTCCATTTGAAATCATGTGTGATGCCAGTTGATTAACCTAATTAGTATGTAAATTAAAAAAATCAAAAAACTCGAATTAGTATAATGAACGCACTAAAAATAAGTACTTAGAGTGAATTAGGGTTTGTGCGGGAATGATACTAGTTGTAACATTTTATTTAAAAGTTGCAGGACAAATGCTGAATAAACACAAGATGCAGGAGCAATGTCAAGAGAATGGAACATTGGAGGCCAAAGTGTAAATAACCATACGTGAAGAGTCAGCATGCACGCAAGTGGATTTTCCAGCAAAGCACCACCGTCCAGACGGTGGGACTGCCGTCCGGACGGTCACCCTTGTCAGACACAAGTTGATCTCCTTGCCCACTTGCCTTCCCACGCCTATAAATAGGCTTCTCCACTTCAGCTTCAGAAGGCCGGAACCGAGAAAGAAACTGAGAGAAATACGAGATAAATCTGAAATTCTGAAGCAACTCCAAAAAGAGAAAAAGAGAGAAAAGAAAAAAGAACGCACGCTCCGGTCCGTGTTATACTTCAGTCCTACGTCCTGTACTTTTATATTTTCGTTGTATCTTTCCATTCGGATAGTTGAACTGCTGCCACTTTTTTATCTTAATTGAATATAAGAGTGGTTGTGTTTCAATCGTTCCCTACGAAAGACATTTACATTCCGCACTTTATTTTATGTTGTAATGACAACTGCTAGCTCTCCTTGCTAGTCTATAGCAATGGAGCGTGAGTAGTTCCGTATATCCTCCGGTTCGAGGGGAACACATGTATAATATTGGTCTGTTTATGGAATTGCTGATGTTTTATTTATACGTTTATTATATATATGAGACGGGCCAGCTAGAATGACCCCGGCGTTCCTACCGGTATGGTTAATCCTCCACCGGAATGCTGAGGAAGTTCCACTGACGCCTGGTATTACTATATATAATAATATTGCCTGCTAGAATAACCCCGGTGATCCTATCGGTATGGCTAGTCCTCGACCGGAACGCTGAGGAAATTCTACTGTCAATATATATATTACAAGATAACCTATTGAATAATTCAAGTATTCTGTTGGAATGACTTCACTTTCTGGGTGACATATCTAAATACAGTTAGCCTAAGAAGCGGCTGTATTATGATTAACTACCACCGGTTGACCTGACAAGTCACCGGAAGATAGTCTGTACCACCTACGGATTTTACTTGGATTAGTCAATTGGAACATCTATGCCCAGTGTAGCCTAAGAAGCATCTGTGCTATATATTACTACCAGTGTAGCCTAAGAAGCAGCTGTGCTATATATTACTACCAGTGTAGCCTAAGAAGCAGCTGTGCTATATTTTATATACATCAGACCTGCCGGTTAGCTTTCCAGTAAAATGGAAGTTAATTGTTGTAAGGTAGCAATTCCATAATATGATCAATATAACGCATGTGGGATCCTTGAACTGAAGGATATCTTTTATATTTCTGTCATTAATCTGCTTTACTGACGCATTTCATTATTATTGCAATTTAATGCCATCTTTTAATTAAGTTAAGTTACTCGAACAGACTAAGCTCACACCACAAGCTCTCAAACATCAAACTACTCCAAACAACCTCTTTATAGCTTTATTTTTATTTTATTGTTTTTATTTTATATTTAACCTCTAATTACTAAAACTCTCTGTGGGATCGATACTTGGACTTAAAAACCGAGAAAACTACAATTTGACCACTTATACTTGGGTGTAATATAATAATATAATTCAGACACACTAAAAAGTGCGAATCAAGTTTTTGGCGCCGTTGCCGGGGAGTTACGGTAATTAAAAAAAAAATAAAAAATTAATAAAAAAATAAAAAAAATAAAAAATAAAAAAAATAAAGTAGTTGTTTGTTTATAATTTGTTGCTGTTTGTTTGTTTTTAAATAGTCTATGTCTGTTCATTCATCAGTAGGTTCTGTAAATCAGTCAACTCCTTCATCTTCCTCATCTTCTTCATCTGCATCTACACAAGAATCAGTTAACTTAAGTATGGCTCAAAATGTACCTAAGGAGGAAGAGGCTAGAGAACAGGAAATAGTTCAAAATACTAGACCATTAAGAGAATATTTACATCCTACTAGAACTAATGTTCCGTCATGTTTTGCTTTTCCAACAGACGCTCCAAATATTAATATCAAGCCAGGAACAATACAACTACTACCACAGTTCCATGGTTTGGAAGATGAAAATCCTTATGTTCATATGAAAGAATTTGAAGAAGTCTGTGGAACTTTGCAAGATAGTTCTGAAATGATTAAATTAAAACTTTTTCCTTTTTCGTTAAAAGATAAAGCTAAACTATGGCTTAACTCTTTAAGAGCAAATTCTATCACAAATTGGCAAGCTTTACAAACTGAGTTCTTTAAAAAGTTTTTTCCTGTGCATCGTACTAATGCACTAAGACGTAAAATAATGAATTTTGTTGTAAAGGAAAAAGAAACTTTTTATCAATGTTGGGAAAGATTTAAAGATCTTCTCCAAGCTTGTCCACATCATGCATTTGAAAACTGGACTTTAGTTGGTTTCTTTTATGATGCTCTTCCATCTGCAATGAGACAATTTATTGAAATGATGGCTCAAGGAGAATTTATGAATAAAAACCCAGAAGAAGCATTTCAATTTTTTGATACTATTTCAGAGAGTTCCCAGATGTGGGACTCGACTTCTTCAAATATTGTGGAAAATAAGCCATCTACATCTGAAAGAGGAAAATATATTTTAAAAGACGATGATGATTTAAGAGCTAAAATGGCTAATTTATCTCGAAAATTAGAAGCCTTAGAAATGAAAAAACTTAAACAAGTATCTGTTGTAACCTCTACTGATCAAGTGTGTGAAATTTGTGCGTTGTCAGGACATCCTGCTGGGGAATGTCCAACTATACCTGCATTCAAAGAAGTTTTGATAGAACAATCTAATGCTGTTCCAACTTATAATAAACCATATTCAAATCCATATTCTGAAACTTACAATCCAGGATGGAGAAATCATCCGAATTTTAGTTGGAGAAATACACAACCTACAAATCAAACACAAGGTCCACCACAGCCACAAAATCAACAACAGTACCAACCTTATCAACCTCCTCAAAGAAGAGCTCTGGAAGATACTATGAATCAATTTATTCAAAGTCAAATGAGTTTTAATACTCAAACAACTCAAGCATTTAATGATTTTAAAGCTCAAACTTCCCAGAGTATTGAAGATATTAAGAGTCATCTTGCTAAGTTGACCCAGCCCTTGAGTACGTCAGAGAAAGGAAAGTTTCCTTCTCAACCTAAAACTCCACAAAGTCAGAGTCATGTTAATTCTGCATCCTCTGAATCTTCGTCAAATCAAGTACAGGCAATTACAACACTAAGAAGTGGTAAGGTAATTGATAAAACCATCAAACCTAAGATTTCAAAGAAAATACGTGAGTCAATTCCTGTAAACGAACCACTTGAATCTGAACCTTTAATCAAAAAGCAACCAGGAGTACAAAATGAAAAAGATCCGCCATGTCCTATCCCTTTACCTTTCCCTCAAAGAGTCAAGCAACTTCAAACTGAAAAAGATCAATCTGATATTCTCGAGCTATTTAAACAAGTCAAACTTAACATTCCATTACTAGATGCAATTAAACGAGTTTCAGCATATGCTAAATTTCTAAAAGATCTTTGTACAAGAAAAAGAAGAACTAATGTACCAAAAAAGGCATTTTTAACTGAACAAGTTAACACTATCATACAACATGAAACTCTTCTTAAATACAAAGACCCTGGTAATCCAACAGTTCCATGTATCATTGGAAATTTTCGAATCAATCGAGCCTTATTAGACCTCGGATCTAGTTGTAATCTAATGCCATATTCCGTCTATACCCAGCTAGGCTTAAGTGAACTAAAACCTTGCAAGGTCATATTACAACTAGCAGATAGATCGATCAGAGTTCCAAGAGGAATTGTGGAAGATGTTATTGTCCAAGTGGATCAATTCTATTTTCCAGCAGATTTTATTGTTATAGACACGGAACCAAGTTGTCAGATATATGCATCTCAATACATACCTCTTATTTTAGGTCGACCATTCCTAGCCACATCAAATGCATTGATTAACTGTAGGAATGGAGTCATGAAACTTTCATTTGGAAATATGACTTTGGAATTAAATGTTTTTGAAGGAACAAAACAACCTAGAGAAGAAGAAGAACTGTACGAAGTCAATTGTGTTGAAACATTAACTCAAAGTTTTTTTGAAAAGAACTTTCTAGAAAAAGAGTTATTTGCATTGGAATCAATACCTGATACTGAATCTGAAATTACATCTGTAAAAGATATACAATATGAAGAATTGTCCCCAACAATTATGGAATCTAATGTTAAAGTTTTTAAGCCAGAATTAAAACCTCTTCCAATTAATTTAAAATATGTTTTTTCAGGAGAAGATGAAATTGATAAGATTGTAGAGGAGAAAATTAACACCTCTTCTTATTATGACCCTCTACAAGTCTGTTTAATTAATTCTATTGTTGATAGTGGAAATCCTGAGGTACAATTTTATGCTGATTTGTTAAATTCTTCGCCAAAAGTATCAGGGAATGTAAGAAAATCTACTTGGGAACTCAAGCCCGATTGATCTATCCTCTAATGCACTTCTTGTATATAATAGTTAGAATTTTCTTTCTTTTGTGTTTTTATGTCTTTTGTATAGTTTCTTTGTTTGTTTGTTTGTTTGTTTTTATTATTTTTATTTTTATTTTATTAGAATTTTATATTATAAATATCTCTCGCTGCAAAACCTAAGTAGCAATTTTCTATTTTCATCTTATATAGTGAGGATAATATTTAAATTAAATTGGGGAGGTATGAATGTGAATTTACTTTTTACTTTTAAAATAACTCTTCTATTTTAAACAAGATAATCTAAATATATATATATATATATATATATATAAATATATATTTTGTCTTTGTGACTGGCAGACGTTAAAGAACTGGATAGAGAGTCTTTTTATCTAATATTTAACTAAACCTAGAATATACAGTATGGATATAAAACTATTTTGGTTAAGTTTAATTATATTGCGTCATCTTCCAAAAGACGTTCACGCACTGATCATGCAAAAAGCCAGAAGAGTCAGAAATCTTGAAATATTTGAAAGCCAACCAAAACCACTATGCGGAAAAAGTCCGTATGCTAAACACAGATGAGCAAAGCGTCTCGGTGGTTGTGTCAGATGCGGTCGAACAGAACATTTAAGACAATACAATCCATGTGCGGAACCGATTTCAGGTCGAGCGTCCGATCGACTACGGTGGATTAGGTATGGGCAGAGTAAGGACTACCCTGAGGCGCCATCCTACTCCACCCCGATGTTAACCAAGTACGTTCGAAATGAAGTTGGTCGAGTCACTGGTAATAATGATCCAGACAGTTCTGACTCCGACACAATATAATCAACAGAATTTTGGAAGAAGTATATATGTATATACATAACTATAATATATCTAGTTATAAAAATAAACCATGTATATATTTGTATAATGTACATATTTTTATAAATGTACGTGTTTGTATAAACGTACATGTTTTTTCTAAATATATATAAGTATAAGAATAAGTAGTTAAAAATGTACATAAATGTAAATAACTATAATTTAAGTAGGCAATTCCGTAAATAAGCAATAACAAATAAAAAATTAAAAAATCCATTTTTTGATCACAAAAAAAAGAGTGGTGAGCAAAAGTTTTTTTAGAATGAATATCTATGAACATTTTGTGTATTGCAGGAAATTGAAGAATCACATTGCAGGAAAAATTCAAGCAAAACGCAAAGGAAAAACATCCAAACCCGAGAGTTGGTACCGTCCGGACGGCAGTCCCACCGTCTGGACGGTGGCCCCTATTATATAAACTGTTCTCCATGCAGCCCGATCAGTTCTCGCCATTCTCTGCACCAAAAAATTCGGCTAGCTGAAAATCTCCAACTCCAAACCCTCAAATCTCCTATACCCAACCAATTTCAGTCAAATTTCTTCCGGTTATTTTCTTACCCATCACATTTAGAGCATATTTACCGATTGAAATCACTCGAAACAGAAAATCTGAGAAGAAATCAAGAAAACATGGCTTCAAGACAAAGAGGAAGAAGATCTTCAAGAAAGGCACAAAGAGATCAACCTCAAGCACCTCCACAGCAACCAGAACAAGAGAATATCTTCAACCAGGTGATATTTGAAAATGTTGAACAACAAGTTTGGTATGATACGAAATTTTCTATGAAAACTGTTATTGTTGAACGACCAGTTGTGTTTGAAGATTTCGATGCCATAAGAATAAGGGAAATTCTTGCTGTTAGAGGATGGTTAGATTATGTTAAATTATCTGTCCCTGCATATGATTGCTTGATCCGTGAATTCTATAGTAATGCTCAAATACTGGAAGAAAAACATATACGTGCATTCGTACGGGGTAGAATTTTTCATGTTACTCCGGCTATTATAGCCAATTTTTTTCAACCCATGCGAAGAGAAGAAAACCCACAGTATCCATACACTGAACTTACATTACCAAATTTGGATATTGTAGGAAGAGAAGTTACCGGTAATCCCGAATTTGGTTGGGGTAGACCAAATAAGTATATTAAGCAGGGTGATTTGACTGACACATACCGCATCCTGAATTTAATCATAGTAAATAGCCTGTTACCTCGAGCCCAGAAAAATCAAATATATACTGAGCAAGCTTACTTTTTATATGCCTTTGGAATGGGACATACCATAGACTTGCCGAATCTGATCATGGACCAGATGATCCTGACTATAGGAGATAAGAAGCCTTCACTTCCATATGCTATGCTAGTATCTCAATTATGCAGGAACAATGATGTGATCATTGATCCGCTATGGAAGACTGTGGATCATTATGGGCCATTAGATAAAACTTCATCGAGAAAAAGCCATGGAGCTCAGCCAGAAATACAACCAGATGCTCAACCAGCAGCTCAACAGGAAGTACCACCCGAACCACAAGAACAACCAATCCAACCTCCTGAAGCATTCATTCCACCCGAACAGCAGATACCAGAAGAGCAACCATACATCCCAGTGGATGACAGGACAGACAGGCAGATTCTGCTAGGATTGGAAAACACTATCACTCAAATGAGCCGAAGAATGGAAGACTATGAAAGAAACCAAACAGAAATGTTGAAGCTACTGAAACAGCATTTTGGAGGAGGACCATCCACCTAGACTGGGGATTCTACTTAAAACTTTGCTTTCTTTCACTCACCCTTTTATTTTATGCACTTTCAATTTCTGCATTTAAAACTTGAAATTATGTTTTATGTTTTATGCTTGTGTGATTTGAACTTAGTTAAGTTTTACTTATATATGTTTGAACTAGTATGTTTTAAATTTAAATATGTTTAAATTGTTTTTGTCAAAATGAGAGCATATATTGCTAAAGTAGGAAACATATTTCATACAATTCACAGTTAGATTAGGGTTATATTCTAAATGCCTTACGAAAATACTCTCGATCTGATCTCATGAGACTTTCATATTTTAGCTGTACGTTATCTCAATATTTTTACTCGAACTTAACCTTAGAAGCACAAATAGATGTCTTTATTTTTGAAAACCATGCAAAATATTATACTCTTTCTATATATAGTGGAGATGTAAAAACCAAATGCAGAATTAGAGCCATTCTTTCTTGGAGAGAAATGCTACATCTACTCAACTACGAATCTTCGATTCAGCGGTAACTTTTCTTTGAATAATCTCATTTATTTGCTTTGATTAGCACGTATTGAAATATATTATGTACATTGCCCTTAATTGTTTCTCTAGAAAGAATACAAATATAGGATTTCTGGAAAATGATCTTAGGCCATGTTTCATTAATCTTGAGCCTAAACCATTTCTTTTACAAAATTATCCCTAGTCAACCGTGATTGAGCCTGAAAGAAAATAATAGTCTTTTCTTAAACCCTAAGAAACACCCGAGCCACATAAAAATATAATACACCTACCCTTGCTATCTAATTTTCTTGCACCCTCGATTTAAGCAGCAGGATACAGAAAAGCAGGAAAAAGCAAAAAAGCAAAGAAAAGGGAGAAAAGAAAATCCTGGCTCGAAAGAAAAGTCTAGAAAAGAAAACAAAAAAAAAAAAAAAAAGAAAGAAAATAGCCAAGAAAGTGAAAAAAGAGAAAAATAAAAATAACCTGCAAAGTCATAAGAAAAATAAACTGAGGTGTGCCACAATGTTAAACGATAGCATTTGAATCCCACCGACGTCAGTTCTTACACCCCGACCCCTGACCACGTTACAACCTTAATAAAGTCCTTTTTGATTCCAGAAATCATATATTTGCATCCATTCTAGCAATCTAAAAAGGAAAATGTTAATAATATATTTAATACAGTGTTAATATTCTTTCATGAGATTATGTCAATTTCCAGTCCATTTAAAATAACCGCTCCTTTCTATTACATGTGAAATAATTTGTTTTGTTATCAATATTCCAATCACATGTAAAATTGTGAGAACAATCACTATAACATGTGTGCTATTCTTACTGAGTGTATTCCAGGGAAGGATTGACATCAAGACTACCACGAAAGAGGGTAATATTTTTCAAGTGATTTCTGAAAATAAAAACATCACTACACACACACACAAGTTTTCATTAAAATATATAGATAATACTACACCCAACATATGATTTTCTCAAGGTGATCAGAAAAGGAAGTATTCTAGCAAGACAGAAGAAATATCATTCTAATCCACCATGTGAAAAATATGAAATATGCATTACTAATTACTGAAGTTTGTAGGTAGCTTCACTGAAAACCTTCACGAGACACAACTCGTCCACTAGGGATCACCTAGGGGTTTAACGGCTTATTGCATATGCTAAATGCAATCGTGAAAAAATCTACGAAAATGATTTTACCCCTATTTTTATTATATTTTCTTTTTATTTTACTAGGGACTAGTAAAGTCTAAGTTAGGGGGTGTGATTAACCTAATTAGTATGTAAATTAAAAAAATCAAAAAACTCGAATTAGTATAATGAACGCACTAAAAATAAGTACTTAGAGTGAATTAGGGTTTGTGCGGGAATGATACTAGTTGTAACATTTTATTTAAAAGTTGCAGGACAAATGCTGAATAAACACAAGATGCAGGAGCAATGTCAAGAGAATGGAACATTGGAGGCCAAAGTGTAAATAACCATACGTGAAGAGTCAGCATGCATGCAAGTGGATTTTCCAGCAAAGCACCACCGTCCAGACGGTGGGACTGCCGTCCGGACGGTCACCCTTGTCAGACACAAGTTGATCTCCTTGCCCACTTGCCTTCCCACGCCTATAAATAGGCTTCTCCACTTCAGCTTCAGAAGGCCGGAACCGAGAAAGAAACTGAGAGAAATACGAGAGAAATCTGAAATTCTGAAGCAACTCCAAAAAGAGAAAAAGAGAGAAAAGAAAAAAGAACGCACGCTCCGGTCCGTGTTATACTTCAGTCCTACGTCCTGTACTTTTATATTTTCGTTGTATCTTTCCATTCGGATAGTTGAACTGCTGCCACTTTTTTATCTTAATTGAATATAAGAGTGGTTGTGTTTCAATCGTTCCCTGCGAAAGACATTTACATTCCGCACTTTATTTTATGTTGTAATGACAACTGCTAGCTCTCCTTGCTAGTCTATAGCAATGGAGCGTGAGTAGTTCCGTATATCCTCCGGTTCGAGGGGAACACATGTATAATATTGGTCTGTTTATGGAATTGCTGATGTTTTATTTATACGTTTATTATATATATGAGACGGGCCAGCTAGAATGACCCCGGCGTTCCTACCGGTATGGTTAATCCTCCACCGGAATGCTGAGGAAGTTCCACTGACGCCTGGTATTACTATATATAATAATATTGCCTGCTAGAATAACCCCAGTGATCCTATCGGTATGGCTAGTCCTCCACCGGAACGCTGAGGAAATTCTACTTTCAATATATATATTACAAGATAACCTATTGAATAATTCAAGTATTCTGTTGGAATGACTTCACTTTCTGGGTGACATATCTAAATACAGTTAGCCTAAGAAGCGGCTGTATTATGATTAACTACCACCGGTTGACCTGACAAGTCACCGGAAGATAGTCTGTACCACCTACGGATTTTAATTGGATTAGTCAATTGGAACATCTATGCCCAGTGTAGCCTAAGAAGCATCTGTGCTATATATTACTACCAGTGTAGCCTAAGAAGCAGCTGTGCTATATATTACTACCAGTGTAGCCTAAGAAGCAGTTGTGCTATATTTTATATACATCAGACCTGCCGGTTAGCTTTCCAGTAAAATGGAAGTTAATTGTTGTAAGGTAGCAATTCCATAGTATGATCAATATAACGCATGTGGGATCCTTGAACTGAAGGATATCTTTTATATTTCTGTCATTAATCTGCTTTACTGACGCATTTCATTATTATTGCAATTTAATGCCATCTTTTAATTAAGTTAAGTTACTCGAACAGACTAAGCTCACACCACAAGCTCTCAAACATCAAACTACTCCAAACAACCTCTTTATAGCTTTATTTTTATTTTATTGTTTTTATTTTATATTTAACCTCTAATTACTAAAACTCTCTGTGGGATCGATACTTGGACTTAAAAACCGAGAAAACTACAATTTGACCACTTATACTTGGGTGTAATATAATAATATAATTCAGACACACTAAAAAGTGCGAATCACCAGTGACTATGTCGTGGGGGCGGTTTTAGGGCAACGTAATAAGAAGAAGCCACATGTCATATATTATGCTAGTAGAACCTTAAATAATGCACGGATGAATTATTCTACAACATAAAAGGAATTACTAGTTGTAGTATTTGTTTAGAAAAGTTTAGGTCTTATTTAGTAGGATCCCCTATTGTCATTTTCACAGACCATGCAACTCTTAAATATCTGTTGACAAAGAAAGATGCAAAACCAAGACTGCTTAGGTGGATCATCTTACTCCAAGAATTTGACATAACAATCAAAGATAAAAAAGGAGCAGAGAATGTAGTGGCTGACCACTTGTCTAGACTTGTGAGTGATGTGCCTGACAATGCCAATCAAGGATACATTCCCTAATGAACAATTGTTGGTTATTTCTTCATTACCTTGGTTTACTGACATCGTAAATTTTCTTCTAACAGGCAATATGCCACCATCTTGGAATGCATTGGACAAAAAGAAATTCTTGGTCGAAGTGAGAATTTTTTTTGGGATGATCCATATCTTTTCAAATACTGTTCAGATCAAATTATTCAGAGATGTGTACCTGACGATAAGGTAAGTAGTATACTATCTTTTTGCCATTCAGGGGCATGCGATGGCCATTTTTCAATGAAGAAAACCGCTGCAAAATTTTTGCAGTGTGGATTTTATTGGCCAACAATTTTTAAAGATTCTTATAATTTTTGTAAAACTTGTGAGTGTTGTCAAAGACTAGGAGGATTAACCCGTAGAAATATGATGCCTCTTAATCCGATTTTGATAATAGAAATTTTTGACTACTGGGGCATTGATTTCATGGGACATTTTCCCCCATCTTTTGGATATATGTATATTTTAGTGGCAGTGGATTATGTTTCTAAATGGGTTGAGGTTGTACTATGTCGAACAAATGATCATAAAGTTGTTTTGAAATTTTTGAAAAAAAAATGTTTTGTCCAGATTTGGTATACCTCGAACCATTATTAGTGATGGAGGATTGCATTTTTGTAATAAACCTTTTGAAGATTTAATGAAAAAATATGGTGTAACTCATAAAGTTGCAACCCCCAATCACCCACAGACAAGTGGTCAAGCAAAGCTAGTCAATCAGGAGATTACTTACATTTTAGAAAAAACAGTAAACCCTGATCGTAAAGATTGGTCATTACGACTAACTGATGTGTTATGGGCATATCGCACTACTTATAAAACCCCAATTGACATGTCTCCGTATAGATTAGTGTATGGAAAATCTTGTCATTTACCTCTGGAATTGGAAATTTTCGATTAAAATTTTTAAGGAAATTCGGAATGAGGCTTATGAGAACTCTAGAATTAGCAAAGAACGAATGAAGGTGTTCCATGATAAAAATATTTTGAGAAAAACTTTTACACCTTCACAAAAGGTTCTTTTGTATAATTCTAGGTTACATATTTTCAAAGGAAAACTTCGAACTAGATGGAGTGGTCCTTATATTGTTCAAGAAGTTTTTCATTATGGAATAGTGAAAATTGAAAACCCAATGAATGGAAATACTTTTAAAGTTAATGGGCAAAGATTGAAACCATTCTTGGAGGGAGGTGTAGTAGAAGTGGAATCAATCGGGTTGGTGGATCCCCAATATGAATAATTTGTCTCTCACATTCAACCCAATTGTTGTATATTATTTGTTTTATTTTAATTTCTTTTTTTAGTTTTATTTGAGATGTTGCAGATGTACTCACACATGATATCATATCTTGTATGTTCTTCCTTACCCTTTTCACTGTGATGCTATGTTGTCTACTTATACATTGGGCACAATGTACAGTTTGAATGGGGGGTGAGCATGCTTGCTTTATTCATTATACATTGTGCACATGCATCTATAATATTGTCAAAAAAAAAATTTATTTTTAGTAATTTAGAGGTTAAGTTTTGTTAGTTTAGCAGGAAAGTAGCTAAAGGTGGAAAATTTTTCTAAGTATGAAGTAGGGAGACCACTAGCACACGCGTCTGGATGCGCATGGCACAGAGCAAAATCTCTGGAAAATGTGTCCGGACGTGAACCTAAGGAGCTGAGTTCTCCGGAACATGCGTCCAGACGCGTACTGTTATACTGTCCGGACGCGAACACCAAACGTTTCAAATTCAGAACACACGTCCGGACTCAACCTGACATGCATCCGAACGCGAGATCTTTCAAACTGATTTAATAAGGTGGTTGAAACGCGTCCGGATGGTAAAGCTCATGCGTCCGGTCGCGTGTGAAAAAATTATAAATATGGGAGGCCTGAACGTATTTTCTCTTTGCATCCTCTCTTCAACCAATTCAAACACTTCTCCTGCCTATTATAAATCCTTTTCATTTCTTCCTACTCAATGGCACCTCCAAGAACTTTGACTTCCAAGAAGGCTTGTACCGAGACACAAGAGACTCAAAACGAGGATCGCACTTTTAACCCTCTACGCTTTGAGACTTTAGATGCCCGGGTAAGATTCTTCCAGTATTACGCAAGCAAGCCTTTTGTTTGCGAAAGGAAAATTGAGTACGAGGATTTTGCTAGACTGGGAGTCCGGGACATTATTTGTTCGAGGAGGTGGGCCAACTTTATAGGACGGGAGTGACCTTGTATACCTGTTCTGGCACGCGAGTTTTACAGCAATGTAGATGACTGTGGGAATGGCATTTTTCGCACTTTCATTCAGGGTGAGCACATCCGGGTTGATGCCACGGCCATTGCGAGTCTAACAGGGATGAGTCGGCCCGAGTGGCCAACCCAAAATATCCCTAGGCCGGATTATGACAGGATTGATGTTGTTGGGAGAAAGATATTGGGGAACGAGGAGTTTGTGTGGATGAATGAATTTAGGTTTCTTCAGCAAGGTGACCTAACAAACAAGTACAAGATACTGAATTTGATTTTAGTATCGAATATTTTACCCCTGCTGAGGAACAACCATATTTACCCAGACCGAGCTCGACTCCTCTATGCTGTGGGCACCGGACGTTCTATCGACCTCCCCTCCTAGATTTTTGTTGAGATGAAATGGGCTATTGTGGACCCGAAGAAGGGGCCCTCCCTTTTGCTGGCCTGGCCACTACATTATGTGAGCAAACAAGGGTGGTGATTGATGCCACTATGGACTGGGCCAAGAAGTATGTAGTTCTCAACTCTGGCTCTCTACTGAAGAGTCAGAGTGTATCTAGGGTAGCAGGGGAGAGAGGGGCCGCTGAGTAGCAAGGAGAGGCTGCATTTGAGGGGACAGTGCCCGTGGAGGAGTAGTGGGATCAGTTCCTCAACTTGGATAAGGATTTTGATTTACCAAATGATGAGGAGACTAATCCCAGGACTGATAGGCAGCTGTTGTTCAAGATATTGAGGGAGCAGAAGAAAGAGATAAGGAGGGAGATGAGAGCTCAAATGAGGGGGACAGGGCAGAGTTCTCAGAGTCGTGCATGCCCCTCATCGTAGGTTGATGATTTCTTCTAGGTCCTGGTGTTTCATTTAGGAAGTGAAAAAATTCTTCTTTTTGTTAAAATCAAAGCCTAAGATGTTCTGTTAGATTTTGTCTAGGCTAGGCTTGATTTGTTTATGTTTTGAAATATACAGTGTATGAAACTTTAATGTAATAGAAAATGCATATTCTACTTTAGTGAGTGATCAAATATCTAAATAACAGTTTTATGTATAATTTGACACCACAATATAGAAATAATTTGTTTAACTTTAAATTTACAGCTGTTTAAGCATCACATAGAACTTTATTCTATATTTTTGTATCTCATATCATGTTCTTATAAAAAATCACAATTTATACACTTTAGACTTTACCAAATTGAAAATTTGTTAGGTATTTTACCTTGAGAACTTGAAACATATAGTGGAGATGCATAAAAATTCTGGTGAGTTTTGATCCAATATTCCTTGGAGGGTTATTTAAATTTACTCAAGAATATTTTTATTCAGCTAATCTTCTTCGATAGTCTCATTATTTTTGTTTGGTCAACACCAATATTGTGAATGATTGCTTGACTTTAAATTATTTGCATGTAAAGTGTGTTATCAAGTGCTCTTGAGATATGATTTTAGGTCATCTTTGACATTATTTGAGTCTGAACCTTATTCTTTGAATATTATTATCCCTAGAAACCGTGAATGAGCCTTTGAATCAAAATTTTATTTTTTATACCCAACATATAATAATCAAGCCAATGAAAAAAATAATATCATTTACCTTTGGTCATCCCGAGATTGAGTTTTTATTGTTTATGAAATTTGGGAGATGTTGGTTGAGAAAAGATGATCAAAGGAGAAAAAAAAAGGTTTGCATACTTGTGCATATTTGCATTAGATGTTTTGCTGAAAAAAAAAGTATATATATTCAGTTGTCTTGCTGAAAATAAAGAAGAAAAAAAAAAGTTGAAAAAAAAAAACAGATTGAAAAAAAAAAAGAGAAAAAAAATAGCAAGCATGAGTTTAAAAAATGTGAGCAAGTGTTGTAAATTGTGCTTCTAAAGAATGGAGAGTGAAAGACTATGGAAAGAAGTTTAGTTGTGTAATGTACATGTTCTCTCGGGATGGCCTTTTGAATTCTTGAATATCCTTCGTTTCAGAACCCTAATCCCAATGCCCCATTACAACCTTAAAGACCTATCTGATCTCAAGAGTGTATTGGTGGATGCATAACTTGTGTGAATAAGGAAGAGAATGGTGATTATTTATTTATTGTGTGTTGATTTTCTTTCATGAGACTATGTCAATTCCTTTTCTCTTAGATTACAATTATTTAAATGGAACATGTGAGCATTATTTTGTTTTGATTTAAATATCTTCTTCTCACATGTGATATTTGAGTGAATAGTCACCATAATCTGAGAGAATCTTTTATGAGCGAATTATCTAGTGAGATTTGGCATTGAGACGAATAGTTGATAGTTGTAGAGGTGATTACCAGATAAATTATTGACTTGGTATAGTTAATTCACACTACATACGATTTTATATGGGAACATGATAAGTGCATACATTTATATAGTGTAGAATTCTATAGTTTGCTTTGCATGTGCTTATTAAAAGGCTTGCAGCTTAGAATTTTTATATTGTAATAGTAATTTGTGTTATAAAATTATTATTTAGATATTTAATGACAGGTTGATGTTTGTGGGTATCATCTTTGGAAACCCTCACAAGACTATACTCGTCCAATAGGGGAAACCTAGGGGTTTAAAGGCTTGTTGCATATGCAAAATATAATCGTGAATCCTATGAAAGTGGAGGTGTTTTTGTTTTATTTCTGTTTACCTTACTAGGGACTAGTAAGGTATGGGTTGGGGGTGTGATTATGATCCCATAATGTGATTTTTTGATGGAAAAGATTAATCATTTGTTTAGAAAAAGGTGGTAAATGTGATGAATTATTAAATATTTGTTATTATGATAGTAATGGAAGAATTCTGTTTATTTTGCAGGAAAATGATTAAAAAAGAGATAAAGGTGGATGAAGAAAAGCAGTTGAGTTAGACTTACTGGAATGCGCGTCCGGACGGGGGATTGCTATTGCGTCCGGACGGAGTTGACAGAATGAGAAGATGGACGTGCTTTGAAGAATTGGAGCATATTGCCAAGTGCGTCCAGACGGTTGATATCATGCGTCTGGACGCGTGTTTCTGAAAGATGGGATTCTGGAGGAAGAAGTAGAATGTGATCAGACTTCTTGGACGAGGAAAATATAAATAGGGGGATCATTATTATGTAAAAAGACGACTTTTTAATTAATTTTTTTTTTTTGGTTGAAACTTAGGACTAGGCTTTCTGATTAGGGCTAGGGGAGAACATCTTAATGAAGTACGATATTGTTATTAACTTATTGGTTTAATGGTATGTGCTATTTTGTTAATTTAACTTTTGATTATTTGTAAAGTTTTTTCTCTGTAAAGATTCTTGAGTCATTGTGTCTTATACTTTGATTACTTTAATTTCCCTGCGAGACAAATAATAAGTTATTCCCTGCTTCAGTTAATTACAATTTATTTCACATAATAATATAGCTAGAGGATTGTGTGGTTAAGTCAGCAATTTGATTGCTAAGAAAGTTTGATTTATTGTAGACTCCGGGCACAGTAAATACTTACAATTGGCCATCAGTTCTTTGATTTTTCTGAATAAACCTTTGGTTATAAATACTGGTGTTTTCTTGTTCTCATTGCTAAATTCACTGACTGGAGTCAGTTGACGGTTCGGCTCTTGTCTGGGTTTGAAAACTAAGTCTTTAATCATTACTGTATGAATTTGAGAGGGTGTACCTGATGCTCTAGTACTTTACATATTGTTTTAATTAATTCATTTACTTATACCAGTTCAAACATTTTTTTTGAGAAACATTTTTACAAGTTTGTTAACAGATTTAGTGTGACAACTATTGTTTTTACAATTCCCTGAGCGTTCAACCTCGGTCTTCCGAGCTTATATTGAATCGCATAACCTACGATTGGGTTTACATATTTAAAGTTGTACCACTGACCTCGGCCTCTCCCAACTCATAACCGCCTCAACCTTTTCCGAGTCAACTGATACACCTAAAGCCGAGACCACGTGTCCCAAAAATTTCACCACCGTAAGCCAAAATTCACACTTGCTGAACTTGGCGTACAACTGATGGTCCCTCAAGGTCTGGAGAACAACCCTCAAGTGACCCTCATTCTCCTTTTCAGACTTGGACTAGATCAAAATGTCGTCAACGAAGACCATGACAAACTGATCTAGGTAGGGTTGGAACACCCTATGCATGAGATTCATGAATACCGTCGGGGCATTCGTCAATCCGAATGGTATCACTGTGAACTCGAAATGCCCATACCGTGTCCTAAACGTCGTCTTAGGGATATCCCGTGCGTAGATCTATCTTGGAGTAGACTCATGCCCCTCTCAGTTGATCAAACAAATCATCAATCCGCGGCAAAAGGTATCTATTGTTGATAGTAACCCGATTCAACTCCCGTTAGTCTATACATAGTCAAAGGGTCTTGTTCTTCTTCTTGGAAAATAGCACCGGAGCGCCCCAAGGTGAGGTACTCGGTCTAATGAAGCCCTTGTTCATCAATTCTTGCAATTGGACATTGAGTTCTTGCAACTCTGTCGGTGTCATTATATATGGAGTCATAGAAATAGGTGATGTACCGAGGTGCAACTCAATAGTGAAGCTTACATCCCTATGCGGAGGTAATCCCGATAGTTCGTCTAGAAAAATGTCCTCATACTCACAAACCACCCGAGGTAGACCCAACTCATGTCTCACCTCATCCTCTAGGGTAAGGCTCGCAAGCCAGCCCATCAACTGCTCGTGCTAACTGGAATCATACATCACTTAAGGTAAAACATCATGTTTCTCCCCCCCAAACTTGAAAAAAAACCCTCTGGTGTGTATGTAGTGACCTTCTTCCGATCACAATCAATGACAACTCGATGTGCCATCAACCAATCCATCCCAAGGATGACATCAAACTTCGACATGTCCATGACCCTAAGGTCCATGGTGAGTAGAATTCTCGAGATCTTTAACTCACAACCCCAACATATCTGATCAATACTCACCCTAGCTCTTAGGGGAGAACTCACATGCAATGGCTCTTCCAAGATCTCAACCTCTAAGCCCAAATCTCTCACACGTGACGTAGAAATAAATGAATGCGATGAACCAGAGTCAAATAATACCCTTGCCCATAAGCGAGAGAGTAGAAATGTACCCTGAATAACCGACTGATCCGCTGGCTTAGTCTGAGGTGTAATGGCGTAGACACGCCCCTGGGTCCCTGAAGTCCCGGCCTGTGAGCCTTGTCCTCGGCCTCGGCCCATACCCTGGCCCATCTAGCCTAATTACGGAGTCCCTGCACGTGAAGTAGTAGGGGTCTGTACAGCACCTTGAAACTGATACTGGCTTCCCTAGCCCATGGTGGGGTAGGGAGGAATGAAATAAATCTGTGTATGCCAACACTGATGACTAGGACTGAGATGTCCCATAGCTCTGGGATTCCAGCCTCTGAGGACAATCCTGCTTCATCTGACCCGGCTGGTGGCATATGTAACAAGTCCTCTGGCCTGCTTGGTAGGTTGTCCTAAAGTTTCCCCCGCTTTGGGAGAATCAACCTTGGCCTTAGCCTTGATAGCCGCGGCCCTGTCCTTGATGTCCCTGTGGGATAGAAGTACGTTGCTTCTTCCCCGAACTAAAATAAGAGGATTGGCCCTCCTTCTCAATGGCCATAGCCGTCTCGACCATCGAGTCTAAATCCTTTAGGCGGTGGCTCACAATCTTCCCCCGGATGGACAATTTCAAACCATCCTTGAACCTCCTCACTTTGGCCATGTTTGTGGCCACATAGTCACCAACGAAATGGGCTAATTCAGTGAACTTAGCCACGTATTTGATGAATGGGTTTTATACCTACGAATTGAGTATTCTTGGCTTGATGAAATAGCAAGTTTTTAAGTATTTTATGTTTCTTTTTATTTTTTTTGTGTGTTTTGATGTTGTTTTGTAGGAATTATCATTTGGAAGGAAACATGATCATTTGGAAGGAAACAAGGTCATTTGGGAGCCTAAGTGTTGGATTTTTGAAGACTAAGCAACAAGGGAAGCTCTAGGCTTAAAAGGGGATGAGTGCAACTGCGCCAAGAACAGTGCTGCAGTGCTAGGAAGGAAGAAAGTCAGCGCCCCTGCACTGATTTTAGGGGCTGCAACCCTTGTTTTAATGTGAACGCGAATTCTGACTTGTTTTTTAGCCGAAATTGGACTCTAATGCCACATATATGCTAGGGTTTGAGTTGGGATATAAGAATACTGATTTTGGGGGCTGCTATCATAGAAAAAAGGACCAATGATTGATAGAAAATTGAAGGCAAGAATAGATGGAAGCGACGCGAAGAAAATCGGGATTGAAGGCTAGAGAGAGATTGAAGATTGCAACTAAGTTTTCATTCCTTTTCTCTTACTTTTAGTTCTTGATTTTTTTTGAGATGTTGTTTAATTTGAGGAGGATGTTTTTCAATTACATTATGAACTAAATTTTTATTAAGATTACGACGAAACCTAATGTTTAGTTAAATTGATCTACTCTCGTTTCTAGTTCTTATTGATCATATATGAGTTATTTATCATATTTTGTGCTTAATATATGATTGTGTGGCCACCAATTAATTTGATTCCCTAGATGAAATTGGGAGATAAATTCTAGGGATAGATCAAAATATGATAACATGAGTCTGGTTGATTCTTCTTAGGATTGAATAGCTGGGTTTGTGTATAGGATAGGAATATACCTATATGCCGTGTGTAAATTTTATGAGAGTTTTAATTTAATGAATCTATTCCAACTTATTTTGCATAGGAATATAGTAATTTAATTGGGAGAGATATGTTTATCTTACTATCGGAAGAGGTTTGATAAATAATTTTGAAGTCTTAGTTAACAACTTATTTTGATCAATTAACTAAAAAGAGAGTGGAAAGATTTATACGAAGCATTAGGGGAAGTTGTAATCTTAAATTCTTTTATCCGGTAAAATCACTCATTGTTCAGTAATTTTAGATTTAGTCTTAAATTAGTAATTCCATAGTTCAATCCAATTGTTTAAATAAAATTGAATTGATATAAAGTTAGTACTTGGAATTCATTAGTAATAATTATCCGTGGAAACTATGATCTACTTATCACTTTATTACTTGTTGGTCGTGTATACTTGCACGTAAATTGTCAATATCAAATTCGGACAACAAATTTTTGGCGTCGTTGCCGGGGAATTATTCTAGTAATTATTTCAATATTAATTTCAATCAATTTGATCTTAGTTGAAACTTATTTAGTTTTCTGTTTTAATTTTTTCACAAGTACTCTTGAATCTCGTATGCAAACACAATCTACAGGTCAGGAGCTACTACCATACGAAGACAAAATCGAAAGAAGGCTCCGAAACTTGCGAAAGCATTGCCAAGAAATAATCAAGAAACTATGGCTAAAGAAGAACAAAAATTGCTTAGGGATTATGCTATGCCGCTTATTATGAAAATACAATCGAGCATTCAAAGGCCCGCAATTCAAGCTAACAGTTTTGAGATTAAGCCGGGTACCATCCAAATGATTTAGAATTCAGTGCAGTTTTGGGGTTTGCCTAACGACAATCCAAACGATCATTTGGTGAGTTTTCTGGAGATTTGTGACACGTTCAAGTACAACGGGGTTACCGAAGATGCGATTAAACTTTGATTTTTCCCTTTCACACTTTGTGATAAGGCAAAGAGTTGGTTGCATTCTTTGCCGCCGGGTTCTATTAATACGTGGTCAGATTTAGCTCAAAAATTCTTAGCTAAATTCTTTCCACCAACTAAAACTGCAAGGATGAGGAACAACATCACTTCATTCGCACAACATGATTCTGAGACTCTATATGAAGCTTGGGAGCGATTCAAGGACTTACTTCGAAAATGCCCTCACCATGGTATTCCTAAGTGGTTGCAAGTTCAAATGTTCTACAACGGGTTGTTTAGTGCTACTCGGACCAGTATTGATGCAGCTACAGGTGGAGCATTGATGGGGAAAATTTTGATGAAGCCTACGAGTTATTAGAGACGATGGCTGCTAATAATTATCAGTGGCCCTCTGCAAGGATCAATCAACAAAAGGTAGCGGGAATTTATGAAGTTGATGTTGTTACTGCACTGGCTGCACAGGTTGCTACATTGACAAAGAAGATTGATGTTTTAAGAGTACAACCTATTCAGAGTGTGGCAGTTGTTTCTGAATTGTGTGTCGGGAACCATCCGAGCAATCAATGTGCAATTAGTTCAGAGTCGGTACAATACGTTGGTAACTTCAACAGGCAACAACATGGCAATAATTTCAACAATTATAACCCTGGTTGGAGGACTCATCCGAACTTGTCTTGGAATAATAATCAAGCCCAAACTTCTGCTCCAACACAATCATACCCATCAAGCTTTCAGAATCAAGCTCCACCACAGCAGGAAAAAAAGTCAAATTTGGAGGAGCTGCTTTCCAGGTACATAGCACAGAATGAGACAAGGATGAATAGTCTAGATGTATCAATCCGAAACCTGGAAAACCAAATGGGTCAGCTCGCTAATGTCATTAACAACCGACCTCAAGGCACTCTACCTAGTGATACGGATATCAATCCTAAGAGGGAAGGTAAGGAGCACTGTAATGCTATTACATTACGAAGCGAAAAAGAGTTACCTGAGGTTGTTGGTGGAACTCCAAAACAATCAAATAGAGATGATAGTGAGGGTGAAGTAAAAGATAGCAAGAATATGGAACATGAAAAGAAAGAAGAAGATCCAGTTGCATGTTCTAATGGAGGTAATCTGAGACATATTGTGCCTCCCGTGTCGTTTCCACAACGTTTACAGAAACAGAAGTGGGATAAGCAGTTCTCTAAATTCTTGGAAGTATTTAAGAAGCTCCAAATAAATATCCCTTTCGCAGAAGCAGTGGAGAAAATGCCTAACTATGCGAAATTTTTGAAGGAAATTTTGTCCAAAAAAAAAAAAGAAAACTAGGCGATTTTGAGATAGTGGCACTTACGGAGGAGTGCAGTGCTATTCTTCAAAAGAAGCTACCACCAAAGCTCAAAGACCCAGGTAGCTTTATAATTCCATGCACAATAGGTAGTCAATTTTTCGGGAAGGCATTGTGTGATTTGGGAGCAAGTATTAACTTAATGCCGCTCTCAATTTATCAGCAATTGGGTTTGAAGGAAGCGAAGCCTACTAACATCACATTACAGCTTGCGGATAGATCACTCATTTATCCAAGAGGCATAGTTGAGGACGTTCTAGTTAAAGTGGATAAATTCATTTTTCCAGCTGATTTCATAGTCATAGATTGTGAGGAAGATAGGGAAATACCTATTATTCTTGGACGACCATTCTTAGCAACGGGGAGAACACTTATCGATGTACAGAATGGTGAGCTAATTATGCGAGTCCAAGATCAAGAGGTTACATTCAATGTATTTTCAGCTATGAAATTTTCAGAGGAAGCGAAAGAATGTTTTCGGGTTGATGTGGTTGACAAAGCAGTGAATGAGGTATTTGTAAGAAGATGTATTTTAGATCCCCTTAAGAACGCCAAAGTACATAAAGAGAAGGTAAAAAGGTGGCATGATAAGGAGATCATTGAGCAAAAGTTTGAGTCGGGTCAATTTGTACTCCTTTACAATTCGCGGTTAAAGCTCTTCCCGGAAAAACTCAAATCAAGGTGGTCAAGGTCGTTCATTATTACTCAGGTGTTCCCGCATGGAGCGATTGAAGTCGAGGAAGCTAATTCGAAAAGAACTTTCAAGGTGAATGGGCAAAGATTGAAGCACTATTGGGGCAGCGACATTGATCGTCAAAAGACTTCAATTACCCTTGTCGACCCGGGATGAAACAAGGAGTAGTCAGGCTGATGACTATAAAACAAGCACTATTTGGGAGGCAACCCAAATTGTAGCTTTTAATTCTTAATTCATGTTATGTCAATTTAGTTTTTTTTTTTTTAGGCGTAATAATGATATTAGATTATTAGTGCATTTTAATTAGTGTGTCAATTGCCTGCAGGTACCGAGGATCGAACAAGGAGCCAAGACCAGAAGCCCAGCGCTGATTTTTTTTTGTTTGGACAGCGCCTAAGCACTTCAAAACAGCGCCACAGTGCTGATTTTCTGTTTGGACAGTGCCACAGGCAACGCAGCAGCGCTAATTTTCTGCCTAGGCAGCGAAGTAGGCAGCTCCCCAGCGCTCGAAACAGCGCCCCAACGCTAACCTTCTGCACCCAAATGTTGTCCAAAGCAGCCAGGCAGCACAGCAGCGCCCCAAGCAGCGCCTAGGCGCGCCCCTCTTGCCCCAATTCTCACCCAAGACAGATTTTCAGCATTCTATTCGGCCTAGACAGCTCCTAAAGTAAACTTTCAGCATTATATTCAGCTTGGACAGCACCCAAAACAAATTTTAGCATTATAAAACCCCTTTCAGCTCTACATTCTTGGACAAGAAGCTCACCAAATCAACTCCTACCACTCCCAAAAATTCAAACCTCTAAAAATACATACACCCCAACTCTTATTCACCCAAAATTTCATTCAATCATCTTGAATCTCTCAACCTCTTTTATATAACAATCTTACCTCTCATGTGCATCAATGAGTATCAACTAGCACCAAGGATTTCTCCATTCTCCATGGGTAAAGATTAAGCTTTGCAACGTGAATTTCCTAGTCCACCTATGTTTCCCGAATACACTCCTGATTCAGCGGACGACGAGGACGCTGATGATGATGCCAACTAGCCTATTCTCAGGGAATTCCTCTGTCTTAATTTTTTCTACTTTATACATTGAGGACAATGTTTAGTTTAAGTTTGGGGGTGTATTATTGGTTGCATTATTAGGGTTGCATTTAGATTGTATGTTTTAGTGCGACTTGAGCAATGGGTTGAGTGAATTTGATCATGGTCAATGATGAATGGGATTAATCGTTAATTCAAGGGAAATTGATGAACATGTTGAGTTTGTAGTTTAATATACTAGTTGGTTTTACACTGTTTATGATCCTTTCATTCATGAGCACATATCCATCTGTTTGGTGAGTTATTATTTAGAGAATTTATTTGGCTAAGTGCTTGTAGGAGATATCAGAAAAACTCTAAAAAAATTATTTAAGCATCATTCAAAGCAAATTTAGGCATTCATATAAGTTTGGGGGAAATATTGGTTATGATGGGTTAGTAAAAAAAAAAGGAGTTTTTGAAAATTATTTTGATTTGATCTTTCATGAGTTAGAAAAAAAATATATAGAAAAAAAAACACAAGAAAGGGGCATGTGATGAGAAGAGATGGAGAGTAAAACGCACTCACTCATAAACACATGTTGAGAATGAGATGGAGAATAAAACGCACTCGTTCAATAAAAGGCGAGATGGAGTGTAAAACGCACTCGCTCAATAGGAGGTGAGATGGAGCATAAAATTCACTCAACAAATGAATGAAAAAGAAGAAAAAAAGAGAGAGAGAGAGATGAAAAAAAATAATATCTTTGTACCTTCTAGTTATATGTTTTGCCTTAATTAGCAGAGGTTGATGTGAAACGTAAGTTTATAGAGTTGATATTGAGTATCTTCTATGGAGCGCTTGACTACGTAAATGTATCTGGGTGATGACTAGCTTGAACAGTTCGAATATGCACATGTATTTAAAGGGTCATGAGCGGAGGTAAAATTAAGGAGTATGTTGAGTTGTTGGACTTTGCATTGTTTTGATGTTTCCCGTGAATTATTATTTGTAGTAACTTTTGGGGCCATTATTCAGATTCATATTGATCCATTGTTTGAGCAGTTGGTTGTTAGGGTTAATTTTTTATAGTTTTTGTTCTTAGTATTTTGCTTGAGGACAAGCAAAGATTTAAGTTTGGGGGTATTTGATGAGTGGGTTTTATACACACGAATTGAGTATTCTCGGCTTGATGAAATTGCAAGTTTTTAAGTATTTTATGTTCCTTTTTATTTGTTTTGTGTGTTTTGATGTTGTTTTGTAGGAATTATCATTTGAAAGAAAACATGATCATTTGGAAGGAAACAAGGTCATTTGGGAGCCTAAGTGTTGAATTTTTGAAGACTAAGCAACAAGGGAAGCTCTAGGCTTAAAAGGGGATCAGCGCAGCTGCGCTAGGAAGGCAGAAAGTCAACGCCCCTGTGCTGATTTTAGGGGCTGCAGTCCTTGTTTTAATGTGGACGTGAATTCTGACTTGTTTTTTAGCCGAAATTGGACTCTAATGCCACATATATGCTAGGGTTTGAGTTGGGATATAAGAATACTGATTTTGGGGGCTGCTATCATAGAAAAAAGGACCAATGATTGATAGAAAATTGAAGGCAAGAATCGAAGGAAGCGACGCGAAGAAAATCGGGATTGAAGGCTAGAGAGAGATTGAAGATTGCAACTAAGTTTTCATTCCTTTTCTCTTACTTTTAGTTCTTGATTTTTTTTGAGATGTTGTTTAATTTGAGAAGGATTTTTTTGAATTACATTATGAACTAAATTTTTATTAAGATTGCAACGGAACCTAATGTTTAGTTAAATTGATCTACTCTCGTTTCTAGTTATTATTGATCATATATAAGTTGTTTATCATATTTTGTGCTTAATATATGATTGTGTGGCCACCAATTAATTTAATTCCCTAGATGAAATTGGGAGATGAATTCTAGGGATAGATCGGAATATGATAACATGCGTCTGATTGATTCTTCTTAGGATTGAATAGCTGGGTTGTGTATAGGATAGGAATATACATATATGTCGTGTGTAACTTTTATTAGAGTTTGAACTTAGTGAATCTATTCCAACTTATTTTGCATAGGAATATAGTAATTTAATTAGGAGAGATATGTTTGTCTTACTATCAGAAGAGGTTTGATAAATAATTTTGAAGTCTTAGTTAATAACTTATTTTGATCAATTAACTGGAAAGAGAGTGGAAAGATTTATATGAAGCATTAGGGGAAGTTGTAATCTTAAATTCTTTTATCCGGTAAAATCACTCATTGTTTAGTAATTTTAGATTTAGTCTTACATTAGTAATTTCATAATTCAATTCCAATTGTTTAAATAAAATTGAATTGATATAAAGTTAGTACTTGAAATTTATTAGTAATAATTCTCCGTGTGAACGATACTCTACTTATCACTTTATTACTTTTTGATCGTGTATACTTGCACGTAAATTGTCAGTATCAAATTCAGACAACAATATTCCATCACCGTCATAGTCGCTTGCTTCAAATCTACGAATTTCAGGCTTTCGCATGTCGAACAGCCGATGGGAAGTACTGGCCCATAAAGAGCTCCCGCAACTTTTCCCATGTCATTGCCTCTATGTTCTTCGCAGCCCTTGCCCAATCCCACCACAGATGGGCTTCTCCTTCTAGCTGGAATGCAACTAGTCTTATCTTAGTGTCATCGGAAGTGATCTCCATAGCCTCTAGGATCTTGTCAACTTGTTAGAGCCAATGGTCGACCACCATCGGATTCGCCCCTCCCATAAAAGTCGGTGGCTTGTGTGCCTTGAAATTTTGGAAGTTACTTGAGCCTCCTTGGCCCACATTGGCAATAGCTTGTGCAAAGGTAGTTGTTATAGTGCCTATAGTTTATGAACATAGAATATTGCACATCATTTATCTCTTTGCACCCATTTTATACTTGCTTTTGTAGAGAAAATGGGGGAAATTGTATTTAATCTATCAATTAATAGAGTTTTGTGTAATTGTAGGTAAAGTGTAAGTAATGGTGCATATTAAGCCTTCCATCAAGTGCTAAAAGACAATGAAGAATGAGGGGAGACTTAACGGGTGGCTCGGGATAGCAAGAAATTAAGAAAAAACCAAAATAGGTGAAAACCTACCAGTAGGTTCTGTTGACGTTCTACCGGTAAGTTTTGCACACTGGAAAACCTACCGGTAGGTTTTTCCCAAAAACACCAGAAAGCTGCAATCTCAAATCCAACTACTTCGTGGGCCCACCTCTGCTTCTCCCACACATACCCTGACATATTCTACATACAAGCATGCTCTCTTACACCTAAGGTCTGACTTTGAAAGAAAAATCATGGAAGAGGAAGAGAGAGAAAGGGAGTGGTTGGGGAAGCATGGAAAAGGCAAGGTATGGCTTGTCCTTGCTTGTGCAAATGTCCAATTCCTTCCCAATAATGGGAAGTCAGCTCTCACAGACCTTAGGGGGGTCATGGATGAAAATGGAGACAACTCTTACATTATTATTCAGCTACACACATAGTTTTAGAGAGAGAAGCTCAAGGAAGAAGATGAAGTTTTAGAGAGAGAAAGTTAGGTTTTTGCATTTCATTCTCCATTTCAGTTGTAGTAAGATATAAATCACTTGTAATCTTTACTTCTTGCACTTTAATCTCCTTTATTTCAAGTGTATTCAAGTTTAGTTACATATTCTTGTATTTACCATGTCTACATTTGGGTTTTTCCTTCCAAGCTTTACTTTTGGGTATGAAATGAACTTGTCTTTGTAGTTTAACTTCTCTTTGCATTAATTCAAGTTTTAATCTTCATTTCTTCACCATATCTCTTTACATTATGCATGTTTTTGTTTTGACTATGGATATCTAAGTTTTTAGTTGGCTAATCCAAGGTAGATTTCCTCTTGGGTATGCGAAATCAACTCTCCTCCATTCTTCCTCGTAGTGTAAAGTGTTTGATTTGACTAAGTTGAGTGCGGACATGGTTGTGAGCTCTTAATACACCGTAGACTTGTCACGGGGTATGCTTGAGCCTGCACCTCTACATTAGTCCCTCACTTCCTATGAATCAATCAAGCACCGAGACACCATTGGTAGAATGTTTTGAGTTGATTTGGCATTCCCATTGGAATGATCTCTTCGGATTAGCCAACCTTGTTTTCTTACAATTTTATCTAAACTCCACTCACCAAAATACAAAACTTACAAGATTTTACACTTTTCATTTCTTTACAAAATCACATTCACCACAATTTGATCTTCCTTCCATGAGGAGACGACCTTGGAATACTCAATTCTAAGTAAAACACGACATTGCAAGTCTCTCTGCGCTTGGGGATCACTTTTGCACACACACATTTTCATTCACACATACGTTTTTCCCATTTCTAGCATCGAACCCGAGGAAGAGTAACACTCACCTACTCATATAAGTCATATACACATAGTCCGGGTTCGTGTTCGGAGATTAGGGTGAACTGAACCAAGCATTTTGGCGTCGTTGCCGGGGAAGGCTAGCGTCGAATTAGAAGGTGATTTCGGACAATTGAGATAAGTCCCGTGATTCTCATCACGGGCCGAGGCACATTGCTCCTTTGTACATACTTGTGTTTACTCTTCATTTCAATTGTAGATAGTATTTTTGTATGTGAAACCCCGGAAAATTTAAACTTTGATGAACAAGGGTAAAATGGTAAATTGCCACTCCGGCTGTAAAACTGAATTTTTCTAGAACTCGATGACGAAACGGACTTCACCGTTGGATTCGTCTCGCGAAATCTAGTGGACATGTAAAATTTCGTCGAATTCCGAGATAGTCGGATTTTTCGCGTTTTACGAGACGGTCGGGTCTCGGGTGACCCCAAAAACGAAATTTTGGGGCAAAATGTGAGAAATGTGAAAATAATAAAATTAAAGTTCATAGAAAATATTTTGAACTTAAACCGGAGCGAAATTTAATCGTTTCGGGATTTAAACGGAACCCGAATAAGTGGAGACGGGTGGCGCGATTAGGGCCGCACATTCCAGGACTATAAATAGGGGTTTATTTTTGATATTTTGCAAGAAAATATCACATTTGCTCCCTTGGTTCATCCGTTCAAAGAGAGAGAGAGGGAGAAGAGAGAGAAAAGGGTTTCTTAACCCTTTCTCCGGCGATTTCTTCGGCCTCCGTCGCTCGGACTCCGTCGAGCTAGAAGGGAGAAGTGATCTACGCGATGAGGGCTACGCGTGGGTACCAAAAACAATGGTTTTCACCGAAGGTGAAAAGATGGAAGTGTACGAAAATCAAGCTTCGAGTTGGTTTTCGGGTCTTGGGAGCTTCCTACGTCGTTCCTCACGCTACAAGAGGTAGGGGTTTCCTACTTTGGTTTATCCCGAACCTAGAATGTGTATTGGAAATGGGTAGGGTGTTAGAGGCCAATGACCCTTGCCTATTTTGATTTAATTGGTAAAAGAATGGATAGGTTGTTAAGAAAGTACACTTACCTATTGATGCAATTGGGGTAAACTAATTTTATCCTAAATTGTTTAATACAAATTGTCTATAGGAATTTCTTGAGAGAAATTGAACAACTTATGTGATAACATGTTGTTTGCCTAGAAGGTGTTTGTTTAAATGCCTTGGTTGTGGAATTGGTTGTTATTCCAACGAAATTGTGATAACATGTTTAGATGAGTAGAGCTATGTGAAATTATGCACTAAGATGCCAATATATGCTCCTTGATGTATTGACATGGTTAAGCAATTTGGTAGTTATATGTTATTGATATAATTTCCATGAATGTGAACATGTGAAACTATGAATTAATTGTCCATATGGCATTCATATCATATGGCACATGGCATGGATATGCAATGGTGCATTACATTACATTGGCATGGAATCATTTATTTCATGGGTGAGTGCATGGTTGACGTCGATACCCGGCATGGTAATTGACGCAAGGAGTAGTCCAAGTTGCATACATTGCATATGGGACATGGTGTGGCATCACATTCATGGGATGTTAGCATGGGTGTGGGTGTGTTTGTGCATGGGTATTGTACAACAATCTATGTGGTATTAAATGCAGGTGGACATGAAAAGAGTTGCTCATTGGCGGTCATAGCATATTGGGCATAAGGTTGTGTCACATTCATGGGAGTCATTCATGAGTGTGGGTGCATGGTTCATATCAATCATCATGCTTGGTGGTTGGTGGATGGGCTCGGGAAAGTTGGATTGATTATTCAACTGAGTCGCATGGTTGCATGAAAAAGAAGAAAAAGATTGGGTCGGGGTTAGCAAGAAGGGGCAAGACGACCTCTCGGGTGCAAGGCCCGGTGTTTCGGATACGCATTTCCGTTGGAATAAGAGCCCATAAAGTGTGTTGGTGTACGCGGCACCGTTGGTGGAAAGAGTCCATAAATCCCGTGTCGGTTGGGTTCCGTTGGTGGAAGTCCATAAACGCCCACCCCAAAGAAAGACCCGGAGATTTTCTTAAATTAGTTATTGGGTGAGTAATACCAATGGTGGAGGCTCGGGGTGTGTTACATGATTGAGTCTCATCTCACTCATGGCATGTCGTACACATTGGCATTTGCATTGTGTTGTCGAGCCGGGAAGGGCTCGGGGTGAGTGCATAAATGAGTCACATCTCATTTCATGATACATCAAACACGTTGGCAGTAGCATTATGTTGAGGAGCCAGGGAGGGCTCGGGTTGAGTACATGAGTCTCATCTCATTTCATGGGGCTTAGGTAGCCTGGTTTAACATACATGGCATTGACATGTAAAGGGAGTCAGAGTGGACTCGGGTTGAGTGCACATGGGTGGGTCTCACCTCATTCATGGCATGACATTATAGCATTACATCATTTAATTGTATATTATTTGATGGAATGGTTACGGATTTATGAATGTTGCATGTGAACATTTCATATGCATATAGGTTGAAGAGTAGCCTCTGTAGGAAATACTCTACTGGGCGTTGGCTCACCCTATACGGGAACACATTTCAGGTGCGGACTATACGCCGGTGGGAGACCCTCATACGAGACCCCAAGAATGAAGAAAAGCCGACTTGTGGCTTTTATGGTTTAACTTGTAAAGTTTTCGTATAAATTCCATTTTAATGTGTAAATATATGGAATTGTATTAAATGGACTTCCATGGAATTTTTATAATGTAGAAAACATGAATATATATGTTTGGGTGACCTTGGAAAGGTTTGAAATGAGTTGGAAATGAAAAATTATTGAAATGGACAAAATCTGCCTTTGACTACCGGTAGTCAACAGGTAGTCGTGGACCAGAAGGGTACAGCTACCGGTAGTCAACAGGTAGTCGTTGGTCCAGAGGGTTCCAGCTACCGGTAGTTAACAGGTAGTCGTGGTCCAGAAGGTTCCAGCTACCGGTAGTCGATAAACAGCTACCGGTAGTCAGTCCAAAAATTCAAAAATTTTAAAATTGTTTTACCAAGCTTTGGGCTTTGAATTTCCTTCCTTTAAATGATCAAATTGGACCCTAATGGGGTATGAATCATGGTGTGTTGGACTGGGGTTGGATCAAATGAATGTTGAACCGAATTTTCATTGTGGGTTATAACCTCGGTTTAGGGATGTTATTGATGTGGTATCGGGTTAAGCGATATCCACGGATGTTTCCGCGGGTTGACGGGTTGTCAACGGTTAATAAAAGACCACCGGATTTTGGGGTGTCACATTGTATGTGGGGGAGGGACGACCAAAATAGACTTGTAAGACTTGCCATAGACCCAAATATGAATTTTGACCAAGACCCACCCGAGGATGCCGATGATAACTTCGGGGATGATGGTGCTAATGTTCCAAGGGGTGGGGGAATGCAAAACCCTAAAATGCCAAATCCCCAAATGCATTTTCCCCCTCCTAGGAATGAGGAAAACAATATCTCAATTGATCCTCCGGTGAGGTCAATGAGGGATTATCTTCAACCAACCCGAAGCACCACCCCTTCTTGCATACTTCTACCGGTCCAAGCTCATGCCTTCCTTGTTAAACCGGGAATGTTACAACTTCTTCCTCAATTCCATGGAATTGAAAAAGAAAATCCTTATTTGCACATTAAGGAATTTGAGGAAATTGTTGCAACATTTCTCATAAATCATGTCATACAACACATACCTCGCATGAAATTATTTTCCTTCTCCCTTAAAGACAAAGCCAAAACTTGGTTAAACTCACTGAAACCTCGATTGATAAGTTCTTGGGCAAAAAAACTTTCCGAATTTTTAAATAAATTTTTTCCGGTGCCCAAGACCACTGCTCTTAAGAAACAAATTCAAAATTTTTCGGAGAAATCTAATGAGTAGTTTTATCAATGTTGGGATCGATACAAAGAGTTACTACAATCCATCCCACATCATGGATTCGAACCGTGGCAATTGGTTAGTTTCTTCTATGAAGGAATTACATCGGCCCACCGACAATTCATAGACATAATGTGTAGCAGTTAGTTTCTAAATAAAGATCCAGATGAGGCTCTTGAATACTTCAATACATTGGCACAAAATGCTCACTCTTGGGATATCACAGATCCAAATGATGTGCCAAGGTCTTCTCCGGGGAGTCAACCAAGTGGGGGAGGGATGTATAATTTGCGGGACCAAGAAGACTTGCTTGCCAAAATCACAAAGTTGGCCCGAAAGGTGGAGAGTCTAGAAGAGAATAGGAGGCATGAAGTGTCTAACATTGCTAAGGTCGTGGAGTGTTGCAATAAATGCGAAAGTGTTGAGCATTCTATCTTGGAGTGCCCAAACATTCCGGCACTCAAAGAGGTTTATCATGAACAAGTGAATGTCTTCAACCAAAGTAGACAATCATTCTCTCCACATTCCAATACATATAACCCGAGTTGGAGCAATCACCCGAACTTTATTTGGAAGAATGACAACCCTACTCCTCATGGGTCTAGCTCAATGTCACCTCTCATTCCACCCAAGTCAAAGCAATCCTACTATGGTCATGGTCCCTCATCTAGCTCCTAATACCCACAGTCCAATCAACAAGGTTTTACCAAAAATCCACCACCTCAACAAGGGTTTGGTCAACAAGGACCATCCAACCCACCCACCTACCAACCTCCTCACAAAAGAAACTTGGAGGATGTTGTGCACAAATTCATTCAAAGCCAAACAACAATCAACAACCAAACCGTCACCACTTTCAATGATATTCAGACTCAAATCACAAAATTGACCAATGTCATAGGGTCGTCCTAGCAAGAGAAAGGGAAATTTCCCACTCAACCTCAAGAAAATCCTAGGGGGCAACACATGATTGAGTCGTCTGACCCCACCAATGAGAGTTGTGAACAACTCAAGGCTGTCACCACCCTAAGGAGTGGCAAACAAATTGACAAAACCATTTTGCCAAAAGTCTCACCCAAAGCCACATTGGCTAAATAAAAAGAGACTACGGGCAACTCCGAGGGGGGGGTGAGACACATGAAAAGAAAAAAATTGTGGATTTAAATGTGCATGAGTGTCCTATTCCGGCCCCTTTTCCCCAACATTTGAAGCCACCGGCTAACATTGCTAACTATTCGGACATCATTGAAATGTTAAGAAAGTGAAGATAAACATTCCGCTCCTTGATGCCATCAAGCAAATACCTTCATGTGCAAAGATCTTGAAAGACTTGTGCACTGTGAAGAGGAAGATGAATGTGCATAAGAAGGCATTTCTCACGAAGCAAGAGAGTTCTATTTTGAGAACCAACACACCACCCAATGTGCAAAGATCTTGTAGTTTTCTCAGTTTTAAGTCCAAGTATCAATCCCACGAAGAGTTTTTAATAATTAGGAAATAAAATAAAAACAATGGAGTTGTTGTTTAAGTAATGTAACATGAGATAGTTTGTGATGTGAGCTTAGATTGATAACTAGTCTAATTAAACTTTTGTTTGCAGATAGATAGTTAAAAGACAATGGTAATAATATAAAAAGTATCCTTCAGCTTAAGGATCTCATATGCTTTATATTGGTCAAGTACTGGAAATGCCACCTTACATCAATTAACTTCCATGTTACTGGCAAGTCAACCGGTAGGTCTGATGTATATAAACCATCACACAGCAACTTCTTAGGTTAGCTGGTGGTATTAAATCATAACACATCAACTTCTTAGGTTAGCTAGTTATAGATGTGCTAATTGACTAATTCAAGAAAACCAGAAGGACATGTCATTCATAAGGATCACTTGAATTACTCAATAGGTCATCTGTAATATATATATACCAGTTAAACATCCTCAGTGCCTTTGGAGGTCAAGCCATACCGGTGGAACACCATAGATATTCGACTGGCAATATTATTATGTATACCAGTTAAACGATCTTAGTAATCCAGAAGGACAAGTCATTCATAAGGATCACTTAGGTCATTAATCTGATAGTTATATATATAAGTTAAACAACCCTAATAACTCAGAAGGACAAGCCATTTATGAGGATCATTTAGGTTTTGTACCATGCATCAGTAGAACAACCTCAGTGCTCCGGTGGAGGTCAAGCCATATCGGTGGAAACACCGTAGATATTTAACCGACAAGTTGATGATGTACTGATGACATAATTCCAGGCACATCACCGAAATTACGTACATCACCATATCATGCATGAAGTGTATAATACATATATATATATATATATATATATATATATATATATAACATCAGCATTTTCAAAAGTTAACCAATATTATACATATGTTTACCTCTCTCTGGAGGATAGAAGTAACAACTCACACCCCATTACTATAGACAAGTAAGGAGTATGGGTAATTTTCATTATAACTGTAAATACAGTACAGACTCGGACACTTCTTTCACAATGAACAACTGAAATACAACCACATTTACTATCAGTTAAGACAAAAAGGTGATGGCAGTTCAACTATCCGAATAGAAAGATAAAACAAAAATGTAGAAATACAGAGTTTCGGCTGGAGTGTATGACGAATCGAATTTGTATCTGACTTCTTCTTTCTCTCTTTCTATTTCTCTTTCTCTTTCTCTTTTTCTCTTTGGAACTTCTCCCTGGATTCTCTAAACCCGGCCTCTCGTTCAACTGAAAAGGACTTGCATATATATAGGGAAAAAGGAAGCATGAGGTGGAGGATTTGCTTGAGCCGACTTTTACCACCGTCCGGACGCCCCTCCACCGTCCAGACGGTGGAGACTTGCTGGATCATCATCTTTTTGGCGTGCTGACTCTTCTTTTATATATATTACACTTTGCTCCCTTTATTCTTTCAAGCTTTGACGCATTGTTCTTCGTATTTTCTAGCGATTCTGTATTGATCCCTGAAATTTTAAACATAACACAATTAAAACCCTAATTTACGCACAAACCCTAATTGACTCTAATTGATAGTTTTTAGTTATTTTATCATATCAATTTGACTAACTATTCTAATTTACATACTAATTAGGGTTAATCACACTCCCCAACTTAAACTTTACTAGTCCCTAGTAAATTATAAAAACTATTAACAAAATAAAATACACGTAAAGGTAAAATCATTTTCATAGATTTTTTTTTTACAATTGCATTTAGCATATGCAATAAGCCTTTAAACCCCTAGGTGATCCCTAGTGGACGAGTTATGTCTCGTGAAGATTTTCAGTGAAGCTACCTACAAACTTCAGTAGTTAGGAGTTTATAATTCATATTTTTCACAAAATAATTAAATCAATATTCTTTTTGTTTCGCCAGAATAGTTCCTTTTCTGATCACTGTAAGAGTAACACACGTTAATTGTGACATTATCTATATATTTTTATAAAAACGTATGTGTGTGTAATGATTTCTTTATTTTCAAAAATCACTTGAGAAATATTACCCTCTTTCATGGTAGTCTTGATGTCAATCCTTTCCTGGAATACGCTCAGCAAAAATAACACACATGTTATAGTGATTGTTCTCAAGAGTTACATGTGATTGGAGTATAGTTAACAAAGCAAATAATTTCACATGTAGTAAATCAAAAGAGCGGTTATTTGAATAAAATTAGAATTTGACATAATCTCATGAAAGAATATTAACACTATATTGATTATATTATCAACATTCTCCTTTTTTGGATTGATAGAATTTATACAGATGTATGATCTCTGGAATCAAAAAGGACTTTTCTGGATTGTAATGTGGTCATCAGTTTAGGGTTTAAAAAACGACATCCATCGGATTCAAAAGCTACTTTTTATATTGTGGCACACCTCTTTCTAATTTTTGTTTTTTTTAAACTTTGCATGTTCATCCTTTCCATTTTTCCCTTTCTTGGCTCTTTTCTTTCTATTTTTCCTTTTTAAATTTTTTTTTAAACTTTGCATGTTAATATCCTTTTCTTTTTCTTTTCTTTTCCTTTTCTTTTCCCCCTTTTCTTCTTCTTTTGTTTTTCTGTATCATATTGATTTAGAAGAGGGTGCAAGAAAATTATGTAGCAAAGGTAGGTTTGATATATATTCTTATATGGCTCAGGTATTTTTCGGGTTTTAAGAAAAGAATTTATACTCTTTTAGACTCAATTCTGGCTTAACTAAGGATATAATTTTGTAAAAGAAATGACCAAGGCTCAAAATTAATCAAACATGGCCTAAGATCATTTTTCAGAAATCATATATTTGTACTCTTTCTAAATGAAAGTTAAGGATAATATTAATAATATAATTCAATAAGTGTTAATCAAAACAAAATTAATGAGATTATTCAAAGAAAATTTACCATTGAATCGAAGAGTCTTATTTGAGTAGATGTAGAATATCTCTCCAAGAATGATTGGCTCAAATTCTGCAATTGGTTTTACATCTCCACTATATATATGCAAAGAGTGTAATATTTCACAAGGTTTCTAAAATAAGAAAATCTATTTTGTGCTTATAAGAATAAGTTTAAACAAAAATATTAAGATAATGCACAACTAAAATATGAAAATCCCGCGTGATCAGATTAAGACTATTCTTGCAAAGCATTAGAATACTAATTCAATTTAATAGTGAATCATATGAAGTAATCTTCCTAACTTTTTTAAAACATAAGCTTCATTTTAACTAACAAAAACAAACTTAAGCACACAGAAGTTCAAAATAAACAAGTTCAAAACATACATAAGTTCAAGACAAATAAGTTTAAAACAAACAAGTGCAAAACATAAATTAAAGTTCAAGTGCATAAAGTAAAAGTGTGTAATTAAAAATTTGAGTGAAAGATAGCAAAGTTTTTGTGTAGAATCTCCAGTCCTTAAGAAGTTGTAACGCCCCAAATACCACCCTGGACGGCATTACATTCTAAAACATTCACATCATGAGAGCACTAAATATATATCCATCAAATAAGAAACATTCTTAATTTTAACAAAATTTGGGCAGAGTCTCCTTCGTACGAGAAGCTCTCCCAAAACTCACAACCTGTACATTTATAATACCTTGACCACACCGGGTCTATCTAACCATCAAATCCAAAATATTTCATTCACCATATATACTATCCACAACAATCATCCCAAAAGAATAAGTCAAACTAAGGCCATTTGTAACGCCCCAAAACACACCCTGGACGGCATTACATACTAAAACCATTTACATCATGAGAGCACTAATATCATCCATAAATAAATTAAACTTCATTCATCATCCACAAAATATTTACATCATTATCCAAAAGAATATGCCCAACCATGGCATTTAAATCTCAAAAATTAATTAAAGTAGCACAGCGGAATAGCAAAAGAAACTAGACCTTACAGTGTCCAAAAGAATAACCTAGTCTAGTACAAAAGAAGCTACATCTCTACATATCCACCTCGGGATCTAGGTTCCCCTCGAGTGGAGCCTCCCAATGCCCTGACTCGTCGATGCCGAGATCCTCCTCTAGCACCAAATCTGAAAAATGTAATTTATATGGGATGAGCACGAAGCTCTGTAGCAAAATCTTCCCACACTCAAACAAGGTCTAGAAAAACATATAAAACGGTTGGTCTCATTTTCACAAATAGCATATATACCATTTTGAAGGAAAAGCAGGATATTCTAAATAGATCTCAAGTTTAAATGTTCGCAAGAATTTTAAATGAACCGTAAAGCTCAGTCACAATTATCACCATAACCATTTCCGATAGGTCCTTGTGGAGTCACATACCTCCACAAACACTTGTTGGAAACCATTCCGTAACAATAATAATAATCTCATGTTCTTATGTATATTGATTCATCCCCGTACCATGTATGTTGATTGCTTCTCATGAATCTACCAAACGATTATACCTAGTCCACCTATTTACATCATAATCACAAGCACTATAGGAAAGGGCGTCTACCATCCCAATGGCAGTGACGAGACCCTTCCTAGGAAAATTATACTATCCCTTGTTCGAACTCCAGTGAACGATAGTGGTTTCATTACCAAATGACAACCCACTACAAGTGCTAGGAAACCATCTCACCCCCACTGGGGTAGACTAACCTCTAACACTCTACGGCATCTCTCGAAGGCAATCCAAGTCCCTCACAACAACCATACAATTGAGGAAACCAACATATTCTCAATTCATCAACATTTCAAGGAATTACCAAATTCCACAATTTCTAATATAATGTTTCATAATATGATGGAAGAAAATGAGCAAGAGATCATCATAAGTAACATTTTGGTGTACAATATCAAACACTAAAGTTTTGAAAGCAATACCAAGGGAAAATAGAGGGAAAAGTTCATTTCTCTTTAAAACCAAGGTTTGAAGATGAAAAGGAGAAATTTAATAGTTACCCAACCATCACAATGTTCAAAACATGGCATTTATTTCAAGAGGAACAAGAATCATGTATTTAATAGCAAGTACATATGATTTTAAACCAAAAGAATACATATAATATAGCCCTAGCCTCAATGTAAGAACATAGGAAGAAATCCTCTACCTCAACCAAGTATCTCTAGCAACCCAAGCTTTAAAGACTCCCTTTTCCCCTTCTTCTTGCTCCCTTGCTACTTTCTCTTTTGGTTCTAAGAGGTTTGAGTGAGGGTGAAGTGAAATTATAGAAGAGGGAATGGATGGAGAAGTGAAATCTTGAAAACTAGGGCTTTGATCTTGTAAATCTCTCCCAATTTTTGTGTTTTTCTCTCCCTCTTTTGCTCTCTAAGGGTGCCTAGGGTTTGGATGGGTGAAATGAGGCTCAAATAGTCGGCCTTAAGTATTTATAGTGGAAGAAATGGAGAAAGACCCGCAGTCGGATCGGGCTGGTTTCTATCGGGCGTACCGGTACGCGTACCGGTACGGTTGAGCCTCTGGAGTCCAGCGTACCGGTACGCGTACCGGTACGATTCAGCTTCTGGAGTTCAGCGTACCGGTACGATTTGACTTCCAGATTTTTGTTTCAACTTCCAATGCAGTTTTGACCCATTTAGAGGTCGAATTGGAAAATTTTCATGAGACATACTTTTGTAGCCCTAGATGTCTAATATCTACTGTAAAAATTTCAGATCAACTGGACTTAAGGATAAAAAGTTATGGCCAAAACACTAAGTAGTGTTCAATACCCATTTTTACCCAAATTCTCGCTAAAGTGTATTTTAACTCCGAGACACTTCCTAACTTCCAATACATCCATATTACCACTCCCAATGTTTTTCAACCTTCCGGATTCAATGGAATCATTATTTTGACCTACAAACTTTTAGAAACTTGTCTAATCACCCTTTCCAAGTTTAAACATCTTCGACACGTAACTTCCCAATCAAATTGTCTCCATAGCATTTATTCCTACGGTTTATTCTTATGTCACTACATATATCTACATCTTTACAAATATTATTTACTATATATATATCTCTATAAATATATAAAAGAAAAATTCAGGGTGTTACACCATTACAACCCAAAAGAATTACATGAATATATTGCAGCGGAATTTCAAAAGAAACTAGACTTTACAATGTTTGTACATATTGGTTCCTAGTCTAGTACAAAAATAAAAGGGGCATCTCTAAATGTCCCACTCGGGATCCAGGTACCCCTCTAATGAGGCTTCCCCAAGGCCCGGCTCATTAGCGTCAAGCTCCTCCTCTATAGCATAATCTGAAAAATGTTAATTGTAGGGGATGAGCACGAAGCTCTGTAGCAAAATCTTCCCAAACTCAAACAAGGTTTAGGAAAGCATATAAAACGGTTGGTCTCATTTTCACAAATAGCATATATAACATTTTGAAGGAAAAGCAGGACATTTTAAATAGATCTCAAGTTTAAGTAGCAATAGTAATCGAAATGGATAAATAAACACCATATACCATTGGTAATTCATTCTACCATGAACCGTTTTCAACAAGTTCTCGCAGAATCCCATACTTCCCGAAACTCTTGTCAAAACAATTTATGGTACAATGCACGATGACCCACACTGTGTGCCCGATACAACCCACGTTACTAACCCGTGATCATTAGCGATATGAAAAATTTATACCCACACGGCGTACAAAGGCGTCTACCCGCTCCATGTGGTAGGAAAAGTTCATACCCGCGTGGCATATAAAGACGTATACCCACTACATGATACCCGGTCCATAGTAATCCATGTTCGTATCGTACAACCACGCAAGCGATAAAATTCCCACAAATATCTCCCATTCTAACCATACCATAAACCCCCACCGGGATAGACTAACCTCTAACACTCTACGGCAATGCTCGAAAGCAATTCAAGTCCATCACAACAATCATACAAGAGATATCATTACAAACATTTTCTCAATTTACCAGAAATCCCAAAATCCCCAAATTTCACAATTTGTACCATAGCAAAATTGAAGAAAAAGAGCAAGAGATCACCATAAACATCATTTTTTTATACAATATCAAGCACTAAGGTTGTGATGGTGAGAACAAAGAAAATGTAAAGAGGAAAAATTCATTTTTCTTAAAACTAGGGTTTGAGAATGAAAAAGGGACCTTTAATGGTTACTCAACTACCACAATGTTTAAAACATGGCAATAAATGCAAGAGGATCAAGAATCAAGTAAATAATAGCAAGTATATATGATTTTGAACCAAAAGAATACATATAATTTAATCCTAGCCTCAATGTAAGAGAATAGGAAGAAATCCCCTACCTTAATGTTCTTGGAAAAATTAGGGCTTTGATCTTTAATCAACCCTTCAATCTCTTGTTTTCTCTTGATCTTGTGTTTCTCTCTTTCTCTCTTCCTCTCTTATGTTTTCTAGGGTTTGGAGTGGTGTAATGAAGGCTAAGGAGGTGACAAAAATGTATTTATAGTGGAGGAAAAATCGGCTTGTTCGCGACTTAAAATAAACAGTCTGGTTTTGGTAGTACCGGTACTCAGTACCGGTACCATTCAGTACCGGTACCAGAAACCTTCTGGAATCGGGGTACCGGTACATAGTACCGGTACGGTACAGTACCGGTACCCAGTACCGGTACCATTTACCCAGTTTTGCCTATTTCTTTTGTTTTCCATTTCCAATCCATTCCAAAACTAACCAAATCCATCACAAACCTCTCCAACACATATTTATACACCAAACCTATCTAATACAAGTTATAGGACCTAACATTTTATATTTTTACTCACTAAAACTAAATTTCAACTATGATTTTCATTAACGTTTTAAATCTTTACTTTTCAATTTTACAAAGTTCAAACACACTTCAATACCCCTATCCACATCTTTACAACCATTATTTGCTATATCTATATATCTATATGCATATATAAAAGAAAATGCGGGGTGTTACAATCCACCCCCCTTAAAGAAAGTTTCGTCCTCGAAACTTACCTCAAGTAGCGAACAAATGTGGATACTTCTCCCGCATTTCTTGCTCCGGTTCCCAAGTAGCTTCTTCCACTCCATGGTGTTGCCACAAAACCTTCACTAGTCGGATGACTTTGTTACGGAGCACCTTCTCTTTGGCATCGAGAATCTTCAACGGTTGTTCTTCATAGGTTGCTCCCTCTTGAATTTCAATATCTTCCAAGTCTACGACCGGCGTTGCATCCGATTGACACTTTCTCAACATCGACACGTGGAACACGTCATGTACCCCATACAACTGAGCTGGTAATCGCAACTGATACGCCGCTTTGCCCACAACTTTGATCACTTCAAATGGCCCGGTATATCTTGGCGCTAACTTTCCCTTCTTGCCGAATCTAAATACTCCTTTCTTGGGTGACACTTTGAGAAATACGTAGTCTCCCACCTTGAATTCTAAGGGTCTTCGTCTGTGGTCCGCATAGCTCTTCTGTCTACTTTGCGCCGTTCGTAGCCTCTCTCGGATGAGTTGAATCTTCTCCGTAGTTTCTCGAACAATGTCCGGTCCCAACAAACTACTCTCGCCGGCTTCTAACCAACACGTCGGTGATCGGCATGGTCTTCCATACAATGCTTCATACGGTGCCATCCCAATACTTTCCTAATAGCTGTTGTTGTAAGCAAACTCCACCAACGGTAGGTGGTCGCTCCAACTCCCCTTGAAGTCCAACGTGCAAGCGCGTAACATATCCTCCACAATCTGTATCACCCTCTCGGATTGGCCATCCGTTTGGGGATGAAAGGCGGTGCTGAAGTGTAACTCTGTCCCCATAGCCCTTTGAAGACTTTGCCAAAATTGCGCTACGAAACGAGAATCACGATCCGACACAATGGATAGCGGAACTACATGCAATCTCACTATCTCGCAAATATAGAGCTTGCTCAGGGTCTCTAACGTGTCGGTGGTCTT